>OZ024745.1:82530512-82865512 GCA_964016885.1 Eledone cirrhosa | reverse complement strand
TCTGGTTGTGGAACCAACCAACCAACCGGAAATTTATAAATTCCTAAATTTATAAATTTATTATAATAAATTGAACTGACGCAACTGGTGCGTGTGTTTCTTATTGGCAACATGACCCTCCCAAAGTATAACAATATACACATATATATATATACACATATATATATATACACACACGCATATATATATATATATATATACACACACACGCATATATATACGTGTGTTGCATTATCGTTTACGAAGCCGAACGACATATGGGATTAACGGATGCAACAAAATCAAAAATATTGTAAAATTAATTTCGAAAAAAACATCAAAAACTGCAACAAATAAATCAGTCGAGTGCATATATTAGTGTCACCTTCAGCTTAGTTACCTAAAATCCTAGATTTACAAATATAAATCCGTATCGATTTTTATTTTTATACATATGTTTTTATTCTTTATTTTTTACCTTTCACTGATGCAAAGACTCTTTGCCTTTTGTTTGTTTGTGTTGTTACTTATACCTGGCAGTACGAATTAGTGGATCGCTATATAGATACGTTAGCATATATATATATATATATATATATATATATATATATATATATATATATATATATATATATATATATATATATGAATGTATCTGTGTGCATGTATTATGTATATATTAATAATATGCATGTTATTGCAATATTTAAGCATTACATGGATATATGATCTACACGTCGTGACTCTATTGGAGAAGAGTATACAGTTCTTATAAACACGTGGAGCAGATAGCTGATGATAAAGATATGAGAGGTTAGCGCACATTTTTAAGATATTTTCCTTTCTTTATCTTTCTTAAACTTTTAGGTTTTCTCTAGTATATATAAACATATATATGTATTTAATATGAACACAGTGTCACTCTCTTCTGTCCATTAGTTATTCAATGTTAACTCACAGCACAAATTACATCATACATACATACATACATACATACATAAATTTTGCATCTAATAACTGCATATACACATGTACAGATGCAAAGCATATACACATGCACACATACAACTCAAAACATACACATCCACATACAATAACATCCATATCTACACATGCATGCATACATATCTACCTATTTGATGTGTAAATTCCAATTAGAGAGTCTTGTGTCTATGTTAGAAACCGACTCTTCCTCTATTAGAAGAACATACATAAATACATATATACATACATATATACATACATACATACATAAATACATACATAAGTGTTTGAACTGTGAATATGTTGTGAATAAGTTGTAGAATATGTTGTGAATAAGTTGTGAATAAGTTGTAGAATATGTTGTGAATAAGTTGTGAATAAGTTGTAGAATATGTTGTGAATAAGTTGTAGAACACCTATTTATATGAATGATACATAAACTTTAACATATAAATACAGCGTTGTTATATTATATTACATTCATAAAGAAATATACTAAGTAACGGTTCTTTTTGTTCTCGATTCAAACGATTCAAGAACAACGTTTAAAACACAGTTGTAGAATTAATAACTAACTGAAAATAAATATTACCCAAGCTGTGAATAACTTTAAATTTGATTCTGACAGAACGTTGTCGAAACTTTTAAAGAAGATCATCGACTATTTTGAAAAATAAATACGAAATATTAGTGAAAAGACTAACTCATCATGGCAAAAAGTACAAGTCTCCTTCGACCAAATCGCAACTACAACCGTTGTATACAGTGGAGCTACGAGCTTAACAAAGAATTATATGAAGCATACAAACAATCTGAACGCCAAAAGTTCGGTTTTATGCAAAGGCTAAAAACTTTATGGAACTCCAAACACCCAGAATTAGACTTTTGTCCAAAGCATTTAAATGAACAGGCAAAACGTATCATTAGATGTAAATTGATACATCTAACGGAATTGAGTGATACTACAAATACAGCCCTTGTACACAACCACCCCACCTCCACTGACAGACAAAGAGAATGGCCAGCTAAATCTAACAGTGAACAGCTCACCAACAATTTTGCTGAAATCCATCCCACTTCCACTGAAGAACAGCGAGAATGGTCAGTTAACTCTAGTAGTAATTGTCACCACATGAACAACGAGGCTGAAATTCATGACTCTACTGTACAAACAGAACACCAAAAACTTGTGGACACCTTACAAGTGATATAGGACGAAATGTTTCAAGAGATACACAGCCTTAATATGAGTGACATACCATACAACACCAGAATCAGTAAAGAACCCACTAAATTGGAATTGGAAGCGGTGAACGAAATAGCTGGCAAATATGAAGGCTATACGATCTAAAGGTGTAGAAACGACATTCGAAACGCTTAATATTTTGTTATATGTTTCAGCTGTCACATTGCTATCATAAAACACACATCTAAAACCACGCAATCAAGATACAAACAAAAAGCCTGAACCAGCGTGGATGCGAAATTTACAAAGCAAAATTTTGTCCCTGAGACGAAGTATCTCACACATCGCAGTCGTTATGAAATGCAACATAGAGAACAACTTCACACGACACTAGGAAGACATAAAAAAGGTTAGAGAGACGAATTGGAGATAGAAAATTTAAAACTTTGAACTCCAAATTACACCAGTTGAAACAATAACTCACAGCTACAACAGAAAGACTAAAATATAAGTCAACAGCACATAAACGACAAGTGCTAAATAAATTGTTTGCCAGAGATCCTAAATCAGTTTATCGCAGCTTCGGTGGCAAAAGCTCAATCCCTGTAAATGACACCCCTTCAAAAGAAAAGGTTGAGAGCTACTGGAGATCTGTATGGGAAACGGATGACAGATTCAACAGACAAACTAATTGGCTAAAAGAACTGGAACAGGACTACTGCCAACATGTCCAGACAAAACAATATGACATACATGGGTCAATACTGGAAACAGCTCTACAGAAAATGTCGAATAGGAAATCACCAGGCCCAGACCTCATTACAGGATATTGGTTGAAGAATTTCACTTTCTATCGGCAAGATCTCATACGGCTGTTTACAGAAACCATTAAAGGCACACAAGAACTGCCCAGGTGGTTATCAACTGCCACTACTCTCCTCATTCCCCAAAATAGCCAAACCACCCTTGCTAAATTTACCGCCCAATAGCCTGCCAAAACGTTATGTATAAATTATATACTGGGTGCCTTAACCTGTTCTTACAGGATCACTGTGCTACCAACAACATTATAACACCAGAGCAAGCTCGTGGACAGAGAGAGGTGTGGGTTGCATAGATCACCTACTAACTAATAAAATGATTCAGGAAAAAACAACAAAGAATCGCAGAAACATGACTGTGGTGTGGCTGGACTATCAAAAAGCATTTGATAGGGATACCTCATGGATGGATTATTAAGGCTTTACAGTTAGCCAAAGTCCCACAACCATTGGTAGCTGCTGTTGAACGCCTGCCCAAGAATTGGTACACCAATTTGATCCTTAGAGATGAGAAGGAGCAAGTTAAGACTGATAAGATACATTACCAGAAGGGAATCTTTCAGGGTGATAGCTTGTCAGTGCTACTCTTCGTTCTCTCACTAAATCCACTATCTTACCTACTCAGGAAACAAGGTGAAACAAAGAAGTGGGTCCAGAAGTTTCTCCCATCTTTCTTTGTTAATGACCTGAAGTTGTATGGGCCAAATATCAATGACATCAAGAAACAATTGGACCTCATTACACAATTTTGAACAGACATCAAAATGAAATTTGGTGAGTTCAAGTGTGCATATTTGGCAGTAAAACGTGGAAAAGCTGTGCCCTCCTCTAGAAATCTAGAGATGAACGGCCTGACAATACAACGTCTACAGTCAGGTAACAACTACAGATATCTTGGACAGGATGAGAATGTCAGATATGATGGACCCATAAATAAGGAGAGAACCAGAACTGAATACCTCAGAAGAGTAAAGAAAATATGGTCATCAGAACTGTCAGCGTACAACAAATACATTGCCCACAATACTTATGCTGTGCTAATTCTAACGCCAACATTTGGGCTGCTGAACTGGGCATTGCAAGAACGAAGTGAGATGGATGTTAGAACTCGCAAACTTCTCAGTGTTACTGGGAACTTTAACATCAATGGTGATGTGGATAGGCTATACTTCTCACGCAAGGAAGGTGGCCGGGGTTTATGAGACCCGGATAGTAACACCTTCAACAGAGGAAAAAGGTTGGCAACCATCTTGCCCAGGTTTATGAGCATGAAAAAAAAATATCATTAGAATAGCCACTGATCTGGAGGAGAGATATGGAATAAAGCCTGATATAAATCTCTCACCCAGAGAAATCGGAAGATCCTATTCAATGTTCAAACAAGATGAAAAAATTGACCAATTTACAGAAAAAGTTGTGCATGGATACTTGAGACGTAAAACACAGACCATAGAGGGGATAAAACAATCAAAAAGCCTGGCATGGAGTTCCGACAAGTTTATGACATTACACCTTGAGAGATATCTCTATGCAATACAGAAACAAGAACTCCCTACCAAATATCTGCTGCACAGAAGGGGAGGGCCAGCAGCTGACAATAAATGTAGGCTATGTAAAACAAAGATGGAGGATGTAAGCCACATTGTTGCCAGCTGCGAAAGAATGTCATCTCGCTAATACCTCCCCATGAGACACGATGGGATAGCTAGAACCATCTGGAACGCACTTCGGAAAACAAAATTAACAACAAACGAGGAAGAATATATTGAGACAGATGGCACTAAGGAATACTGGTGGAACCTGAAAATAAAAATTGCCACCAAATTAAAGCACAATCGGCCTGATATTGTTGTTTGGGACCACACATTGAAAATGTGTTCTATTGTGGAGATCAGCTGCCCACTTGATGTAAACGTTGTCAGAAAATTGCAGGAGAAGGAGGACATCTACGGACCATTGATGAGGAGTTTACAAATCTAGTATCCAAGATACACCTTTAGCTTCATACCCATCATTATTGGAGCTATGGGTTATATACCACCTGCTTGGACCAAAGAATGACTGAACTTGGATTTGTTCACAAAGAGCGCAGCACCCTAATTCATAGTCTACAAATGGCTGCGATAGCAGGCACCTTCAAAATTTGCAAAACATTCTTGCGATTCAAGGGATGACAATTTCTTTTCTTTTACAACCTTGCCACCAGGAAGGTGGCCGGTCAAAAAAAATATACTCGAAATTAAGAGAAAGAGATAACATACATACATATATACATAACGGTATATACACACATAGATAGAGAAACAAGTAAAATTACATATGACTCAAACCATTCGGATCCTCATATACAATAGCAACCATACCTGCACACAAACACAAACATATATACATATTTACCTAGGTGATATTGTCTAAATGCCAATGAATGAGTCTTCAGTCAATGTTAGAAACCTTTCTATCGTCGAAAATGTAATATAATGATAAAGCCAGAAGAACAACATCTATGCATGCATACATATATACATACATGTATGCATACATACATATATGGTGGCTGCCAACTCGTTTTCGAGTAAGGCCACTACTTTATATCCATGTGGGAGAACCCCTACCGATGCACTGAACGACTGTGACTTTTTAGTCCAGCCAGCGACTTGAAAACTCTGGTACAAACACTATACCTGTAACAATTATTGACACATAGTGCTGGGCACATGGTGCCATGTGACGACAAGTGCAGAGAGATCTCCAGATATAAAGCAATGCCTGTGCCGTGAAGCTTTTATAGTGAGCAAAGGCACTGCACAAAGCCAGTCCCACTCTCTTAAGCAAGATGATTTTTACCAAAAAGAAACACAAGTCAACATCATTGGATACCATCAGGGTTGCAGGTGTTATATCAGAGTTTTCCTTCTCCTAGAATTCTGCCTTGACAAAGGCTAAGGGGTCTCCCAGTGATTTTGGATGGCCATTGACTCTTAAGAGCTCCTTTGCCCTTTGACATACATATATACATACATATATACATACATGTATGCATACATACATATATACATACATGTATGCATACATATATATACATACATATATGCATACATACATATATACATACATATATGCATACATACATATATGTATGCATACATATATGGTGGCAGCCATCTCATGATCAAGTATGACTATAAAATGACATCAGCTTCAGTCTTTTCGGTACTGCGAACGGATATGATTACGGTCAGCCATTTATGTCATTCATAGATCCTATGATATCGAGTGATTCCTGTGATATCGAGTGATTTCTTATACTGAGAAAAGGCCTTGCATCGGACCAATCACACTCTCTGAGCAACAATAGCTATAATCCGAATAGATGAACTTAACAACATCATCTTGAACTGCAGGTTTTACACCAGAGTTTCCTTCTATAGAGAGATATCCCAACGAGGATCCGAGGTCTCTCACTACCAGTGGACCTTCCGTGCATCCCAGATACAAACCTGAATATTGTTCTGTTACTGTCTACAATATATATATATATATATATATATATATATATATACGTACGTTATTCCGGGTTGAATCGGAGGTAACCATTGATGATTTCTAAAGAATGAAACAGTTCTAGTCCTGTAGAATCTCATCTATATTAAAACTATATATATATATATATATATTATATATATACGGGGTAACAAATAATAGTTATATCCAGTCCCCTTAGGTGTAGTCCAGTTATGGTATTCCGGGTAGTGGATGATATCAACGCTAGGCTTGGTTTGACTCAACAAGGCGTATTCGTAGTGATGTTGCGAGTATGCTGTAATTCCTATGTTGTAAACACTTGGAGTAATAATAAATCAGGAAAGAAGATTGACATGGTTTGCAATACAAAGAAAGGTTTTTAATCTCATTGCTGACAATTGTTTCTCTGAACTGGTAGGTCTAGAGATCGCTGTTCGCTTGTTTTCACGTTACTCGATCGCCAATACAAAATTATAACCAGTCAGTTCTTCGGAGCATGTGAGAATGAAGAGAATATACAGGCATGAATGGAATATACAGGCTACTATATGAAATAGTAATGGCATTCAGTTAGAACAATAACAACAATTAAAAGTAATAAATTATTTGAGGAGACCCTGACATTACATTAGGTGGAGGGTATAGTGTATCTAAGATTTCGGCGTGTAAAACTAGCTGACATGAAGCAGAAGTATAAGTTTGGCATGTCGTAGGGTGTATTGTATCAATTTTAAAGATAAGCGGGTGTTTATCACCAATATAGGTCAGGTGGCCGTAATGTTCAGTATTTATCTGACCGACGAGTAGAATGTGTGTGGTCTATATTAGATGAGAATACAGTCTTTCTTTTCATCTTCAATAACATACATGTATGGGACAACACTGTCAAAGCTAAATAGTGGGCGAGTTAATACAGAGGTTAAGGAGGCAATATATATATATATATATATACACATATATACACATATATACACACACACACATATATACACACGCATGTGTACACAGACACATACATACACATCAATATACACTCGTACAAATACATACCTATATGCAAAGAGATAAACATGCTGACTGTAATTATGGCAAAAGGAAGGTAAAGTCACATTGTAGTAGTGATTTAAAGAAATTCTTGGATTTAGGATCAAGTGATGGCAGCAGCTGAGAAGGAATAAGTTTATGGGTTGATGAGGTACTTACAGACATTTGTGTGGTAAAGACTTGTGAAGGCGAGAGTGTACTTAATGAGTATATTTCTGTGGTGATTTATGCAGGGTAGTGGGTATCCTAGTTTAAAGCTATGTTGTGTTGGTTCGATTCACGGAGGTTTGAATCTTATGAATTTAGTGGCAATTCTATGTCTGCAGAAGATAGATCTTTCTAACTTATTGTTAAGTAGCCTTTTTACATTTTTGAGGATATACATTAGTTCTAGATCACATAGGCCGCAGTGGGACATACCTGTAACTGTCACATACCGATGGCGAACAGATGTCTCGATTCGAGCCTAGTATACATGTGCACGGTCAACTCGGATAACTCCACCTGGAATTACATAGGATCCACCGCGAGTTCTTTTAAAAAAAGATGGTATGTGCACAGGCACTCAATGAAAAACCGTGCACTTATGGGTTCCACAACCCTCGCCAAAAAAATATGGGAACAGAAGGACAGCAGCACTAACTACAGCATTAACTGGTCTAAGTTGTCGGTTGCTAAAACCTATAGTACAGGTATGTCCCACTGCGGCCTATGTGATCTAGAACTAATGTATATCCTCAAAAATGTAAAAAGGCTACTTAACAATAAGTTAGAAAGATCTATCTTCTGCAGACATAGAATTGCCACTAAATTCATAAGATTCAAACCTCCGTGAATCGAACCAACACAACATAGCTTTAAACTAGGATACCCACTACCCTGCATAAATCACCACAGAAATATACTCATTAAGTACACTCTAGCCTTCACAAGTCTTTACCACACAAATGTCTGTAAGTACCTCATCAACCCATAAACTTATTCCTTCTTAGCTGCTGCCATCATTTGATCCTAAACCCAAGAATTTCTCAAATCACTACTACAATGTAACTTTACCTTCCTTTTGCCATAATTAAAGTCAGCATGTTTATCTCTTTGCATATATGTATGTATTTGTACGAGTGTATATTGATGTGTATGTATGTGTCTGTGTACACATGCGTGTGTATATATGTGTGTGTGTGTGTGTGTATATATGTGTATATATATATATATATATATATATATATATATATATATATATATAGCCTCCTTAACCTCTGTATTAACTCGCCCACTATTTAGCTTTGACAGTGTTGTCCCATACATGTATGTTATTGAAGATGAAAAGAAAGACTGTATTCTCATCTAATGTAGACCACACAAATTCTACTCAATGATAAATACTTCGTCGGTCAGATAAATACTGAACATTACGGCCACCTGACCTATATTGGTGATAAACACCGGCTTATCTTTAAAATTGATACAATACACCCTACGACATGCTAAACTTATACTTCATGTCAGCTAGTTTTACACGCCGAAATCTTAGATACACTATACCTCCCACCTAATGTAATGTCAGGGTCTCCTCAAATAATTTATTACTAGCATTGTTGTAATTGTTGTTATTGTACTAACTGAATGCCATTACTACTTCATATAGTAGCCTGTATATTCCATTCATGCCTGTATATTCTCTTCATTCTCGCATGCTCCGAAGAACTGACTGGTTATAATTTTGTATTGGCGATCGAGTAACGTGAAAACAGGCGAATAGCGATCTCTAGACCTACCAGTTCAGAGAAACAATTGTCAGCAATGAGATTAAAAACCTTTTTTGTATTGCAAACCATGTCAATCTTCTTTCCTGATTTATATATATATATATATATATATAGAAGTAATAATAAATGTGAAGACTAAAATCCGGAGAGGGCTCGATCAGGATAATATATATATAAAAATATATATATAAAACTGTAGAGCAAATATTTCAGAAGATCCCGTTAAGGGTGAAAGCAGCGATTCTTTGCTTAAACTTTAATCTGTTATTTTAATATATATATATATATATATATATATCGCATTCTTTCTAACTTGATCACTGACACGTCACGATTCTTAACCATTTTGAATCTGTTTCTGGCGGGGATCGCTTTGGAAAATTATCTGTCCTATGAGTTTGTTTCCCGACGAGTTCGAAACTCGATATTTTATCCTTAATAGGATATCTCAAAACGCGAACCAAACCCGAGGGTAGAGACATAATCCTGGTAAGAGTGTACGCATTTCTTCTAACTCTAATTTTATACCTAATTGTGTATGGTTGACGGTATATTTAGTCGATTCCCACGTGCTGTTGAAATGTTGGGTAAATACTCTATTGCGGTCGGCCGCGAAGAGGCTGCTGTCGTTTATTTATCAAATATTTCTTCATAGGAGCCTTTTAATCTTATAGCCTGGTCTAATTGATTTTTTATGTGGTTAATTATGCTAATTGGGAGTGGAAATGGTGTATATATTTTATCAAATGATTCTATGGACATACTTTATGATATATATATATATGAATGTATGTATTTACATGCGTATACACATACTATTGAATGGGCCGTTGACTCACATGCATTCCACTTTTTCATCCCACAGGGTGTTCAATATCACCCTATTCCCCAAGTAAATAGTTGGGATTGCGGGTTTAGTCACCGGCGACTAGGTTATGTGTTATATGTTATATGTACTAGGTTATATGTTACCAGTAGCATTTAAGAACGATATGACATGCATACATATATCCACACACGCGCATATGTGCGTGCGTGCGTGCGTGCGTGCGTGCGTGTGTGTGCATGTGTGTGCGCGCGTGTGTGTGCATTGTCTACATTATATTATACATAACGTTGTATTTAATTCCATTTGGACGTAGTCCAATCATTTCCAGAATATATATGTACACGTACACACACACACACACACACACACACACACACACACACACACACATATATATATAAACATACACATACACATATATATATATAAACATACACACACAAACACACATACATATATACAGACAGGCATATATACATATATGTCTGTGTGCCTGTGTGTGCGTATACATTCTGGAAATGAATTGTACACATATATGTGTGTGTGTCTGAGGCGCTAGGTACGTTGAAATTCTTAGGGAAATGGAGGACTCCCAAACGCAGGTAATAGCTATAAAACACTCGATTGCCGTCGGGTCCAAGGTCATTAATATAGTCACATTCAACTAACGCAAGTATCGAGTATTCTGTTGAGTATTGGTCTAACTAGCTTTAAACTGGTTCTATTCTGATAAATATATATATATAAAATAAAATAAATAAGTCAAATGTTTACAATTTTTTAAAATTTTGCTTCGTTTATTACTGCGATATATATTCAGTGACAGCCATCATTGGCTGTGACCTCTTCAGGCAGTCCGCATTAGTGTGGTATATATAAATATATAAATATATAGAGAGAGATAGGAAAATGTATGACACAGACAGCAGAGCTCAAGCCGTCGAAACGGCTTGAGCTCTGCCGTCGGGGGTCATACATTTTCCAATTACCCACTCTACTACATTAAATACTCTGGTGCGTTATGGTCCATCTGGTTCCTTACCACTACTCCCTCGTTTTATATATATATATATATATATATAACGAAGTTGAAAATTGCAAACTTGACTGTCACCACTGAATAGGAACCTGAAGATTGCGAAAGCATGAAAGTACTTGTTCAATTAACATTTGACATTTAATATTCTACCATACTATTTCATTATAATATCATTATAATGTTAAAGGAATTGTAAATAAAACGAGTAAATCAGACAACGTTGGAATTCCTTTTATTAATATATATATGTATATGTACATTTACGTACATGGAATCGTACGTGCATTTCTTTAGCAATCAAATTTACTAACACTGCAGTTCTCATTCATTCATATTTCTAGACAAATTGCCTGATGCAACAGGTGTCCACGTGGCTTAATTGAGACATACCACTTACTTTGTTGTGTTGCCTTGGCAGCTTCCTTTAATTTCGCAATTTATTTTATTCTGTCGTCTTTCATTTCGTCATTTTTTCTTTCTTTTTCATTTATGATTTTCCGTATTTTCATTTCCACGACTATATAAATTGTGTTTTTATTGGACCACCATGTATTATTGTGTGGATTATATAAAATCGAGTCTTGCTGCCTGATTAATGCGCATAGACAATTATTCATAGCGCTGAATACAAATTGAGTTGCAATTCATATGCACTGATAAGTTATCTCCTTTACATGGTTACAATTTTGGAAGTTAAGTTCAAGTGCATTCATCTATTATAGTTTTCTTGGCGCGTGTGTAAACGATTTAACTCACAGTTAAACGAAATATGCTCGCAGTGGAGAGAATGCTGAAGGTATTCTCATTGTCTTATTACTTGTTGTCTTTACATGCCTTCTCTTGAGGCTGAATGAGTTGGGATAAGACCAACAAAATACGAGTATTTATGGAATATGCGCAGGTGAGACTTCAGTGTAACACGACTATCTGTTTAGCCATGATAAATGAATTCTTTTAATATATATATATATATATATATATATATATGTGTGTGTGTGTGTGTGTGTGTGTGTGTGTGTGTGTGTGTGTGTGTGTGTGTGTGTGTGTGTGTGTGTGTGTGTGTATATATACATGTATATATTTATATATAAATATATGTGTGTGTGTGTACATACATATATACAGACGTGTGTGTATGTATACACTCATACAAACCTATATCCACACACAGAGATACACACTGTGTGTGTGTGTGTGTGTGTGTGTGTGTGTGTGTGTGTGTGTGTGTGTGTGTGTGTGTGTGTGTGTGTGTGTGTGTGTGTGTGTGTGTGCTTGCGCACGTGTGTGTGTATATGCACGTATGTATGCATGTACATTTGTGTTGTGTCTAATTCTGAAACTCTTTATGTCCTCATATAATTAATTACATGAAATATTAATCCTATTTACAACCCCTTTTCAAATAAATGTATGTAATCATATTCAAATACCTCAATTGACTTACTTTAATCATCATATTAAAACTCTCTGACTTACAAACATTCACCTGCTAGTATTCACATGTATACACACCGACTTACAGAAACCCCTTCTCTCGACACAATCACGTACATACGCACATCAACAGTCATGTGATTACTAACTATTTGCAAACTATTACAGCTTCCATTAATTGACTTTTCCTTTACTTTGCTAATAAAGTATTTATTTTTAATATTTCGTCTAAAATATATCTGGAATTATGTCCATATTTATATAAATACGTCCATATATATATCTAATTATGTCCATATATATGTTTAAATATCGCTGCATCTCTGTAATTTGAAATTAACTGTTTGATGGCATAACAGAAATCATACATTCATAATAGTTTTCAAAATATGATAGAACTGGATTTATCTGAAAAAGGCATTAAAACATAGCTTGAAACGTTTAATTAGATTGTGTAACCTTCATATAAATTCCTTTTATTAACATTCGAAATGCAATATAATGTGATTAGATTAATATGATATTAATGCATTTAAGTACGTTTTTGTTTCTTTGTAATGTGCTTTAATATTGATGTATTAGTAATATTGTTTTATTTCGTCTAAGCCGAATGGTTTTAGGTAAACTGGAAACCCGAATTTGTCTTGCCTTACTATCCGACAAATTAACAAGGAGTCACTCATTAACACACTCCAGCTTCTAGCTCATACGTCCACAGTCTCTTCATTTACCTCGTTCGTTCACTATAGCTATAATAGTATGTGTTCCCCTGAGCTAAATAATTACATACCAACTCCATTCAAGATCATCTGCGAAGTCACCTGTCCTCTCGTAATTCATCATTTGTTTCACATTCAGCAGTGCATACTACGCGATTTTCTCTATCCTTTCTTCATAGAACATCAGCTCTCTGGAATCCTAGCCATAGTTCTTCAGCATATATCGAGGGTTTGAAACTATGCACCAACACTGTTTCTCTCACCTTTCTAGAAGGACATATGAAACAAATGGCTATTGCGTTTTCCCCCAGGCTAACACCACAAACATACTTTCCTCAGGAGACTTAACGTTATCGGAGTAGTGGATACAGTTTCAGTATGTATGTGAAAGTGTTTAGTTGTTTGGCTAGGTCGTTTGTTACATGTATACATGCATATATACATAATTGTTTCTACTTTAGGCACAAGGCCAGCAATTATCCCAGTGCATTACTGGTACTTTATTTTATCGACCCCGTAAGGATGAAAGGCAAAGTTAACCTCGGCGGGATTTGAACTCAGATCGTAAAGGGACGTAACTATGCTGGAAAGCATGGCGTCCGACCCTCTACCGATACTGCCAATCCGCCGCCATGCATATATACATAATAACTGCATCTCAGTTTCGAAAATTGCCATGATTTGATCAATTTCTCACACAGAGTTGGCACGAATATGACTTATTAGCTCTGCTAAGACCTTAGATTGCTTCCTGCATATACTGTAGCGAAGGAAAAAAGAAAAATGCATGCTCAGAGGGCGTGATGCATGTGCTTAAACCTTTTTAAGTGAAGAAAGGCCTTGTATTGGACTCATTCCACTCTCTGAACAACGAACACAGGTATCCAAAAAGAACAGGTCAACATTATTGGCTGTCATCGAGCCACAGGTTTTACATCAGAAATGTCCTTCTCCAAGAATAATGTCGTAACAAGAACTAGGGGCCTCTCACTTCCGGAGGGGATCTTACCGCACGCTCGGACACCAAACCGAGTATTTCCATGTCCCCGTGCATACTTACATACATAGTACATACATACAAACATGCATAATACTTACTAACATATATATATACATATATACACACACATATATACATATATATATACACACACACACATGCACACATACATTCATACATACATACATACAAACATATACGCTTACATATGTACATACACACATTCATTGAACATACATACACACATTATTCTCAAATTAATCATTGGCATCCAGCAAGTGAATTAAATTTTGACTAGTGGTCTGCTGCTTTGGCTAGCCCTGTTGATAGTGTACCAATTAATTAGCGCAGATTTTCCCACTTTATAATCCTTTATCAGTCGTCACATTTTGTTTGGGGTGAAGGTGCTCAAATCCCAAATGGCGCTGTTTATTTGCATCAAATAAATGAAGTATGATTAGGACACACCACCAACTTAAATATCAGTGTCCATCTAAATTGATAATTGTTTCCGTAGCTTAGAGAGTTACGTTAATGCCATACTTTGTGTATTATGTTGAAAGGAACTGGAGTTGTGACATGCTTTAGACACAATACATCAATATAATGGAGTATGGATTTCACTAACAATGTGTTTTTTGTTGTTTCACCTCCCTTGAGCTATGAGGCATAAAATTAGCGAGGTTGATGTTCTGATGCACACGTGTTATAACAACAAAATGCTAGAAATGTGAAACAGGTTACCCTCTCAATTTGCTGATCGTGAATTATGTTGTGCGTGTGTTTTAATAACACAAAAAGCAAGTAACAAGATCTTAGGTTTTTAGGTGGAAGAAAGGAATTATTGACGCCCATGTCTTTCTAAGAACATTTGAACATTTGTGCGGGTAGATGATAGACTTGTCTTGAGCTGGGCTTTGAAACAAGCTCAGCGCCTTAGTGCATTTGTCAATGAGAAATTGCAGCCTATAATAAACAGGTTACAATATCAACACATGTGGTTCATGTTACCATGATGAAATGTGAATAGGTATCTTCCGTCTCACCAGCATTGATAACATAATATAATAGGCATTTATTGATTTTTGATTTAGTCACAAAGTCAGGAAAATTTTGGGGATGTCAAAGTTGATTAAATCAACCTAGTACTTATTCTGTCAAGCCAGGAAGGATGGAAGACAAAGTTGACCTTGGTAATATTTGAACACAAAAATCCAAAAGTCAGTACAAATTACACAATTACATTTTATCTGACGCTTTACCAAATTCTCTTGATCCACCACCATATCGTTCTGATGCCAGAATTAATTGACTTGCCGAGTGGAGTGGACCTCCTCAAATCGGACCAAGGAAACGGTGTTTCCATTGGTATTTCCTTTGCTGATACTATCTACCGGTCGCAAATCTGGGCAGAAAGAGCAACGTGAAATAAAGTATCTTTCTCAAGGACACAACGCATCACCCGGTGCGAGAATTGAACTCGCAACCTCCCGATTGCGAATCCCACTCTCTAACTCGCCTTCACCACCATATGTTAGGCATATATTGATAACAATTTCTGCTGATTACATTTTGCTGTTATAGAAGTTCAAAATAACAAGTATACAAACCAATTCATAATTATATATATAATTAGATATTTTATCTTATAATTGGATCATTATTGTTTCACACATAGTTTGTAATTGTTATTGATTGTTGTCTTTCTGTAAACTATATTTTCCAGAGGTAAAGGAGCCAGGTTGAGTTTGTCAAAATAAATAATTGGATAACATATTAACTACTGATTCGTTTAATGTTACCATTCAACCATTAAGAAAACCTTTTTTTCTACATAGTCGTAGTTTACCTTGCTGAAGAATGAATACAAAATAGTATACCAACGACTTACTTGCCGCAGACCAATATTTTACCAAACGGTAAAATTTTAACTCATTGAAGTTAAAGGTGGAGTCAATGTGGTGGTGTTCATAGACTGTCTGTAGCTCTTTAGTTTTCATCTTTATATGAGCTAACTTGTTTTCCTGGGGCTTACTAGAATCCACTTGTCTGCTTTTAAAGGAATCAGTATGGTGTAAATGTATGAGGCATATTGCCAGAAATCGTATTTCTGATATTGTAGCGATTTATCCATAAAATTAGTTGCATCTTATGGGACCGGAACCCTTCCCTTGACTAAGTAAGAGTGGTTGCTTTCTTAACTGATATACTCATACTGTCATTCGCAGTTGTATATGAAAATGTATAAGATTTGATGCGTATGAGTGCTGTCAAGTCAAGAGTACTCAAACTATCCGGCCATATAAAAAGATCAACTCGTGGTGTGAGTAGGTTATGCCTGGAAGGAAGGTTGGCTGGTAAGAGAAGCAGAGACCGGCAGCCAAAACGATGGTTTAACAATGTCAATTTATGAATTGGACTTGATCTTTGAACTCTGCTGCTCGTGATCGAACTTTGTGGTGAGATATCACATGTTAATGCGCAGTCTGCAACTGGTGGAGTTTAGCGTCAAGAAAGTGTTGTATTTGAAGGTCACATAGGAATTTGTTTGCTAGAGAGCAACCACCACCTTCCTCAAAGCACCAAATTATGAATTCTATAAGCTGCAGTTGATAAACCATTTGCAATATTTCATTTTACTTTTGAATTCTACTATTGGTAATTCTACACTAGCCTCGGATTAACCAATACTCTGTGAGTGAAATTTGGTAAAAAAAAACTATACAGAAGTCTGTCATACACACACACATACACACACGCACACATACACACATACATATATATATGTGTGCGTGTGTGTCTGTGTCTGTGTCTATGTTTGAATATGCACATTGTGTCTTTGTTTATGTTTGCTAATACCCCCGTAAATGAATCGTTTCAAAACTAGAGATCGATAAAATAAATAGCAGATATCGGCTAAATGTAGATGGTAGTGCCTCAGGAGGGGTTCACTCAAAAGCCTCAAACTAATAATATAATGAAAGAATAACAAGATAGGTTTCATGACAGTTTAACAAATTCAACTGCTATCCTTACTATTAGAGCATTTTATCAAGCATACTCGATGACTAAACCCATAGCTCAGCTATTTCAGTGTTCTATTGCTGAACCTTCTTATCATTATTCTTAATCATTCTGCGTCTGTTATCAATCACAAAACAGTTTCGGTGCTTTGTAAATGGTGAAATTTAATAAAATAATTAAATTGGGAAACGGTTGATAAAATCAATAGTCAGTATATTTTTGTTTTCATAAATAAATTACATTTCATAAAAGATTCAATGAAAATATTTATCCTTAATGTACTTTTCTCTTCCTCTCATCTTCAGTTAATTTAGAGAGGTAAATTGGCAGTCTCAGTAGACCGTCGGACAACATGTTTTGTGTGGTATAGCTATGCCTCTTGACATTCTGAGTTCAAATCACGCCGAGGTTAGGTTTACGCTTCATCCCTATGGGGTCGATAAAATAAAGTAGCAATAACGCACTGCTCTATTTAATCGACTTTTCCCTTCCACAAAATTCGTGGACTTGTGCCTAAATCAGAAACCATTACCTTAAGTAAATTTAGGGTTTGGCAGTCTTGGTAGAGCGTCACACAACGTTTTGCAGTATGGAGTTACGGCTCTTTACGTTCTGAGTTCAGATAACTTTCATCCTTTCGGGAGTCGATAAAATAATGTACCAGTGTCTTACTGGGGTCGATGTAATCGGCTTTTCTCTTCCTTGAAATTGCTGGCTTTGTGCCAAATATAGAAACAATTATCTGCAGTAAATTCTTTTCTTTAACGACAATAACTAACCACTTGCTCAATGATTGTTATATCCTATATTTCCTTTTAGAATCGGTATGTCGATGTAGATATTTCCCGTTAGCTGTAAATAAGCAGACATATGAGAAAAATGCCATTGCAGCTGTGATTATCCTATCTTTTTAATGGATAACTAGGGATGTGTTGTATATTATGTCCCTTTTTTAAGATGGTAAGGGTGAGATCCGAGGGATTTGGCTGCTATTTTTTGCAGGTTGAGCAACTACATAAAAGTTACTTTGCTGGTTCAGCTTATGTCATGTAGACCTGGAATGTCAAAACAAACTCAAGGATACTATATTCATTTTACTATGAAAAAATATGTAAAACGAAAGTTTTGTACACAATAGATTGGCTCTAGGTAAGACACACTTACTAATCCGTTTATTATATCAAGGTAGATGCCTACATTAACTCATAGACTTAAGCAACATGCCATTAATATATCCAATCTTATTTGTTTCTTTTAATTTTATAAGTTTGACTTTTGTTCATGAAACTAAATACAACTGACAAGATTACTAACATTAAACTTAAGCCGCTTAGTGAGATTGAAATCACTTTCACTACATACTTCAAGTATTCACTGGCGCAATTTTTCTCTCGTAACACCAATGGTGTCTTCATTAACAAATGAACCGGTATGAAAATGTCAAGTGCATTTCACTTTTCACATTTCACAGAAAATATCTTGTAAAATAATTCGTTAACTGTATTGTTTAAAGACACATCACACATCATACTTCTGCATAACGTGTCAACTAATAGCCTAGAAGGTTTGCTCAGTAGCGCCTTATAAGATAATACCTTATCACAAAATATCTTCGCTAATAGCTTTGCTTCTAATATTTTATTAATACATTCACAATTAAGTATTTCTAAAACAATTTTAGCGGGGTGGGAGATTGTGAGTTATGTAAGATACAATCTCTCTTCTTCCGTCTCATTCGCTCTCTACTACTTCATATATAGATACACAAACATATACGGTTTGATCCAGGTTACTGATTTTCCTATTACTACATGGCAAGGCAGTGCCTCGATGTATACAGGCGTGTTGGTTATGACCTTGGCTGCACGTACATACTTATTGCAACGTGATCTATTTAGTCATGAGTTATTGCTGTTTATGTACAGGCGTATTGATAACTGTTGCTAGGTTTACGATGCAAGAAAACATCGAACAACGGTACGCGATCAAATTTTGTGTGAAAATCAACAAATCTACCTCCAAAACATTTAATTATTTAGCTCAAGCTTATGGAAATGCAATTACAAAGTATTCAAAGAGAGCCAATCTCGTCAACAAATGAACAAAATGTGTAAGTGATTTGAGCGATGAACACGAAAGATCGCCGATTAAAGTGTTAGAATGATTGCAGAAGAAACAGACTTGGATAAAAATGCAGTTCACAGAATTTTAACAGACCATACGGAAAATTCGTGCGAAACTAGAGCTCAAAAACGAACCGGTTCGAAATTTGTCATGATTTGCTAGAAAGACTCAAAATTGAGGTAAATATCTTGAATGAAGTAATAACAGGAGATGAATCATGGTTGTCTGTGTACGATACAGACAAAACGGTAAAGTGAGAAGTGGCACACGAAAAATTCTCCTCGTCTGGAGAAAGACCTCATAGGCACATCCAGAGTGATGAGGTAATCATTTCAATGGAAAAAATGTTGGAACCCCTGTGTGACTTCCCAGGAGTTGTACTTTGAAAGATTATTTGTAATTTTATATGCGTTTAATATATATTTAAATATAACATCAGTTCCTTTCGAGGGGGGGGGGGGGGCACACACACCTCATATTGTTATGTTTCTGTGTCACGATGTTTGAAGTATACAGGAGAAGAGAATTTATCTATTACACCATTCATCTTAATTTACATAGACTGTTAACATTATAGCTTCATCGGAGCGTCGGACAAAATGTTTTGCGGTATTTAGCTACCAGCCGTTGATTATAAGTTCAACTTCCGTCACCATTCACTTTGCGTTTCATCATTTCTGACTCCATAAAATAAATTACCAAACAAACATTGGGATCGATATAATCCACTTTCCCCCTTATTCAAAATATATTGGTCTCATGCTTGAATTAAACCATATCTCAAACTTTAAACATTCAAGTCTAATTCTGAATTTAGTTGTCTCCTCGCTCTTCTTCTACAATAATGAGCAACTCACCCCCACTATAACAACATTCACTTTCACGCTATTGTCACAAGAATATACACCCCATAACTAACTTCACCATATTGCAATAAACATACATAAGTAAGTACAACTACTCAAGTAATATAATACAGCAGAATAGAAACTGACTATCCCGAAGAAAGCATGACAACTAGCCCTGCATCATCATAAACTAAATAAAGGTCTTTTTCGCCCACTTATTCCTTAGGAAGATCAAGAGGGCAAAGTCCTCAGACACACTTTTCAAAGAGTCCTATAAGAAGTAACCATCTCCAATAGGTCCGGTTGGATCTCTATCGTGACAAACTTCAATCTACCACACTTATTTATCATTGTCGAAGTTAATTTACCATTGCTAGGTTTTATTTTCTGTGCCAGGAAATTTTGCTGACTCCATAGGAATCAAAACACATCTAGTATGTATTGCGGAATAGCTAATTATTTTGGGTACATTAACCACATACTAGGCAAATGCACTTTAAAAAACACCGAAGAAAAGACGATTTTCAGATTAAACCACGGACACAATGATTTCATTAATTGTTCCATTACTGATAATATCTATCGGTCGTAGCGCCTGGAAGAAATAGGTAGGATTCTAACTCAGAAGCTGGATCATATACTGCAAAACATCTCGCCTGGCGCTTTGACAATTCCACCAAACCACCACCCCTGGATTGGTATTTTGACGACTACGAAAGGATGAAAAGCAAAGTTGACTTCGTTGAGATTTGAACTCAGCATGCAATGAGCTAGAATAAATGTTGAGGCATTTGATACAACGCCCTAACTACTCTGTCAATTCACCAATTCGGAAAATATTTTGGAAGCCATGCTCTAAAATAGAAAATTCGTGTGATAGATAAGACTACTCTCACCAACAGTCTACAATATGTTGCCTTTTCCCGGGTTGTATTCATTTCTGATTCTTCTGCTAGAGTTACAGTGATTTTATGTCAACTTTCTCACATTCCGCAAAATCTCAATATTTCACATATATTTCTTTTTTTCTGTCAGTATTATCATGCCTCACGTCTTAGAATATGTTCGAAACAGTGTGTCTAATATTTCATTTCCTCGTCTTGTTTATAATTTTCATTTTTGTGAGATTCAGGACATGATGAACCTTTTATTTTAGAAAGCTGTTTATACAAAAATAAAAGATGCTATTAAAGGGAACAAAAAAGAAAGAAAAAAATTAAAAGAAGAAAAAATATAAAGCAACGAAAGAAAGGGAGATAAAGAGACAAACACTACCCTCCAGTCTTAGCGGTGTCTCAGCCGCGCAATGCCGACAAAATGGCAAAGGTGTTACTGCGAAGAATGGCCAGACACCTGCTACAACAGCCAACCCAACTTTATAAAGCTCACTGAAATAGTAATCTTTTGCAGTCTAGGATCCAAAGATTTTCATCCGTCCTCCTCAATCTAAATTAATTTCGCTTTTTACAATTCATAAGCTGGGTACATTAACCTTTTTTATTTCTTTAGTTTTAGCAGATTTCTAAAATAAAATACGTTCCCCTCCTAGTATATGAAAATTATTTTAACTCACTGTGAAGCTATATCTTTGTTCGAAGGAAACACAAAACCCCAAGAACCAAAGAGTGAAGTTTAAATTCTTTGTGGAATCTCGTCAGTTCTATATTGTTAATTCTAAAGTATGTGTGTGTATTTGTATACATGTGTCTATGTGCTCTCTTTCTCTTAATTTTTAGTATGACCGGCCTCCTTTCCGGTGGCAAAGTTGTAAATTGTCGCTGTCTCTTGTGTAACCGTTCATCCGTTGAATCGTAAGAATGTTTTACATATTTTGAAGGTTCCACATATTACGACCATACAGTAGCTTATGAATTAAGGAGCAACGTTCTTTCCTCACAAATCCAAGCTCAGTTATACGTTTGTCCAGGCGGACTAGTATATAACCTGTAGCTCGAATAATGACGAATCTGGGTACCGAATCTGCAAACTCATCATCAATGGTCAATTGATATTCTCATTCTGTTGCATATCTCTTACCACATTGACATCTAGTGCGCAGCTGACATCTACAACAGGGCATGATTTACTGTGTGCTCCTAAACAACAATATCGGGTTGGTTGTGCTTTAAGTTGGTGGCATTTTTTTATTTTTAGGTTCCACCAGTATTCCTTTGAGTAATCAGTCTCAACATATTCCTCCCTAGTTGATTTGATTTTTGACTTATGACATACGTTCCAGATCATTCTAGCTATCATATCATGATTCATTGGGAAGTAGTAACGAGGAGACATTCTTTCACAGGCGACAATAATATGGCTAACGTTTTCAATTTTTGTTTTGCACAGCTTATATCTATTGTCAACTGTTGACCTTCATCTTTTGTGCAGTAGATATTTGGTGTGGATTTCTTGTTCCTGGATTGCAAGGAGATATCTTTCAAGTTAGAATGTTATGAACTTGTCGGAACTCCATGTCAGTATGGTTTATCCCTTTTATGATCTGTGTTTTTCATCTGAAGTACAACCTTCTCAGGGAATTGGTCCATTTACTTTTATGTTCCAATGTCCCTAGGAGAGAAATTTATATCAGGTTCTATTTCATGTGTCTCTTCTAGATCAGTGACTATCCTGACAATATTATTTCCATGTTCATACATACATATGGCCGTGGATTGGCAGTATCGGTAGAGGGTCGGACGCCATGCTTTCCAGCATAGTTACGTCCCTTTACGATCTGAGTTCAAATCCCGCCGAGGTTGACTTTGCCTTTCATTCTTACGGGGTCGATAAAATAAAGTACCAGTAATGAACTGGTGATTGCTGGCCTTGTGCCTAAAGTAGAAACAATTATTTCCATGTTCATAAATCTGGGCAAGATGGTTGTTGACCTTTTTCTTCTGTCGATGGTGTTTCTTCAGTGTTATTATCCGGGTCTTGCATGATGTTAATATGGATTTTAGGCCCCGGCCGCCCGCCTTTCGTGGGAAATATCGTCTATCCACATCACCATTAATATTAAAACTTCCTGTTTACACTGAGCAGCTTGCGAGTGCTTATATCCATCTCAATTCTTGGAATGACCAGGTTGACTTTAGGATGTATGTATGCTTGCATATATGTATATATGCTTATTTTAAGTGTGTGTGTACGTGTGTGCGAGAAAAAGAGAAAGAGGGGGGATTCTGCATCCAGTTTAATGGAGTGCTTTCCCCGTAAATTTGAAAAATTGGATATGTCATGCGAATGGATGTAACATCTCAACCTAATAGGAAATACTTGTCATTTGGCTGACACGGCAACTGTAAAAGATGTATACGCTAGAGGATAATAGGAGCATTTTGGGGAAAATGTCTTCCCTAATGTGAGCATTTGCATCGCATTTTCTCCATGATAGTGTCATACGTGATTTAAAATGTACTTTTCCACTTTTTTCTCCATTCAACTCTCTTCATCCTCTCCATCAAATGTTAAGCTTAGTGTTTATATGCCAGAAACTATATGCAATGCAATTTTTATATTTACAATATATGCGATTCTTTCCATTTAATTCTCTATATATATATCTGTTTCAAAATGTTAGGATTATCTTCCTAATTTAATGAACCACTTTACTGTTCTCAGCTAATCAGTATCGAACATATCGATATTTTACGAACATCTGAATATTATGCATAACCAATTCTAAGGAAATATCTCGAAAGCATTCATTCATAATTCGGAATAATATAAAAAGTCTGATACAATGACATTTTAGGCGAAAGATTTGATTATGAATTCCCTCTATTTTGTGCATCCAGTGATGATTTTTGTTCTACCTTTTTATTTACACACATGGAAAGTCATCCTGTCGAAGAACATAACTAAATGCTTTAAAATAGTCATCAATCTTTCATCTGTTTCTTAATGATAAAATCTTCTTGTACACCTGTACATTATTTGGGTTCTCTGTGCAAAATCTAAACTGAATGCAACGAAAGAGTTAAACAATCGATTCATATTTACATTGTCCTCTGCATGGATCCCCAGTCCACATTCATAGACATATGGCACATCCCGTGTAATTTTCTTGTACTCACAGCAGATCTCTCGACCTGCTAGAAATAGAAGCCAATTCTTCCTCAAATAAGGATAGTTTATAGAATGTTACTGGTACTCATAAAGACGGACTAGCTTTGATTGGAATAATTTAGGTGATAGGTCTGCTTAACCAGGTCTGACATTTAACTAAACAACAACAATAACAATTTCTCTTGGTATTTATATTCTAACAGTAACACTAATCTGATAATCTTCTAAGGCTCGGGAGAGAATTATTAACCAATACAAACAAAAAATAGAGGTAAATGTTGGAATATGTATATTTATTACTCACCACAATCAATGTTTCATTGAAAAAGAATTCATTATTTATTTCATAAGCATCTAAGTTTTATACTATAAGCAGCTAAGCATTTATAGACATCTAAGTTTTATTTTTTAATATTATTAATATATTTAGGGTAGTGGATCTTTACGTTCTGAGTTCAAATATCGCCGAAGTCAACATTTCCTTTCATCGTTCCACATTGATAAGATAAACTACTTGCCAAGTATGAGTTTGATTTAATCAACTTTGCTCTTTCCCCAAAATTGCTGGCTCTTGTGCCTAATTTATTAAAATTATCGTCATCGACCACAGTTTCAATCCCCTTTTATCAGCTTTCACAATCCGTCGTGGTCCCGTTTTCAGGGGATTAGCCATGGCCATCGAAAGGATTTGAACGCCTGGGTGGAATTACAACCCAGAATACAAAGTGGTGAAACAAATACTACAAGGTGTAATGTCATAAACTTGTCGGAACTCCATGCCAGGCTTCTTGATTGTTTTATCCCCTCTATGGTCTGTGTTTTACGTCTCAAGTATCCATGCACAACTTTTTCTGTAAATTGGTCAATTTTTTTCATCTTGTTTGAACATTGAATAGGATCTTCCGATTTCTCTGGGTGAGAGATTTATATCAGGCTTTATTCCATATCTCTCCTCCAGATCAGTGGCTATTCTAATGATTTTTTTTTTCATGCTCATAAACCTGGGCAAGTTGGTTGCCAACCTTTTTCCTCTGTTGAAGGTGTTGCTTCAGTGTTACTATCCGGGTCTCATATGTTGTTAATATGGATTTTAGACCCCGGCCACCTTCCTTGCGTGAGAAGTATAGCATATCCACATCACCATTGATGTTAAAGTTACCAGTAACACTGAGAAGTTTGCGAGTTCTAACATCCATCTCACTTAGTTCTTGCAATGCCCAGTTCAGCAGCCCAAATGTTGGCGTTAGAATTAGCACAGCATAAGTATTGTGGGCAATGTATTTGTTGTACGCTGACAGTTCTGATGACCATATTTTCTTTACTCTTCTGAGGTATTCAGTTCTGGTTCTCTCCTTATTTATGGGTCCATCATATCTGACATTCTCATCCTGTCCAAGATATCTGTAGTTGTTACCTGACTGTAGACGTTGTATTGTCAGGCCGTTCATCTCTAGATTTCTAGAGGAGGGCACAGCTTTTCCACGTTTTACTGCCAAATATGCACACTTGGACTCACCAAATTTCATTTTGATGTCTGTTCAAAATTGTGTAATGAGGTCCAATTGTTTCTTGATGTCATTGATATTTGGCCCATACAACTTCAGGTCATTAACAAAGAAAGATGGGAGAAACTTCTGGACCCACTTCTTTGTCCACCTTGTTTCCTGAGTAGGTAATATAGTGGATTTAGTGAGAGAACGAAGAGTAGCACTGACAAGCTATCACCCTGAAAGATGCCCTTCTGGTAATGTATCTTATCAGTCTTAACTTGCTCCTATGTATGTATGTATGCATGTATGTATGCATGTATGTATGCATGTATGTATGCATGTATGTATGCATGTATGTATGTATGTCAGGTCACCAGTTGGTGCTACTGGTAACATGTTTCCCAGTACAACCTGTCTCATGGTCGGGTCGTTGGCGACTAAACTGGTAACCCACCAAGGTTTCTTGGTGAGAAGGGTGACTTTGGACATCCTGCAGGACTAAAAACAAAACCTGTCAAAAAAGCAAAGGAGCTCTTAAGAGTCAATGGCCATCCAGAATCACCGGGAGAGATGACCCCTTAGCCTTTGTCAAGGCAGAATTCTAGGAGAAGGAAAACTCTGATATAACACCTGCAACCCTGATGGTATCCAATGATGTTGACTTGTTTTTCTTTTTGGTAAATATCATCTTGGTTAAGAGAGTGGGACTGGATTTGTGCAGTGCCTTTGCTCACTATAACAGCTTCACAGCACAGGCATTGCTTTATATCTGGAGATCTCTCTGCACTTGTCGTCACATGGTACCATGGGCCCAGCACTATGTGTCAATAATTGTCACAAATGTAGTGTTTGTACCAGAGTTTTCAAGTCGCTGGCTGAACTAAAAATCACACTCGTTCAGCGCATCGGTAGGGGTTCTCCTACATGGATATAAAGTAGTGGCCGTACTCGAAAACGAGTTGACAACCACCATGTGCATGTGTGTATGTATGTGCGCGTGTGTGTGTATAAATGCCGATATATGTTTTGTATATATAAACGTATATTTATATATCTATGCAAGTATTAATATATAAATATGATGGCTCCCCTCGAGAATGACGTAAGAATGTTCAGTGACAAGTCGGTTGTTATCAAAACCAGAGTTATGACTCTCCAACAATATTCTTAGCCTGTGCCATTTACTTTGCTAATAATTTTGATTTGATATGTCAAAAAAAGAAGTAATTTACAAAACCATTTCTCGAATATCTATATGACAGTTTATGCTATTTAGAGTGCTATATGTCGACATATTTCAAAGAATTTCATAATCTATCCCATATCATTTAAGAACTGACAGTTAATAGGAAATCTGTCAGAATATTGTTTTCTTCGTAATTACATAATTATTAGAGCCATTCCATTATTCGCTCCATCTAACTATTTACTAAAATTCGACAAATGCTTGCTAATTCGACAAATGCCAGCGAGGTATGTAGTCGCTTGTCTTTCTAGAAATAGTTACCAGCTCTTCTTAAAATAAGAAGCTATCAACTTAAACAAAGAAGGAAATATTGGATAATGTATTCCTTGATATACGTAAAATATTGATTTCTAATTTATGCATAAGGCCAGCAAACTTGGGTGAAGGCAAAGTTGATTAAATCAACCCCAGTACACAAGTGTAATTTTATTTTATCGATCCCAGAATGATAAAAGGTAAAATTGACATCGCTGGGATTTGAGCCAGAGAAACAACGAAATTACACATTTCTACCAACGCTCTACCAATTCTGCCAATCTTATACGAGTAATATCAAAATAAAGGGATCAGTGCGTTTGGACGTTTTATTTCATAGTTCCAGTTACTGAAGTGTCACTTGCGGCTGGAACACTATAATAACTAGCATAATTCTAGTGCGTAAAAGCCTATCACTCCTCGTGATTGTATATTATACCTGTTGCATGTTTTACATACAACTCAAGCATAGTTATGTGGTTAGTAAGCTTCTAGTTGATCAATGCCTTGTGAAAGAAATTTGGTAGCCAGAATCTGTTTAAAAAGTGTTTTATATAAAGTACACCTGTGTGTGTGTGTGTGTGTGTGTGTGCGTGTGCGCGCGCTTACGTTCAAACCATAAAAGCAGCATTGATATTTCGTATTCGATCTCATGATATTGCATCTTAGAATGGAGATATTTACCCTAGCTTTGGGTCAACCTAAATCTAGTGATGCATTTGAAATTTTTTCTCATTTCAATCATTGGGATATAGACATGCTGGGTAGAATTGATTACACATACCCCGGTATATTATTATTCACAATATATTCAGTGATAAATAGGCGAACACTGGCAATTTTCGAGTGACAGTTGTTCTTTTAGACGTCATTCAACACACCTATAACCAAAAGTGCTGCAGGCATCATGTTTAATATTATTTGGTAGTTGGGGGCGGCGGATATAAAACTGCATTACCCAATTTTATAGTGGTGGAGAGTTATGAGTATGTATGTACCCATAACTCCTGATGAAGTTGTAAGGACACCGTAATGTCACATATCATTTTTGTGACATTTTATAAACCTGGTGACCCCCATCCTTCTCCATGTCTGAACACAGCCTATTTCTTCCAGAGAAGGAATGAGAGTGATAGAAAAGAAGTGGAAATCAGATATAGTGGAAGGAACGACGCCTGAATTGGACTGTATTGGAAGTTTTTTTTTTTTATCGACCTCGAAAGGATTAAAGGCAAAGTTGACGCCAGCAGGATTTGAACTCTGTGCAGAAGGCCAAAATGAATCGATCTATCCAATTCGCAGCGCTGGCGGGTTTGTCTTTGTGTGTGGTGGTGGTCGTGGTGAGAATATGTAAGACTACAAGGCTACATTGTCCACTGTAATGGTGGTAAAGGGGTTATGTAAGGCTACATTGTCCACTGTAATGGTGGTAAAGGGGTTATGTAAGACTACATTGTCCACTGTAATGGTGGTAAAGGGGTTATGTAAGACTACAATGTCCACTGTAATGGTGATAAAGGGGTTATGTAAGACTACATTGTCCACTGTAATGGTGGTAAAGGGGTTATGTAAGACTACATTGTCAACTGTAATGGTGGTAAAGGGGTTATGTAAGACTACATTGTCCACTGTAATGGTGGTAAAGGGGTTATGTAAGACTACATTGTCCACTGTAATGGTGGTAAAGGGGTTATGTAAGACTACATTGTCCACTGTAATGGTGGTAGAGGGGTTATGTAAGACTACATTGTCCACTGTAATGGTGGTAAAGGGGTTATGTAAGACTACATTACCCACTGTAATGGTGGTAAAGGGGTTATGTAAGACTACATTGTCCACTATAATGGTGGTAAAGGGGTTATGTAAGGCTACATTGTCCACTGTAATGGTGGTAAAGGGGTTATGTAAGACTACATTGGCCACTGTAATGGTGGTAAATGGGTTACGTAAGATTACATTGTCCACTGTAATGGTGGTAAAGGGGTTATGTAAGACTACATTGTCCACTGTAATGGTGGTAAAGGGGTTATGTAAGGCTACACTGTCCACTGTAATGGTGGTAAAGGGGTTATGTAAGGCTACACTGTCCACTGTAATGGTGGTAAAGGGGTTATGTAAGACTACATTGTCAACTGTAATGGTGGTTAAGGGGTTATGTAAGACTACATTGTCCACTGTAATGGTGGTAAAGGGGTTATGTAAGGCTACACTGTCCACTGTAATGGTTGTAAAGGGGTTATGTAAGGCTACATTGTCCACTGTAATGGTGGTAAAGGGGTTATGTAAGACTACATTGTCCACTGTAGTGGTGGTAAAGGGGTTATGTAAGACTACATTGTCCACTGTAATGGTGGTAGAGGGGTTATGTAAGACTACATTGTCCACTGTAATGGTGGTAAAGGGGTTATGTAAGACTACATTACCCACTGTAATGGTGGTAGAGGGGTTATGTAAGGCTACACTGTCCACTGTAATGGTGGTAAAGGGGTTATGTAAGATTACATTGTCAACTGTAATGGTGGTAAAGGGGTTATGTAAGACTACATTGTCAACTGTAATGGTGGTAAAGGGGTTATGTAAGACTACATTGTCCACTGTAATGGTGGTAAAGGGGTTATGTAAGGCTACACTGTCCACTGTAATGGTGGTAAAGGGGTTATGTAAGGCTACATTGTCCACTGTAATGGTGGTAAAGGGGTTATGTAAGACTACATTGTCCACTGTACTGGTGGTAAAGGGGTTATGTAAGGCTACACTGTCCACTGTAATGGTTGTAAAGGGGTTATGTAAGGCTACATTGTCTACTGTAATGGTTGTAAAGGGGTTATGTAAGACAAAATTGTCCACTGTAATGGTGGTAAAGGGGTTATGTAAGACTACATTGTCCACTGTAATGGTGGTAAAGGGGTTATGTAAGGCTACATTGTCCACTGTAATGGTGGTAAAGGGGTTATGTAAGACTACATTGTCCACTGTAATGGTGGTAAAGGGGTTATGTAAGTCTACATTGTCCACTGTAATGGTGGTAAAGGGGTTATGTAAGACTACATTGTCCACTGTAATGGTGGTAAAGGGGTTATGTAAGACTACATTGTCCACTGTAATGGTGGTAAAGGGGTTATGTAAGGCTACACTGTCCACTGTAATGGTGGTAAAGGGGTTATGTAAGGCTACACTGTCCACTGTAATGGTGGTAAAGGGGCTATGTAAGACAAAATTGTCCACTGTAATGGTTGTAAAGGGGTTATGTAAGACAAAATTGTCCACTGTAATGGTGGTAAAGGGGTTATGTAAGGCTACATTGTCCACTGTAATGGTGGTAAAGGGGTTATGTAAGACTACATTTTCCACTGTAATGGTGGTAAAGGGGTTATGTAAGACTACATTGTCCACTGTAATGGTGGTAAAGGGGATATGTAAGACTACATTGTCCACTGTAATGGTGGTAAAGGGGTTATGTAAGACTACATTGTCCACTGTAATGGTGGTAAAGGGGTTATGTAAGACTACATTGTCCACTGTAATGGTGATAAAGGGGTTATGTAAGACTACATTGTCCACTGTAATGGTGGTAAAGGGGTTATGTAAGACTACATTGTCCACTGTAATGGTGGTAAATGGGTTATGTAAGACTACATTGTCCACTGTAATGGTGGTAAAGGGGTTATGTAAGACTACATTGTCCACTTTAATGGTGGTAAAGGGGTTATGTAAGACTACATTACCCACTGTAATGGTGGTAGAGGGGTTATGTAAGACTACATTGTCCACTTTAATGGTGGTAAAGGGATTATGTAAGGCTACACTGTCCACTGTAATGGTGGTAAAGGGGTTCTGTAAGATTACATTGTCAACTGTAATGGTGGTAAAGGGGTTATGTAAGACTACATTGTCAACTGTAATGGTGGTAAAGGGGTTATGTAAGGCTACATTGTCCACTGTAATGGTGGTAAATGGGTTATGTAAGACTACATTGTCCACTGTAATGGCGGTAAAGGGGTTATGTAAGACTACATTGTCAACTGTAATGGTGGTAAAGGGGTTATGTAAGACTACATTGTCCACTGTAATGGTGGTAAAAGGGTTATGTAAGACTACATTGTCCACTGTAATGGTGGTAAAGGGGTTATGTAAGACTACATTACCCACTGTAATGGTGGTAGAGGGGTTATGTAAGGCTACACTGTCCACTGTAATGGTGGTAAAGGGGTTATGTAAGATTACATTGTCAACTGTAATGGTGGTAAAGGGGTTATGTAAGACTACATTGTCAACTGTAATGGTGGTAAAGGGGTTATGTAAGACCACATTGTCCACTGTAATCGTGGTAAAGGGGTTATGTAAGACCACATTGTCCACTGTAATCGTGGTAAAGGGGTTATGTAAGGCTACACTGTCCACTGTAATGGTTGTAAAGGGGTTATGTAAGGCTACATTGTCTACTGTAATGGTGGTAAAGGGGTAATGTAAGACTACATTGTCCACTGTAATGGTGGTAGAGGGGTTATGTAAGAATACAGTGTCCACTGTAATGGTGGTAAAGGGGTTATGTAAGACTACATTACCCACTGTAATGGTGGTAGAGGGGTTATGTAAGGCTACACTGTCCACTGTAATGGTGGTAAAGGGGTTATGTAAGGCTACACTGTCCACTGTAATGGTGGTAAAGGGGTTATGTAAGATTACATTGTCAACTGAAATGGTGGTAAAGGGGTTATGTAAGACTACATTGTCAACTGTAATGGTGGTAAAGGGGTTATGTAAGACTACATTGTCCACTGTAATGGTGGTAAAGGGGTTATGTAAGACTACATTGTCAACTGTAATGGTGGTAAAGGTGTTATGTAACACTACAGTGTCCACTGTAATGGTGGTAAAGGGGTTATGTAAGGCTACACTGTCCACTGTAATGGTTGTAAAGGGTTTATGTAAGGCTACATTGTCCACTGTAATGGTGGTAAAGGGGTTATGTAAGACTACATTGTCAACTGTAATGGTGGTAAAGGGGTTATGTAAGACTACATTGTCCACTGTAATGGTGGTAGAGGGGTTATGTAAGACTACATTGTCCACTGTAATGGTGGTAAAGGGGTTATGTAAGACTACATTACCCACTGTAATGGTGGTAGAGGCGTTATGTAAGGCTACACTGTCCACTGTAATGGTGGTAAAGGGGTTATGTAAGGCTACACTGTCCACTGTAATGGTGGTAAAGGGGTTATGTAAGATTACATTGTCAACTGTAATGGTGGTAAAGGGGTTATGTAAGACTACATTGTCAACTGTAATGGTGGTAAAGGGGTTATGTAAGGCTACACTGTCCACTGTAATGGTTGTAAAGGGGTTATGTAAGGCTACATTGTCTACTGTAATGGTTGTAAAATGGTTATGTAAGACAAAATTGTCCACTGTAATGGTGGTAAAGGGGTTATGTAAGACTACATTGTCCACTGTAATGGTGGTAAAGGGGTTATGTAAGGCTACACTGTCCACTGTAATGGTGGTAAAGGGGTTATGTAAGGCTACACTGTGCACTGTAATGGTGGTAAAGGGGTTATGTAAGACAAAATTGTCCACTGTAATGGTGGTAAAGGGGTTATGTAAGACTGCATTGTCCACTGTATTGGTGGTAAAGGGGTTATGTAAGGCTACACTGTCCACTGTAATGGTGGTAAAGGGGTTATGTAAGGCTACACTGTCAACTGTAATGGTGGTAAAGGGGTTATGTAAGGCTACACTGTCCACTGTAATGGTGGTAAAGGGACTATGTAAGACATAATTGTCCAATGTAATGGTGGTAAAGGGGTTATGTAAGACTACATTGTCCACTTTAATGGTGGTAAAGGGGTTATGTAAGGCTACATTGTCCACTGTAATGGTGGTAAAGGGGTTATGTAAGACTACATTGTCCACTGTAATGGTGGTAAAGGGGTTATGTAAGACTACATTGTCCACTGTAATGGTGGTAAAGCGGTTATGTAAGACTACATTGTCCACTGTAATGGTGGTAAAGGGGTTATGTAAGACTACATTGTCCACTGTAATGGTGATAAAGGGGTTATGTAAGACTACATTGTCCACTGTAATGGTGGTAAAGGGGTTATGTAAGACTACATTGTCCACTGTAATGGTGGTAAAGGGGTTATGTAAGGCTACATTGTCCACTGTAATGGTGGTAAAGGGGTTATGTAAGACTACATTGTCCACTGTAATGGTGGTAAAGGGGTTATGTAAGACTACATTGTCCACTGTAATGGTGGTAAAGCGGTTATGTAAGACTACATTGTCCACTGTAATGGTGGTAAAGGGGTTATGTAAGACTACATTGTCCACTGTAATGGTGGTAAAGGGGTTATGTAAGACTACATTGTCCACTTTAATGGTGGTAAAGGGGTTATGTAAGACTACATTTTCCACTGTAATGGTGGTAAAGGGGTTATGTAAGACTACATTGTCCACTGTAATGGTGGTAAAGGGGTTATGTAAGACTACATTGTCCACTGTAATGGTGGTAAAGCGGTTATGTAAGACTACATTGTCCACTGTAATGGTGGTAAAGGGGTTATGTAAGACTACATTGTCCACTGTAATGGTGATAAAGGGGTTATGTAAGACTACATTGTCCACTGTAATGGTGGTAAAGGGGTTATGTAAGACTACATTGTCCACTGTAATGGTGGTAAAGGGGTTATGTAAGACTACATTTCCCACTGTAATGGTGGTAAAGGGGTTATGTAAGACTACATTGTCAACTGTAATGGTGGTAAAGGGGTTATGTAAGGCTACAGTGTCCAATGTAATGGTGGTAAAGGGGTTATGTAAGGCTACACTGGCCACTGTAATGGTGGTAGAGGGGTTATGTAAGACTACATTGTCTACTTTAATGGTGGTAAAGGGATTATGTAAGGCTACACTGTCCACTGTAATGGTGGTAAAGGGGTTACGTAAGATTACATTGTCAACTGTAATGGTGGTAAAGGGGTTATGTAAGACTACATTGTAAACTCTAATGGTGGTAAAGGGGTTATGTAAGGCTACATTGTCCACTGTAATGGTGGTAAAGGGGTTATGTAAGACTACATTGTCCACTGTAATGGTGGTAAAGGGGTTATGTAAGACTACATTGTCCACTTTAATGGTGGTAAAGGGGTTATGTAAGACTACGTTACCCACTGTAATGGTGGTAGAGGGGTTATGTAAGACTACATTGTCTACTTTAATGGTGGTAAAGGGGTTATGTAAGACAAAATTGTCCACTGTAATGGTGGTAAAGGGGTTATGTAAGACTACATTGTCCACTGTAATGGTGGTAAAGGGGTTATGTAAGGCTACACTGTCCACCGTAATGGTGGTAAAGGGGTTATGTAAGGCTACATTGGCCACTGTAATGGTGGTAAAGGGGTTATGTAAGACTACGTTGTCCACTGTAATGGTGGTAAAGGGGTTATGTAAGACGACATTGTCCACTGTAATGGTGGTAGAGGGGTTATGTAAGACTACATTGTCCACTGTAATGGTGGTAAAGGGGTTATGTAAGACTACATTACCCACTGTAATGGTGGTAGATGGTTATGTAAGGCTACACTGTCCACTGTAATGGTGGTAAAGGGGTTATGTAAGACTACATTGTCCACTGTAATGGTGGTAAAGGGGTTATGTAAGGCTACACTGTCCACTGTAATGGTGGTAAAGGGGTTATGTAAGATTACATTGTCAACTGTAATGGTGGTAAAGGGGTTATGTAAGACTACATTGTCAACTGTAATGGTGGTAAAGGGGTTATGTAAGACTACATTGTTCACTGTAATGGTGGTAAAGGGGTTATGTAAGGCTACACTGTCCACTGTAATGGTTGTAAAGGGGTTATGTAAGGCTACATTGTCCACTGTAATGGTGGTAAAGGGGTTATGTAAGACTACATTTTCCACTGTAATGGTGGTAAAGGGGTTATGTAAGACTACATTGTCAACTGTAATGGTGGTAAAGGGGTTATGTAAGACCACATTGTCCACTGTAATCGTGGTAAAGTGGTTATGTAAGACCACATTGTCCACTGTAATCGTGGTAAAGGGGTTATGTAAGGCTACACTGTCCACTGTAATGGTTGTAAAGGGGTTATGTAAGGCTACATTGTCTACTGTAATGGTGGTAAAGGGGTAATGTAAGACTACATTGTCCACTGTAATGGTGGTAAAGGGGTTATGTAAGACAACATTGTCCACTGTAATGGTGGTAGAGGGGTTATGTAAGAATACAGTGTCCACTGTAATGGTGGTAAAGGGGTTATGTAAGACTACATTACCCACTGTAATGGTGGTAGAGGGGTTATGTAAGGCTACACTGTCCACTGTAATGGTGGTAAAGGGGTTATGTAAGGCTACACTGTCCACTGTAATGGTGGTAAAGGGGTTATGTAAGATTACATTGTCAACTGAAATGGTGGTAAAGGGGTTATGTAAGACTACATTGTCAACTGTAATGGTGGTAAAGGGGTTATGTAAGACTACATTGTCCACTGTAATGGTGGTAAAGGGGTTATGTAAGACTACATTGTCCACTGTAATGGTGGTAAAGGGGTTATGTAAGACTACATTGTCCACTGTAATGGTGGTAAAGGGGTTATGTAAGGCTACACTGTCCACTGTAATGGTGGTAAAGGGGTTATGTAAGGCTACACTGTCCACTGTAATGGTGGTAAAGGGGTTATGTAAGACTACATTGTCAACTGTAATGGTGGTAAAGGTGTTATGTAACACTACAGTGTCCACTGTAATGGTGGTAAAGGGGTTATGTAAGGCTACACTGTCCACTGTAATGGTTGTAAAGGGTTTATGTAAGGCTACATTGTCCACTGTAATGGTGGTAAAGGGGTTATGTAAGACTACATTGTCAACTGTAATGGTGGTAAAGGGGTTATGTAAGACTACATTGTCCACTGTAATGGTGGTAGAGGGGTTATGTAAGACTACATTGTCCACTGTAATGGTGGTAAAGGGGTTATGTAAGACTACATTACCCACTGTAATGGTGGTAGAGGCGTTATGTAAGGCTACACTGTCAACTGTAATGGTGGTAAAGGGGTTATGTAAGGCTACACTGTCCACTGTAATGGTGGTAAAGGGGTTATGTAAGATTACATTGTCAACTGTAATGGTGGTAAAGGGGTTATGTAAGACTACATTGTCAACTGTAATGGTGGTAAAGGGATTATGTAAGACTACATTGTCCACTGTAATGGTGGTAAAGGGGTTATGTAAGGCTACACTGTCCACTGTAATGGTGGTAAAGGGGTTATGTATGGCTACATTGTCCACTGTAATGGTGGTAAAGGGGTTATGTAAGACTACATTGTCCACTCTAATGGTGGTAAAGGGGTTATGTAAGGCTACACTGTCCACTGTAATGGTTGTAAAGGGGTTATGTAAGGCTACATTGTCTACTGTAATGGTTGTAAAGGGGTTATGTAAGACAAAATTGTCCACTGTAATGGTGGTAAAGGGGTTATGTAAGACTACATTGTCCACTGTAATGGTGGTAAAGGGGTTATGTAAGGCTACACTGTCCACTGTAATGGTGGTAAAGGGGTTATGTAAGGCTACACTGTGCACTGTAATGGTGGTAAAGGGGTTATGTAAGACAAAATTGTCCACTGTAATGGTGGTAAAGGGGGTATGTAAGACTACATTGTCCACTGTAATGGTGGTAAAGGGGTTATGTAAGGCTACACTGTCCACTGTAATGGTGGTAAAGGGGTTATGTAAGGCTACACTGTGCACTGTAATGGTGGTAAAGGGGTTATGTAAGACAAAATTGTCCACTGTAATGGTGGTAAAGGGGTTATGTAAGACTACATTGTCCACTGTAATGGTGGTAAAGGGGTTATGTAAGGCTACACTGTCCACTGTAATGGTGGTAAAGGGGTTATGTAAGGCTACACTGTGCACTGTAATGGTGGTAAAGGGGTTATGTAAGACAAAATTGTCCACTGTAATGGTGGTAAAGGGGTTATGTAAGGCTACACTGTGCACTGTAATGGTGGTAAAGGGGTTATGTAAGACTGCATTGTCCACTGTATTGGTGGTAAAGGGGTTATGTAAGGCTACATTGTCCACTGTAATGGTGGTAAAGGGGTTATATAAGACTACATTGTCCACTGTAATGGTGGTAAAGGGGTTATGTAAGACTACATTGTCCACTGTAATGGTGGTAAAGGGGTTATGTAAGACAAAATTGTCCACTGTAATGGTGGTAAAGGGGGTATGTAAGACTACATTGTCCACTGTAATGGTGGTAAAGGGGTTATGTAAGGCTACACTGTCCACTGTAATGGTGGTAAAGGGGTTATGTAAGGCTACACTGTGCACTGTAATGGTGGTAAAGGGACTATGTAAGACATAATTGTCCACTGTAATGGTGGTAAAGGGGTTAGGTAAGACTACATTGTCCACTGTAATGGTGGTAAAGGGGTTATGTAAGGCTACATTGTCCACTGTAATGGTGGTAAAGGGGTTATCTAAGACTACATTTTCCACTGTAATGGTGGTAAAGGGGTTATGTAAGACTACATTGTCCACTGTAATGGTGGTAAAGGGGTTATGTAAGACTACATTGTCCACTGTAATGGTGGTAAAGCGGTTATGTAAGACTACATTGTCCACTGTAATGGTGGTAAAGGGGTTATGTAAGACTACATTGTCCACTGTAATGGTGATAAAGGGGTTATGTAAGACTACATTGTCCACTGTAATGGTGGTAAAGGGGTTATGTAAGACTACATTGTCCACTGTAATGGTGGTAAAGGGGTTATGTAAGACTACATTTCCCACTGTAATGGTGGTAAAGGGCTTATGTAAGACTACATTGTCAACTGTAATGGTGGTAAAGGGGTTATGTAAGGCTACATTGTCCAATGTAATGGTGGTAAAGGGGTTATGTAAGGCTACACTGGCCACTGTAATGGTGGTAGAGGGGTTATGTAAGATTACATTGTCAACTGTAATGGTGGTAAAGGGGTTATGTAAGACTACATTGTAAACTCTAATGGTGGTAAAGGGGTTATGTAAGGCTACATTGTCCACTGTAATGGTGGTAAAGGGGTTATGTAAGACTACATTGTCCACTGTAATGGTGGTAAAGGGGTTATGTAAGACTACATTGTCCACTTTAATGGTGGTAAAGGGGTTATGTAAGACTACATTGTCCACTGTAATGGTGGTAAAGGGGTTATGTAAGGCTACACCGTCCACCGTAATGGTGGTAAAGGGGTTATGTAAGGCTACATTGGCCACTGTAATGGTGGTAAAGGGGTTATGTAAGACTACGTTGTCCACTGTAATGGTGGTAAAGGGGTTATGTAAGACGACATTGTCCACTGTAATGGTGGTAGAGGGGTTATGTAAGACTACATTGTCCACTGTAATGGTGGTAAAGGGGTTATGTAAGACTACATTACCCACTGTAATGGTGGTAGATGGTTATGTAAGGCTACACTGTCCACTGTAATGGTGGTAAAGGGGTTATGTAAGGCTACACTGTCCACTGTAATGGTGGTAAAGGGGTTATGTAAGATTACATTGTCAACTGTAATGGTGGTAAAGGGGTTATGTAAGACTACATTGTCAACTGTAATGGTGGTAAAGGGGTTATGTAAGACTACATTGTTCACTGTAATGGTGGTAAAGGGGTTATGTAAGGCTACACTGTCCACTGTAATGGTTGTAAAGGGGTTATGTAAGGCTACATTGTCCACTGTAATGGTGGTAAAGGGGTTATGTAAGACTACATTGTCCACTGTAATGGTGGTAAAGGGGTTATGTAAGGCTACACTGTCCACTGTAATGGTGGTAAAGGGGTTATGTAAGGCTACACTGTCCACTGTAATGGTGGTGAAGGGGTTATGTAAGACTACATTGTCAACTGTAATGGTGGTTAAGGGGTTATGTAAGACTACATTGTCCACTGTAATGGTGGTAAAGGGGTTATGTAAGGCTACACTGTCCACTGTAATGGTTGTAAAGGGGTTATGTAAGGCTACATTGTCCACTGTAATGGTGGTAAAGGGGTTATGTAAGACTACATTGTCCACTGTAATGGTGGTAAAGGGGTTATGTAAGACTACATTACCCATTGTAATGGTGGTAGAGGGGTTATGTAAGGCTACACTGTCCACTGTAATGGTGGTAAAGGGGTTATGTAAGATTACATTGTCAACTGTAATGGTGGTAAAGGGGTTATGTAAGACTACATTGTCAACTGTAATGGTGGTAAAGGGGTTATGTAAGACTACATTGTCCACTGTAATGGTGGTAAAGGGGTTATGTAAGGCTACACTGTCCACTCTAATGGTGGTAAAGGGGTTATGTAAGGCTACATTGTCCACTGTAATGGTGGTAAAGGGGTTATGTAAGACTACATTGTCCACTGTAATGGTGGTAAAGGGGTTATGTAAGGCTACACTGTCCACTGTAATGGTGGTAAAGGGGTTATGTAAGGCTACACTGTCCACTGTAATGGTGGTAAAGGGGTTATGTAAGATTACATTGTCAACTGAAATGGTGGTAAAGGAGTTATGTAAGACTACATTGTCAACTGTAATGGTGGTAAAGGGGTTATGTAAGACTACATTGTCCACTGTAATGGTGGTAAAGGGGTTATGTAAGACTACATTGTCCACTGTAATGGTGGTAAAGGGGTTATGTAAGACTACATTGTCCACTGTAATGGTGGTAAAGGGGTTATGTAAGGCTACACTGTCCACTGTAATGGTGGTAAAGGGGTTATGTAAGGCTACACTGTCCACTGTAATGGTGGTAAAGGGGTTATGTAAGACTACATTGTCAACTGTAATGGTGGTAAAGGTGTTATGTAACACTACAGTGTCCACTGTAATGGTGGTAAAGGGGTTATGTAAGGCTACACTGTCCACTGTAATGGTTGTAAAGGGTTTATGTAAGGCTACATTGTCCACTGTAATGGTGGTAAAGGGGTTATGTAAGACTACATTGTCAACTGTAATGGTGGTAAAGGGGTTATGTAAGACTACATTGTCCACTGTAATGGTGGTAGAGGGGTTATGTAAGACTACATTGTCCCCTGTAATGGTGGTAAAGGGGTTATGTAAGACTACATTACCCACTGTAATGGTGGTAGAGGCGTTATGTAAGGCTACACTGTCAACTGTAATGGTGGTAAAGGGGTTATGTAAGGCTACACTGTCCACTGTAATGGTGGTAAAGGGGTTATGTAAGATTACATTGTCAACTGTAATGGTGGTAAAGGGGTTATGTAAGACTACATTGTCAACTGTAATGGTGGTAAAGGGATTATGTAAGACTACATTGTCCACTGTAATGGTGGTAAAGGGGTTATGTAAGGCTACACTGTCCACTGTAATGGTGGTAAAGGGGTTATGTATGGCTACATTGTCCACTGTAATGGTGGTAAAGGGGTTATGTAAGACTACATTGTCCACTCTAATGGTGGTAAAGGGGTTATGTAAGGCTACACTGTCCACTGTAATGGTTGTAAAGGGGTTATGTAAGGCTACATTGTCTACTGTAATGGTTGTAAAGGGGTTATGTAAGACAAAATTGTCCACTGTAATGGTGGTAAAGGGGTTATGTAAGACTACATTGTCCACTGTAATGGTGGTAAAGGGGTTATGTAAGGCTACACTGTCCACTGTAATGGTGGTAAAGGGGTTATGTAAGGCTACACTGTGCACTGTAATGGTGGTAAAGGGGTTATGTAAGACAAAATTGTCCACTGTAATGGTGGTAAAGGGGGTATGTAAGACTACATTGTCCACTGTAATGGTGGTAAAGGGGTTATGTAAGGCTACACTGTCCACTGTAATGGAGGTAAAGGGGTTATGTAAGGCTACACTGTGCACTGTAATGGTGGTAAAGGGGTTATGTAAGACAAAATTGTCCACTGTAATGGTGGTAAAGGGGTTATGTAAGACTACATTGTCCACTGTAATGGTGGTAAAGGGATTATGTAAGGTTACACTGTCCACTGTAATGGTGGTAAAGGGGTTATGTAAGACTGCATTGTCCACTGTATTGGTGGTAAAGGGGTTATGTAAGGCTACATTGTCCACTGTAATGGTGGTAAAGGGGTTATATAAGACTACATTGTCCACTGTAATGGTGGTAAAGGGGTTATGTAAGGCTACACTGTCCACTGTAATGGTGGTAAAGGGGTTATGTAAGGCTACACTGTCCACTGTAATGGTGGTAAAGGGGTTATGTAAGGCTACACTGTGCACTGTAATGGTGGTAAAGGGGTTATGTAAGACAAAATTGTCCACTGTAATGGTGGTAAAGGGGTTATGTAAGGCTACACTGTGCACTGTAATGGTGGTAAAGGGGTTATGTAAGACTGCATTGTCCACTGTATTGGTGGTAAAGGGGTTATGTAAGGCTACATTGTCCACTGTAATGGTGGTAAAGGGGTTATATAAGACTACATTGTCCACTGTAATGGTGGTAAAGGGGTTATGTAAGACTACATTGTCCACTGTAATGGTGGTAAAGGGGTTATGTAAGACAAAATTGTCCACTGTAATGGTGTTAAAGGGGGTATGTAAGACTACATTGTCCACTGTAATGGTGGTAAAGGGGTTATGTAAGGCTACACTGTCCACTGTAATGGTGGTAAAGGGGTTATGTAAGGCTACACTGTGCACTGTAATGGTGGTAAAGGGACTATGTAAGACATAATTGTCCACTGTAATGGTGGTAAAGGGGTTAGGTAAGACTACATTGTCCACTGTAATGGTGGTAAAGGGGTTATGTAAGGCTACATTGTCCACTGTAATGGTGGTAAAGGGGTTATCTAAGACTACATTTTCCACTGTAATGGTGGTAAAGGGGTTATGTAAGACTACATTGTCCACTGTAATGGTGGTAAAGGGGTTATGTAAGACTACATTGTCCACTGTAATGGTGGTAAAGCGGTTATGTAAGACTACATTGTCCACTGTAATGGTGGTAAAGGGGTTATGTAAGACTACATTGTCCACTGTAATGGTGATAAAGGGGTTATGTAAGACTACATTGTCCACTGTAATGGTGGTAAAGGGGTTATGTAAGAATACATTGTCCACTGTAATGGTGGTAAAGGGGTTATGTAAGACTACATTTCCCACTGTAATGGTGGTAAAGGGCTTATGTAAGACTACATTGTCAACTGTAATGGTGGTAAAGGGGTTATGTAAGGCTACATTGTCCAATGTAATGGTGGTAAAGGGGTTATGTAAGGCTACACTGGCCACTGTAATGGTGGTAGAGGGGTTATGTAAGATTACATTGTCAACTGTAATGGTGGTAAAGGGGTTATGTAAGACTACATTGTAAACTCTAATGGTGGTAAAGGGGTTATGTAAGGCTACATTGTCCACTGTAATGGTGGTAAAGGGGTTATGTAAGACTACATTGTCCACTGTAATGGTGGTAAAGGGGTTATGTAAGACTACATTGTCCACTTTAATGGTGGTAAAGGGGTTATGTAAGACTACATTGTCCACTGTAATGGTGGTAAAGGGGTTATGTAAGGCTACACCGTCCACCGTAATGGTGGTAAAGGGGTTATGTAAGGCTACATTGGCCACTGTAATGGTGGTAAAGGGGTTATGTAAGACTACGTTGTCCACTGTAATGGTGGTAAAGGGGTTATGTAAGACGACATTGTCCACTGTAATGGTGGTAGAGGGGTTATGTAAGACTACATTGTCCACTGTAATGGTGGTAAAGGGGTTATGTAAGACTACATTACCCACTGTAATGGTGGTAGATGGTTATGTAAGGCTACACTGTCCACTGTAATGGTGGTAAAGGGGTTATGTAAGGCTACACTGTCCACTGTAATGGTGGTAAAGGGGTTATGTAAGATTACATTGTCAACTGTAATGGTGGTAAAGGGGTTATGTAAGACTACATTGTCAACTGTAATGGTGGTAAAGGGGTTATGTAAGACTACATTGTTCACTGTAATGGTGGTAAAGGGGTTATGTAAGGCTACACTGTCCACTGTAATGGTTGTAAAGGGGTTATGTAAGGCTACATTGTCCACTGTAATGGTGGTAAAGGGGTTATGTAAGACTACATTGTCCACTGTAATGGTGGTAAAGGGGTTATGTAAGGCTACACTGTCCACTGTAATGGTGGTAAAGGGGTTATGTAAGGCTACACTGTCCACTGTAATGGTGGTGAAGGGGTTATGTAAGACTACATTGTCAACTGTAATGGTGGTTAAGGGGTTATGTAAGACTACATTGTCCACTGTAATGGTGGTAAAGGGGTTATGTAAGGCTACACTGTCCACTGTAATGGTTGTAAAGGGGTTATGTAAGGCTACATTGTCCACTGTAATGGTGGTAAAGGGGTTATGTAAGACTACATTGTCCACTGTAATGGTGGTAAAGGGGTTATGTAAGACTACATTACCCATTGTAATGGTGGTAGAGGGGTTATGTAAGGCTACACTGTCCACTGTAATGGTGGTAAAGGGGTTATGTAAGATTACATTGTCAACTGTAATGGTGGTAAAGGGGTTATGTAAGACTACATTGTCAACTGTAATGGTGGTAAAGGGGTTATGTAAGACTACATTGTCCACTGTAATGGTGGTAAAGGGGTTATGTAAGGCTACACTGTCCACTGTAATGGTGGTAAAGGGGTTATGTAAGGCTACATTGTCCACTGTAATGGTGGTAAAGGGGTTATGTAAGACTACATTGTCCACTGTAATGGTGGTAAAGGGGTTATGTAAGGCTACACTGTCCACTGTAATGGTTGTAAAGGGGTTATGTAAGGCTACATTGTCTACTGTAATGGTTGTAATGGGGTTATGTAAGACAAAATTGTCCACTGTAATGGTGGTAAAGGGAATATGTAAGACTACATTGTCCACTGTAATGGTGGTAAAGGGGTTATGTAAGACTACATTGTCAACTGTAATGGTGGTAAAGGGGTTATGTAAGACTACATTGTCCATTGTAATGGTGGTAAAGGGGTTATGTAAGTCTACATTGTCCACTGTAATGGTGGTAAAGGGGTTATGTAAGACTACATTGTCCACTGTAATGGTGGTAAAGGGGTTATGTAAGACTATATTGTCCACTGTAATGGTGATAAAGGGGTTATGTAAGACTACATTGTCCACTGTAATGGTGGTAAAGGGGTTATGTAAGACTACATTGTCCACTGTAATGGTGGTAAATGGGTTATGTAAGACTACATTGTCCACTGTAATGGTGGTAAAGGGGTTATGTAAGACTACATTGTCAACTGTAATGGTGGTAAAGGGGTTATGTAAGGCTACATTGTCCACTGTAATGGTGGTAAAGGGGTTATGTAAGGCTACACTGTCCACTGTAATGGTGGTAAAGGGGTTATGTAAGACAAAATTGTCCACTGTAATGGTGGTTAAGGGGTTATGTAAGACTACATTGTCCACTTTAATGGTGGTAAAGGGGTTATGTAAGACTACATTACCCACTGTAATGGTGGTAGAGGGGTTATGTAAGGCTACACTGTCCACTGTAATGCTGGTAAAGGGGTTATGTAAGGCTACACTGTCCACTGTAATGGTGGTAAAGGGGTTATGTAAGATTACATTGTCAACTGTAATGGTGGTAAAGGGGTTATGTAAGACTACATTGTCAACTGTAATGGTGGTAAAGGGGTTATGTAAGACCACATTGTCCACTGTAATGGTGGTAAAGGGGTTATGTAAGGCTACACTGTCCACTCTAATGGTTGTAAAGGGGTTATATAAGGCTACATTGTCCACTGTAATGGTGGTAAAGGGGTAATGTAAGACTACATTGGCCACTGTAATGGTGGTAAAGGGGTTATGTAAGACAACATTGTCCACTGTAATGGTGGTAGAGGGGTTATGTAAGACTACATTGTCCACTGTAATGGTGGTAAAGGGGTTATGTAAGACTACATTACCCACTGTAATGGTGGTAGAGGGGTTATGTAAGGCTACACTGTCCACTGTAATGGTGGTAAAGGGGTTATGTAAGGCTACACTGTCCACTGTAATGGTGGTAAAGGGGTTATGTAAGATTACATTGTCAACTGTAATGGTGGTAAAGGGGTAATGTAAGACTACATTGTCAACTGTAATGGTGGTAAAGGGGTTATGTAAGACTACATTGTCCACTGTAATGGTGGTAAAGGCGTTATGTAAGGCTACACTGTCCACTGTAATGGTGGTAAAGGGGTTATGTAAGGCTACATTGTCCACTGTAATTGTGGTAAAGGGGTTATGTAAGACTACATTGTCCACTGTAATGGTGGTAAAGGGGTTATGTAAGGCTACACTGTCCACTGTAATGGTGGTAAAGGGGTTATGTAAGACTACATTGTCCACTGTAATGGTGGTAAAGGGGTTATGTAAGACTACATTGTCCACTGTAATGGTGGTAAAGGGGTTATCTAAGACTACATTGTCCACTGTAATGGTGGTAAAGGGGTTATGTAAGGCTACACTGTCCACTGCAATGGTGGTAAAGGGGTTATGAAAGGCCACACTGTCCACTGTAATGGTGGTAAAGGGGTTATGTAAGACTACATTGTCCACTGTAATGGTGGTAAAGGGGTTATGTAAGGCTACACTGTCCACTGTAATGGTTGTAAAGGGGTTATGTAAGGCTACATTGTCTACTGTAATGGTTGTAAAGGGGTTATGTAAGACAAAATTGTCCACTGTAATGGTGGTAAAGGGGTTATGTAAGACTACATTATCCACTGTAATGGTGGTAAAGGGGTTATGTAAGACTACATTGTCCACTGTAATGGTGGTAAAGGGGTTATGTAAGGCTACACTGTCCACTGTAATGGTTGTAAAGAGGTTATGTAAGGCTACATTGTCTACTTTAATGGTTGTAAAGGGGTTATGTAAGACAAAATTGTCCACTGTAATGGTGGTAAAGGGGTTATGTAAGACTACATTGTCCACTGTATTGGTGGTAAAGGGGTTATGTAAGGCTACATTGTCCACTGTAATGGTGGTAAAGGGGTTATATAAGACTACATTGTCCACTGTAATGGTGGTAAAGGGGTTATGTAAGACTACATTGTCCACTGTAATGGTGGTAAAGGGGTTATGTAAGACTACATTGTCCACTGTAATGGTGGTAAAGGGGTTATGTAAGACTACATTGTCCACTGTAATGGTGGTAAAGGGGTTATGTAAGACTACATTGTCCACTGTAATGGTGATAAAGGGGTTATGTAAGACTACATTGTCCACTGTAATGGTGGTAAAGGCGTTATGTAAGACTACATTGTCAACTGTAATGGTGGTAAAGGGTTTATGTAAGGCTACATTGTCCACTGTAATGGTGGTAAAGGGGTTATGTAAGGCTACACTGTCCACTGTAATGGTGGTAAAGGGGTTATGTAAGACAAAATTGTCCACTGTAATGGTGGTTAAGGGGTTATGTAAGACTACATTGTCCACTTTAATGGTGGTAAAGGGGTTATGTAAGACTACGTTACCCACTGTAATGGTGGTAGAGGGGTTATGTAAGACTACATTGTCTACTTTAATGGTGGTAAAGGGATTATGAAAGGCTACACTGTCCACTGTAATGGTGGTAAAGGGGTTACGTAAGATTACATTGTCAACTGTAATGGTGGTAAAGTGGTTATATTAGACTACATTGTAAACTCTAATGGTGGTAAAGGGGTTATGTATGGCTACATTGTCCACTGTAATGGTGGTAAAGGGGTTATGTAAGACTACATTGTCCACTGTAATGGTGGTAAAGGGGTTATGTAAGGCTACACTGTCCACTGTAATGGTTGTAAAGGGGTTATGTAAGGCTACATTGTCTACTGTAATGGTTGTAAAGGGGTTATGTAAGACAAAATTGTCCACTGTAATGGTGGTAAAGGGGTTATGTAAGACTACATTGTCCACTGTAATGGTGGTAAAGGGGTTATGTAAGGCTACACTGTCCACTGTAATGGTGGTAAAGGGGTTATGTAAGACTACACTGTCCACTGTAATGGTGGTAAAGGGGTTATGTAAGACAAAATTGTCCACTGTAATGGTGGTAAAGGGGTTATGTAAGACTACATTGTCCACTGTAATGGTGGTAAAGGGGTTATGTAAAACTACATTGTCCACTGTAATGGTGGTAAAGGGGTTCTGTAAGACTACATTGTCCACCGTAATGGTGATAAAGGGGTTATGTAAGACTACATTGTCCACTGTAATGGTGGTAAAGGGGTTATGTAAGACTACATTGTCCACTGTAATGGTGGTAAAGGGGTTATGTAAGACTACATTGTCCACTGTAATGGTGGTAAAGGGGTTATGTAAGACTACATTGTCCACTGTAATGGTGGTAAAGGGGTTATGCAAGACTATATTGTCCACTGTAATGGTGATAAAGTGGTTATGTAAGACTACATTGTCCACTGTAATGGTGGAAAAGGGGTTATGTAAGGCAACACTGTCCACTGTAATGGTGGTAAAGGGGGTATGTAAGACAAAATTGTCCACTGTAATGGTGGTAAAGGGGTTATGTAAGACTACATTGTCCACTGTAATGGTGGTAAAGGGGTTATGTAAGACTACATTGTCCACTGTAATGGTGGTAAAGGGGTTATGTAAGACTACATTGTCCACTTTAATGGTGGTAAAGGGGTTATGTAAGACTACGTTACCCACTGTAATGGTGGTAGAGGGGTTATGTAAGATACATTGTCTACTTTAATGGTGGTAAAGGGATTATGTAAGGCTACACTGTCCACTGTAATGGTGGTAAAGGGGTTACGTAAGATTACATTGTCAACTGTAATGGTGGTAAAGGGGTTATGTAAGACTACATTGTAAACTCTAATGGTGGTAAAGGGGTTATGTAAGGCTACATTGTCCACTGTAATGGTGGTAAAGGGGTTATGTAAGACTACATTGTCCACTGTAATGGTGGTAAAGGGGTTATGTAAGGCTACACTGTCCACTGTAATGGTTGTAAAGGGTTTATGTAAGGCTACATTGTCTACTGTAATGGTTGTAAAGGGGTTATGTAAGACAAAATTGTCCACTGTAATGGTGGTAAAGGGGTTATGTAAGACTACATTGTCCACTGTAATGGTGGTAAAGGGGTTATGTAAGGCTACACTGTCCACCGTAATGGTGGTAAAGGGGTTATGTAAGGCTACATTGTCCACTGTAATGGTGGTAAAGGGGTTATGTAAGACTACGTTGTCCACTGTAATGGTGGTAAAGGGGTTATGTAAGACGACATTGTCCACTGTAATGGTGGTAGAGGGGTTATGTAAGACTACATTGTCCACTGTAATGGTGGTAAAGGGGTTATGTAAGACTACATTACCCACTGTAATGGTGGTAGATGGTTATGTAAGGCTACACTGTCCACTGTAATGGTGGTAAAGGGGTTATGTAAGGCTACACTGTCCACTGTAATGGTGGTAAAGGGGTTATGTAAGATTACATTGTCAACTGTAATGGTGGTAAAGGGGTTATGTAAGACTACATTGTAAACTGTAATGGTGGTAAAGGGGTTATGTAAGACTACATTGTCCACTGTAATGGTGGTAAAGGGGTTATGTAAGACTACATTGTCCACTGTATTGGTGGTAAAGGGGTTATGTAAGGCTACATTGTCCACTGTAATGGTGGTAAAGGGGTTATATAAGACTACATTGTCCACTGTAATGGTGGTAAAGGGGTTATGTAAGACTACATTGTCCACTGTAATGGTGGTAAAGGGGTTATGTAAGACTACATTGTCCACTGTAATGGTGGTAAAGGGGTTATGTAAGACAAAATTGTCCACTGTAATGGTGGTAAAGGGGTTATCTAAGACTACATTTTCCACTGTAATGGTGGTAAAGGGGTTATGTAAGACTACATTGTCCACTGTAATGGTGGTAAAGGGGTTATGTAAGACTACATTGTCCACTGTAATGGTGGTAAAGGGGTTATGTAAGACTACATTGTCCACTGTAATGGTGGTAAAGGGGTTATGTAAGACTACATTGTCCACTGTAATGGTGATAAAGGGGTTATGTAAGACTACATTGTCCACTGTAATGGTGGTAAAGGGTTTATGTAAGGCTACATTGTCCACTGTAATGGTGGTAAAGGGGTTATGTAAGGCTACACTGTCCACTGTAATGGTGGTAAAGGGGTTATGTAAGACAAAATTGTCCACTGTAATGGTGGTTAAGGGGTTATGTAAGACTACATTGTCCACTTTAATGGTGGTAAAGGGGTTATGTAAGACTACGTTACCCACTGTAATGGTGGTAGAGGGGTTATGTAAGACTACATTGTCTACTTTAATGGTGGTAAAGGGATTATGAAAGGCTACACTGTCCACTGTAATGGTGGTAAAGGGGTTACGTAAGATTACATTGTCAACTGTAATGGTGGTAAAGTGGTTATATTAGACTACATTGTAAACTCTAATGGTGGTAAAGGGGTTATGTATGGCTACATTGTCCACTGTAATGGTGGTAAAGGGGTTATGTAAGACTACATTGTCCACTGTAATGGTGGTAAAGGGGTTATGTAAGGCTACACTGTCCACTGTAATGGTTGTAAAGGGGTTATGTAAGGCTACATTGTCTACTGTAATGGTTGTAAAGGGGTTATGTAAGACAAAATTGTCCACTGTAATGGTGGTAAAGGGGTTATGTAAGACTACATTGTCCACTGTAATGGTGGTAAAGGGGTTATGTAAGGCTACACTGTCCACTGTAATGGTGGTAAAGGGGTTATGTAAGACTACACTGTCCACTGTAATGGTGGTAAAGGGGTTATGTAAGACAAAATTGTCCACTGTAATGGTGGTAAAGGGGTTATGTAAGACTACATTGTCCACTGTAATGGTGGTAAAGGGGTTATGTAAGACGACATTGTCCACTGTAATGGTGGTAGAGGGGTTATGTAAGACTACATTGTCCACTGTAATGGTGGTAAAGGGGTTATGTAAGACTACATTACCCACTGTAATGGTGGTAGATGGTTATGTAAGGCTACACTGTCCACTGTAATGGTGGTAAAGGGGTTATGTAAGGCTACACTGTCCACTGTAATGGTGGTAAAGGGGTTATGTAAGATTACATTGTCAACTGTAATGGTGGTAAAGGGGTTATGTAAGACTACATTGTAAACTGTAATGGTGGTAAAGGGGTTATGTAAGACTACATTGTCCACTGTAATGGTGGTAAAGGGGTTATGTAAGACTACATTGTCCACTGTATTGGTGGTAAAGGGGTTATGTAAGGCTACATTGTCCACTGTAATGGTGGTAAAGGGGTTATATAAGACTACATTGTCCACTGTAATGGTGGTAAAGGGGTTATGTAAGACTACATTGTCCACTGTAATGGTGGTAAAGGGGTTATGTAAGACTACATTGTCCACTGTAATGGTGGTAAAGGGGTTATGTAAGACAAAATTGTCCACTGTAATGGTGGTAAAGGGGTTATCTAAGACTACATTTTCCACTGTAATGGTGGTAAAGGGGTTATGTAAGACTACATTGTCCACTGTAATGGTGGTAAAGGGGTTCTGTAAGACTACATTGTCCACTGTAATGGTGGTAAAGGGGTTATGTAAGACTACATTGTCCACTGTAATGGTGGTAAAGGGGTTATGTAAGACTACATTGTCCACTGTAATGGTGATAAAGGGGTTATGTAAGACTACATTGTCCACTGTAATGGTGGTAAAGGGTTTATGTAAGGCTACATTGTCCACTGTAATGGTGGTAAAGGGGTTATGTAAGGCTACACTGTCCACTGTAATGGTGGTAAAGGGGTTATGTAAGACAAAATTGTCCACTGTAATGGTGGTTAAGGGGTTATGTAAGACTACATTGTCCACTTTAATGGTGGTAAAGGGGTTATGTAAGACTACGTTACCCACTGTAATGGTGGTAGAGGGGTTATGTAAGACTACATTGTCTACTTTAATGGTGGTAAAGGGATTATGAAAGGCTACACTGTCCACTGTAATGGTGGTAAAGGGGTTACGTAAGATTACATTGTCAACTGTAATGGTGGTAAAGTGGTTATATTAGACTACATTGTATACTCTAATGGTGGTAAAGGGGTTATGTATGGCTACATTGTCCACTGTAATGGTGGTAAAGGGGTTATGTAAGACTACATTGTCCACTGTAATGGTGGTAAAGGGGTTATGTAAGGCTACACTGTCCACTGTAATGGTTGTAAAGGGGTTATGTAAGGCTACATTGTCTACTGTAATGGTTGTAAAGGGGTTATGTAAGACAAAATTGTCCACTGTAATGGTGGTAAAGGGGTTATGTAAGACTACATTGTCCACTGTAATGGTGGTAAAGGGGTTATGTAAGGCTACACTGTCCACTGTAATGGTGGTAAAGGGGTTATGTAAGACTACACTGTCCACTGTAATGGTGGTAAAGGGGTTATGTAAGACAAAATTGTCCACTGTAATGGTGGTAAAGGGGTTATGTAAGACTACATTGTCCACTGTAATGGTGGTAAATGGGTTATGTAAAACTACATTGTCCACTGTAATGGTGGTAAAGGGGTTCTGTAAGACTACATTGTCCACCGTAATGGTGATAAAGGGGTTATGTAAGACTACATTGTCCACTGTAATGGTGGTAAAGGGGTTATGTAAGACTACATTGTCCACTGTAATGGTGGTAAAGGGGTTATGTAAGACTACATTGTCCACTGTAATGGTGGTAAAGGGGTTATGTAAGACTACATTGTCCACTGTAATGGTGGTAAAGGGGTTATGCAAGACTATATTGTCCACTGTAATGGTGATAAAGTGGTTATGTAAGACTACATTGTCCACTGTAATGGTGGAAAAGGGGTTATGTAAGGCAACACTGTCCACTGTAATGGTGGTAAAGGGGGTATGTAAGACAAAATTGTCCACTGTAATGGTGGTAAAGGGGTTATGTAAGACTACATTGTCCACTGTAATGGTGGTAAAGGGGTTATGTAAGACTACATTGTCCACTGTAATGGTGGTAAAGGGGTTATGTAAGACTACATTGTCCACTTTAATGGTGGTAAAGGGGTTATGTAAGACTACGTTACCCACTGTAATGGTGGTAGAGGGGTTATGTAAGACTACATTGTCTACTTTAATGGTGGTAAAGGGATTATGTAAGGCTACACTGTCCACTGTAATGGTGGTAAAGGGGTTACGTAAGATTACATTGTCAACTGTAATGGTGGTAAAGGGGTTATGTAAGACTACATTGTAAACTCTAATGGTGGTAAAGGGGTTATGTAAGACTACATTGTCCACTGTAATGGTGGTAAAGGGGTTATGTAAGGCTACACTGTCCACTGTAATGGTTGTAAAGGGTTTATGTAAGGCTACATTGTCTACTGTAATGGTTGTAAAGGGGTTATGTAAGACAAAATTGTCCACTGTAATGGTGGTAAAGGGGTTATGTAAGACTACATTGTCCACTGTAATGGTGGTAAAGGGGTTATGTAAGGCTACACTGTCCACCGTAATGGTGGTAAAGGGGTTATGTAAGGCTACATTGTCCACTGTAATGGTGGTAAAGGGGTTATGTAAGACTACGTTGTCCACTGTAATGGTGGTAAAGGGGTTATGTAAGACGACATTGTCCACTGTAATGGTGGTAGAGGGGTTATGTAAGACTTCATTGTCCACTGTAATGGTGGTAAAGGGGTTATGTAAGACTACATTACCCACTGTAATGGTGGTAGATGGTTATGTAAGGCTACACTGTCCACTGTAATGGTGGTAAAGGGGTTATGTAAGGCTACACTGTCCACTGTAATGGTGGTAAAGGGGTTATGTAAGATTACATTGTCAACTGTAATGGTGGTAAAGGGGTTATGTAAGACTACATTGTAAACTGTAATGGTGGTAAAGGGGTTATGTAAGACTACATTGTCCACTGTAATGGTGGTAAAGGGGTTATGTAGGACTACATTGTCCACTGTATTGGTGGTAAAGGGGTTATGTAAGGCTACATTGTCCACTGTAATGGTGGTAAAGGGGTTATATAAGACTACATTGTCCACTGTAATGGTGGTAAAGGGGTTATGTAAGACTACATTGTCCACTGTAATGGTGGTAAAGGGGTTATGTAAGACTACATTGTCCACTGTAATGGTGGTAAAGGGGTTATGTAAGACAAAATTGTCCACTGTAATGGTGGTAAAGGGGTTATCTAAGACTACATTTTCCACTGTAATGGTGGTAAAGGGGTTATGTAAGACTACATTGTCCACTGTAATGGTGGTAAAGGGGTTATGTAAGACTACATTGTCCACTGTAATGGTGGTAAAGGGGTTATGTAAGACTACATTGTCCACTGTAATGGTGGTAAAGGGGTTATGTAAGACTACATTGTCCACTGTAATGGTGATAAAGGGGTTATGTAAGACTACATTGTCCACTGTAATGGTGGTAAAGGGTTTATGTAAGGCTACACTGTCCACTGTAATGGTGGTAAAGGGGTTATGTAAGACAAAATTGTCCACTGTAATGGTGGTTAAGGGGTTATGTAAGACTACATTGTCCACTTTAATGGTGGTAAAGGGGTTATGTAAGACTACGTTACCCACTGTAATGGTGGTAGAGGGGTTATGTAAGACTACATTGTCTACTTTAATGGTGGTAAAGGGATTATGAAAGGCTACACTGTCCACTGTAATGGTGGTAAAGGGGTTACGTAAGATTACATTGTCAACTGTAATGGTGGTAAAGTGGTTATATTAGACTACATTGTAAACTCTAATGGTGGTAAAGGGGTTATGTATGGCTACATTGTCCACTGTAATGGTGGTAAAGGTGTTATGTAAGACTACATTGTCCACTGTAATGGTGGTAAAGGGGTTATGTAAGGCTACACTGTCCACTGTAATGGTTGTAAAGGGGTTATGTAAGGCTACATTGTCTACTGTAATGGTTGTAAAGGGGTTATGTAAGACAAAATTGTCCACTGTAATGGTGGTAAAGGGGTTATGTAAGACTACATTGTCCACTGTAATGGTGGTAAAGGGGTTATGTAAGGCTACACTGTCCACTGTAATGGTGGTAAAGGGGTTATGTAAGACTACACTGTCCACTGTAATGGTGGTAAAGGGGTTATGTAAGACAAAATTGTCCACTGTAAGGGAGGTAAAGGGGTTATGTAAGACTACATTGTCCACTGTAATGGTGGTAAAGGGGTTATGTAAGACTACATTGTCCACTGTAATGGTGGTAAAGGGGTTATGTAAGACTACATTGTCCACTGTAATGGTGGTAAAGGGGTTCTGTAATACTACATTGTCCACCGTAATGGTGATAAAGGGGTTATGTAAGACTACATTGTCCACTGTAATGGTGGTAAAGGGGTTATGTAAGACTACATTGTCCACTGTAATGGTGGTAAAGAAGTTATGTAAGACTACATTGTCCACTGTAATGGTGGTAAAGGGGTTATGTAAGACTACATTGTCCACTGTAATGGTGGTAAAGGGGTTATGTAAGACTATATTGTCAACTGTAATGGTGATAAAGTGGTTATGTAAGACTACATTGTCCACTGTAATGGTGGAAAAGGGGTTATGTAAGGCAACACTGTCCACTGTAATGGTGGTAAAGGGGGTATGTAAGACAAAATTGTCCACTGTAATGGTGGTAAAGGGGTTATGTAAGACTACATTGTCCACTGTAATGGTGGTAAAGGGGTTATGTAAGACTACATTGTCCACTGTAATGGTGGTAAAGGGGTTATGTAAGACTACATTGTCCACTTTAATGGTGGTAAAGGGATTATGTAAGACTACGTTACCCACTGTAATGGTGGTAGAGGGGTTATGTAAGACTACATTGTCTACTTTAATGGTGGTAAAGGGATTATGTAAGGCTACACTGTCCACTGTAATGGTGGTAAAGGGGTTACGTAAGATTACATTGTCAACTGTAATGGTGGTAAAGGGGTTATGTAAGACTACATTGTAAACTCTAATGGTGGTAAAGGGGTTATGTAAGGCTACATTGTCCACTGTAATGGTGGTAAAGGGGTTATGTAAGACTACATTGTCCACTGTAATGGTGGTAAAGGGGTTATGTAAGGCTACACTGTCCACTGTAATGGTTGTAAAGGGGTTATGTAAGGCTACATTGTCTACTGTAATGGTTGTAAAGGGGTTATGTAAGACAAAATTGTCCACTGTAATGGTGGTAAAGGGGTTATGTAAGACTACATTGTCCACTGTAATGGTGGTAAAGGGGTTATGTAAGGCTACACTGTCCACCGTAATGGTGGTAAAGGGGTTATGTAAGGCTACATTGTCCACTGTAATGGTGGTAAAGGGGTTATGTAAGACTACGTTGTCCACTGTAATGGTGGTAAAGGGGTTATGTAAGACGACATTGTCCACTGTAATGGTGGTAGAGGGGTTATGTAAGACTACATTGTCCACTGTAATGGTGGTAAAGGGGTTATGTAAGACTACATTACCCACTGTAATGGTGGTAGATGGTTATGTAAGGCTACACTGTCAACTGTAATGGTGGTAAAGGGGTTATGTAAGGCTACACTGTCCACTGTAATGGTGGTAAAGGGGTTATGTAAGATTACATTGTCAACTGTAATGGTGGTAAAGGGGTTATGTAAGACTACATTGTAAACTGTAATGGTGGTAAAGGGGTTATGTAAGACTACATTGTCCACTGTAATGGTGGTTAAGGGGTTATGTAAGGCTACACTGTCCACTGTAATGGTTGTAAAGGGGTTATGTAAGGCTACATTGTCCACTGTAATGGTGGTAAAGGGGTTATGTAAGACTACATTGTCCACTGTAATGGTGGTAAAGGGGTTATGTAAGGCTACACTGTCCACTGTAATGGTGGTAAAGGGGTTATGTAAGGCTACACTGTCCACTGTAATGGTGGTGAAGGGGTTATGTAAGACTACATTGTCAACTGTAATGGTGGTTAAGGGGTTATGTAAGACTACATTGTCCACTGTAATGGTGGTAAAGGGGTTATGTAAGGCTACACTGTCCACTGTAATGGTTGTAAAGGGGTTATGTAAGGCTACATTGTCCACTGTAATGGTGGTAAAGGGGTTATGTAAGACTACATTGTCCACTGTAATGGTGGTAAAGGGGTTATGTAAGACTACATTGTCCACTGTAATGGTGGTAGAGGGGTTATGTAAGACTACATTGTCCACTGTAATGGTGGTTAAGGGGTTATGTAAGACTACATTACCCACTGTAATGGTGGTAGAGGGGTTATGTAAGGCTACACTGTCCACTGTAATGGTGGTAAAGGGGTTATGTAAGATTACATTGTCAACTGTAATGGTGGTAAGGGGTTATGTAAGACTACATTGTCAACTGTAATGGTGGTAAAGGGGTTATGTAAGACTACATTGTCCATTGTAATGGTGGTAAAGGGGTTATGTAAGGCTACACTGTCCACTGTAATGGTGGTAAAGGGGTTATGTAAGGCTACATTGTCCACTGTAATGGTGGTAAAGGGGTTATGTAAGACTACATTGTCCACTGTAATGGTGGTAAAGGGGTTATGTAAGGCTACACTGTCCACTGTAATGGTTGTAAAGGGGTTATGTAAGGCTACATTGTCTACTGTAATGGTTGTAATGGGGTTATGTAAGACAAAATTGTCCACTGTAATGGTGGTAAAGGGGATATGTAAGACTACATTGTCCACTGTAATGGTGGTATTGGGGTTATGTAAGACTACATTGTCCACTGTAATGGTGGTAAAGGGGTTATGTAAGACTACATTGTCCACTGTAATGGTGGTAAAGGGGTTATGTAAGTCTACATTGTCCACTGTAATGGTGGTAAAGGGGTTATGTAAGACTACATTGTCCACTGTAATGGTGGTAAAGGGGTTATGTAAGACTACATTGTCCACTGTAATGGTGATAAAGGGGTTATGTAAGACTACATTGTCCACTGTAATGGTGGTAAAGGGGTTATGTAAGACTACATTGTCCACTGTAATGGTGGTAAATGGGTTATGTAAGACTATATTGTCCACTGTAATGGTGGTAAAGGGGTTATGTAAGACTACATTGTCAACTGTAATGGTGGTAAAGGGGTTATGCAAGGCTACATTGTCCACTGTAATGGTGGTAAAGGGGTTATGTAAGGCTACATTGTCCACTGTAATGGTGGTAAAGGGGTTATGTAAGACTACATTGTCAACTGTAATGGTGGTAAAGGGGTTATGTAAGGCTACACTGTCCACTGTAATGCTGGTAAAGGGGTTATGTAAGGCTACACTGTCCACTGTAATGGTGGTAAAGGGGTTATGTAAGATTACATTGTCAACTGTAATGGTGGTAAAGGGGTTATGTAAGACTACATTGTCAACTGTAATGGTGGTAAAGGGGTTATGTAAGACCACATTGTCCACTGTAATGGTGGTAAAGGGGTTATGTAAGGCTACACTGTCCACTGTAATGGTTGTAAAGGGGTTATATAAGGCTACATTGTCCACTGTAATGGTGGTAAAGGGGTAATGTAAGACTACATTGTCCACTGTAATGGTGGTAAAGGGGTTATGTAAGACAACATTGTCCACTGTAATGGTGGTAGAGGGGTTATGTAAGACTACATTGTCCACTGTAATGGTGGTAAAGGGGTTATGTAAGACTACATTACCCACTGTAATGGTGGTAGGGGGGTTATGTAAGGCTACACTGTCCACTGTAATGGTGGTAAAGGGGTTATGTAAGGCTACACTGTCCACTGTAATGGTGATAAAGGGGTTATGTAAGATTACATTGTCAACTGTAATGGTGGTAAAGGGGTTATGTAAGACTACATTGTCCACTGTAATGGTGGTAAAGGCGTTATGTAAGGCTACACTGTCCACTGTAATGGTGGTAAAGGGGTTATGTAAGGCTACATTGTCCACTGTAATGGTGGTAAAGGGGTTATGTAAGACTACATTGTCCACTGTAATGGTGGTAAAGGGGTTATGTAAGGCTACACTGTCCACTGTAATGGTGGTAAAGGGGTTATGTAAGACTACATTGTCCACTGTAATGGTGGTAAAGGGGTTATGTAAGACTACATTGTCCACTGTAATGGTGGTAAAGGGGTTATGTAAGGCTACACTGTCCACTGTAATGGTTGTAAAGGGGTTATGTAAGGCTACATTGTCTACTGTAATGGTTGTAAAGGGGTTATGTAAGACAAAATTGTCCACTGTAATGGTGGTAAAGGGGTTATGTAAGACTACATTGTCCACTGTAATGGTGGTAAAGGGGTTATGTAAGACTACATTGTCCACTGTAATGGTGGTAAAGGGGTTATGTAAGGCTACACTGTCCACTGTAATGGTTGTAAAGAGGTTATGTAAGGCTACATTGTCTACTGTAATGGTTGTAAAGGGGTTATGTAAGACAAAATTGTCCACTGTAATGGTGGTAAAGGGGTTATGTAAGACTACATTGTCCACTGTATTGGTGGTAAAGGGGCTATGTAAGGCTACATTGTCCACTGTAATGGTGGTAAAGGGGTTATATAAGACTACATTGTCCACTGTAATGGTGGTAAAGGGGTTATGTAAGACTACATTGTCCACTGTAATGGTGGTAAAGGGGTTATGTAAGACTACATTGTCCACTGTAATGGTGGTAAAGGGGTTATGTAAGACTACATTGTCCACTGTAATGGTGGTAAAGGGGTTATGTAAGGCTACACTGTCCACTGTAATGGTGGTAAAAGGACTATGTAAGACTACATTGACCACTGTAATGGTGGTAAAGGGGTTATGTAAGACTACATTGTCCACTGTAATGGTGGTAAAGGGGTTATGTAAGGCTACATTGTCCACTGTAATGGTGGTAAAGGGGTTATCTAAGACTACATTTTCCACTGTAATGGTGGTAAAGGGGTTATGTAAGACTACATTCTCCACTGTAATGGTGGTAAAGGGGTTATGTAAGACTACATTGTCCACTGTAATGGTCATAAAGGGGTTATGTAAGACTACATTGTCCACTGTAATGGTGGTAAAGGGGTTATGTAAGACTACATTGTCCACTTTAATGGTGGTAAAGGGGTTATGTAAGACTACGTTACCCACTGTAATGGTGGTAGAGGGGTTATGTAAGACTACATTGTCTACTTTAATGGTGGTAAAGGGGTTACGTAAGATTACATTGTCAACTGTAATGGTGGTAAAGTGGTTATATTAGACTACATTGTAAACTCTAATGGTGGTAAAGGGGTTATGTATGGCTACATTGGCCACTGTAATGGTGGTAAAGGTGTTATGTAAGACTACATTGTCCACTGTAATGGTGGTAAAGGGGTTATGTAAGGCTACACTGTCCACTGTAATGGTTGTAAAGGGGTTATGTAAGGCTACATTGTCTACTGTAATGGTTGTAAAGGGGTTATGTAAGACAAAATTGTCCACTGTAATGGTGGTAAAGGGGTTATGTAAGACTACATTGTCCACTGTAATGGTGGTAAAGGGGTTATGTAAGGCTACACTGTCCACTGTAATGGTGGTAAAGGGGTTATGTAAGAGTACACTGTCCACTGTAATGGTGGTAAAGGGGTTATGTAAGACAAAATTGTCCACTGTAATGGTGGTAAAGGGGTTATGTAAGACTACATTGTCCACTGTAATGGTGGTAAAGGGGTTATGTAAGACTACATTGTCCACTGTAATGGTGGTAAAGGGGTTCTGTAATACTACATTGTCCACCGTAATGGTGATAAAGGGGTTATGTAAGACTACATTGTCCACTGTAATGGTGGTAAAGGGGTTATGTAAGACTACATTGTCCACTGTAATGGTGGTAAAGAAGTTATGTAAGACTACATTGTCCACTGTAATGGTGGTAAAGGGGTTATGTAAGACTACATTGTCCACTGTAATGGTGGTAAAGGGGTTATGTAAGACTATATTGTCAACTGTAATGGTGATAAAGTGGTTATGTAAGACTACATTGTCCACTGTAATGGTGGAAAAGGGGTTATGTAAGGCAACACTGTCCACTGTAATGGTGGTAAAGGGGGTATGTAAGACAAAATTGTCCACTGTAATGGTGGTAAAGGGGTTATGTAAGACTACATTAACCACTGTAATGGTGGTAAAGGGGTTATGTAAGACTACATTGTCCACTGTAATGGTGGTAAAGGGGTTATGTAAGACTACATTGTCCACTTTAATGGTGGTAAAGGGATTATGTAAGACTACGTTACCCACTGTAATGGTGGTAGAGGGGTTATGTAAGACTACATTGTCTACTTTAATGGTGGTAAAGGGATTATGTAAGGCTACACTGTCCACTGTAATGGTGGTAAAGGGGTTACGTAAGATTACATTGTCAACTGTAATGGTGGTAAAGGGGTTATGTAAGACTACATTGTAAACTCTAATGGTGGTAAAGGGGTTATGTAAGGCTACATTGTCCACTGTAATGGTGGTAAAGGGGTTATGTAAGACTACATTGTCCACTGTAATGGTGGTAAAGGGGTTATGTAAGGCTACACTGTCCACTGTAATGGTTGTAAAGGGGTTATGTAAGGCTACATTGTCTACTGTAATGGTTGTAAAGGGGTTATGTAAGACAAAATTGTCCACTGTAATGGTGGTAAAGGGGTTATGTAAGACTACATTGTCCACTGTAATGGTGGTAAAGGGGTTATGTAAGGCTACACTGTCCACCGTAATGGTGGTAAAGGGGTTATGTAAGGCTACATTGTCCACTGTAATGGTGGTAAAGGGGTTATGTAAGACTACGTTGTCCACTGTAATGGTGGTAAAGGGGTTATGTAAGACGACATTGTCCACTGTAATGGTGGTAGAGGGGTTATGTAAGACTACATTGTCCACTGTAATGGTGGTAAAGGGGTTATGTAAGACTACATTACCCACTGTAATGGTGGTAGATGGTTATGTAAGGCTACACTGTCAACTGTAATGGTGGTAAAGGGGTTATGTAAGGCTACACTGTCCACTGTAATGGTGGTAAAGGGGTTATGTAAGATTACATTGTCAACTGTAATGGTGGTAAAGGGGTTATGTAAGACTACATTGTAAACTGTAATGGTGGTAAAGGGGTTATGTAAGACTACATTGTCCACTGTAATGGTGGTTAAGGGGTTATGTAAGGCTACACTGTCCACTGTAATGGTTGTAAAGGGGTTATGTAAGGCTACATTGTCCACTGTAATGGTGGTAAAGGGGTTATGTAAGACTACATTGTCCACTGTAATGGTGGTAAAGGGGTTATGTAAGGCTACACTGTCCACTGTAATGGTGGTAAAGGGGTTATGTAAGGCTACACTGTCCACTGTAATGGTGGTGAAGGGGTTATGTAAGACTACATTGTCAACTGTAATGGTGGTTAAGGGGTTATGTAAGACTACATTGTCCACTGTAATGGTGGTAAAGGGGTTATGTAAGGCTACACTGTCCACTGTAATGGTTGTAAAGGGGTTATGTAAGGCTACATTGTCCACTGTAATGGTGGTAAAGGGGTTATGTAAGACTACATTGTCCACTGTAATGGTGGTAAAGGGGTTATGTAAGACTACATTGTCCACTGTAATGGTGGTAGAGGGGTTATGTAAGACTACATTGTCCACTGTAATGGTGGTAAAGGGGTTATGTAAGACTACATTACCCACTGTAATGGTGGTAGAGGGGTTATGTAAGGCTACACTGTCCACTGTAATGGTGGTAAAGGGGTTATGTAAGATTACATTGTCAACTGTAATGGTGGTAAGGGGTTATGTAAGACTACATTGTCAACTGTAATGGTGGTAAAGGGGTTATGTAAGACTACATTGTCCATTGTAATGGTGGTAAAGGGGTTATGTAAGGCTACACTGTCCACTGTAATGGTGGTAAAGGGGTTATGTAAGGCTACATTGTCCACTGTAATGGTGGTAAAGGGGTTATGTAAGACTACATTGTCCACTGTAATGGTGGTAAAGGGGTTATGTAAGGCTACACTGTCCACTGTAATGGTTGTAAAGGGGTTATGTAAGGCTACATTGTCTACTGTAATGGTTGTAATGGGGTTATGTAAGACAAAATTGTCCACTGTAATGGTGGTAAAGGGGATATGTAAGACTACATTGTCCACTGTAATGGTGGTATTGGGGTTATGTAAGACTACATTGTCCACTGTAATGGTGGTAAAGGGGTTATGTAAGACTACATTGTCCACTGTAATGGTGGTAAAGGGGTTATGTAAGTCTACATTGTCCACTGTAATGGTGGTAAAGGGGTTATGTAAGACTACATTGTCCACTGTAATGGTGGTAAAGGGGTTATGTAAGACTACATTGTCCACTGTAATGGTGATAAAGGGGTTATGTAAGACTACATTGTCCACTGTAATGGTGGTAAAGGGGTTATGTAAGACTACATTGTCCACTGTAATGGTGGTAAATGGGTTATGTAAGACTACATTGTCCACTGTAATGGTGGTAAAGGGGTTATGTAAGACTACATTGTCAACTGTAATGGTGGTAAAGGGGTTATGCAAGGCTACATTGTCCACTGTAATGGTGGTAAAGGGGTTATGTAAGGCTACACTTTCCACTGTAATGGTGGTAAATGGGTTATGTAAGACTACATTGTCCACTGTAATGGTGGTAAAGGGGTTATGTAAGACTACATTGTCAACTGTAATGGTGGTAAAGGGGTTATGTAAGGCTACACTGTCCACTGTAATGCTGGTAAAGGGGTTATGTAAGGCTACACTGTCCACTGTAATGGTGGTAAAGGGGTTATGTAAGATTACATTGTCATCTGTAATGGTGGTAAAGGGGTTATGTAAGACTACATTGTCAACTGTAATGGTGGTAAAGGGGTTATGTAAGACAACATTGTCCACTGTAATGGTGGTAGAGGGGTTATGTAAGACTACATTGTCCACTGTAATGGTGGTAAAGGGGTTATGTAAGACTACATTACCCACTGTAATGGTGGTAGGGGGGTTATGTAAGGCTACACTGTCCACTGTAATGGTGGTAAAGGGGTTATGTAAGGCTACACTGTCCACTGTAATGGTGATAAAGGGGTTATGTAAGATTACATTGTCAACTGTAATGGTGGTAAAGGGGTTATGTAAGACTACATTGTCCACTGTAATGGTGGTAAAGGCGTTATGTAAGGCTACACTGTCCACTGTAATGGTGGTAAAGGGGTTATGTAAGGCTACATTGTCCACTGTAATGGTGGTAAAGGGGTTATGTAAGACTACATTGTCCACTGTAATGGTGGTAAAGGGGTTATGTAAGGCTACACTGTCCACTGTAATGGTGGTAAAGGGGTTATGTAAGACTACATTGTCCACTGTAATGGTGGTAAAGGGGTTATGTAAGACTACATTGTCCACTGTAATGGTGGTAAAGGGGTTATGTAAGACTACATTGTCCACTGTAATGGTGGTAAAGGGGTTATGTAAGGCTACACTGTCCACTGCAATGGTGGTAAAGGGGTTATGTAAGGCTACACTGTCCACTGTAATGTTGGTAAAGGGGTTATGTAAGACTACATTGTCCACTGTAATGGTGGTAAAGGGGTTATGTAAGGCTACACTGTCCACTGTAATGGTTGTAAAGGGGTTATGTAAGGCTAGATTGTCTACTGTAATGGTTGTAAAGGGGTTATGTAAGACAAAATTGTCCACTGTAATGGTGGTAAAGGGGTTATGTAAGACTACATTGTCCACTGTAATGGTGGTAAAGGGGTTATGTAAGACTACATTGTCCACTGTAATGGTGGTAAAGGGGTTATGTAAGGCTACACTGTCCACTGTAATGGTTGTAAAGAGGTTATGTAAGGCTACATTGTCTACTGTAATGGTTGTAAAGGGGTTATGTAAGACAAAATTGTCCACTGTAATGGTGGTAAAGGGGTTATGTAAGACTACATTGTCCACTGTATTGGTGGTAAAGGGGCTATGTAAGGCTACATTGTCCACTGTAATGGTGGTAAAGGGGTTATATAAGACTACATTGTCCACTGTAATGGTGGTAAAGGGGTTATGTAAGACTACATTGTCCACTGTAATGGTGGTAAAGGGGTTATGTAAGACTACATTGTCCACTGTAATGGTGGTAAAGGGGTTATGTAAGACTACATTGTCCACTGTAATGGTGGTAAAGGGGTTATGTAAGGCTACACTGTCCACTGTAATGGTGGTAAAAGGACTATGTAAGACTACATTGTCCACTGTAATGGTGGTAAAGGGGTTATGTAAGACTACATTGTCCACTGTAATGGTGGTAAAGGGGTTATGTAAGGCTACATTGTCCACTGTAATGGTGGTAAAGGGGTTATCTAAGACTACATTTTCCACTGTAATGGTGGTAAAGGGGTTATGTAAGACTACATTCTCCACTGTAATGGTGGTAAAGGGGTTATGTAAGACTACATTGTCCACTCTAATGGTCATAAAGGGGTTATGTAAGACTACATTGTCCACTGTAATGGTGGTAAAGGGGTTATGTAAGACTACATTGTCCACTTTAATGGTGGTAAAGGGGTTATGTAAGACTACGTTACCCACTGTAATGGTGGTAGAGGGGTTATGTAAGACTACATTGTCTACTTTAATGGTGGTAAAGGGGTTACGTAAGATTACATTGTCAACTGTAATGGTGGTAAAGTGGTTATATTAGACTACATTGTAAACTCTAATGGTGGTAAAGGGGTTATGTATGGCTACATTGTCCACTGTAATGGTGGTAAAGGGGTTATGTAAGACTACATTGTCCACTGTAATGGTGGTAAAGGGGTTATGTAAGGCTACACTGTCCACTGTAATGGTTGTAAAGGGGTTATGTAAGGCTACATTGTCTACTGTAATGGTTGTAAAGGGGTTATGTAAGACAAAATTGTCCACTGTAATGGTGGTAAAGGGGTTATGTAAGACTACATTGTCCACTGTAATGGTGGTAAAGGGGTTATGTAAGGCTACACTGTCCACTGTAATGGTGGTAAAGGGGTTATGTAAGACTACACTGTCCACTGTAATGGTGGTAAAGGGGTTATGTAAGACAAAATTGTCCACTCTAATGGTGGTAAAGGGGTTATGTAAGACTACATTGTCCACTGTAATGGTGGTAAAGGGGTTATGTAAGACTACATTGTCCACTGTAATGGTGGTAAAGGGGTTATGTAAGACTACATTGTCCACCGTAATGGTGATAAAGGGGTTATGTAAGACTACATTGTCCACTGTAATGGTGGTAAAGGGGTTATGTAAGACTACATTGTCCACTGTAATGGTGGTAAAGGGGTTATGTAAGACTACATTGTCCACTGTAATGGTGGTAAAGGGGTTATGTAAGACTACATTGTCCACTGTAATGGTGGTAGAGGGGTTATGTAAGACTACATTGTCTACTTTAATGGTGGTAAAGGGATTATGTAAGGCTACACTGTCCACTGTAATGGTGGTAAAGGGGTTATGTAAGGCTACATTGTCCACTGTAATGGTGGTAAAGGGGTTATGTAAGACTACATTGTCCACTGTAATGGTGGTAAAGGGGTTATGTAAGGCTACACTGTCCACTGTAATGGTTGTAAAGGGGTTATGTAAGGCTACATTGTCTACTGTAATGGTTGTAAAGGGGTTATGTAAGACAAAATTGTCCACTGTAATGGTGGTAAAGGGGTTATGTAAGACTACATTGTCCACTGTAATGGTGGTAAAGGGGTTATGTAAGGCTACACTGTCCACCGTAATGGTGGTAAAGGGGTTATGTAAGGCTACATTGTCCACTGTAATGGTGGTAAAGGGGTTATGTAAGACTACGTTGTCCACTGTAATGGTGGTAAAGGGGTTATGTAAGACGACATTGTCCACTGTAATGGTGGTAGAGGGGTTATGTAAGACTACATTGTCCACTGTAATGGTGGTAAAGGGGTTATGTAAGACTACATTACCCACTGTAATGGTGGTAGATGGTTATGTAAGGCTACACTGTCAACTGTAATGGTGGTAAAGGGGTTATGTAAGGCTACACTGTCCACTGTAATGGTGGTAAAGGGGTTATGTAAGATTACATTGTCAACTGTAATGGTGGTAAAGGGGTTATGTAAGACTACATTGTAAACTGTAATGGTGGTAAAGGGGTTATGTAAGACTACATTGTCCACTGTAATGGTGGTTAAGGGGTTATGTAAGGCTACACTGTCCACTGTAATGGTTGTAAAGGGGTTATGTAAGGCTACATTGTCCACTGTAATGGTGGTAAAGGGGTTATGTAAGACTACATTGTCCACTGTAATGGTGGTAAAGGGGTTATGTAAGGCTACACTGTCCACTGTAATGGTGGTAAAGGGGTTATGTAAGGCTACACTGTCCACTGTAATGGTGGTGAAGGGGTTATGTAAGACTACATTGTCAACTGTAATGGTGGTTAAGGGGTTATGTAAGACTACATTGTCCACTGTAATGGTGGTAAAGGGGTTATGTAAGGCTACACTGTCCACTGTAATGGTTGTAAAGGGGTTATGTAAGGCTACATTGTCCACTGTAATGGTGGTAAAGGGGTTATGTAAGACTACATTGTCCACTGTAATGGTGGTAAAGGGGTTATGTAAGACTACATTGTCCACTGTAATGGTGGTAGAGGGGTTATGTAAGACTACATTGTCCACTGTAATGGTGGTAAAGGGGTTATGTAAGACTACATTACCCACTGTAATGGTGGTAGAGGGGTTATGTAAGGCTACACTGTCCACTGTAATGGTGGTAAAGGGGTTATGTAAGATTACATTGTCAACTGTAATGGTGGTAAGGGGTTATGTAAGACTACATTGTCAACTGTAATGGTGGTAAAGGGGTTATGTAAGACTACATTGTCCATTGTAATGGTGGTAAAGGGGTTATGTAAGGCTACACTGTCCACTGTAATGGTGGTAAAGGGGTTATGTAAGGCTACATTGTCCACTGTAATGGTGGTAAAGGGGTTATGTAAGACTACATTGTCCACTGTAATGGTGGTAAAGGGGTTATGTAAGGCTACACTGTCCACTGTAATGGTTGTAAAGGGGTTATGTAAGGCTACATTGTCTACTGTAATGGTTGTAATGGGGTTATGTAAGACAAAATTGTCCACTGTAATGGTGGTAAAGGGGATATGTAAGACTACATTGTCCACTGTAATGGTGGTATTGGGGTTATGTAAGACTACATTGTCCACTGTAATGGTGGTAAAGGGGTTATGTAAGACTACATTGTCCACTGTAATGGTGGTAAAGGGGTTATGTAAGTCTACATTGTCCACTGTAATGGTGGTAAAGGGGTTATGTAAGACTACATTGTCCACTGTAATGGTGGTAAAGGGGTTATGTAAGACTACATTGTCCACTGTAATGGTGATAAAGGGGTTATGTAAGACTACATTGTCCACTGTAATGGTGGTAAAGGGGTTATGTAAGACTACATTGTCCACTGTAATGGTGGTAAATGGGTTATGTAAGACTACATTGTCCACTGTAATGGTGGTAAAGGGGTTATGTAAGACTACATTGTCAACTGTAATGGTGGTAAAGGGGTTATGCAAGGCTACATTGTCCACTGTAATGGTGGTAAAGGGGTTATGTAAGGCTACACTTTCCACTGTAATGGTGGTAAATGGGTTATGTAAGACTACATTGTCCACTGTAATGGTGGTAAAGGGGTTATGTAAGACTACATTGTCAACTGTAATGGTGGTAAAGGGGTTATGTAAGGCTACACTGTCCACTGTAATGCTGGTAAAGGGGTTATGTAAGGCTACACTGTCCACTGTAATGGTGGTAAAGGGGTTATGTAAGATTACATTGTCATCTGTAATGGTGGTAAAGGGGTTATGTAAGACTACATTGTCAACTGTAATGGTGGTAAAGGGGTTATGTAAGACCACATTGTCCACTGTAATGGTGGTAAAGGGGTTATGTAAGGCTACACTGTCCACTGTAATGGTTGTAAAGGGGTTATATAAGGCTACATTGTCCACTGTAATGGTGGTAAAGGGGTAATGTAAGACTACATTGTCCACTGTAATGGTGGTAAAGGGGTTATGTAAGACAACATTGTCCACTGTAATGGTGGTAGAGGGGTTATGTAAGACTACATTGTCCACTGTAATGGTGGTAAAGGGGTTATGTAAGACTACATTACCCACTGTAATGGTGGTAGGGGGGTTATGTAAGGCTACACTGTCCACTGTAATGGTGGTAAAGGGGTTATGTAAGGCTACACTGTCCACTGTAATGGTGATAAAGGGGTTATGTAAGATTACATTGTCAACTGTAATGGTGGTAAAGGGGTTATGTAAGACTACATTGTCCACTGTAATGGTGGTAAAGGCGTTATGTAAGGCTACACTGTCCACTGTAATGGTGGTAAAGGGGTTATGTAAGGCTACATTGTCCACTGTAATGGTGGTAAAGGGGTTATGTAAGACTACATTGTCCACTGTAATGGTGGTAAAGGGGTTATGTAAGGCTACACTGTCCACTGTAATGGTGGTAAAGGGGTTATGTAAGACTACATTGTCCACTGTAATGGTGGTAAAGGGGTTATGTAAGACTACATTGTCCACTGTAATGGTGGTAAAGGGGTTATGTAAGACTACATTGTCCACTGTAATGGTGGTAAAGGGGTTATGTAAGGCTACACTGTCCACTGCAATGGTGGTAAAGGGGTTATGTAAGGCTACACTGTCCACTGTAATGTTGGTAAAGGGGTTATGTAAGACTACATTGTCCACTGTAATGGTGGTAAAGGGGTTATGTAAGGCTACACTGTCCACTGTAATGGTTGTAAAGGGGTTATGTAAGGCTACATTGTCTACTGTAATGGTTGTAAAGGGGTTATGTAAGACAAAATTGTCCACTGTAATGGTGGTAAAGGGGTTATGTAAGACTACATTGTCCACTGTAATGGTGGTAAAGGGGTTATGTAAGACTACATTGTCCACTGTAATGGTGGTAAAGGGGTTATGTAAGGCTACACTGTCCACTGTAATGGTTGTAAAGAGGTTATGTAAGGCTACATTGTCTACTGTAATGGTTGTAAAGGGGTTATGTAAGACAAAATTGTCCACTGTAATGGTGGTAAAGGGGTTATGTAAGACTACATTGTCCACTGTATTGGTGGTAAAGGGGCTATGTAAGGCTACATTGTCCACTGTAATGGTGGTAAAGGGGTTATATAAGACTACATTGTCCACTGTAATGGTGGTAAAGGGGTTATGTAAGACTACATTGTCCACTGTAATGGTGGTAAAGGGGTTATGTAAGACTACATTGTCCACTGTAATGGTGGTAAAGGGGTTATGTAAGACTACATTGTCCACTGTAATGGTGGTAAAGGGGTTATGTAAGGCTACACTGTCCACTGTAATGGTGGTAAAAGGACTATGTAAGACTACATTGTCCACTGTAATGGTGGTAAAGGGGTTATGTAAGACTACATTGTCCACTGTAATGGTGGTAAAGGGGTTATGTAAGGCTACATTGTCCACTGTAATGGTGGTAAAGGGGTTATCTAAGACTACATTTTCCACTGTAATGGTGGTAAAGGGGTTATGTAAGACTACATTCTCCACTGTAATGGTGGTAAAGGGGTTATGTAAGACTACATTGTCCACTCTAATGGTCATAAAGGGGTTATGTAAGACTACATTGTCCACTGTAATGGTGGTAAAGGGGTTATGTAAGACTACATTGTCCACTTTAATGGTGGTAAAGGGGTTATGTAAGACTACGTTACCCACTGTAATGGTGGTAGAGGGGTTATGTAAGACTACATTGTCTACTTTAATGGTGGTAAAGGGGTTACGTAAGATTACATTGTCAACTGTAATGGTGGTAAAGTGGTTATATTAGACTACATTGTAAACTCTAATGGTGGTAAAGGGGTTATGTATGGCTACATTGTCCACTGTAATGGTGGTAAAGGGGTTATGTAAGACTACATTGTCCACTGTAATGGTGGTAAAGGGGTTATGTAAGGCTACACTGTCCACTGTAATGGTTGTAAAGGGGTTATGTAAGGCTACATTGTCTACTGTAATGGTTGTAAAGGGGTTATGTAAGACAAAATTGTCCACTGTAATGGTGGTAAAGGGGTTATGTAAGACTACATTGTCCACTGTAATGGTGGTAAAGGGGTTATGTAAGGCTACACTGTCCACTGTAATGGTGGTAAAGGGGTTATGTAAGACTACACTGTCCACTGTAATGGTGGTAAAGGGGTTATGTAAGACAAAATTGTCCACTCTAATGGTGGTAAAGGGGTTATGTAAGACTACATTGTCCACTGTAATGGTGGTAAAGGGGTTATGTAAGACTACATTGTCCACTGTAATGGTGGTAAAGGGGTTATGTAAGACTACATTGTCCACCGTAATGGTGATAAAGGGGTTATGTAAGACTACATTGTCCACTGTAATGGTGGTAAAGGGGTTATGTAAGACTACATTGTCCACTGTAATGGTGGTAAAGGGGTTATGTAAGACTACATTGTCCACTGTAATGGTGGTAAAGGGGTTATGTAAGACTACATTGTCCACTGTAATGGTGGTAAAGGGGTTATGTAAGACTACATTGTCCACTGTAATGGTGATAAAGTGGTTATGTAAGTCTACATTGTCCACTGTAATGGTGGAAAAGGGGTTATGTAAGGCAACACTGTCCACTGTAATGGTGGTAAAGGGGGTATGTAAGACAAAATTGTCCACTGTAATGGTGGTAAAGGGGTTATGTAAGACTACATTGTCCACTGTAATGGTGGTAAAGGGGTTATGTAAGACTACATTGTCCACTGTAATGGTGGTAAAGGGGTTATGTAAGACTACATTGTCAACTGTAATGGTGGTAAATGGGTTATGTAAGGCTACATTGTCCACTGTAATGGTGATAAAGGGGTTATGTAAGACTACATTGTCCACTGTAGTGGTGGTAAAGGGGTTATGTAAGACTACACTGTCCACTGTAATGGTGGTAAAGGGGTTATGTAAGACTACATTGTCCACTGTAATAGTGGTAAAGGGGTTATGTAAGGCTACATTGTCCACTGTAATCGTGATGAAGGGGTTATGTAAGATTACATTTTCCACTGTAATGGTAGTAAAGGGGTTATGTAAGACTACATTACCCACTGTAATTATGGTAAAGGGGTTATGTAAGGCTACATTGTCCACTGTAATGGTGATAAAGGGGTTATGTAAGACTACATTGTCCAGTGTAATGGTGGTAAAGGGGTTATGTAAGACTACATTGTCCACTGTAATGGTGGTAAAAGGGGTTATGTAAGACTACATTGTCCCCTGTAATGGTGTTAAAGGGATTATGTAAGACTACATTGTCTACTGTAATGGTGCTAAACAGGTTATGTAAGACTACAGTGTCCATTGTAATGGTGGTAAAGGGGTTATGTAAGGCTACACTGTCCACTGTAATGGTTGTAAAGGGGTTATGTAAGGCTACATTGTCTACTGTAATGGTTGTAAAGGGGTTATGTAAGACAAAATTGTCCACTGTAATGGTGGTAAAGGGGTTATGTAAGACTACATTGTCCACTGTAATGGTGGTAAAGGGGTTATGTAAGGCTACACTGTCCACTGTAATGGTGGTAAAGGGGTTATGTAAGACTACACTGTCCACTGTAATGGTGGTAAAGGGGTTATGTAAGACAAAATTGTCCACTCTAATGGTGGTAAAGGGGTTATGTAAGACTACATTGTCCACTGTAATGGTGGTAAAGGGGTTATGTAAGACTACATTGTCCACTGTAATGGTGGTAAAGGGGTTATGTAAGACTACATTGTCCACCGTAATGGTGATAAAGGGGTTATGTAAGACTACATTGTCCACTGTAATGGTGGTAAAGGGGTTATGTAAGACTACATTGTCCACTGTAATGGTGGTAAAGGGGTTATGTAAGACTACATTGTCCACTGTAATGGTGGTAAAGGGGTTATGTAAGACTACATTGTCCACTGTAATGGTGGTAAAGGGGTTATGTAAGACTACATTGTCCACTGTAATGGTGATAAAGTGGTTATGTAAGTCTACATTGTCCACTGTAATGGTGGAAAAGGGGTTATGTAAGGCAACACTGTCCACTGTAATGATGGTAAAGGGGGTATGTAAGACAAAATTGTCCACTGTAATGGTGGTAAAGGGGTTATGTAAGACTACATTGTCCACTGTAATGGTGGTAAAGGGGTTATGTAAGACTACATTGTCCACTGTAATGGTGGTAAAGGGGTTATGTAAGACTACATTGTCAACTGTAATGGTGGTAAATGGGTTATGTAAGGCTACATTGTCCACTGTAATGGTGATAAAGGGGTTATGTAAGACTACATTGTCCACTGTAGTGGTGGTAAAGGGGTTATGTAAGACTACACTGTCCACTGTAATGGTGGTAAAGGGGTTATGTAAGACTACATTGTCCACTGTAATAGTGGTAAAGGGGTTATGTAAGGCTACATTGTCCACTGTAATCGTGATGAAGGGGTTATGTAAGATTACATTTTCCACTGTAATGGTAGTAAAGGGGTTATGTAAGACTACATTACCCACTGTAATTATGGTAAAGGGGTTATGTAAGGCTACATTGTCCACTGTAATGGTGATAAAGGGGTTATGTAAGACTACATTGTCCAGTGTAATGGTGGTAAAGGGGTTATGTAAGACTACATTGTCCACTGTAATGGTGGTAAAAGGGGTTATGTAAGACTACATTGTCCCCTGTAATGGTGTTAAAGGGATTATGTAAGACTACATTGTCTACTGTAATGGTGCTAAACAGGTTATGTAAGACTACAGTGTCCATTGTAATGGTGGTAAAGGGGTTATGTAAGAGTACATTGTCCACTGTAATGGTGGTAAAGGGGTTATGTAAGGCTACATTACCCACTGAAATGTGGTAGAGGGGTTATGTAAGACTACATTACCCACTGTAATGGTGGTAAGGAGGTTATGTAAGGCTACATTGTCCACTGTAATGGTGGTAAAGGGGTTATGTAAGACTACATTGTCCACTGTAATGGTGGTAAAGGGGTTATGTAAGATTACATTGTCAACTGTAATGATGGTAAAGGGGTTATGTAAGACTACATTGTCAACTGTAATGGTGGTAAAGGGGTTATGTAAGACTACATTGTCCACTGTAATGGTGGTAAAGGCGTTATGTAAGGCTACACTGTCCACTGTAATGGTGGTAAAGGAGTTATGTAAGGCTACATTGTCCACTGTAATGGTGGTAGAGGGGTTATGTAAGACTACATTGTCCACTGTAATGGTGGTAAAGGGGTTATGTAAGACTACATTACCCACTGTAATGGTGGTAGAGGGGTTATGTAAGGCTACACTGTCCACTGTAATGGTGGTAAAGGGGTTATGTAAGGCTACACTGTCCACTGTAATGGTGGTAAAGGGGTTATGTAAGATTACATTGTCAACTGTAATGGTGGTAAAGGGGTTATGTAAGACTACATTGTCAACTGTAATGGTGGTAAAGGGGTTATGTAAGACTACATTGTCCACTGTAATGGTGGTAAAGGCGTTATGTAAGGCTACACTGTCCACTGTAATGGTGGTAAAGGGGTTATGTAAGGCTACATTGTCCACTGTAATTGTGGTAAAGGGGTTATGTAAGACTACATTGTCCACTGTAATGGTGGTAAAGGGGTTATGTAAGGCTACACTGTCCACTGTAATGGTGGTAAAGGGGTTATGTAAGACTACATTGTCCACTGTAATGGTGGTAAAGGGGTTATGTAAGACTACATTGTCCACTGTAATGGTGGTAAAGGGGTTATGTAAGACTACATTGTCCACTGTAATGGTGGTAAAGGGGTTATGTAAGGCTACACTGTCCACTGCAATGGTGGTAAAGGGGTTATGTAAGGCTACACTGTCCACTGTAATGGTGGTAAAGGGGTTATGTAAGACTACATTGTCCACTGTAATGGTGGTAAAGGGGTTATGTAAGGCTACACTGTCCACTGTAATGGTTGTAAAGGGGTTATGTAAGGCTACATTGTCTACTGTAATGGTTGTAAAGGGGTTATGTAAGACAAAATTGTCCACTGTAATGGTGGTAAAGGGGTTATGTAAGACTACATTGTCCACTGTAATGGTGGTAAAGGGGTTATGTAAGACTACATTGTCCACTGTAATGGTGGTAAAGGCGTTATGTAAGGCTACACTGTCCACTGTAATGGTTGTAAAGAGGTTATGTAAGGCTACATTGTCTACTGTAATGGTTGTAAAGGGGTTATGTAAGACAAAATTGTCCACTGTAATGGTGGTAAAGGGGTTATGTAAGACTACATTGTCCACTGTATTGGTGGTAAAGGGGTTATGTAAGGCTACATTGTCCACTGTAATGGTGGTAATTGGGTTATATAAGACTACATTGTCCACTGTAATGGTGGTAAAGGGGTTATGTAAGACTACATTGTCCACTGTAATGGTGGTAAAGGGGTTATGTAAGACTACATTGTCCACTGTAATGGTGGTAAAGGGGTTATGTAAGACAAAATTGTCCACTGTAATGGTGGTAAAGGGGTTATCTAAGACTACATTTTCCACTGTAATGGTGGTAAAGGGGTTATGTAAGACTACATTGTCCACTGTAATGGTGGTAAAGGGGTTATGTAAGACTACATTGTCCACTGTAATGGTGGTAAAGGGGTTATGTAAAACTACATTGTCCACTGTAATGGTGGTAAAGGGGTTATGTAAGACTACATTGTCCACTGTAATGGTGATAAAGGGGTTATGTAAGACTACATTGTCCACTGTAATGGTGGTAAAGGCGTTATGTAAGACTACATTGTCAACTCTAATGGTGGTAAAGGGTTTATGTAAGGCTACATTGTCCACTGTAATGGTGGTAAAGGGGTTATGTAAGGCTACACTGTCCACTGTAATGGTGGTAAAGGGGTTATGTAAGACAAAATTGTCCACTGTAATGGTGGTTAAGGGGTTATGTAAGACTACATTGTCCACTTTAATGGTGGTAAAGGGGTTATGTAAGACTACGTTACCCACTGTAATGGTGGTAGAGGGGTTATGTAAGACTACATTGTCTACTTTAATGGTGGTAAAGAGATTATGAAAGGCTACACTGTCCACTGTAATGGTGGTAAAGGGGTTACGTAAGATTACATTGTCAACTGTAATGGTGGTAAAGTGGTTATGTAAGGCTACATTGTCTACTGTAATGGTTGTAAAGGGGTTATGTAAGACAAAATTGTCCACTGTAATGGTGGTAAAGGGGTTATGTAAGACTACATTGTCCACTGTATTGGTGGTAAAGGGGTTATGTAAGGCTACATTGTCCACTGTAATGGTGGTAAAGGGGTTATATAAGACTACATTGTCCACTGTAATGGTGGTAAAGGGGTTATGTAAGACTACATTGTCCACTGTAATGGTGGTAAAGGGGTTATGTAAGACTACATTGTCCACTGTAATGGTGGTAAAGGGGTTATGTAAGACTACATTGTCCACTGTAATGGTGGTAAAGGGGTTATGTAAGGCTACACTGTCCACTGTAATGGTGGTAAAAGGACTATGTAAGACAAAATTGTCCACTGTAATGGTGGTAAAGGGGTTATGTAAGACTACATTGTCCACTGTAATGGTGGTAAAGGGGTTATGTAAGGCTACATTGTCCACTGTAATGGTGGTAAAGGGGTTATCTAAGACTACATTTTCCACTGTAATGGTGGTAAAGCGGTTATGTAAGACTACATTCTCCACTGTAATGGTGGTAAAGGGGTTATGTAAGACTACATTGTCCACTGTAATGGTCGTAAAGGGGTTATGTAAGACTACATTGTCCACTGTAATGGTGGTAAAGGGGTTATGTAAGACTACATTGTCCACTGTAATGGTGATAAAGGGGTTATGTAAGACTACATTGTCCACTGTAATGGTGGTAAAGGCGTTATGTAAGACTACATTGTCAACTGTAATGGTGGTAAAGGGGTTATGTAAGGCTACATTGTCCACTGTAATGGTGGTAAAGGGGTTATGTAAGGCTACACTGTCCACTGTAATGGTGGTAAAGGGGTTATGTAAGACAAAATTGTCCACTGTAATGGTGGTTAAGGGGTTATGTAAGACTACATTGTCCACTTTAATGGTGGTAAAGGGGTTATGTAAGACTACGTTACCCACTGTAATGGTGGTAGAGGGGTTATGTAAGACTACATTGTCTACTTTAATGGTGGTAAAGGGGTTACGTAAGATTACATTGTCAACTGAATGGTGGTAAAGTGGTTATATTAGACTACATTGTAAACTCTAATGGTGGTAAAGGGGTTATGTATGGCTACATTGTCCACTGTAATGGTGGTAAAGGGGTTATGTAAGACTACATTGTCCACTGTAATGGTGGTAAAGGGGTTATGTAAGGCTACACTGTCCACTGTAATGGTTGTAAAGGGGTTATGTAAGGCTACATTGTCTACTGTAATGGTTGTAAAGGGGTTATGTAAGACAAAATTGTCCACTGTAATGGTGGTAAAGGGGTTATGTAAGACTACATTGTCCACTGTAATGGTGGTAAAGGGGTTATGTAAGGCTACACTGTCCACCGTAATGGTGGTAAAGGGGTTATGTAAGGCTACATTGTCCACTGTAATGGTGGTAAAGGGGTTATGTAAGACTACATAGTCCACTGTAATGGTGGTAAAGGGGTTATGTAAGACTACGTTGTCCACTGTAATGGTGGTAAAGGGGTTATGTAAGGCTACATTGTCTACTGTAATGGTGGTAAAGGGGTTATGTAAGACTACATTGTCCACTGTAATGGTGGTAAAGGGGTTATGTAAGACTACGTTGTCCACTGTAATGGTGGTAAAGGGGTTATGTAAGACGACATTGTCCACTGTAATGGTGGTAGAGGGGTTATGTAAGACAAAATTGTCCACTGTAATGGTGGTAAAGGGGTTATGTAAGACTACATTACCCACTGTAATGGTGGTAGATGGTTATGTAAGGCTACACTGTCCACTGTAATGGTGGTAAAGGGGTTATGTAAGGCTACACTGTCCACTGTAATGGTGGTAAAGGGGTTATGTAAGATTACATTGTCAACTGTAATGGTGGTAAAGGGGTTATGTAAGACTACATTGTAAACTGTAATGGTGGTAAGGGGTTATGTAAGACTACATTGTCCACTGTAATGGTGGTAAAGGGGTTATGTAAGGCTACACTGTCCACTGTAATGGTTGTAAAGGGGTTATGTAAGGCTACATTGTCCACTGTAATGGTGGTAAAGGGGTTATGTAAGACTACATTGTCCACTGTAATGGTGGTAAAGGGGTTATGTAAGGCTACACTGTCCACTGTAATGGTGGTAAAGGGGTTATGTAAGGCTACACTGTCCACTGTAATGGTGGTGAAGGGGTTATGTAAGACTACATTGTCAACTGTAATGGTGGTTAAGGGGTTATGTAAGACTACATTGTCCACTGTAATGGTGGTAAAGGGGTTATGTAAGGCTACACTGTCCACTGTAATGGTTGTAAAGGGGTTATGTAAGGCTACATTGTCCACTGTAATGGTGGTAAAGGGGTTATGTAAGACTACATTGTCCACTGTAATGGTGGTAAAGGGGTTATGTAAGACTACATTGTCCACTGTAATGATGGTAGAGGGGTTATGTAAGAGTACATTGTCCACTGTAATGGTGGTAAAGGGGTTATGTAAGACTACATTACCCACTGTAATGGTGGTAGAGGGGTTATGTAAGGCTACACTGTCCACTGTAATGGTGGTAAAGGGGTTATGTAAGATTACATTGTCAACTGTAATGGTGGTAAAGGGGTTATGTAAGACTACATTGTCAACTGTAATGGTGGTAAAGGGGTTATGTAAGACTACATTGTCCATTGTAATGGTGGTAAAGGGGTTATGTAAGGCTACACTGTCCACTGTAATGGTGGTAAAGGGGTTATGTAAGGCTACATTGTCCACTGTAATGGTGGTAAAGGGGTTATGTAAGACTACATTGTCCACTGTAATGGTGGTAAAGGGGTTATGTAAGGCTACACTGTCCACTGTAATGGTTGTAAAGGGGTTATGTAAGGCTACATTGTCTACTGTAATGGTTGTAATGGGGTTATGTAAGACACAATTGTCCACTGTAATGGTGGTAAAGGGGATATGTAAGACTACATTGTCCACTGTAATGGTGGTATTGGGGTTATGTAAGACTACATTGTCCACTGTAATGGTGGTAAAGGGGTTATGTAAGACTACATTGTCCACTGTAATGGTGGTAAAGGGGTTATGTAAGTCTACATTGTCCACTGTAATGGTGGTAAAGGGGTTATGTAAGACTACATTGTCCACTGTAATGGTGGTAAAGGGGTTATGTAAGACTACATTGTCCACTGTAATGGTGATAAAGGGGTTATGTAAGACTACATTGTCCACTGTAATGGTGGTAAAGGGGTTATGTAAGACTACATTGTCCACTGTAATGGTGGTAAATGGGTTATGTAAGACTACATTGTCCACTGTAATGGTGGTAAAGGGGTTATGTAAGACTACATTGTCCACTGTAATGGTGGTAAAGGGGTTATGTAAGTCTACATTGTCCACTGTAATGGTGGTAAAGGGGTTATGTAAGACTACATTACCCACTGTAATGGTGATAGAGGGGTTATGTAAGGCTACACTGTCCACTGTAATGCTGGTAAAGGGGTTATGTAAGGCTACACTGTCCACTGTAATGGTGGTAAAGGGGTTATGTAAGACTACATTGTCAACTGTAATGGTGGTAAAGGGGTTATGTAAGACCACATTGTCCACTGTAATGGTGGTAAAGGGGTTATGTAAGGCTACACTGTCCACTGTAATGGTTGTAAAGGGGTTATATAAGGCTACATTGTCCACTGTAATGGTGGTAAAGGGGTAATGTAAGACTACATTGTCCACTGTAATGGTGGTAAAGGGGTTATGTAAGACAACATTGTCCCCTGTAATGGTGGTAGAGGGGTTATGTAAGACTACATTGTCCACTGTAATGGTGGTAAAGGGGTTATGAACGACTACATTACCCACTGTAATGGTGGTAGGGGGTTATGTAAGGCTACACTGTCCACTGTAATGGTGGTAAAGGGGTTATGTAAGGCTACACTGTCCACTGTAATGGTGATAAAGGGGTTATGTAAGATTACATTGTCAACTGTAATGGTGGTAAAGGGGTTATGTAAGACTACATTGTCCACTGTAATGGTGGTAAAGGCGTTATGTAAGGCTACATTGTCCACTGTAATGGTGGTAAAGGGGTTATGTAAGGCTACATTGTCCACTGTAATGGTGGTAAAGGGGTTATGTAAGACTACATTGTCCACTGTAATGGTGGTAAAGGGGTTATGTAAGGCTACACTGTCCACTGTAATGGTGGTAAAGGGGTTATGTAAGACTACATTGTCCACTGTAATGGTGGTAAAGGGGTTATGTAAGACTACATTGTCCACTGTAATGGTGGTAAAGGGGTTATGTAAGACCACATTGTCAACTGTAATGGTTGTAAAGGGTTTAAGTAAGGCTACATTGTCCACTGTAATGGTGGTAAAGGAGTTATGTAAGACTACATTGTCCACTTTAATGGTGGTAAAGGGATTATGTAAGGCTACACTGTCCACTGTAATGGTGGTAAAGGGGTTATGTAAGACTACATTGTCAACTGTAATGGTGGTAAAGGGGTTATGTAAGGCTACATTGTGCACTGTAATGGTGGTAAAGGGGTTATGTAAGACTACATTGTCCACTGTAATGGTGGTAAAGTGGTTATGTAAGACTACATTGTCCACTGTAATGGTGGTAAAGGGGTTATGTAAGACTACATTACCCACTGTAATGGTGGTAGAGGGGTTATGTAAGGCTACACTGTCCACTGTAATGGTGGTAAAGGGGTTATGTAAGATTACATTGTCAACTGTAATGGTGGTAAAGGGGTTATGTAAGACTACATTGTCAACTGTAATGGTGGTAAAGGGGTTATGTAAGACTACATTGTCCACTGTAATGGTAGTAAAGGGGTTATGTAAGGCTACACTGTCCACTGTAATGGTTGTAAAGGGGTTATGTAAGGCTACATTGTCCACTGTAATGGTGGTAAAGGGGTAATGTAAGACTACATTTCCACTGTAATGGTGGTAAAGGGGTTATGTAAGACTACATTGTCCACTGTAATGGTGGTAGAGGGGTTATGTAAGACTACATTGTCCACTGTAATGGTGGTAAAGAGGTTATGTAAGACTACATTACCCACTGTAATGGTGGTAGTGGGGTTATGTAAGGCTACACTGTCCACTGTATTGGTGGTAAAGGGGTTATGTAAGGCTACACTGTCCACTGTAATGGTGGTAAAGGGGTTATGTAAGGCTACATTGTCCACTATAATGGAGGTAAAGGGGTTATGTAAGACTACATTGTCCACTGTAACGGTGGTAAAGGGGTTATGTAAGGCTACATTGTTCACTGTAATGGTGGTAAATGTGTTATGTAAGACTACATTGTCCACTGTAATGGTGGTAAAGGGGCTATGTAAGACTACATTGTCCACTGTAATGGTGGTAAAGGGGTTATGTAAGACTACATTGTCCACTGTAATGGTGGTAAAGGGGCTATGTAAGACTACATTGTCCACTGTAATGGTGGTAAAGGGGTTATGTAAGACTACATTGTCCACTGTAATGGTGGCAAAGGGGTTATGTAAGGCTACATTGTCCACTGTAATGGTGGTAAAGGGGTTATGTAAGGCTACACTGTCCACTGTAATGGTGGTAAAGGGGTTATGTAAGACAAAATTGTCCACTGTAATGGTGGTTAAGGGGTTATGTAAGACTACATTGTCCACTTTAATGGTGGTAAAGGGGTTATGTAAGACTACGTTACCCACTGTAATGGTGGTAGAGGGGTTATGTAAGACTACATTGTCTACTTTAATGGTGGTAAAGGGGTTACGTAAGATTACATTGTCAACTGTAATGGTGGTAAAGTGGTTATATTAGACTACATTGTAAACTCTAATGGTGGTAAAGGGGTTATGTATGGCTACATTGTCCACTGTAATGGTGGTAAAGGGGTTATGTAAGACTACATTGTCCACTGTAATGGTGGTAAAGGGGTTATGTAAGGCTACACTGTCCACTGTAATGGTTGTAAAGGGGTTATGTAAGGCTACATTGTCTACTGTAATGGTTGTAAAGGGGTTATGTAAGACAAAATTGTCCACTGTAATGGTGGTAAAGGGGTTATGTAAGACTACATTGTCCACTGTAATGGTGGTAAAGGGGTTATGTAAGGCTACACTGTCCACTGTAATGGTGGTAAAGGGGTTATGTAAGACTACACTGTCCACTGTAATGGTGGTAAAGGGGTTATGTAAGACAAAATTGTCCACTGTAATGGTGGTAAAGGGGTTATGTAAGACTACATTGTCCACTGTAATGGTGGTAAAGGGGTTATGTAAGACTACATTGTCCACTGTAATGGTGGTAAAGGGGTTATGTAAGACTACATTGTCCACCGTAATGGTGATAAAGGGGTTATGTAAGACTACATTGTCCACTGTAATAGTGGTAAAGGGGTTATGTAAGACTACATTGTCCACTGTAATGGTGGTAAATGGGTTATGTAAGACTACATTGTCCACTGTAATGGTGGTAAAGGGGTTATGTAAGACTACATTGTCCACTGTAATGGTGGTAAAGGGGTTATGTAAGACTACATTGTCCACTGTAATGGTGGTAAAGGGGTTATGTAAGACTACATTGTCCACTGTAATGGTGATAAAGTGGTTATGTAAGTCTACATTGTCCACTGTAATGGTGGAAAAGGGGTTATGTAAGGCAACACTGTCCACTGTAATGGTGGTAAGGGGGGTATGTAAGACAAAATTGTCCACTGTAATGGTGGTAAAGGGGTTATGTAAGACTACATTGTCCACTGTAATGGTGGTAAAGGGGTTATGTAAGACTACATTGTCCACTGTAATGGTGGTAAAGGGGTTATGTAAGACTACATTGTCTACTGTAATGGTGGTAAAGAGGATATGTAAGACTACATTGTCCACTGTAATGGTGGTAAAGGGGTTATGTAAGACTACACTGTCCACTGTAATGGTGGTAAAGGGGTTATGTAAGACTACATTGTCCACTGTAATAGTGGTAAAGGGGTTATGTAAGGCTACATTGTCCACTGTAATCGTGATGAAGGGGTTATGTAAGATTACATTTTCCACTGTAATGGTAGTAAAGGGGTTATGTAAGACTACATTACCCACTGTAATTATGGTAAAGGGGTTATGTAAGGCTACATTGTCCACTGTAATGGTGATAAAGGGGTTATGTAAGACTACATTGTCCAGTGTAATGGTGGTAAAGGGGTTATGTAAGACTACATTGTCCACTGTAATGGTGGTAAAAGGGGTTATGTAAGACTACATTGTCCCCTGTAATGGTGTTAAAGGGATTATGTAAGACTACATTGTCTACTGTAATGGTGGTAAACAGGTTATGTAAGACTACAGTGTCCATTGTAATGGTGGTAAAGGGGTTATGTAAGAGTACATTGTCCACTGTAATGGTGGTAAAGGGGTTATGTAAGGCTACATTACCCACTGAAATGGTGGTAGAGGGGTTATGTAAGACTACATTACCCACTGTAATGGTGGTAAGGAGGTTATGTAAGGCTACATTGTCCACTGTAATGGTGGTAAAGGGGTTATGTAAGACTACATTGTCCACTGTAATGGTGGTAAAGGGGTTATGTAAGACTACATTTTCCACTGTAATCGTGATAAAGGGGTTATGTAAGATTACATTTTCCTCTGTAATGTTGGTAAAGGGGTTATGTTAGACTACATTGTCCATTGTAATGGTGGTAAAGGGGTTATGTAAGACCACATTGTCAACTGTAATGGTTGTAAAGGGTTTAAGTAAGGCTACATTACCCACTGTAATTGTGGTAAAGGGGTTATGTAAGGCTACATTGTCCACTGTAATGGTGATAAAGGGGTTATGTTAGACTACATTGTCCATTGTAATGGTGGTAAAGGGGTTATGTAAGACCACATTGTCAACTGTAATGGTTGTATAGGGTTTAAGTAAGGCTACATTGTCCACTGTAATGGTGGTAAAGGGGTTATGTAAGACTACATTGTCCACTTTAATGGTGGTAAAGGGATTATGTAAGGCTACACTGTCCACTGTAATGGTGGTAAAGGGGTTATGTAAGACTACATTGTCAACTGTAATGGTGGTAAAGGGGTTATGTAAGGCTACATTGTGCACTGTAATGGTGGTAAAGGGGTTATGTAAGACTACATTGTCCACTGTAATGGTGGTAAAGTGGTTATGTAAGACTACATTGTCCACTGTAATGGTGGTAAAGGGGTTATGTAAGACTACATTACCCACTGTAATGGTGGTAGAGGGGTTATGTAAGGCTACACTGTCCACTGTAATGGTGGTAAAGGGGTTATGTAAGATTACATTGTCAACTGTAATGGTGGTAAAGGGGTTATGTAAGACTACATTGTCAACTGTAATGGTGGTAAAGGGGTTATGTAAGACTACATTGTCCACTGTAATGGTGGTAAAGGGGTTATGTAAGGCTACACTGTCCACTGTAATGGTTGTAAAGGGGTTATGTAAGGCTACATTGTCCACTGTAATGGTGGTAAAGGGGTAATGTAAGACTACATTTCCACTGTAATGGTGGTAAAGGGGTTATGTAAGACTACATTGTCCACTGTAATGGTGGTAGAGGGGTTATGTAAGACTACATTGTCCACTGTAATGGTGGTAAAGAGGTTATGTAAGACTACATTACCCACTGTAATGGTGGTAGTGGGGTTATGTAAGGCTACACTGGCCACTGTATTGGTGGTAAAGGGGTTATGTAAGGCTACACTGTCCACTGTAATGGTGGTAAAGGGGTTATGTAAGGCTACATTGTCCACTATAATGGAGGTAAAGGGGTTATGTAAGACTACATTGTCCACTGTAACGGTGGTAAAGGGGTTATGTAAGGCTACATTGTTCACTGTAATGGTGGTAAATGTGTTATGTAAGACTACATTGTCCACTGTAATGGTGGTAAAGGGGCTATGTAAGACTACATTGTCCACTGTAATGGTGGTAAAGGGGTTATGTAAGACTACATTGTCCACTGTAATGGTGGCAAAGGGGTTATGTAAGACTACATTGTCCTCTGTAATGGTGGTAAAGGGGTTATGTAAGGCTACATTACCCACTGAAATGGTGGTAAAGAGGTTATGTAAGGCTACATTACCCACTGTAATGGTGGTAAAGTGGTTATGTAAGGCTACATTATCTACTGTAATGGTGATAAAAGGGTTATGTAAGACTACATTGTCCACTGTAATGGTGGTAAAGGGGTTATGTAAGACTACATTGTCCACTGTAATGGTGGTAAAGGGGTTATGTAAGACTACATTGTCCACTGTAATGGTGGTAAAGGGGTTATGTAAGGCTACACTGTCCACTGTAATGGTGGTAAAGGGGTTATGTAAGGCTACACTGTCCACTGTAATGGTGGTAAAAGGACTATGTAAGACAAAATTGTCCACTGTAATGGTGGTAAAGGGGTTATGTAAGACTACATTGTCCACTGTAATGGTGGTAAAGGGGTTATGTAAGGCTACAATGTCCACTGTAATGGTGGTAAAGGGGTTATCTAAGACTACATTTTCCACTGTAATGGTGGTAAAGGGGTTATGTAAGACTACATTGTCCACTGTAATGGTGGTAAAGGGGTTATATAAGACTACATTGTCCACTGTAATGGTGGTAAAGGGGTTATGTAAGACTACATTGTCCACTGTAATGGTGGTAAAGGGGTTATGTAAGACTACATTGTCCACTGTAATGGTGATAAAGGGGTTATGTAAGACTACATTGTCCACTGTAATGGTGGTAAAGGCGTTATGTAAGACTACATTGTCAACTGTAATGGTGGTAAAGGGGTTATGTAAGGCTACATTGTCCACTGTAATGGTGGTAAAGGGGTTATGTAAGGCTACACTGTCCACTGTAATGGTGGTAAAGGGGTTATGTAAGACAAAATTGTCCACTGTAATGCTGGTTAAGGGGTTATGTAAGACTACATTGTCCACTTTAATGGTGGTAAAGGGGTTATGTAAGACTACGTTACCCACTGTTATGGTGGTAAAGGGGTTATGTAAGACTACATTGTCCACTGTAATGGTGGTAAAGGGGTTATGTAAGGCTACACTGTCCACTGTAATGGTGGTAAAGGGGTTATGTAAGGCTACACTGTCCACTGTAATGGTGGTAAAAGGACTATGTAAGACAAAATTGTCCACTGTAATGGTGGTAAAGGGGTTATGTAAGACTGCATTGTCCACTGTAATGGTGGTAAAGGGGTTATGTAAGGCTACATTGTCCACTGTAATGGTGGTAAAGGGGTTATCTAAGACTACATTTTCCACTGTAATGGTGGTAAAGGGGTTATGTAAGACTACATTGTCCACTGTAATGGTGGTAAAGGGGTTATGTAAGACTACATTGTCCACTGTAATGGTGGTAAAGGGGTTATGTAAGACTACATTGTCCACTGTAATGGTGGTAAAGGGGTTATGTAAGACTACATTGTCCACTGTAATGGTGATAAAGGGGTTATGTAAGACTACATTGTCCACTGTAATGGTGGTAAAGGCGTTATGTAAGACTACATTGTCAACTGTAATGGTGGTAAAGGGGTTATGTAAGGCTACATTGTCCACTGTAATGGTGGTAAAGGGGTTATGTAAGGCTACACTGTCCACTGTAATGGTGGTAAAGGGGTTATGTAAGACAAAATGTTCCACTGTAATGGTGGTTAAGGGGTTATGTAAGACTACATTGTCCACTTTAATGGTGGTAAAGGGGTTATGTAAGACTACGTTACCCACTGTAATGGTGGTAGATGGGTTATGTAAGACTACATTGTCTACTTTAATGGTGGTAAAGGGATTATGAAAGGCTACACTGTCCACTGTAATGGTGGTAAAGGGGTTACGTAAGATTACATTGTCAACTGTAATGGTGGTAAAGTGGTTATATTAGACTACATTGTAAACTCTAATGGTGGTAAAGGGGTTATGTATGGCTACATTGTCCACTGTAATGGTGGTAAAGGGGTTATGTAAGACTACATTGTCCACTGTAATGGTGGTAAAGGGGTTATGTAAGGCTACACTGTCTACTGTATTGGTAGTAAAGGGGTTATGTAAGGCTACATTGTCTACTGTAATGGTTGTAAAGGGGTTATGTAAGACAAAATTGTCCACTGTAATGGTGGTAAAGGGGTTATGTAAGAGTACATTGTCCACTGTAATGGTGGTAAAGGGGTTATGTAAGGCTACATTACCCACTGAAATGGTGGTAGAGGGGTTATGTAAGACTACATTACCCACTGTAATGGTGGTAAGGAGGTTATGTAAGGCTACATTGTCCACTGTAATGGTGGTAAAGGGGTTATGTAAGACTACATTGTCCACTGTAATGGTGGTAAAGGGGTTATGTAAGACTACATTTTCCACTGTAATCGTGATAAAGGGGTTATGTAAGATTACATTTTCCTCTGTAATGTTGGTAAAGGGGTTATGTAAGACTACATTACCCACTGTAATTGTGGTAAAGGGGTTATGTAAGGCTACATTGTCCACTGTAATGGTGATAAAGGGGTTATGTTAGACTACATTGTCCATTGTAATGGTGGTAAAGGGGTTATGTAAGACCACATTGTCAACTGTAATGGTTGTAAAGGGTTTAAGTAAGGCTACATTGTCCACTGTAATGGTGGTAAAGGGGTTATGTAAGACTACATTGTCCACTTTAATGGTGGTAAAGGGATTATGTAAGGCTACACTGTCCACTGTAATGGTGGTAAAGGGGTTGTGTAAGATTACATTGTCAACTGTAATGGTGGTAAAGGGGTTATGTAAGACTACATTGTCAACTGTAATGGTGGTAAAGGGGTTATGTAAGACTACATTACCCACTGTAATGGTGGTAGAGGGGTTATGTAAGGCTACACTGTCCACTGTAATGGTGGTAAAGGGGTTATGTAAGATTACATTGTCAACTGTAATGGTGGTAAAGGGGTTATGTAAGACTACATTGTCAACTGTAATGGTGGTAAAGGGGTTATGTAAGACTACATTGTCCACTGTAATGGTGGTAAAGGGGTTATGTAAGGCTACACTGTCCACTGTAATGGTTGTAAAGGGGTTATGTAAGGCTACATTGTCCACTGTAATGGTGGTAAAGGGGTTATGTAAGACTACATTTCCACTGTAATGGTGGTAAAGGGGTTATGTAAGACTACATTGTCCACTGTAATGGTGGTAGAGGGGTTATGTAAGACTACATTGTACACTGTAATGGTGGTAAAGAGGTTATGTAAGACTACATTACCCACTGTAATGGTGGTAGAGGGGTTATGTAAGGCTACACTGTCCACTGTATTGGTGGTAAAGGGGTTATGTAAGGCTACACTGTCCACTGTAATAGTGGTAAAGGGGTTATGTAAGATTACATTGTCAACTGTAATGGTGGTAAAGGGGTTATGTAAGACTACATTGTCAACTGTAATGGTGGTAAAGGGGTTATGTAAGACTACATTGTCCACTGTAATGGTGGTAAAGGGGTTATGTAAGGCGACACTGTCCACTGTAATGGTGGTAAAGGGGTTATGTAAGGCTACATTGTCCACTATAATGGAGGTAAAGGGGTTATGTAAGACTACATTGTCCACTGTAACGGTGGTAAAGGGGTTATGTAAGGCTACATTGTTCACTGTAATGGTGGTAAATGTGTTATGTAAGACTACATTGTCCACTGTAATGGTGGTAAAGGGGCTATGTAAGACTACATTGTCCACTGTAATGGTGGTAAAGGGGTTATGTAAGACTACATTGTCCACTGTAATGGTGGCAAAGGGGTTATGTAAGACTACATTGTCCTCTGTAATGGTGGTAAAGGGGTTATGTAAGGCTACATTACCCACTGAAATGGTGGTAAAGAGGTTATGTAAGGCTACATTACCCACTGTAATGGTGGTAAAGTGGTTATGTAAGGCTACATTATCTACTGTAATGGTGATAAAAGGGTTATGTAAGACTACATTGTCCACTGTAATGGTGGTAAAGGGGTTATGTAAGACTACATTGTCCACTGTAATGGTGGTAAAGGGGTTATGTAAGACTACATTGTCCACTGTAATGGTGGTAAAGGGGTTATGTAAGGCTACACTGTCCACTGTAATGGTGGTAAAGGGGTTATGTAAGGCTACACTGTCCACTGTAATGGTGGTAAAAGAACTATGTAAGACAAAATTGTCCACTGTAATGGTGGTAAAGGGGTTATGTAAGACTACATTGTCCACTGTAATGGTGGTAAAGGGGTTATGTAAGGCTACATTGTCCACTGTAATGGTGGTAAAGGGGTTATCTAAGACTACATTTTCCACTGTAATGGTGGTAAAGGGGTTATGTAAGACTACATTGTCCACTGTAATGGTGGTAAAGGGGTTATGTAAGACTACATTGTCCACTGTAATGGTGGTAAAGGGGTTATGTAAGACTACATTGTCCACTGTAATGGTGGTAAAGGGGTTATGTAAGACTACATTGTCCACTGTAATGGTGATAAAGGGGTTATGTAAGACTACATTGTCCACTGTAATGGTGGTAAAGGCGTTATGTAAGACTACATTGTCAACTGTAATGGTGGTAAAGGGGTTATGTAAGGCTACATTGTCCACTGTAATGGTGGTAAAGGGGTTATGTAAGGCTACACTGTCCACTGTAATGGTGGTAAAGGGGTTATGTAAGACAAATTTGTCCACTGTAATGGTGGTTAAGGGGTTATGTAAGACTACATTGTCCACTTTAATGGTGGTAAAGGGGTTATGTAAGACTACGTTACCCACTTTAATGGTGGTAAAGGGGTTATGTAAGACTACATTGTCCACTGTAATGGTGGTAAAGGGGTTATGTAAGGCTACACTGTCCATTGTAATGGTGGTAAAGGGGTTATGTAAGGCTACACTGTCCACTGTAATGGTGGTAAAAGGACTATGTAAGACAAAATTGTCCACTGTAATGGTGGTAAAGGGGTTATGTAAGACTACATTGTCCACTGTAATGGTGGTAAAGGGGTTATGTAAGGCTACATTGTCCACTGTAATGGTGGTAAAGGGGTTATCTAAGACTACATTTTCCACTGTAATGGTGGTAAAGGGGTTATGTAAGACTACATTGTCCACTGTAATGGTGGTAAAGGGGTTATGTAAGACTACATTGTCCACTGTAATGGTGGTAAAGGGGTTATGTAAGACTACATTGTCCACTGTAATGGTGGTAAAGGGTTTATGTAAGACTACATTGTCTACTGTAATGGTGATAAAGGGGTTATGTAAGACTACATTGTCCACTGTAATGGTGGTAAAGGCGTTATGTAAGACTACATTGTCAACTGTAATGGTGGTAAAGGGGTTATGTAAGGCTACATTGTCCACTGTAATGGTGGTAAAGGGGTTATGTAAGGCTACATTGTCCACTGTAATGGTGGTAAAGGGGTTATGTAAGACAAAATGTTCCACTGTAATGGTGGTTAAGGGGTTATGTAAGACTACATTGTCCACTTTAATGGTGGTAAAGGGGTTATGTAAGACTACGTTACCCACTGTAATGGTGGTAGAGGGGTTATGTAAGACTACATTGTCTACTTTAATGGTGGTAAAGGGATTATGAAAGGCTACACTGTCCACTGTAATGGTGGTAAAGGGGTTACGTAAGATTACATTGTCAACTGTAATGGTGGTAAAGTGGTTATATTAGACTACATTGTAAACTCTAATGGTGGTAAAGGGGTTATGTATGGCTACATTGTCCACTGTAATGGTGGTAAAGGGGTTATGTAAGAGTACATTGTCCACTGTAATGGTGGTAAAGGGGTTATGTAAGGCTACACTGTCCACTGTATTGGTAGTAAAGGGGTTATGTAAGGCTACATTGTCTACTGTAATGGTTGTAAAGGGGTTATGTAAGACAAAATTGTCCACTGTAATGGTGGTAAAGGGGTTATGTAAGACTACATTGTCCACTGTAATGGTGGTAAAGGGGTTATGTAAGGCTACACTGTCCACTGTAATGGTGGTAAAGGGGTTATGTAAGACTACACTGTCCACTGTAATGGTGGTAAAGGGGTTATGTAAGACAAAATTGTCCACTGTAATGGTGGTAAAGGGGTTATGTAAGACTACATTGTCCACTGTAATGGTGGTAAAGGGGTTATGTAAGACTACATTGTCCACTGCAATGGTGGTAAAGGGGTTATGTAAGACTGCATTGTCCACCGTAATGGTGATAAAGGGGTTATGTAAGACTACATTGTCCACTGTAATGGTGGTAAAGGGGTTATGTAAGACTACATTGTCCACTGTAATGGTGGTAAAGGGGTTATGTAAGACTACATTGTCCACTGTAATGGTGGTAAAGGGGTTATGTAAGACTACATTGTCCACTGTAATGGTGGTAAAGGGGTTATGTAAGACTACATTGTCCACTGTAATGGTGATAAAGTGGTTATGTAAGACTACATTGTCCACTGTAATGGTGGAAAAGGGGTTATGTAAGGCAACACTGTCCACTGTAATGGTGGTAAAGGGGGTATGTAAGACAAAATTGTCCACTGTAATGGTGGTAAAGGGGTTATGTAAGACTACATTGTCCACTGTAATGGTGGTAAAGGGGTTATATAAGACTACATTGTCCACTGTAATGGTGGTAAAGGGGTTATGTAAGACTACATTGTCAACTGTAATGGTGGTAAATGGGTTATGTAAGGCTACATTGTCCACTGTAATGGTGATAAAGGGATTATGTAAGACTACATTGTCCACTGTAATGGTGGTAAAGGGGTTATGTAAGACTACATTGTCCACTGTAATGGTGGTAAAAGGGGTTATGTAAGACTACACTGTCCACTGTAATGGTGATAAAGGGGTTATGTAAGACTACATTGTCTACTGTAATGGTGGTAAAGAGGATATGTAAGACTACATTGTCCACTGTAATGGTGGTAAAGGGGTTATGTAAGACTACACTGTCCACTGTAATGGTGGTAAAGGGGTTATGTAAGACTACATTGTCCACTGTAATAGTGGTAAAGGGGATATGTAAGGCTACATTGTCCACTGTAATCGTGATGAAGGGGTTATGTAAGATTACATTTTCCACTGTAATGGTAGTAAAGGGGTTATGTAAGACTACATTACCCACTGTAATTATGGTAAAGGGGTTATGTAAGGCTACATTGTCCACTGTAATGGTGATAAAGGGGTTATGTAAGACTACATTGTCCAGTGTAATGGTGGTAAAGGGGTTATGTAAGACTACATTGTCCACTGTAATGGTGGTAAAAGGGGTTATGTAAGACTACATTGTCCCCTGTAATGGTGTTAAAGGGATTATGTAAGACTACATTGTCTACTGTAATGGTGGTAAACAGGTTATGTAAGACTACAGTGTACATTGTAATGGTGGTAAAGGGGTTATGTAAGACTACATTGTCCACTGTAATGGTGGTAAAGGGGTTATGTAAGGCTACATTACCCACTGAAATGGTGGTAGAGGGGTTATGTAAGACTACATTACCCACTGTAATGGTGGTAAGGAGGTTATGTGTGTCTACATTGTCCACTGTAATGGTGGTAAAGGGGTTATGTAAGACTATATTGTCCACTGTAATGGTGGTAAAGGGGTTATGTAAGACTACATTTTCCACTGTAATCGTGATAAAGGGGTTATGTAAGACTACATTACCCACTGTAATTGTGGTAAAGGGGTTATGTAAGGCTACATTGTCCACTGTAATGGTGATAAAGGGGTTATGTTAGACTACATTGTCCATTGTAATGGTGGTAAAGGGGTTATGTAAGACCACATTGTCAACTGTAATGGTTGTAAAGGGTTTAAGTAAGGCTACATTGTCCACTGTAATGGTGGTAAAGGGGTTATGTAAGACTACATTGTCCACTTTAATGGTGGTAAAGGGATTATGTAACGCTACACTGTCCACTGTAATGCTGGTAAAGGGGTTATGTAAGATTACATTGTCAACTGTAATGGTGGTAAAGGGGTTATGTAAGACTACATTGTCAACTGTAATGGTGGTAAAGGGGTTATGTAAGACTACATTGTCCACTGTAATGGTGGTAAAGGGGTTATGTAAGACTACATTACCCACTGTAATGGTGGTAGAGGGGTTATTGAAGGCTACACTGTCCACTGTAATGGTGGTAAAGGGGTTATGTAAGATTACATTGTCAACTGTAATGGTGGTAAAGGGGTTATGTAAGACTACATTGTCAACTGTAATGGTGGTAAAGGGGTTATGTAAGACTACATTGTCCACTGTAATGGTGGTAAAGGGGTTATGTAAGGCTACACTGTCCACTGTAATGGTTGTAAAGGGGTTATGTAAGGCTACATTGTCCACTGTAATGGTGGTAAAGGGGTTATGTAAGACTACATTTCCACTGTAATGGTGGTAAAGGGGTTATGTAAGACTACATTGTCCACTGTAATGGTGGTAGAGGGGTTATGTAAGACTACATTGTCCACTGTAATGGTGGTAAAGAGGTTATGTAAGACTACATTACCCACTGTAATAGTGGTAGAGGGGTTATGTAAGGCTACACTGTCCACTGTATTGGTGGTAAAGGGGTTATGTAAGGCTACACTGTCCACTGTAATAGTGGTAAAGGGGTTATGTAAGATTACATTGTCAACTGTAATGGTGGTAAAGGGGTTATGTAAGACTACATTGTCAACTGTAATGGTGGTAAAGGGGTTATGTAAGACTACATTGTCCACTGTAATGGTGGTAAAGGGGTTATGTAAGGCTACACTGTCCACTGTAATGGTGGTAAAGGGGTTATGTAAGGCTACATTGTTCACTGTAATGGTGGTAAAGGGGTTATGTAAGACTACATTGTCCACTGTAATGGTGGTAAAGGGGTTATGTAAGGCTACACTGTCCACTGTAATGGTGGTAAAGGGGTTATGTAAGGCTACACTGTCCACTGTAATGGTGGTAAAGGGGTTATGTAAGACAAAATTGTCCACTATAATGGAGGTAAAGGGGTTATGTAAGACTACATTGTCCACTGTAACGGTGGTAAAGGGGTTATGTAAGGCTACATTGTTCACTGTAATGGTGGTAAATGTGTTATGTAAGACTACATTGTCCACTGTAATGTTGGTAAAGGGGCTATGTAAGACTACATTGTCCACTGTAATGGTGGTAAAGGGGTTATGTAAGACTACATTGTCGACTGTAATGGTGGCAAAGGGGTTATGTAAGACTACATTGTCCTCTGTAATGGTGGTAAAGGGGTTATGTAAGGCTACATTACCCACTGAAATGGTGGTAAAGAGGTTATGTAAGGCTACATTACCCACTGTAATGGTGGTAAAGTGGTTATGTAAGGCTACATTGTCTACTGTAATGGTGATAAAAGGGTTATGTAAGACTACATTGTCCACTGTAATGGTGGTAAAGGGGTTATGTAAGACTACATTACCCACTGTAATGGTGGTAAGGAGGTTATGTAAGGCTACATTGTCCACTGTAATGGTGGTAAAGGGGTTATGTAAGGCTACACTGTCCACTGTAATGGTGGTAAAGGGGTTATGTAAGGCTACACTGTCCACTGTAATGGTGGTAAAGGGGCTATGTAAGACAAAATTGTCCACTGTAATGGTGGTAAAGGGATCATGTAAGACTACATTGTCCACTGTAATGGTGGTAAAGTGGTTATGTAAGACTACATTGTCCACTGTAATGGTGGTAAAGGGGTTATGTAAGACTACATTACCCACTGTAATGGTGGTAGAGGGGTTATGTAAGGCTACACTGTCCACTGTAATGGTGGTAAAGGGGTTATGTAAGATTACATTGTCCACTGTAATGGTGGTAAAGGGGTTATGTAAGACTATAGTGTGCACTGTAATGGTGGTAAAGGGGTTATGTAAGACTACATTGTCCACTGTAATGGTGGTAAAGGGGTTATGTAAGACTACACTGTCCACTGTAATGGTGGTAAAGGGGTTATGTAAGGCTACACTGTCCACTGTAATGGTGGTAAAGGGGCTATGTAAGACAAAATTGTCCACTGTAATGGTGGTAAAGGGATCATGTAAGACTACATTGTCCACTGTAATGGTGGTAAAGTGGTTATGTAAGACTACATTGTCCACTGTAATGGTGGTAAAGGGGTTATGTAAGACTACATTACCCACTGTAATGGTGGTAGAGGGGTTATGTAAGGCTACACTGTCCACTGTAATGGTGGTAAAGGGGTTATGTAAGATTACATTGTCAACTGTAATGGTGGTAAAGGGGTTATGTAAGACTACATTGTCAACTGTAATGGTGGTAAAGGGGTTATGTAAGACTACATTGTCCACTGTAATGGTGGTAAAGGGGTTATGTAAGGCTACACTGTCCACTGTAATGGTTGTAAAGGGGTTATGTAAGGCTACATTGTCCACTGTAATGGTGGTAAAGGGGTTATGTAAGACTACATTTCCACTGTAATGGTGGTAAAGGGGTTATGTAAGACTACATTGTCCACTGTAATGGTGGTAGAGGGGTTATGTAAGACTACATTGTCCACTGTAATGGTGGTAAAGAGGTTATGTAAGACTACATTACCCACTGTAATGGTGGTAGAGGGGTTATGTAAGGCTACACTGTCCACTGTATTGGTGGTAAAGGGGTTATGTAAGGCTACACTGTCCACTGTAATAGTGGTAAAGGGGTTATGTAAGATTACATTGTCAACTGTAATGGTGGTAAAGGGGTTATGTAAGACTACATTGTCAAATGTAATGGTGGTAAAGGGGTTATGTAAGACTACATTGTCCACTGTAATGGTGGTAAAGGGGTTATGTAAGGCTACACTGTCCACTGTAATGTTGGTAAAGGGGTTATGTAAGGCTACATTGTCCACTGTAATGGTGGTAAAGGGGTTATGTAAGACTACATTGTCCACTGTAATGGTGGTAATGGGGTTATGTAAGGCTACACTGTCCACTGTAATGGTGGTAAAGGGGTTATGTAAGGCTACACTGTCCACTGTAATGGTGGTAAATGGGTTATGTAAGGCTACATTACCCACTGTAATGGTGGTAAAGTGGTTATGTAAGGCTACATTGTCTACTGTAATGGTGATAAAAGGGTTATGTAAGACTACATTGTCCACTGTAATGGTGGTAAAGGGGTTATGTAAGACTACATTGTCCACTGTAATCGTGATAAAGGGGTTATGTAAGATTACATTTTCCACTGTAATGCTGGTAAAGGGGTTATGTAAAAACTACATTGTCCATTGTAATGGTGATAAAGGGGTTATGTTAGACTACATTGTCCATTGTCATGGTGGTAAAGGGGTTATGTAAGACCACATTGTCAACTGTAATGGTTGTAAAGGGTTTAAGTAAGGCTACATTGTCCACTGTAATGGTGGTAAAGGGGTTATGTAAGACTACATTGTCCACTTTAATGGTGGTAAAGGGATTATGTAAGACTACATTGTCAACTGTAATGGTGGTAAAGGGGTTATGTAAGGCTACATTGTCTACTGTAATGGTGATAAAAGGGTTATGTAAGACTACATTGTCCACTGTAATGGTGGTAAAGGGGTTATGTAAGGCTACACTGTCCACTGTAATGGTGGTAAAGGGGTTATGTAAGGCTACACTGTCCACTGTAATGGTGGTAAAGGGGCTATGTAAGACAAAATTGTCCACTGTAATGGTGGTAAAGGGATCATGTAAGACTACATTGTCCACTGTAACGGTGGTAAAGGGTTATGTAAGGCTACACTGTCCACTGTAATAGTGGTAAAGGGGTTATGTAAGATTACATTGTCAACTGTAATGGTGGTAAAGGGGTTATGTAAGACTACATTGTCAAATGTAATGGTGGTAAAGGGGTTATGTAAGACTACATTGTCCACTGTAATGGTGGTAAAGGGGTTATGTAAGGCTACACTGTCCACTGTAATGTTGGTAAAGGGGTTATGTAAGGCTACATTGTCCACTGTAATGGTGGTAAAGGGGTTATGTAAGACTACATTGTCCACTGTAATGGTGGTAATGGGGTTATGTAAGGCTACACTGTCCACTGTAATGGTGGTAAAGGGGTTATGTAAGGCTACACTGTCCACTGTAATGGTGGTAAATGGGTTATGTAAGGCTACATTACCCACTGTAATGGTGGTAAAGTGGTTATGTAAGGCTACATTGTCTACTGTAATGGTGATAAAAGGGTTATGTAAGACTACATTGTCCACTGTAATGGTGGTAAAGGGGTTATGTAAGACTACATTGTCCACTGTAATCGTGATAAAGGGGTTATGTAAGATTACATTTTCCACTGTAATGCTGGTAAAGGGGTTATGTAAAAACTACATTGTCCATTGTAATGGTGATAAAGGGGTTATGTTAGACTACATTGTCCATTGTCATGGTGGTAAAGGGGTTATGTAAGACCACATTGTCAACTGTAATGGTTGTAAAGGGTTTAAGTAAGGCTACATTGTCCACTGTAATGGTGGTAAAGGGGTTATGTAAGACTACATTGTCCACTTTAATGGTGGTAAAGGGATTATGTAAGACTACATTGTCAACTGTAATGGTGGTAAAGGGGTTATGTAAGGCTACATTGTCTACTGTAATGGTGATAAAAGGGTTATGTAAGACTACATTGTCCACTGTAATGGTGGTAAAGGGGTTATGTAAGGCTACACTGTCCACTGTAATGGTGGTAAAGGGGTTATGTAAGGCTACACTGTCCACTGTAATGGTGGTAAAGGGGCTATGTAAGACAAAATTGTCCACTGTAATGGTGGTAAAGGGATCATGTAAGACTACATTGTCCACTGTAACGGTGGTAAAGGGGTTATGTAAGGCTACATTGTCCACTGTAATGGTGGTAAATGTGTTATGTAAGACTACATTGTCCACTGTAATGGTGGTAAAGGGGCTATGTAAGACTACATTGTCCACTGTAATGGTGGTAAAGGGGTTATGTAAGACTACATTGTCCACTGTAATGGTGGCAAAGGGGTTATGTAAGACTACATTGTCCTCTGTAATGGTGGTAAATGGGTTATGTAAGGCTACATTACCCACTGAAATGGTGGTAAAGAGGTTATGTAAGGCTACATTACCCACTGTAATGGTGGTAAAGTGGTTATGTAAGGCTACATTGTCTACTGTAATGGTGATAAAAGGGTTATGTAAGACTACATTGTCCACTGTAATGGTGGTAAAGGGGTTATGTAAGACTACATTACCCACTGTAATGGTGGTAAGGAGGTTATGTAAGGCTACATTGTCCACTGTAATGGTGGTAAAGGGGTTATGTAAGACTACATTGTCCACTGTAATGGTGGTAAATGGGTTATATAAGACTACATTGTCCACTGTAATCGTGATAAAGGGGTTATGTAAGATTACATTTTCCACTGTAATGCTGGTAAAGGGGTTATGTAAAAACTACATTGTCCATTGTAATGGTGGTAAAGGGGTTATGTAAGGCTACATTGTCCACTGTAATGGTGATAAAGGGGTTATCTTAGACTACATTGTCCATTGTAATGGTGGTAAAGGGGTTATGTAAGACCACATTGTCAACTGTAATGGTTGTAAAGGGTTTAAGTAAGGCTACATTGTCCACTGTAATGGTGGTAAAGGGGTTATGTAAGACTACATTGTCCACTTTAATGGTGGTAAAGGGATTATGTAAGGCTACACTGTCCACTGTAATGGTGGTAAAGGGGTTATGTAAGATTACATTGTCAACTGTAATGGTGGTAAAGGGGTTATGTAAGACTACATTGTCAACTGTAATGGTGGTAAAGGGGTTATGTAAGACTACATTGTCCACTGTAATGGTGGTAAAGGGGTTATGTAAGACTACATTACCCACTGTAATGGTGGTAGAGGGGTTATGTAAGGCTACACTGTCCACTGTAATGGTGGTAAAGGGGTTATGTAAGATTACATTGTCAACTGTAATGGTGGTAAAGGGGTTATGTAAGACTACATTGTCAACTGTAATGGTGGTAAAGGGGTTATGTAAGACTACATTGTCCACTGTAATGGTGGTAAAGGGGTTATGTAAGGCTACACTGTCCACTGTAATGGTTGTAAAGGGGTTATGTAAGGCTACATTGTCCACTGTAATGGTGGTAAAGGGGTTATGTAAGACTACATTTCCACTGTAATGGTGGTAAAGGGGTTATGTAAGACTACATTGTCCACTGTAATGGTGGTAGAGGGGTTATGTAAGACTACATTGTCCACTGTAATGGTGGTAAAGAGGTTATGTAAGACTACATTACCCACTGTAATGGTGGTAGAGGGGTTATGTAAGGCTACACTGTCCACTGTATTGGTGGTAAAGGGGTTATGTAAGGCTACACTGTCCACTGTAATAGTGGTAAAGGGGTTATGTAAGATTACATTGTCAACTGTAATGGTGGTAAAGGGGTTATGTAAGACTACATTGTCAACTGTAATGGTGGTAAAGGGGTTATGTAAGACTACATTGTCCACTGTAATGGTGGTAAAGGGGTTATGTAAGGCTACACTGTCCACTGTAATGGTGGTAATGGGGTTATGTAAGGCTACATTGTTCACTGTAATGGTGGTAAAGGGGTTATGTAAGACTACATTGTCCACTGTAATGGTGGTAAAGGGGTTATGTAAGGCTACACTGTCCACTGTAATGGTGGTAAAGGGGTTATGTAAGACAAAATTGTCCACTATAATGGAGGTAAAGGGGTTATGTAAGACTACATTGTCCACTGTAACGGTGGTAAAGGGGTTATGTAAGGCTACATTGTTCACTGTAATGGTGGTAAATGTGTTATGTAAGACTACATTGTCCACTGTAATGGTGGTAAAGGGGCTATGTAAGACTACATTGTCCACTGTAATGGTGGTAAAGGGGTTATGTAAGACTACATTGTCCACTGTAATGGTGGCAAAGGGGTTATGTAAGACTACATTGTCCTCTGTAATGGTGGTAAAGGGGTTATGTAAGGCTACATTACCCACTGAAATGGTGGTAAAGAGGTTATGTAAGGCTACATTACCCACTGTAATGGTGGTAAAGTGGTTATGTAAGGCTACATTGTCTACTGTAATGGTGATAAAAGGGTTATGTAAGACTACATTGTCCACTGTAATGGTGGTAAAGGGGTTATGTAAGACTACATTACCCACTGTAATGGTGGTAAGGAGGTTATGTAAGGCTACATTGTCCACTGTAATGGTGGTAAAGGGGTTATGTAAGACTACATTGTCCACTGTAATGGTGGTAAATGGGTTATGTAAGACTACATTGTCCACTGTAATCGTGATAAAGGGGTTATGTAAGATTACATTTTCCACTGTAATGCTGGTAAAGGGGTTATGTAAAAACTACATTGTCCATTGTAATGGTGGTAAAGGGGTTATGTAAGACTACATTGTCCACTGTAATGGTGGTAAAGGGGTTATGTAAGACTACATTGTCCATTGTAATGGTGGTAAAGGGGTTATGTAAGACTACATTGTCCACTGTAATGGTGGTAAAGGGGTTATGTAAGACTACATTGTGCACTGTAATGGTGGTAAAGGGGTTATGTAAGACTACATTGTCCACTGTAATGGTGGTAAAGGGGTTATGTAAGACTATAGTGTGCACTGTAATGGTGGTAAAGGGGTTATGTAAGACTACATTGTCCACTGTAATGGTGGTAAAGGGGTTATGTAAGGCTACACTGTCCACTGTAATGGTGGTAAAGGGGTTATGTAAGGCTACACTGTCCACTGTAATGGTGGTAAAGGGGCTATGTAAGACAAAATTGTCCACTGTAATGGTGGTAAAGGGATCATGTAAGACTACATTGTCCACTGTAACGGTGGTAAAGGGGTTATGTAAGGCTACATTGTCCACTGTAATGGTGGTAAATGTGTTATGTAAGACTACATTGTCCACTGTAATGGTGGTAAAGGGGCTATGTAAGACTACATTGTCCACTGTAATGGTGGTAAAGGGGTTATGTAAGACTACATTGTCCACTGTAATGGTGGCAAAGGGGTTATGTAAGACTACATTGTCCTCTGTAATGGTGGTAAATGGGTTATGTAAGGCTACATTACCCACTGAAATGGTGGTAAAGAGGTTATGTAAGGCTACATTACCCACTGTAATGGTGGTAAAGTGGTTATGTAAGGCTACATTGTCTACTGTAATGGTGATAAAAGGGTTATGTAAGACTACATTGTCCACTGTAATGGTGGTAAAGGGGTTATGTAAGACTACATTACCCACTGTAATGGTGGTAAGGAGGTTATGTAAGGCTACATTGTCCACTGTAATGGTGGTAAAGGGGTTATGTAAGACTACATTGTCCACTGTAATGGTGGTAAATGGGTTATATAAGACTACATTGTCCACTGTAATCGTGATAAAGGGGTTATGTAAGATTACATTTTCCACTGTAATGCTGGTAAAGGGGTTATGTAAAAACTACATTGTCCATTGTAATGGTGGTAAAGGGGTTATGTAAGGCTACATTGTCCACTGTAATGGTGATAAAGGGGTTATCTTAGACTACATTGTCCATTGTAATGGTGGTAAAGGGGTTATGTAAGACCACATTGTCAACTGTAATGGTTGTAAAGGGTTTAAGTAAGGCTACATTGTCCACTGTAATGGTGGTAAAGGGGTTATGTAAGACTACATTGTCCACTTTAATGGTGGTAAAGGGATTATGTAAGGCTACACTGTCCACTGTAATGGTGGTAAAGGGGTTATGTAAGATTACATTGTCAACTGTAATGGTGGTAAAGGGGTTATGTAAGACTACATTGTCAACTGTAATGGTGGTAAAGGGGTTATGTAAGACTACATTGTCCACTGTAATGGTGGTAAAGGGGTTATGTAAGACTACATTACCCACTGTAATGGTGGTAGAGGGGTTATGTAAGGCTACACTGTCCACTGTAATGGTGGTAAAGGGGTTATGTAAGATTACATTGTCAACTGTAATGGTGGTAAAGGGGTTATGTAAGACTACATTGTCAACTGTAATGGTGGTAAAGGGGTTATGTAAGACTACATTGTCCACTGTAATGGTGGTAAAGGGGTTATGTAAGGCTACACTGTCCACTGTAATGGTTGTAAAGGGGTTATGTAAGGCTACATTGTCCACTGTAATGGTGGTAAAGGGGTTATGTAAGACTACATTTCCACTGTAATGGTGGTAAAGGGGTTATGTAAGACTACATTGTCCACTGTAATGGTGGTAGAGGGGTTATGTAAGACTACATTGTCCACTGTAATGGTGGTAAAGAGGTTATGTAAGACTACATTACCCACTGTAATGGTGGTAGAGGGGTTATGTAAGGCTACACTGTCCACTGTATTGGTGGTAAAGGGGTTATGTAAGGCTACACTGTCCACTGTAATAGTGGTAAAGGGGTTATGTAAGATTACATTGTCAACTGTAATGGTGGTAAAGGGGTTATGTAAGACTACATTGTCAACTGTAATGGTGGTAAAGGGGTTATGTAAGACTACATTGTCCACTGTAATGGTGGTAAAGGGGTTATGTAAGGCTACACTGTCCACTGTAATGGTGGTAATGGGGTTATGTAAGGCTACATTGTTCACTGTAATGGTGGTAAAGGGGTTATGTAAGACTACATTGTCCACTGTAATGGTGGTAAAGGGGTTATGTAAGGCTACACTGTCCACTGTAATGGTGGTAAAGGGGTTATGTAAGACAAAATTGTCCACTATAATGGAGGTAAAGGGGTTATGTAAGACTACATTGTCCACTGTAACGGTGGTAAAGGGGTTATGTAAGGCTACATTGTTCACTGTAATGGTGGTAAATGTGTTATGTAAGACTACATTGTCCACTGTAATGGTGGTAAAGGGGCTATGTAAGACTACATTGTCCACTGTAATGGTGGTAAAGGGGTTATGTAAGACTACATTGTCCACTGTAATGGTGGCAAAGGGGTTATGTAAGACTACATTGTCCTCTGTAATGGTGGTAAAGGGGTTATGTAAGGCTACATTACCCACTGAAATGGTGGTAAAGAGGTTATGTAAGGCTACATTACCCACTGTAATGGTGGTAAAGTGGTTATGTAAGGCTACATTGTCTACTGTAATGGTGATAAAAGGGTTATGTAAGACTACATTGTCCACTGTAATGGTGGTAAAGGGGTTATGTAAGACTACATTACCCACTGTAATGGTGGTAAGGAGGTTATGTAAGGCTACATTGTCCACTGTAATGGTGGTAAAGGGGTTATGTAAGACTACATTGTCCACTGTAATGGTGGTAAATGGGTTATGTAAGACTACATTGTCCACTGTAATCGTGATAAAGGGGTTATGTAAGATTACATTTTCCACTGTAATGCTGGTAAAGGGGTTATGTAAAAACTACATTGTCCATTGTAATGGTGGTAAAGGGGTTATGTAAGACTACATTGTCCACTGTAATGGTGGTAAAGGGGTTATGTAAGACTACATTGTCCATTGTAATGGTGGTAAAGGGGTTATGTAAGACTACATTGTCCACTGTAATGGTGGTAAAGGGGTTATGTAAGACTACATTGTGCACTGTAATGGTGGTAAAGGGGTTATGTAAGACTACATTGTCCACTGTAATGGTGGTAAAGGGGTTATGTAAGACTATAGTGTGCACTGTAATGGTGGTAAAGGGGTTATGTAAGACTACATTGTCCACTGTAATGGTGGTAAAGGGGTTATGTAAGGCTACACTGTCCACTGTAATGGTGGTAAAGGGGTTATGTAAGGCTACACTGTCCACTGTAATGGTGGTAAAGGGGCTATGTAAGACAAAATTGTCCACTGTAATGGTGGTAAAGGGATTATGTAAGACTACATTGTCCACTGTAATGGTGGTAAAGAGGTTATGTAAGGCTACATTGTCCACTGTAATGGTGGTAAAGGGGTTATGTAAGATTACATTTTCCACTGTAATGGTGGTAAAGGGGTTATGTAAGACTACATTGTCCACTGTAATGGTGGTAAAGGGGTTATGTAAGACTAAATTGTCCACTGTAATGGTGGTAAAGGGGTTATGTAAGACTACATTGTCCACTGTAATGGTGGTAAAGGGGTTATGTAAGACTACATTGTCCACTGTAATGGTGGTAAAGGGGTTATGTAAGGCTACATTGTCCAATGTAATGGTGGTAAAGGGGTTATGTAAGGCTACACTGTCCACTGTAATGGTGGTAAAGGGGTTATGTAAGACAAAATTGTCCACTGTAATGGTGGTTAAGGGGTTATGTAAGACTACATTGTCCACTTTAATGGTGGTAAAGGGGTTATGTAAGACTACATTGTCCACTGTAATGGTGGTAAAGGGGTTATGTAAGACTACATTGTCCACTGTAATGGTGACAAAGGGGTTATGTAAGACTACATTGTCCTCTGTAATGGTGGTAAAGGGGTTATGTAAGGCTACATTACCCACTGAAATGGTGGTAAAGAGGTTATGTAAGGCTACATTACCCACTGTAATGGTGGTAAAGTGGTTATGTAAGGCTACATTGTCTACTGTAATGGTGATAAAAGGGTTATGTAAGACTACATTGTCCACTGTAATGGTGGTAAAGGGGTTATGTAAGACTACATTACCCACTGTAATGGTGGTAAGGAGGTTATGTAAGGCTACATTGTCCACTGTAATGGTGGTAAAGGGGTTATGTAAGACTACATTGTCCACTGTAATGGTGGTAAATGGGTTATGTAAGACTACATTGTCCACTGTAATCGTGATAAAGGGGTTATGTAAGACTACATTTTCCACTGTAATGGTGGTAAAGGGGTTATGTAAGGCTACACTGTCCACTGTAATGGTGGTAAAGGGGTTATGTAAGATTACATTGTCAACTGTAATGATGGTAAAGGGGTTATGTAAGACTACATTGTAAACTCTAATGGTGGTAAAGGGGTTATGTAAGGCTACATTGTACACTGTAATGGTGGTAAAGGGGTTATGTAAGACTACATTGTCCACTGTAATGGTGGTAAAGGGGTTATGTAAGGCTACACTGTCCACTGTAATGGTTGTAAAGGGGTTATGTAAGGCTACATTGTCTACTGTAATGGTTGTAAAGGGGTTATGTAAGACAAAATTGTCCACTGTAATGGTGGTAAAGGGGTTATGTAAGACTACATTGTCCACTGTAATAGTGGTAAAGGGGTTATGTAAGGCTACATTGTCCACTGTAATCGTGATGAAGGGGTTATGTAAGATTACATTTTCCACTGTAATGGTAGTAAAGGGGTTATGTAAGACTGCATTACCCACTGTAATTATGGTAAAGGGGTTATGTAAGGCTACATTGTCCACTGTAATGGTGATAAAGGGGTTATGTAAGACTACATTGTCCAGTGTAATGGTGGTAAAGGGGTTATGTAAGACTACATTGTCCACTGTAATGGTGGTAAAAGGGGTTATGTAAGACTACATTGTCCACTGTAATGGTGCTAAAGGGGTTATGTAAGACAAAATTGTCTACTGTAATGGTGGTAAACAGGTTATGTAAGACTTCATTGTCCACTGTAATGGTGGTAAAGGGGTTATGTAAGACTACATTGTCCACTGTAATGGTAGTAAAGGGGTTATGTAAGACTACATTACCCACTGTAATGGTGGTAGAGGGGTTATGTAAGGCTACACTGTCCACTGTAATGGTGGTAAAGAGGTTATGTAAGGCTACATTGTCCACTGTAATGGTGGTAAAGGGGTTATATAAGACTACATTGTCCACTGTAATGGTGGTAATGGGGTTATGTAAGACTACATTGTCCACTGTAACGGTGGTAAAGGGGTTATGTAAGGCTACATTGTCCACTGTAATGGTGGTAAATGTGTTATGTAAGACTACATTGTCCACTGTAATGGTGGTAAAGGGGCTATGTAAGACTACAATGTCCACTGTAATGGTGGTAAAGGGGTTATGTAAGACTACATTGTCCACTGTAATGGTGGCAAAGGGGTTATGTAAGACTACATTGTCCTCTGTAATGGTGGTAAAGGGGTTATGTAAGGCTACATTACCCACTGAAATGGTGGTAAAGAGGTTATGTAAGGCTACATTACCCACTGTAATGGTGGTAAAGTGGTTATGTAAGGCTACATTGTCTACTGTAATGGTGATAAAAGGGTTATGTAAGACTACATTGTCCACTGTAATGGTGGTAAAGGGGTTATGTAAGACTACATTACCCACTGTAATGGTGGTAAGGTGGTTATGTAAGGATATTTGTCCACTGTAATGGTTGTAAAGGGGTTATGTAAGACTACATTGTCCACTGTAATGGTGGTAAATGGGTTATGTAAGACTGCATTGTCCACTGTAATCGTGATAAAGGGGTTATGTAAGATTACATTTTCCACTGTAATGCTGGTAAAGGGGTTATGTAAAAACTACATTGTCCATTGTAATGGTGGTAAAGGGGTTATGTAAGACTACATTGTCCATTGTAATGGTGGTAAAGGGGTTATGTAAGGCTACACTGTCCACTGTAATGGTGGTAAAGGGGTTATGTAAGACTACATTTTCCACTGTAATGGTGGTAAAGGGGTTATGTAAGACTACATTGTCCACTGTAATGGTGGTAAAGGGGTTATGTAAGACTAAATTGTCCACTGTAATGGTGGTAAAGGGGTTATGTAAGACTACATTGTCCACTGTAATGGTGGTAAAGGGGTTATGTAAGACTACATTGTCCACTGTAATGGTGGTAAAGGGGTTATGTAAGGCTACATTGTCCAATGTAATGGTGGTAAAGGGGTTATGTAAGGCTACACTGTCCACTGTAATGGTGGTAAAGGGGTTATGTAAGGCTACAAAAATTGTCTACTGTAATGGTGGTAAACAGGTTATGTAAGACTTCATTGTCCACTGTAATGGTGGTAAAGGGGTTATGTAAGACTACATTGTCCACTGTAATGGTGGTAAAGGGGTTATGTAAGACTACATTACCCACTGTAATGGTGGTAGAGGGGTTATGTTAGACTACATTGTCCATTGTAATGGTGGTAAAGGGGTTATGTAAGACCACATTGTCAACTGTAATGGTTGTAAAGGGTTTAAGTAAGGCTACATTGTCCACTGTAATGGTGGTAAAGGGGTTATGTAAGACTACATTGTCCACTTTAATGGTGGTAAAGGGATTATGTAAGGCTACACTGTCCACTGTAATGGTGGTAAAGGGGTTATGTAAGATTACATTGTCAACTGTAATGGTGGTAAAGGGGTTATGTAAGACTACATTGTCAACTGTAATGGTGGTAAAGGGGTTATGTAAGACTACATTGTCCACTGTAATGGTGGTAAAGGGGTTATGTAAGACTACATTACCCACTGTAATGGTGGTAGAGGGGTTATGTAAGGCTACACTGTCCACTGTAATGGTGGTAAAGGGGTTATGTAAGATTCCATTGTCAACTGTAATGGTGGTAAAGGGGTTATGTAAGACTACATTGTCAACTGTAATGGTGGTAAAGGGGTTATGTAAGACTACATTGTCCACTGTAATGGTGGTAAAGGGGTTATGTAAGGCTACACTGTCCACTGTAATGGTTGTAAAGGGGTTATGTAAGGCTACATTGTCCACTGTAATGGTGGTAAAGGGGTTATGTAAGACTACATTTCCACTGTAATGGTGGTAAAGGGGTTATGTAAGACTACATTGTCCACTGTAATGGTGGTAGAGGGGTTATGTAAGACTACATTGTCCACTGTAATGGTGGTAAAGAGGTTATGTAAGACTACATTACCCACTGTAATGGTGGTAGAGGGGTTATGTAAGGCTACACTGTCCACTGTATTGGTGGTAAAGGGGTTATGTAAGGCTACACTGTCCACTGTAATAGTGGTAAAGGGGTTATGTAAGATTACATTGTCAACTGTAATGGTGGTAAAGGGGTTATGTAAGACTACATTGTCAACTGTAATGGTGGTAAAGGGGTTATGTAAGACTACATTGTCCACTGTAATGGTGGTAAAGGGGTTATGTAAGGCTACACTGTCCACTGTAATGGTGGTAATGGGGTTATGTAAGGCTACATTGTTCACTGTAATGGTGGTAAAGGGGTTATGTAAGACTACATTGTCCACTGTAATGGTGGTAAAGGGGTTATGTAAGGCTACACTGTCCACTGTAATGGTGGTAAAGGGGTTATGTAAGGCTACACTGTCCACTGTAATGGTGGTAAAGGGGTTATGTAAGACAAAATTGTCCACTATAATGGAGGTAAAGGGGTTATGTAAGACTACATTGTCCACTGTAACGGTGGTAAAGGGGTTATGTAAGGCTACATTGTTCACTGTAATGGTGGTAAAGGGGTTATGTAAGACTACATTGTCCACTGTAATGGTGGCAAAGGGGTTATGTAAGACTACATTGTCCTCTGTAATGGTGGTAAAGGGGTTATGTAAGGCTACATTACCCACTGAAATGGTGGTAAAGAGGTTATGTAAGGCTACATTACCCACTGTAATGGTGGTAAAGTGGTTATGTAAGGCTACATTGTCTACTGTAATGGTGATAAAAGGGTTATGTAAGACTACATTGTCCACTGTAATGGTGGTAAAGGGGTTATGTAAGACTACATTACCCACTGTAATGGTGGTCAGGAGGTTATGTAAGGCTACATTGTCCACTGTAATGGTGGTAAAGGGGTTATGTAAGACTACATGATCCACTGTAATGGTGGTAAATGGGTTATGTAAGACTACATTGTCCACTGTAATCGTGATAAAGGGGTTATGTAAGATTACATTTTCCACTGTAATGCTGGTAAAGGGGTTACGTAAAAACTACATTGTCCATTGTAATGGTGGTAAAGGGGTTATGTAAGACTACATTGTCCATTGTAATGGTGGTAAAGGGGTTATGTAAGACTACATTGTCCACTGTAATGGTGGAAAGGGGTTATGTAAGTCTACATTGTGCACTGTAATGGTGGTGAAGGGGTTATGTAAGACTACATTGTCCACTGTAATGGTGGTAAAGGGGTTATGTAAGACTACATTGTGCACTGTAATGGTGGTAAAGGGGTTATGTAAGACTATATTGTCCACTGTAATGGTGGTAAAGGGGTTATGTAAGGCTACACTGTCCACTGTAATGGTGGTAAAGGGGTTATGTAAGGCTACACTGTCCACTGTAATGGTGGTAAAGGGGCTATGTAAGACAAAATTGTCCACTGTAATGGTGGTAAAGGGATTATGTAAGACTACATTGTCCACTGTAATGGTGGTAAAGGGGTTATGTAAGGCTACATTGTCCACTGTAATGGTGGTAAAGGGGTTATGTAAGACTACATTTTCCACTGTAATGGTGGTAAAGGGGTTATGTAAGACTACATTGTCCACTGTAATGGTGGTAAAGGGGTTATGTAAGACTAAATTGTCCACTGTAATGGTGGTAAAGGGGTTATGCAAGACTACATTGTCCACTGTAATGGTGGTAAAGGGGTTATGTAAGACTACATTGTCCACTGTAATGGTGTTAAAGGGGTTATGTAAGGCTACATTGTCCAATGTAATGGTGGTAAAGGGGTTATGTAAGACTACATAACCCACTGTAATGGTGATGAAGGGGATATGTAAGACTACATTGTCTACTGTAATGGTGGTAAAGAGGTTATGTAAGACTACATTGTCCACTGTAATGGTGGTAAAGGGGTTATGTAAGACTACATTGTCCACTGTAATGGTGGCAAAGGGGTTATGTAAGCTACACCGTCCACTGTAATGGTGGTAAAGGGGTTATGTAAGACTACATTACCCACTGTAATGTTGGTAAAGGGGTTATGTAAGACTATATTGTCCACTGTAATGGTGGTAAAGGGGTTATGTAAGACTACATTGTAAACTCTAATGGTGGTAAAGGGGTTATGTAAGGCTACATTGTACACTGTAATGGTGGTAAAGGGGTTATGTAAGACTACATTGTCCACTGTAATGGTGGTAAAAGGGTTATGTAAGGCTACACTGTCCACTGTAATGGTTGTAAAGGGGTTATGTAAGGCTACATTGTCTACTGTAATGGTTGTAAAGGGGTTATGTAAGACAAAATTGTCCACTGTAATGGTGGTAAAGGGGTTATGTAAGACTACATTGTCCACTGTAATAGTGGTAAAGGGGTTATGTAAGGCTACATTGTCCACTGTAATCGTGATGAAGGGGTTATGTAAGATTACATTGTCCAGTGTAATGGTGGTAAAGGGGTTATGTAAGACTACATTGTCCACTGTAATGGTGGTAAAAGGGGTTATGTAAGACTACATTGTCCACTGTAATGGTGCTAAAGGGGTTATGTAAGACTACATTGTCTACTGTAATGGTGGTAAACAGGTTATGTAAGACTACATTGTCCACTGTAATGGTGGTAAAGGGGTTATGTAAGACTACATTGTCCACTGTAATGGTGGTAAAGGGGTTATGTAAGACTACATTACCCACTGTAATGGTGGTAGAGGGGTTATGTAAGGCTACACTGTCCACTGTAATGGTGGTAAAGGGGTTATGTAAGATTACGTTGTCAACTGTAATGGTGGTAAAGGGGTTATGTAAGACTACATTGTCAACTGTAATGGTGGTAAAGGGGTTATGTAAGGCTACACTGTCCACTGTAATAGTGGTAAAGGGGTTATGCAAGATTACATTGTCAACTGTAATGGTGGTAAAGGGGTTATGTAAGACTACATTGTCAACTGTAATGGTGGTAAAGTGGTTATGTAAGACTACATTGTCCACTGTAATGGTGGTAAAGGGGTTATGTAAGGCTACACTGTCCACTGTAATGGTGGTAAAGAGGTTATGTAAGGCTACATTGTCCACTGTAATGGTGGTAAAGGGGTTATGTAAGACTACATTGTCCACTGTAATGGTGGTAATGGGGTTATGTAAGGCTACACTGTCCACTGTAATGGTGGTAAAGGGGTTATGTAAGGCTACACTGTCCACTGTAATGGTGGTAAAGGGGTTATGTAAGACAAAATTGTCCACTATAATGGAGGTAAAGGGGTTATGTAAGACTACATTGTCCACTGTAACGGTGGTAAAGGGGTTATGTAAGGCTACATTGTCCACTGTAATGGTGGTAAATGTGTTATGTAAGACTACATTGTCCACTGTAATGGTGGTAAAGGGGCTATGTAAGACTACAATGTCCACTGTAATGGTGGTAAAGGGGTTATGTAAGACTACATTGTCCACTGTAATGGTGGCAAAGGGGTTATGTAAGACTACATTGTCCTCTGTAATGGTGGTAAAGGGGTTATGTAAGGCTACATTACCCACTGAAATGGTGGTAAAGAGGTTATGTAAGGCTACATTACCCACTGTAATGGTGGTAAAGTGGTTATGTAAGGCTACATTGTCTACTGTAATGGTGATAAAAGGGTTATGTAAGACTACATTGTCCACTGTAATGGTGGTAAAGGGGTTATGTAAGACTACATTACCCACTGTAATGGTGGTAAGGTGGTTATGTAAGGCTACATTGTCCACTGTAATGGTTGTAAAGGGGTTATGTAAGACTACATTGTCCACTGTAATGGTGGTAAATGGGTTATGTAAGACTACATTGTCCACTGTAATCGTGATAAAGGGGTTATGTAAGATTACATTTTCCACTGTAATGCTGGTAAAGGGGTTATGTAAAAACTACATTGTCCATTGTAATGGTGGTAAAGGGGTTATGTAAGACTACATTGTCCATTGTAATGGTGGTAAAGGGGTTATGTAAGACTACATTGTCCACTGTAACGGTGGTAAAGGGGTTATGTAAGACTACATTGTGCACTGTAATGGTGGTAAAGGGGTTATGTAAGACTACATTGTCCACTGTAATGGTGGTAAAGGGGTTATGTAAGACTACATTGTGCACTGTAATGGTGGTAAAGGGGTTATGTAAGACTACATTGTCCACTGTAATGGTGGTAAAGGGGTTATGTAAGGCTACACTGTCCACTGTAATGGTGGTAAAGGGGTTATGTAAGGCTACACTGTCCACTGTAATGGTGGTAAAGGGGCTATGTAAGACAAAATTGTCCACTGTAATGGTGGTAAAGGGATTATGTAAGACTACATTGTCCACTGTAATGGTGGTAAAGGGGTTATGTAAGGCTACATTGTCCACTGTAATGGTGGTAAAGGGGTTATGTAAGACTACATTTTCCACTGTAATGGTGGTAAAGGGGTTATGTAAGACTACATTGTCCACTGTAATGGTGGTAAAGGGATTATGTAAGACTAAATTGTCCACTGTAATGGTGGTAAAGGGGTTATGTAAGACTACATTGTCCACTTTAATGGTGGTAAAGGGGTTATGTAAGACTACATTGTCCACTGTAATGGTGGTAAAGGGGTTATGTAAGGCTACATTGTCCAATGTAATGGTGGTAAAGGGGTTATGTAAGGCTACACTGTCCACTGTAATGGTGGTAAAGGGGTTATGTAAGACAAAATTGTCCACTGTAATGGTGGTTAAGGGGTTATGTAAGACTACATTGTCCACTTTAATGGTGGTAAAGGGGTTATGTAAGACTACATTACTCACTGTAATGGTGGTAGAGGGGTTATGTAAGACTACATTTTCCACTGTAATGGTGGTAAAGGGGTTATGTAAGGCTACACTCTCCACTGTAATGGTGGTAAAGGGGTTATGTAAGATTACATTGTCAACTGTAATGATGGTAAAGGGGTTATGTAAGACTACATTGTAAACTCTAATGGTGGTAAAGGGGTTATGTAAGGCTACATTGTCCACTGTAATGGTGGTAAAGGGGTTATGTAAGACTACATTGTTCACTGTAATAGTGGTAAAGGGGTTATGTAAGGCTACATTGTCCACTGTAATGGTGGTAAAGGGGTTATGTAAGACAAAATTGTCCACTATAATGGAGGTAAAGGGGTTATGTAAGACTACATTGTCCACTGTAACGGTGGTAAAGGGGTTATGTAAGGCTACATTGTCCACTGTAATGGTGGTAAATGTGTTATGTAAGACTACATTGTCAAACTGTAATGGTGGTAAAGGGGCTATGTAAGACTACAATGTCCACTGTAATGGTGGTAAAGGGGTTATGTAAGACTACATTGTCCACTGTAATGGTGGCAAAGGGGTTATGTAAGACTACATTGTCCTCTGTAATGGTGGTAAAGGGGTTATGTAAGGCTACATTACCCACTGAAATGGTGGTAAAGAGGTTATGTAAGGCTACATTACCCACTGTAATGGTGGTAAAGTGGTTATGTAAGGCTACATTGTCTACTGTAATGGTGATAAAAGGGTTATGTAAGACTACATTGTCCACTGTAATGGTGGTAAAGGGGTTATGTAAGACTACATTACCCACTGTAATGGTGGTAAGGTGGTTATGTAAGGCTACATTGTCCACTGTAATGGTTGTAAAGGGGTTATGTAAGACTACATTGTCCACTGTAATGGTGGTAAATGGGTTATGTAAGACTACATTGTCCACTGTAATCGTGATAAAGGGGTTATGTAAGATTACATTTTCCACTGTAATGCTGGTAAAGGGGTTATGTAAAAACTACATTGTCCATTGTAATGGTGGTAAAGGGGTTATGTAAGACTACATTGTCCATTGTAATGGTGGTAAAGGGGTTATGTAAGACTACATTGTCCACTGTAACGGTGGTAAAGGGGTTATGTAAGACTACATTGTGCACTGTAATGGTGGTAAAGGGGTTATGTAAGACTACATTGTCCACTGTAATGGTGGTAAAGGGGTTATGTAAGACTACATTGTGCACTGTAATGGTGGTAAAGGGGTTATGTAAGACTACATTGTCCACTGTAATGGTGGTAAAGGGGTTATGTAAGGCTACACTGTCCACTGTAATGGTGGTAAAGGGGTTATGTAAGGCTACACTGTCCACTGTAATGGTGGTAAAGGGGCTATGTAAGACAAAATTGTCCACTGTAATGGTGGTAAAGGGATTATGTAAGACTACATTGTCCACTGTAATGGTGGTAAAGGGGTTATGTAAGGCTACATTGTCCACTGTAATGGTGGTAAAGGGGTTATGTAAGACTACATTTTCCACTGTAATGGTGGTAAAGGGGTTATGTAAGACTACATTGTCCACTGTAATGGTGGTAAAGGGATTATGTAAGACTAAATTGTCCACTGTAATGGTGGTAAAGGGGTTATGTAAGACTACATTGTCCACTTTAATGGTGGTAAAGGGGTTATGTAAGACTACATTGTCCACTGTAATGGTGGTAAAGGGGTTATGTAAGGCTACATTGTCCAATGTAATGGTGGTAAAGGGGTTATGTAAGGCTACACTGTCCACTGTAATGGTGGTAAAGGGGTTATGTAAGACAAAATTGTCCACTGTAATGGTGGTTAAGGGGTTATGTAAGACTACATTGTCCACTTTAATGGTGGTAAAGGGGTTATGTAAGACTACATTACTCACTGTAATGGTGGTAGAGGGGTTATGTAAGACTACATTTTCCACTGTAATGGTGGTAAAGGGGTTATGTAAGGCTACACTCTCCACTGTAATGGTGGTAAAGGGGTTATGTAAGATTACATTGTCAACTGTAATGATGGTAAAGGGGTTATGTAAGACTACATTGTAAACTCTAATGGTGGTAAAGGGGTTATGTAAGGCTACATTGTCCACTGTAATGGTGGTAAAGGGGTTATGTAAGACTACATTGTTCACTGTAATAGTGGTAAAGGGGTTATGTAAGGCTACATTGTCCACTGTAATCGTGATGAAGGGGTTATGTAAGATTACATTTTCCACTGTAATGGTAGTAAAGGGGTTATGTAAGACTGCATTACCCACTGTAATTATGGTAAAGGGGTTATGTAAGGCTACATTGTCCAATGTAATGGTGATAAAGGGGTTATGTAAGACTACATTGTCCAGTGTAATGGTGGTAAAGGGGTTATGTAAGACTACATTGTCCACTGTAATGGTGGTAAAAGGGGTTATGTAAGACTACATTGTCCACTGTAATGGTGCTAAAGGGGTTATGTAAGACTACATTGTCTACTGTAATGGTGGTAAACAGGTTATGTAAGACTACATTGTCCACTGTAATGGTGGTAAAGGGGTTATGTAAGACTACATTGTCCACTGTAATGGTGGTAAAGGGGTTATGTAAGGCTACATTACCCACTGAAATGGTGGTAAAGGGGTTATGTAAGACTACATTACCCACTGTAATGGTGGTAAGGAGGTTATGTAAGGCTACATTGTCAACTGTAATGGTTGTAAAGAGGTTATGTAAGACTACTTTGTCTACTGTAATGGTGGTAAAGGGGTTATGTAAGGTTACATTGTCCACTGTAATGGCGGTTAAGGGGTTATGTAAGACTACATAACCCACTGTAATGGTGGTAAAGGGGTTATGTAAGACTACATTGTCCAGTGTAATGGTGGTAAAGGGGTTATGTAAGACTACAGTGTCCGCTGTAATGGTGGTAAAGGGGTTATGTAAGGCTACATTACCCACTGAAATGGTGGTAAAGAGGTTATGTAAGGCTACATTACCCACTGTAATGGTGGTAAAGTGGTTATGTAAGGCTACATTATCTACTGTAATGGTGATAAAAGGGTTATGTAAGACTACATTGTCCACTGTAATGGTGGTAAAGGGGTTATGTAAGACTACATTACCCACTGTAATGGTGGTAAGGAGGTTATGTAAGGCTACATTGTCCACTGTAATGGTGGTAAAGGGGTTATGTAAGACTACATTGTCCACTGTAATGGTGGTAAATGGGTTATGTAAGACTACATTGTCCACTGTAATCGTGATAAAGGGGTTATGTAAGATTACATTTTCCACTGTAATGCTGGTAAAGGGGTTATGTAAAAACTACATTGTCCATTGTAATGGTGGTAAAGGGGTTATGTAAGACTACATTGTCCATTGTAATGGTGATAAAGAGGTTATGTAAGACTACATTGTCCATTGTAATGGTGGTAAAGGGGTTATGTAAGACTACATTTCCACTGTAATGGTGGTAAAGGGGTTATGTAAGACTACATTGTCAATTGTAATGGTTGTAAAGGGGTTATGTAAGACTACATTGTACACTGTAATGGTGGTAAAGGGGTTATTTAAGACAACATTGTCAACTGTAATGGTGGTAAAGAGGTTATGTAAGACTACATTGTCTACTGTAATGGTGGTAAAGCGGTTATGTAGGACTACATAACCCACTGTAATGGTGGTAAAGGGGTTATGTAAGGTTACATTGTCCACTGTAATGGCGGTAAATGGGTTATGTAAGACTACATAACCCACTGTAATGGTGGTAAAGGGGTTATGTAAGGCTACATTGTCCACCGTAATGGTGGTAAAGGGGTTATGTAAGACTACATTGTCCACTGTAATGGTGGTAAAGGGGTTATGTAAGACAACACTATCCACTGTAATGGTTGTAAAGGGATTATGTAAGACTACATTGTCCACTGTAATGGTGGTAAAGGGGTTATGTAAGACTACATTGTCCACAGTAATGGTGGTAAAGGGGTTATGTCAGACACCACTGTCCACTGTAATGGTGGTAAAGGGGTTATGCCAGACACCACTGTCCACTGTAATGGTGGTAAAGGGGTTATGTAAGGCTACACTCTCCACTGTAATGGTGGTAAAGGGGTTATGTAATACTACATTGTCCACTGAAATGATGGTAAATGGGTTATGTAAGACTACATTGTCCACTTTAATGGTGGTAAAGGGGTTATGTAAGACTACATTGTCCACTGTAATGGTGGTATAGGGGTTATGTAAGACTACATTGTCCACTGTAATGGTGGTAAAGGGGTTATGTAAGGCTACATTGTCCACTGTAATGGTGGTAAAGGGCTTATGTAAGACTACATTGTCCACTGTAATGATGGTAAAGGGGTTATGTAAGGCTACATTGTCCACTGTAATGGTGGTAAAGGGTTTATGTAAGACTACATAACCCACTGTAATGGTGATAAAGGGGATATGTAAGACTACATTGTCTACTGTAATGGTGGTAAAGAGGTTATGTAAGACTACATTGTCCACTGTAATGGTGGTAAAGGGGTTATGTAAGACTACATTGTCCACTGTAATGGTGGCAAAGGGGTTATGTAAGCTACACCGTCCACTGTAATGGTGGTAAAGGGGTTATGTAAGACTACATTACCCACTGTAATGTTGGTAAAGGGGTTATGTAAGACTATATTGTCCACTGTAATGATGGTAAAGGGGTTATGTAAGACTACGTTGTCCACTGTACTGGTGTTAAAGGGGTTATGTAAGGCTACATTGTCCACTGTAATGGTGATAAAGGGGTTACGTAAGACTACATTGTCCACTGTAATGGTGGTAAAGGGGTTATGTAAGGCTACATTGTCCACTGTAATCGTGATAAAGGGGTTATGTAAGACTACATTTTCCACTGTAATGGTGGTAAAGGGGTTATGTAAGACTACATTGTCTACTGTAATGGTGGTAAAGAGGTTATGTAAGACTACATTGTCCACTGTAATGGTGGTAAAGGGGTTATGTAAGACTACATTGTCCACTGTAATGATGGTAAAGGGGTTATGTATGGCTACATTGTCCACTGTAATGGTGGTAAAGGGGTTATGTAAGACTACATTGTCCACTGTAGTGGTGGTAAAAGGGGTTATGTAAGACTACATTGTCCACTGTAATGGTGGTAAAGGGGTTATGTAAGACTACATTGTCTACTGTAATGGTGGTAAACAGTGTATGTAAGACTACATTGTCCACTGTAATGGAGGTAAAGGGGTTATGTAAGACTACATTGTCCACTGTAATGGTGGCAATGGTGTTATGTAAGGCTACATTGCCCACTGTAATGGTGGTAAAGGGGTTATGTAAGACTAATTAACCCACTGTAATGGTGGTAAAGCGGTTATGTAAGGCTACACTGTCCACTGTAATGGTGGTAAAGGGGCTATGTAAGACAAAATTGTCCACTGTAATGGTGGTAAAGGGATCATGTAAGACTACATTGTCCACTGTAATGGTGGTAAAGTGGTTATGTAAGACTACATTGTCCACCGTAATGGTGGTAAAGGGGTTATGTAAGACTACATTACCCACTGTAATGGTGGTAGAGGGGTTATGTAAGGCTACACTGTCCACTGTAATGGTGGTAAAGGGGTTATGTAAGATTACATTGTCAACTGTAATGGTGGTAAAGGGGTTATGTAAGACTACATTGTCAACTGTAATGGTGGTAAAGGGGTTATGTAAGACTACATTGTCCACTGTAATGGTGGTAAAGGGGTTATGTAAGGCTACACTGTCCACTGTAATGGTTGTAAAGGGGTTATGTAAGGCTACATTGTCCACTGTAATGGTGGTAAAGGGGTTATGTAAGACTACATTTCCACTGTAATGGTGGTAAAGGGGTTATGTAAGACTACATTTTCCACTGTAATGGTGGTAGAGGGGTTATGTAAGACTACATTGTCCACTGTAATGGTGGTAAAGAGGTTATGTAAGACTACATTACCCACTGTAATGGTGGTAGAGGGGTTATGTAAGGCTACACTGTCCACTGTATTGGTGGTAAAGGGGTTATGTAAGGCTACGCTGTCCACTGTAATAGTGGTAAAGGGGTTATGTAAGATTACATTGTCAACTGTAATGGTGGTAAAGGGGTTATGTAAGACTACATTGTCAACTGTAATGGTGGTAAAGGGGTTATGTAAGACTACATTGTCCACTGTAATGGTGGTAAAGGGGTTATGTAAGGCTACACTGTCCACTGTAATGGTGGTAAAGGGGTTATGTAAGGCTACATTGTCCACTGTAATGGTGGTAAAGGGGTTATGTAAGACTACAGTGTCCACTGTAATGGTGGTAATGGGGTTATGTAAGGCTACACTGTCCACTGTAATGGTGGTAAAGGGGTTATGTAAGGCTACACTGTCCACTGTAATGGTGGTAAAGGGGTTATGTAAGACAAAATTGTCCACTATAATGGAGGTAAAGGGGTTATGTAAGACTACATTGTCCACTGTAACGGTGGTAAAGGGGTTATGTAAGGCTACATTGTCCACTGTAATGGTGGTAAATGTGTTATGTAAGACTACATTGTCCACTGTAATGGTGGCAAAGGGGTTATGTAAGACTACATTGTCCTCTGTAATGGTGGTAAATGGGTTATGTAAGGCTACATTACCCACTGAAATGGTGGTAAAGAGGTTATGTAAGGCTACATTACCCACTGTAATGGTGGTAAAGTGGTTATGTAAGGCTACATTGTCTACTGTAATGGTGATAAAAGGGTTATGTAAGACTACATTGTCCACTGTAATGGTGGTAAAGGGGTTATGTAAGACTACATTACCCACTGTAATGGTGGTAAGGAGGTTATGTAAGGCTACATTGTCCACTGTAATGGTGGTAAAGGGGTTATGTAAGACTACATTGTCCACTGTAATGGTGGTAAATGGGTTATGTAAGACTACATTGTCCACTGTAATCGTGATAAAGGGGTTATGTAAGATTACATTTTCCACTGTAATGCTGGTAAAGGGGTTATGTAAAAACTACATTGTCCATTGTAATGGTGGTAAAGGGGTTATGTAAGGCTACATTGTCCACTGTAATGGTGATAAAGGGGTTATGTTAGACTACATTGTCCATTGTAATGGTGGTAAAGGGGTTATGTAAGACCACATTGTCAACTGTAATGGTTGTAAAGGGTTTAAGTAAGGCTACATTGTCCACTGTAATGGTGGTAAAGGGGTTATGTAAGACTACATTGTCCACTTTAATGGTGGTAAAGGGATTATGTAAGGCTACACTGTCCACTGTAATGGTGGTAAAGGGGTTATGTAAGATTACATTGTCAACTGTAATGGTGGTAAAGGGGTTATGTAAGACTACATTGTCAACTGTAATGGTGGTAAAGGGGTTATGTAAGACTACATTGTCCACTGTAATGGTGGTAAAGGGGTTATGTAAGACTACATTACCCACTGTAATGGTGGTAGAGGGGTTATGTAAGGCTACACTGTCCACTGTAATGGTGGTAAAGGGGTTATGTAAGATTACATTGTCAACTGTAATGGTGGTAAAGGGGTTATGTAAGACTACATTGTCAACTGTAATGGTGGTAAAGGGGTTATGTAAGACTACATTGTCCACTGTAATGGTGGTAAAGGGGTTATGTAAGGCTACACTGTCCACTGTAATGGTTGTAAAGGGGTTATGTAAGGCTACATTGTCCACTGTAATGGTGGTAAAGGGGTTATGTAAGACTACATTTCCACTGTAATGGTGGTAAAGGGGTTATGTAAGACTACATTGTCCACTGTAATGGTGGTAGAGGGGTTATGTAAGACTACATTGTCCACTGTAATGGTGGTAAAGAGGTTATGTAAGACTACATTACCCACTGTAATGGTGGTAGAGGGGTTATGTAAGGCTACACTGTCCACTGTATTGGTGGTAAAGGGGTTATGTAAGGCTACACTGTCCACTGTAATAGTGGTAAAGGGGTTATGTAAGATTACATTGTCAACTGTAATGGTGGTAAAGGGGTTATGTAAGACTACATTGTCCACCGTAATGGTGGTATAGGGGTTATGTAAGACTACATTGTCCACTGTAATGGTGGTAAAGGGGTTATGTAAGACTACATTTTCCACTGTAATGGTGGTAAAGGGGTTATGTAAGACTACATTGTCCACTGTAATGGTGGTAAAGGGGTTATGTAAGACTAAATTGTCCACTGTAATGGTGGTAAAGGGGTTATGCAAGACTACATTGTCCACTGTAATGGTGGTAAAGGGGTTATGTAAGACTACATTGACCACTGTAATGGTGTTAAAGGGGTTATGTAAGGCTACATTGTCCAATGTAATGGTGGTAAAGGGGTTATGTAAGACTACATAACCCACTGTAATGGTGATGAAGGGGATATGTAAGACTACATTGTCTACTGTAATGGTGGTAAAGAGGTTATGTAAGACTACATTGTCCACTGTAATGGTGGTAAAGGGGTTATGTAAGACTACATTGTCCACTGTAATGGTGGCAAAGGGGTTATGTAAGCTACACCGTCCACTGTAATGGTGGTAAAGGGGTTATGTAAGACTACATTACCCACTGTAATGTTGGTAAAGGGGTTATGTAAGACTATATTGTCCACTGTAATGGTGGTAAAGGGGTTATGTAAGACTACATTGTAAACTCTAATGGTGGTAAAGGGGTTATGTAAGGCTACATTGTACACTGTAATGGTGGTAAAGGGGTTATGTAAGACTACATTGTCCACTGTAATGGTGGTAAAAGGGTTATGTAAGGCTACACTGTCCACTGTAATGGTTGTAAAGGGGTTATGTAAGGCTACATTGTCTACTGTAATGGTTGTAAAGGGGTTATGTAAGACAAAATTGTCCACTGTAATGGTGGTAAAGGGGTTATGTAAGACTACATTGTCCACTGTAATAGTGGTAAAGGGGTTATGTAAGGCTACATTGTCCACTGTAATCGTGATGAAGGGGTTATGTAAGATTACATTGTCCAGTGTAATGGTGGTAAAGGGGTTATGTAAGACTACATTGTCCACTGTAATGGTGGTAAAAGGGGTTATGTAAGACTACATTGTCCACTGTAATGGTGCTAAAGGGGTTATGTAAGACTACATTGTCTACTGTAATGGTGGTAAACAGGTTATGTAAGACTACATTGTCCACTGTAATGGTGGTAAAGGGGTTATGTAAGACTACATTGTCCACTGTAATGGTGGTAAAGGGGTTATGTAAGACTACATTACCCACTGTAATGGTGGTAGAGGGGTTATGTAAGGCTACACTGTCCACTGTAATGGTGGTAAAGGGGTTATGTAAGATTACGTTGTCAACTGTAATGGTGGTAAAGGGGTTATGTAAGACTACATTGTCAACTGTAATGGTGGTAAAGGGGTTATGTAAGGCTACACTGTCCACTGTAATAGTGGTAAAGGGGTTATGTAAGATTACATTGTCAACTGTAATGGTGGTAAAGGGGTTATGTAAGACTACATTGTCAACTGTAATGGTGGTAAAGTGGTTATGTAAGACTACATTGTCCACTGTAATGGTGGTAAAGGGGTTATGTAAGGCTACACTGTCCACTGTAATGGTGGTAAAGAGGTTATGTAAGGCTACATTGTCCACTGTAATGGTGGTAAAGGGGTTATGTAAGACTACATTGTCCACTGTAATGGTGGTAATGGGGTTATGTAAGGCTACACTGTCCACTGTAATGGTGGTAAAGGGGTTATGTAAGGCTACACTGTCCACTGTAATGGTGGTAAAGGGGTTATGTAAGACAAAATTGTCCACTATAATGGAGGTAAAGGGGTTATGTAAGACTACATTGTCCACTGTAACGGTGGTAAAGGGGTTATGTAAGGCTACATTGTCCACTGTAATGGTGGTAAATGTGTTATGTAAGACTACATTGTCCACTGTAATGGTGGTAAAGGGGCTATGTAAGACTACAATGTCCACTGTAATGGTGGTAAAGGGGTTATGTAAGACTACATTGTCCACTGTAATAGTGGCAAAGGGGTTATGTAAGACTACATTGTCCTCTGTAATGGTGGTAAAGGGGTTATGTAAGGCTACATTACCCACTGAAATGGTGGTAAAGAGGTTATGTAAGGCTACATTACCCACTGTAATGGTGGTAAAGTGGTTATGTAAGGCTACATTGTCTACTGTAATGGTGATAAAAGGGTTATGTAAGACTACATTGTCCACTGTAATGGTGGTAAAGGGGTTATGTAAGACTACATTACCCACTGTAATGGTGGTAAGGTGGTTATGTAAGGCTACATTGTCCACTGTAATGGTTGTAAAGGGGTTATGTAAGACTACATTGTCCACTGTAATGGTGGTAAATGGGTTATGTAAGACTACATTGTCCACTGTAATCGTGATAAAGGGGTTATGTAAGATTACATTTTCCACTGTAATGCTGGTAAAGGGGTTATGTAAAAACTACATTGTCCATTGTAATGGTGGTAAAGGGGTTATGTAAGACTACATTGTCCATTGTAATGGTGGTAAAGGGGTTATGTAAGACTACATTGTCCACTGTAACGGTGGTAAAGGGGTTATGTAAGACTACATTGTGCACTGTAATGGTGGTAAAGGGGTTATGTAAGACTACATTGTCCACTGTAATGGTGGTAAAGGGGTTATGTAAGACTACATTGTGCACTGTAATGGTGGTAAAGGGGTTATGTAAGACTACATTGTCCACTGTAATGGTGGTAAAGGGGTTATGTAAGGCTACACTGTCCACTGTAATGGTGGTAAAGGGGTTATGTAAGGCTACACTGTCCACTGTAATGGTGGTAAAGGGGCTATGTAAGACAAAATTGTCCACTGTAATGGTGGTAAAGGGATTATGTAAGACTACATTGTCCACTGTAATGGTGGTAAAGGGGTTATGTAAGGCTACATTGTCCACTGTAATGGTGGTAAAGGGGTTATGTAAGACTACATTTTCCACTGTAATGGTGGTAAAGGGGTTATGTAAGACTACATTGTCCACTGTAATGGTGGTAAAGGGATTATGTAAGACTAAATTGTCCACTGTAATGGTGGTAAAGGGGTTATGTAAGACTACATTGTCCACTTTAATGGTGGTAAAGGGGTTATGTAAGACTACATTGTCCACTGTAATGGTGGTAAAGGGGTTATGTAAGGCTACATTGTCCAATGTAATGGTGGTAAAGGGGTTATGTAAGGCTACACTGTCCACTGTAATGGTGGTAAAGGGGTTATGTAAGACAAAATTGTCCACTGTAATGGTGGTTAAGGGGTTATGTAAGACTACATTGTCCACTTTAATGGTGGTAAAGGGGTTATGTAAGACTACATTACTCACTGTAATGGTGGTAGAGGGGTTATGTAAGACTACATTTTCCACTGTAATGGTGGTAAAGGGGTTATGTAAGGCTACACTCTCCACTGTAATGGTGGTAAAGGGGTTATGTAAGATTACATTGTCAACTGTAATGATGGTAAAGGGGTTATGTAAGACTACATTGTAAACTCTAATGGTGGTAAAGGGGTTATGTAAGGCTACATTGTCCACTGTAATGGTGGTAAAGGGGTTATGTAAGACTACATTGTTCACTGTAATAGTGGTAAAGGGGTTATGTAAGGCTACATTGTCCACTGTAATGGTGGTAAAGGGGTTATGTAAGACAAAATTGTCCACTATAATGGAGGTAAAGGGGTTATGTAAGACTACATTGTCCACTGTAACGGTGGTAAAGGGGTTATGTAAGGCTACATTGTCCACTGTAATGGTGGTAAATGTGTTATGTAAGACTACATTGTCCACTGTAATGGTGGTAAAGGGGCTATGTAAGACTACAATGTCCACTGTAATGGTGGTAAAGGGGTTATGTAAGACTACATTGTCCACTGTAATGGTGGCAAAGGGGTTATGTAAGACTACATTGTCCTCTGTAATGGTGGTAAAGGGGTTATGTAAGGCTACATTACCCACTGAAATGGTGGTAAAGAGGTTATGTAAGGCTACATTACCCACTGTAATGGTGGTAAAGTGGTTATGTAAGGCTACATTGTCTACTGTAATGGTGATAAAAGGGTTATGTAAGACTACATTGTCCACTGTAATGGTGGTAAAGGGGTTATGTAAGACTACATTACCCACTGTAATGGTGGTAAGGTGGTTATGTAAGGCTACATTGTCCACTGTAATGGTTGTAAAGGGGTTATGTAAGACTACATTGTCCACTGTAATGGTGGTAAATGGGTTATGTAAGACTACATTGTCCACTGTAATCGTGATAAAGGGGTTATGTAAGATTACATTTTCCACTGTAATGCTGGTAAAGGGGTTATGTAAAAACTACATTGTCCATTGTAATGGTGGTAAAGGGGTTATGTAAGACTACATTGTCCATTGTAATGGTGGTAAAGGGGTTATGTAAGACTACATTGTCCACTGTAACGGTGGTAAAGGGGTTATGTAAGACTACATTGTGCACTGTAATGGTGGTAAAGGGGTTATGTAAGACTACATTGTCCACTGTAATGGTGGTAAAGGGGTTATGTAAGACTACATTGTGCACTGTAATGGTGGTAAAGGGGTTATGTAAGACTACATTGTCCACTGTAATGGTGGTAAAGGGGTTATGTAAGGCTACACTGTCCACTGTAATGGTGGTAAAGGGGTTATGTAAGGCTACACTGTCCACTGTAATGGTGGTAAAGGGGCTATGTAAGACAAAATTGTCCACTGTAATGGTGGTAAAGGGATTATGTAAGACTACATTGTCCACTGTAATGGTGGTAAAGGGGTTATGTAAGGCTACATTGTCCACTGTAATGGTGGTAAAGGGGTTATGTAAGACTACATTTTCCACTGTAATGGTGGTAAAGGGGTTATGTAAGACTACATTGTCCACTGTAATGGTGGTAAAGGGATTATGTAAGACTAAATTGTCCACTGTAATGGTGGTAAAGGGGTTATGTAAGACTACATTGTCCACTTTAATGGTGGTAAAGGGGTTATGTAAGACTACATTGTCCACTGTAATGGTGGTAAAGGGGTTATGTAAGGCTACATTGTCCAATGTAATGGTGGTAAAGGGGTTATGTAAGGCTACACTGTCCACTGTAATGGTGGTAAAGGGGTTATGTAAGACAAAATTGTCCACTGTAATGGTGGTTAAGGGGTTATGTAAGACTACATTGTCCACTTTAATGGTGGTAAAGGGGTTATGTAAGACTACATTACTCACTGTAATGGTGGTAGAGGGGTTATGTAAGACTACATTTTCCACTGTAATGGTGGTAAAGGGGTTATGTAAGGCTACACTCTCCACTGTAATGGTGGTAAAGGGGTTATGTAAGATTACATTGTCAACTGTAATGATGGTAAAGGGGTTATGTAAGACTACATTGTAAACTCTAATGGTGGTAAAGGGGTTATGTAAGGCTACATTGTCCACTGTAATGGTGGTAAAGGGGTTATGTAAGACTACATTGTTCACTGTAATAGTGGTAAAGGGGTTATGTAAGGCTACATTGTCCACTGTAATGGTGGTAAAGGGGTTATGTAAGACAAAATTGTCCACTATAATGGAGGTAAAGGGGTTATGTAAGACTACATTGTCCACTGTAACGGTGGTAAAGGGGTTATGTAAGGCTACATTGTCCACTGTAATGGTGGTAAATGTGTTATGTAAGACTACATTGTCCACTGTAATGGTGGTAAAGGGGCTATGTAAGACTACAATGTCCACTGTAATGGTGGTAAAGGGGTTATGTAAGACTACATTGTCCACTGTAATGGTGGCAAAGGGGTTATGTAAGACTACATTGTCCTCTGTAATGGTGGTAAAGGGGTTATGTAAGGCTACATTACCCACTGAAATGGTGGTAAAGAGGTTATGTAAGGCTACATTACCCACTGTAATGGTGGTAAAGTGGTTATGTAAGGCTACATTGTCTACTGTAATGGTGATAAAAGGGTTATGTAAGACTACATTGTCCACTGTAATGGTGGTAAAGGGGTTATGTAAGACTACATTACCCACTGTAATGGTGGTAAGGTGGTTATGTAAGGCTACATTGTCCACTGTAATGGTTGTAAAGGGGTTATGTAAGACTACATTGTCCACTGTAATGGTGGTAAATGGGTTATGTAAGACTACATTGTCCACTGTAATCGTGATAAAGGGGTTATGTAAGATTACATTTTCCACTGTAATGCTGGTAAAGGGGTTATGTAAAAACTACATTGTCCATTGTAATGGTGGTAAAGGGGTTATGTAAGACTACATTGTCCATTGTAATGGTGGTAAAGGGGTTATGTAAGACTACATTGTCCACTGTAACGGTGGTAAAGGGGTTATGTAAGACTACATTGTGCACTGTAATGGTGGTAAAGGGGTTATGTAAGACTACATTGTCCACTGTAATGGTGGTAAAGGGGTTATGTAAGACTACATTGTGCACTGTAATGGTGGTAAAGGGGTTATGTAAGACTACATTGTCCACTGTAATGGTGGTAAAGGGGTTATGTAAGGCTACACTGTCCACTGTAATGGTGGTAAAGGGGTTATGTAAGGCTACACTGTCCACTGTAATGGTGGTAAAGGGGCTATGTAAGACAAAATTGTCCACTGTAATGGTGGTAAAGGGATTATGTAAGACTACATTGTCCACTGTAATGGTGGTAAAGGGGTTATGTAAGGCTACATTGTCCACTGTAATGGTGGTAAAGGGGTTATGTAAGACTACATTTTCCACTGTAATGGTGGTAAAGGGGTTATGTAAGACTACATTGTCCACTGTAATGGTGGTAAAGGGGTTATGTAAGACTAAATTGTCCACTGTAATGGTGGTAAAGGGGTTATGTAAGACTACATTGTCCACTTTAATGGTGGTAAAGGGGTTATGTAAGACTACATTGTCCACTGTAATGGTGGTAAAGGGGTTATGTAAGGCTACATTGTCCAATGTAATGGTGGTAAAGGGGTTATGTAAGGCTACACTGTCCACTGTAATGGTGGTAAAGGGGTTATGTAAGACAGAATTGTCCACTGTAATGGTGGTTAAGGGGTTATGTAAGACTACATTGTCCACTTTAATGGTGGTAAAGGGGTTATGTAAGACTACATTACCCACTGTAATGGTGGTAGAGGGGTTATGTAAGACTACATTTTCCACTGTAATGGTGGTAAAGGGGTTATGTAAGGCTACACTCTCCACTGTAATGGTGGTAAAGGGGTTATGTAAGATTACATTGTCAACTGTAATGATGGTAAAGGGGTTATGTAAGACTACATTGTAAACTCTAATGGTGGTAAAGGGGTTATGTAAGGCTACATTGTCCACTGTAATGGTGGTAAAGGGGTTATGTAAGACTACATTGTTCACTGTAATAGTGGTAAAGGGGTTATGTAAGGCTACATTGTCCACTGTAATCGTGATGAAGGGGTTATGTAAGATTACATTTTCCACTGTAATGGTAGTAAAGGGGTTATGTAAGACTGCATTACCCACTGTAATTATGGTAAAGGGGTTATGTAAGGCTACATTGTCCAATGTAATGGTGATAAAGGGGTTATGTAAGACTACATTGTCCAGTGTAATGGTGGTAAAGGGGTTATGTAAGACTACATTGTCCACTGTAATGGTGGTAAAAGGGGTTATGTAAGACTACATTGTCCACTGTAATGGTGCTAAAGGGGTTATGTAAGACTACATTGTCTACTGTAATGGTGGTAAACAGGTTATGTAAGACTACATTGTCCACTGTAATGGTGGTAAAGGGGTTATGTAAGACTACATTGTCCACTGTAATGGTGGTAAAGGGGTTATGTAAGGCTACATTACCCACTGAAATGGTGGTAAAGGGGTTATGTAAGACTACATTACCCACTGTAATGGTGGTAAGGAGGTTATGTAAGGCTACATTGTCAACTGTAATGGTTGTAAAGAGGTTATGTAAGACTACTTTGTCTACTGTAATGGTGGTAAAGGGGTTATGTAAGGTTACATTGTCCACTGTAATGGCGGTTAAGGGGTTATGTAAGACTACATAACCCACTGTAATGGTGGTAAAGGGGTTATGTAAGACTACATTGTCCAGTGTAATGGTGGTAAAGGGGTTATGTAAGACTACAGTGTCCGCTGTAATGGTGGTAAAGGGGTTATGTAAGGCTACATTACCCACTGAAATGGTGGTAAAGAGGTTATGTAAGGCTACATTACCCACTGTAATGGTGGTAAAGTGGTTATGTAAGGCTACATTATCTACTGTAATGGTGATAAAAGGGTTATGTAAGACTACATTGTCCACTGTAATGGTGGTAAAGGGGTTATGTAAGACTACATTACCCACTGTAATGGTGGTAAGGAGGTTATGTAAGGCTACATTGTCCACTGTAATGGTGGTAAAGGGGTTATGTAAGACTACATTGTCCACTGTAATGGTGGTAAATGGGTTATGTAAGACTACATTGTCCACTGTAATCGTGATAAAGGGGTTATGTAAGATTACATTTTCCACTGTAATGCTGGTAAAGGGGTTATGTAAAAACTACATTGTCCATTGTAATGGTGGTAAAGGGGTTATGTAAGACTACATTGTCCATTGTAATGGTGATAAAGAGGTTATGTAAGACTACATTGTCCATTGTAATGGTGGTAAAGGGGTTATGTAAGACTACATTTCCACTGTAATGGTGGTAAAGGGGTTATGTAAGACTACATTGTCAATTGTAATGGTTGTAAAGGGGTTATGTAAGACTACATTGTACACTGTAATGGTGGTAAAGGGGTTATTTAAGACAACATTGTCAACTGTAATGGTGGTAAAGAGGTTATGTAAGACTACATTGTCTACTGTAATGGTGGTAAAGCGGTTATGTAGGACTACATAACCCACTGTAATGGTGGTAAAGGGGTTATGTAAGGTTACATTGTCCACTGTAATGGCGGTAAATGGGTTATGTAAGACTACATAACCCACTGTAATGGTGGTAAAGGGGTTATGTAAGGCTACATTGTCCACCGTAATGGTGGTAAAGGGGTTATGTAAGACTACATTGTCCACTGTAATGGTGGTAAAGGGGTTATGTAAGACAACACTATCCACTGTAATGGTTGTAAAGGGATTATGTAAGACTACATTGTCCACTGTAATGGTGGTAAAGGGGTTATGTAAGACTACATTGTCCACAGTAATGGTGGTAAAGGGGTTATGTCAGACACCACTGTCCACTGTAATGGTGGTAAAGGGGTTATGCCAGACACCACTGTCCACTGTAATGGTGGTAAAGGGGTTATGTAAGGCTACACTCTCCACTGTAATGGTGGTAAAGGGGTTATGTAATACTACATTGTCCACTGAAATGGTGGTAAATGGGTTATGTAAGACTACATTGTCCACTTTAATGGTGGTAAAGGGGTTATGTAAGACTACATTGTCCACTGTAATGGTGGTATAGGGGTTATGTAAGACTACATTGTCCACTGTAATGGTGGTAAAGGGGTTATGTAAGGCTACATTGTCCACTGTAATGGTGGTAAAGGGCTTATGTAAGACTACATTGTCCACTGTAATGATGGTAAAGGGGTTATGTAAGGCTACATTGTCCACTGTAATGGTGGTAAAGGGTTTATGTAAGACTACATAACCCACTGTAATGGTGATAAAGGGGATATGTAAGACTACATTGTCTACTGTAATGGTGGTAAAGAGGTTATGTAAGACTACATTGTGCACTGTAATGGTGGTAAAGGGGTTATGTAAGACTACATTGTCCACTGTAATGGTGGTAAAGGGGTTATGTAAGACTACATTGTGCACTGTAATGGTGGTAAAGGGGTTATGTAAGACTACATTGTCCACTGTAATGGTGGTAAAGGGGTTATGTAAGGCTACACTGTCCACTGTAATGGTGGTAAAGGGGTTATGTAAGGCTACACTGTCCACTGTAATGGTGGTAAAGGGGCTATGTAAGACAAAATTGTCCACTGTAATGGTGGTAAAGGGATTATGTAAGACTACATTGTCCACTGTAATGGTGGTAAAGGGGTTATGTAAGGCTACATTGTCCACTGTAATGGTGGTAAAGGGGTTATGTAAGACTACATTTTCCACTGTAATGGTGGTAAAGGGGTTATGTAAGACTACATTGTCCACTGTAATGGTGGTAAAGGGGTTATGTAAGACTAAATTGTCCACTGTAATGGTGGTAAAGGGGTTATGTAAGACTACATTGTCCACTTTAATGGTGGTAAAGGGGTTATGTAAGACTACATTGTCCACTGTAATGGTGGTAAAGGGGTTATGTAAGGCTACATTGTCCAATGTAATGGTGGTAAAGGGGTTATGTAAGGCTACACTGTCCACTGTAATGGTGGTAAAGGGGTTATGTAAGACAGAATTGTCCACTGTAATGGTGGTTAAGGGGTTATGTAAGACTACATTGTCCACTTTAATGGTGGTAAAGGGGTTATGTAAGACTACATTACCCACTGTAATGGTGGTAGAGGGGTTATGTAAGACTACATTTTCCACTGTAATGGTGGTAAAGGGGTTATGTAAGGCTACACTCTCCACTGTAATGGTGGTAAAGGGGTTATGTAAGATTACATTGTCAACTGTAATGATGGTAAAGGGGTTATGTAAGACTACATTGTAAACTCTAATGGTGGTAAAGGGGTTATGTAAGGCTACATTGTCCACTGTAATGGTGGTAAAGGGGTTATGTAAGACTACATTGTTCACTGTAATAGTGGTAAAGGGGTTATGTAAGGCTACATTGTCCACTGTAATCGTGATGAAGGGGTTATGTAAGATTACATTTTCCACTGTAATGGTAGTAAAGGGGTTATGTAAGACTGCATTACCCACTGTAATTATGGTAAAGGGGTTATGTAAGGCTACATTGTCCAATGTAATGGTGATAAAGGGGTTATGTAAGACTACATTGTCCAGTGTAATGGTGGTAAAGGGGTTATGTAAGACTACATTGTCCACTGTAATGGTGGTAAAAGGGGTTATGTAAGACTACATTGTCCACTGTAATGGTGCTAAAGGGGTTATGTAAGACTACATTGTCTACTGTAATGGTGGTAAACAGGTTATGTAAGACTACATTGTCCACTGTAATGGTGGTAAAGGGGTTATGTAAGACTACATTGTCCACTGTAATGGTGGTAAAGGGGTTATGTAAGGCTACATTACCCACTGAAATGGTGGTAAAGGGGTTATGTAAGACTACATTACCCACTGTAATGGTGGTAAGGAGGTTATGTAAGGCTACATTGTCAACTGTAATGGTTGTAAAGAGGTTATGTAAGACTACTTTGTCTACTGTAATGGTGGTAAAGGGGTTATGTAAGGTTACATTGTCCACTGTAATGGCGGTTAAGGGGTTATGTAAGACTACATAACCCACTGTAATGGTGGTAAAGGGGTTATGTAAGACTACATTGTCCAGTGTAATGGTGGTAAAGGGGTTATGTAAGACTACAGTGTCCGCTGTAATGGTGGTAAAGGGGTTATGTAAGGCTACATTACCCACTGAAATGGTGGTAAAGAGGTTATGTAAGGCTACATTACCCACTGTAATGGTGGTAAAGTGGTTATGTAAGGCTACATTATCTACTGTAATGGTGATAAAAGGGTTATGTAAGACTACATTGTCCACTGTAATGGTGGTAAAGGGGTTATGTAAGACTACATTACCCACTGTAATGGTGGTAAGGAGGTTATGTAAGGCTACATTGTCCACTGTAATGGTGGTAAAGGGGTTATGTAAGACTACATTGTCCACTGTAATGGTGGTAAATGGGTTATGTAAGACTACATTGTCCACTGTAATCGTGATAAAGGGGTTATGTAAGATTACATTTTCCACTGTAATGCTGGTAAAGGGGTTATGTAAAAACTACATTGTCCATTGTAATGGTGGTAAAGGGGTTATGTAAGACTACATTGTCCATTGTAATGGTGATAAAGAGGTTATGTAAGACTACATTGTCCATTGTAATGGTGGTAAAGGGGTTATGTAAGACTACATTTCCACTGTAATGGTGGTAAAGGGGTTATGTAAGACTACATTGTCAATTGTAATGGTTGTAAAGGGGTTATGTAAGACTACATTGTACACTGTAATGGTGGTAAAGGGGTTATTTAAGACAACATTGTCAACTGTAATGGTGGTAAAGAGGTTATGTAAGACTACATTGTCTACTGTAATGGTGGTAAAGCGGTTATGTAGGACTACATAACCCACTGTAATGGTGGTAAAGGGGTTATGTAAGGTTACATTGTCCACTGTAATGGCGGTAAATGGGTTATGTAAGACTACATAACCCACTGTAATGGTGGTAAAGGGGTTATGTAAGGCTACATTGTCCACCGTAATGGTGGTAAAGGGGTTATGTAAGACTACATTGTCCACTGTAATGGTGGTAAAGGGGTTATGTAAGACAACACTATCCACTGTAATGGTTGTAAAGGGATTATGTAAGACTACATTGTCCACTGTAATGGTGGTAAAGGGGTTATGTAAGACTACATTGTCCACAGTAATGGTGGTAAAGGGGTTATGTCAGACACCACTGTCCACTGTAATGGTGGTAAAGGGGTTATGCCAGACACCACTGTCCACTGTAATGGTGGTAAAGGGGTTATGTAAGGCTACACTCTCCACTGTAATGGTGGTAAAGGGGTTATGTAATACTACATTGTCCACTGAAATGGTGGTAAATGGGTTATGTAAGACTACATTGTCCACTTTAATGGTGGTAAAGGGGTTATGTAAGACTACATTGTCCACTGTAATGGTGGTATAGGGGTTATGTAAGACTACATTGTCCACTGTAATGGTGGTAAAGGGGTTATGTAAGGCTACATTGTCCACTGTAATGGTGGTAAAGGGCTTATGTAAGACTACATTGTCCACTGTAATGATGGTAAAGGGGTTATGTAAGGCTACATTGTCCACTGTAATGGTGGTAAAGGGTTTATGTAAGACTACATAACCCACTGTAATGGTGATAAAGGGGATATGTAAGACTACATTGTCTACTGTAATGGTGGTAAAGAGGTTATGTAAGACTACATTGTCCACTGTAATGGTGGTAAAGGGGTTATGTAAGACTACATTGTCCACTGTAATGGTGGCAAAGGGGTTATGTAAGCTACACCGTCCACTGTAATGGTGGTAAAGGGGTTATGTAAGACTACATTACCCACTGTAATGTTGGTAAAGGGGTTATGTAAGACTATATTGTCCACTGTAATGATGGTAAAGGGGTTATGTAAGACTACGTTGTCCACTGTACTGGTGTTAAAGGGGTTATGTAAGGCTACATTGTCCACTGTAATGGTGATAAAGGGGTTACGTAAGACTACATTGTCCACTGTAATGGTGGTAAAGGGGTTATGTAAGGCTACATTGTCCACTGTAATCGTGATAAAGGGGTTATGTAAGACTACATTTTCCACTGTAATGGTGGTAAAGGGGTTATGTAAGACTACATTGTCTACTGTAATGGTGGTAAAGAGGTTATGTAAGACTACATTGTCCACTGTAATGGTGGTAAAGGGGTTATGTAAGACTACATTGTCCACTGTAATGATGGTAAAGGGGTTATGTATGGCTACATTGTCCACTGTAATGGTGGTAAAGGGGTTATGTAAGACTACATTGTCCACTGTAGTGGTGGTAAAAGGGGTTATGTAAGACTACATTGTCCACTGTAATGGTGGTAAAGGGGTTATGTAAGACTACATTGTCTACTGTAATGGTGGTAAACAGTGTATGTAAGACTACATTGTCCACTGTAATGGAGGTAAAGGGGTTATGTAAGACTACATTGTCCACTGTAATGGTGGCAATGGTGTTATGTAAGGCTACATTGCCCACTGTAATGGTGGTAAAGGGGTTATGTAAGACTAATTAACCCACTGTAATGGTGGTAAAGCGGTTATGTAAGGCTACACTGTCCACTGTAATGGTGGTAAAGGGGCTATGTAAGACAAAATTGTCCACTGTAATGGTGGTAAAGGGATCATGTAAGACTACATTGTCCACTGTAATGGTGGTAAAGTGGTTATGTAAGACTACATTGTCCACCGTAATGGTGGTAAAGGGGTTATGTAAGACTACATTACCCACTGTAATGGTGGTAGAGGGGTTATGTAAGGCTACACTGTCCACTGTAATGGTGGTAAAGGGGTTATGTAAGATTACATTGTCAACTGTAATGGTGGTAAAGGGGTTATGTAAGACTACATTGTCAACTGTAATGGTGGTAAAGGGGTTATGTAAGACTACATTGTCCACTGTAATGGTGGTAAAGGGGTTATGTAAGGCTACACTGTCCACTGTAATGGTTGTAAAGGGGTTATGTAAGGCTACATTGTCCACTGTAATGGTGGTAAAGGGGTTATGTAAGACTACATTTCCACTGTAATGGTGGTAAAGGGGTTATGTAAGACTACATTTTCCACTGTAATGGTGGTAGAGGGGTTATGTAAGACTACATTGTCCACTGTAATGGTGGTAAAGAGGTTATGTAAGACTACATTACCCACTGTAATGGTGGTAGAGGGGTTATGTAAGGCTACACTGTCCACTGTATTGGTGGTAAAGGGGTTATGTAAGGCTACGCTGTCCACTGTAATAGTGGTAAAGGGGTTATGTAAGATTACATTGTCAACTGTAATGGTGGTAAAGGGGTTATGTAAGACTACATTGTCAACTGTAATGGTGGTAAAGGGGTTATGTAAGACTACATTGTCCACTGTAATGGTGGTAAAGGGGTTATGTAAGGCTACACTGTCCACTGTAATGGTGGTAAAGGGGTTATGTAAGGCTACATTGTCCACTGTAATGGTGGTAAAGGGGTTATGTAAGACTACAGTGTCCACTGTAATGGTGGTAATGGGGTTATGTAAGGCTACACTGTCCACTGTAATGGTGGTAAAGGGGTTATGTAAGGCTACACTGTCCACTGTAATGGTGGTAAAGGGGTTATGTAAGACAAAATTGTCCACTATAATGGAGGTAAAGGGGTTATGTAAGACTACATTGTCCACTGTAACGGTGGTAAAGGGGTTATGTAAGGCTACATTGTCCACTGTAATGGTGGTAAATGTGTTATGTAAGACTACATTGTCCACTGTAATGGTGGCAAAGGGGTTATGTAAGACTACATTGTCCTCTGTAATGGTGGTAAATGGGTTATGTAAGGCTACATTACCCACTGAAATGGTGGTAAAGAGGTTATGTAAGGCTACATTACCCACTGTAATGGTGGTAAAGTGGTTATGTAAGGCTACATTGTCTACTGTAATGGTGATAAAAGGGTTATGTAAGACTACATTGTCCACTGTAATGGTGGTAAAGGGGTTATGTAAGACTACATTACCCACTGTAATGGTGGTAAGGAGGTTATGTAAGGCTACATTGTCCACTGTAATGGTGGTAAAGGGGTTATGTAAGACTACATTGTCCACTGTAATGGTGGTAAATGGGTTATGTAAGACTACATTGTCCACTGTAATCGTGATAAAGGGGTTATGTAAGATTACATTTTCCACTGTAATGCTGGTAAAGGGGTTATGTAAAAACTACATTGTCCATTGTAATGGTGGTAAAGGGGTTATGTAAGGCTACATTGTCCACTGTAATGGTGATAAAGGGGTTATGTTAGACTACATTGTCCATTGTAATGGTGGTAAAGGGGTTATGTAAGACCACATTGTCAACTGTAATGGTTGTAAAGGGTTTAAGTAAGGCTACATTGTCCACTGTAATGGTGGTAAAGGGGTTATGTAAGACTACATTGTCCACTTTAATGGTGGTAAAGGGATTATGTAAGGCTACACTGTCCACTGTAATGGTGGTAAAGGGGTTATGTAAGATTACATTGTCAACTGTAATGGTGGTAAAGGGGTTATGTAAGACTACATTGTCAACTGTAATGGTGGTAAAGGGGTTATGTAAGACTACATTGTCCACTGTAATGGTGGTAAAGGGGTTATGTAAGACTACATTACCCACTGTAATGGTGGTAGAGCGGTTATGTAAATCTACACTGTCCACTGTAATGGTGGTAAAGGGGTTATGTAAGATTACATTGTCAACTGTAATGGTGGTAAAGGGGTTATGTAAGACTACATTGTCAACTGTAATGGTGGTAAAGGGGTTATGTAAGACTACATTGTCCACTGTAATGGTGGTAAAGGGGTTATGTAAGGCTACACTGTCCACTGTAATGGTTGTAAAGGGGTTATGTAAGACTACATTGTCCACTGTAATCGTGATAAAGGGGTTATGTAAGATTACATTTTCCACTGTAATGCTGGTAAAGGGGTTATGTAAAAACTACATTGTCCATTGTAATGGTGATAAAGGGGTTATGTTAGACTACATTGTCCATTGTCATGGTGGTAAAGGGGTTATGTAAGACCACATTGTCAACTGTAATGGTTGTAAAGGGTTTAAGTAAGGCTACATTGTCCACTGTAATGGTGGTAAAGGGGTTATGTAAGACTACATTGTCCACTTTAATGGTGGTAAAGGGATTATGTAAGACTACATTGTCAACTGTAATGGTGGTAAAGGGGTTATGTAAGGCTACATTGTCTACTGTAATGGTGATAAAAGGGTTATGTAAGACTACATTGTCCACTGTAATGGTGGTAAAGGGGTTATGTAAGGCTACACTGTCCACTGTAATGGTGGTAAAGGGGTTATGTAAGGCTACACTGTCCACTGTAATGGTGGTAAAGGGGCTATGTAAGACAAAATTGTCCACTGTAATGGTGGTAAAGGGATCATGTAAGACTACATTGTCCACTGTAACGGTGGTAAAGGGTTATGTAAGGCTACACTGTCCACTGTAATAGTGGTAAAGGGGTTATGTAAGATTACATTGTCAACTGTAATGGTGGTAAAGGGGTTATGTAAGACTACATTGTCAAATGTAATGGTGGTAAAGGGGTTATGTAAGACTACATTGTCCACTGTAATGGTGGTAAAGGGGTTATGTAAGGCTACACTGTCCACTGTAATGTTGGTAAAGGGGTTATGTAAGGCTACATTGTCCACTGTAATGGTGGTAAAGGGGTTATGTAAGACTACATTGTCCACTGTAATGGTGGTAATGGGGTTATGTAAGGCTACACTGTCCACTGTAATGGTGGTAAAGGGGTTATGTAAGGCTACACTGTCCACTGTAATGGTGGTAAATGGGTTATGTAAGGCTACATTACCCACTGTAATGGTGGTAAAGTGGTTATGTAAGGCTACATTGTCTACTGTAATGGTGATAAAAGGGTTATGTAAGACTACATTGTCCACTGTAATGGTGGTAAAGGGGTTATGTAAGACTACATTGTCCACTGTAATCGTGATAAAGGGGTTATGTAAGATTACATTTTCCACTGTAATGCTGGTAAAGGGGTTATGTAAAAACTACATTGTCCATTGTAATGGTGATAAAGGGGTTATGTTAGACTACATTGTCCATTGTCATGGTGGTAAAGGGGTTATGTAAGACCACATTGTCAACTGTAATGGTTGTAAAGGGTTTAAGTAAGGCTACATTGTCCACTGTAATGGTGGTAAAGGGGTTATGTAAGACTACATTGTCCACTTTAATGGTGGTAAAGGGATTATGTAAGACTACATTGTCAACTGTAATGGTGGTAAAGGGGTTATGTAAGGCTACATTGTCTACTGTAATGGTGATAAAAGGGTTATGTAAGACTACATTGTCCACTGTAATGGTGGTAAAGGGGTTATGTAAGGCTACACTTTCCACTGTAATGGTGGTAAAGGGGTTATGTAAGGCTACACTGTCCACTGTAATGGTGGTAAAGGGGCTATGTAAGACAAAATTGTCCACTGTAATGGTGGTAAAGGGATCATGTAAGACTACATTGTCCACTGTAACGGTGGTAAAGGGGTTATGTAAGGCTACATTGTCCACTGTAATGGTGGTAAATGTGTTATGTAAGACTACATTGTCCACTGTAATGGTGGTAAAGGGGCTATGTAAGACTACATTGTCCACTGTAATGGTGGTAAAGGGGTTATGTAAGACTACATTGTCCACTGTAATGGTGGCAAAGGGGTTATGTAAGACTACATTGTCCTCTGTAATGGTGGTAAATGGGTTATGTAAGGCTACATTACCCACTGAAATGGTGGTAAAGAGGTTATGTAAGGCTACATTACCCACTGTAATGGTGGTAAAGTGGTTATGTAAGGCTACATTGTCTACTGTAATGGTGATAAAAGGGTTATGTAAGACTACATTGTCCACTGTAATGGTGGTAAAGGGGTTATGTAAGACTACATTACCCACTGTAATGGTGGTAAGGAGGTTATGTAAGGCTACATTGTCCACTGTAATGGTGGTAAAGGGGTTATGTAAGACTACATTGTCCACTGTAATGGTGGTAAATGGGTTATATAAGACTACATTGTCCACTGTAATCGTGATAAAGGGGTTATGTAAGATTACATTTTCCACTGTAATGCTGGTAAAGGGGTTATGTAAAAACTACATTGTCCATTGTAATGGTGGTAAAGGGGTTATGTAAGGCTACATTGTCCACTGTAATGGTGATAAAGGGGTTATCTTAGACTACATTGTCCATTGTAATGGTGGTAAAGGGGTTATGTAAGACCACATTGTCAACTGTAATGGTTGTAAAGGGTTTAAGTAAGGCTACATTGTCCACTGTAATGGTGGTAAAGGGGTTATGTAAGACTACATTGTCCACTTTAATGGTGGTAAAGGGATTATGTAAGGCTACACTGTCCACTGTAATGGTGGTAAAGGGGTTATGTAAGATTACATTGTCAACTGTAATGGTGGTAAAGGGGTTATGTAAGACTACATTGTCAACTGTAATGGTGGTAAAGGGGTTATGTAAGACTACATTGTCCACTGTAATGGTGGTAAAGGGGTTATGTAAGACTACATTACCCACTGTAATGGTGGTAGAGGGGTTATGTAAGGCTACACTGTCCACTGTAATGGTGGTAAAGGGGTTATGTAAGATTACATTGTCAACTGTAATGGTGGTAAAGGGGTTATGTAAGACTACATTGTCAACTGTAATGGTGGTAAAGGGGTTATGTAAGACTACATTGTCCACTGTAATGGTGGTAAAGGGGTTATGTAAGGCTACACTGTCCACTGTAATGGTTGTAAAGGGGTTATGTAAGGCTACATTGTCCACTGTAATGGTGGTAAAGGGGTTATGTAAGACTACATTTCCACTGTAATGGTGGTAAAGGGGTTATGTAAGACTACATTGTCCACTGTAATGGTGGTAGAGGGGTTATGTAAGACTACATTGTCCACTGTAATGGTGGTAAAGAGGTTATGTAAGACTACATTACCCACTGTAATGGTGGTAGAGGGGTTATGTAAGGCTACACTGTCCACTGTATTGGTGGTAAAGGGGTTATGTAAGGCTACACTGTCCACTGTAATAGTGGTAAAGGGGTTATGTAAGATTACATTGTCAACTGTAATGGTGGTAAAGGGGTTATGTAAGACTACATTGTCAACTGTAATGGTGGTAAAGGGGTTATGTAAGACTACATTGTCCACTGTAATGGTGGTAAAGGGGTTATGTAAGGCTACACTGTCCACTGTAATGGTGGTAATGGGGTTATGTAAGGCTACATTGTTCACTGTAATGGTGGTAAAGGGGTTATGTAAGACTACATTGTCCACTGTAATGGTGGTAAAGGGGTTATGTAAGGCTACACTGTCCACTGTAATGGTGGTAAAGGGGTTATGTAAGACAAAATTGTCCACTATAATGGAGGTAAAGGGGTTATGTAAGACTACATTGTCCACTGTAACGGTGGTAAAGGGGTTATGTAAGGCTACATTGTTCACTGTAATGGTGGTAAATGTGTTATGTAAGACTACATTGTCCACTGTAATGGTGGTAAAGGGGCTATGTAAGACTACATTGTCCACTGTAATGGTGGTAAAGGGGTTATGTAAGACTACATTGTCCACTGTAATGGTGGCAAAGGGGTTATGTAAGACTACATTGTCCTCTGTAATGGTGGTAAAGGGGTTATGTAAGGCTACATTACCCACTGAAATGGTGGTAAAGAGGTTATGTAAGGCTACATTACCCACTGTAATGGTGGTAAAGTGGTTATGTAAGGCTACATTGTCTACTGTAATGGTGATAAAAGGGTTATGTAAGACTACATTGTCCACTGTAATGGTGGTAAAGGGGTTATGTAAGACTACATTACCCACTGTAATGGTGGTAAGGAGGTTATGTAAGGCTACATTGTCCACTGTAATGGTGGTAAAGGGGTTATGTAAGACTACATTGTCCACTGTAATGGTGGTAAATGGGTTATGTAAGACTACATTGTCCACTGTAATCGTGATAAAGGGGTTATGTAAGATTACATTTTCCACTGTAATGCTGGTAAAGGGGTTATGTAAAAACTACATTGTCCATTGTAATGGTGGTAAAGGGGTTATGTAAGACTACATTGTCCACTGTAATGGTGGTAAAGGGGTTATGTAAGACTACATTGTCCATTGTAATGGTGGTAAAGGGGTTATGTAAGACTACATTGTCCACTGTAATGGTGGTAAAGGGGTTATGTAAGACTACATTGTGCACTGTAATGGTGGTAAAGGGGTTATGTAAGACTACATTGTCCACTGTAATGGTGGTAAAGGGGTTATGTAAGACTATAGTGTGCACTGTAATGGTGGTAAAGGGGTTATGTAAGACTACATTGTCCACTGTAATGGTGGTAAAGGGGTTATGTAAGGCTACACTGTCCACTGTAATGGTGGTAAAGGGGTTATGTAAGGCTACACTGTCCACTGTAATGGTGGTAAAGGGGCTATGTAAGACAAAATTGTCCACTGTAATGGTGGTAAAGGGATTATGTAAGACTACATTGTCCACTGTAATGGTGGTAAAGAGGTTATGTAAGGCTACATTGTCCACTGTAATGGTGGTAAAGGGGTTATGTAAGATTACATTTTCCACTGTAATGGTGGTAAAGGGGTTATGTAAGACTACATTGTCCACTGTAATGGTGGTAAAGGGGTTATGTAAGACTAAATTGTCCACTGTAATGGTGGTAAAGGGGTTATGTAAGACTACATTGTCCACTGTAATGGTGGTAAAGGGGTTATGTAAGACTACATTGTCCACTGTAATGGTGGTAAAGGGGTTATGTAAGGCTACATTGTCCAATGTAATGGTGGTAAAGGGGTTATGTAAGGCTACACTGTCCACTGTAATGGTGGTAAAGGGGTTATGTAAGACAAAATTGTCCACTGTAATGGTGGTTAAGGGGTTATGTAAGACTACATTGTCCACTTTAATGGTGGTAAAGGGGTTATGTAAGACTACATTGTCCACTGTAATGGTGGTAAAGGGGTTATGTAAGACTACATTGTCCACTGTAATGGTGACAAAGGGGTTATGTAAGACTACATTGTCCTCTGTAATGGTGGTAAAGGGGTTATGTAAGGCTACATTACCCACTGAAATGGTGGTAAAGAGGTTATGTAAGGCTACATTACCCACTGTAATGGTGGTAAAGTGGTTATGTAAGGCTACATTGTCTACTGTAATGGTGATAAAAGGGTTATGTAAGACTACATTGTCCACTGTAATGGTGGTAAAGGGGTTATGTAAGACTACATTACCCACTGTAATGGTGGTAAGGAGGTTATGTAAGGCTACATTGTCCACTGTAATGGTGGTAAAGGGGTTATGTAAGACTACATTGTCCACTGTAATGGTGGTAAATGGGTTATGTAAGACTACATTGTCCACTGTAATCGTGATAAAGGGGTTATGTAAGACTACATTTTCCACTGTAATGGTGGTAAAGGGGTTATGTAAGGCTACACTGTCCACTGTAATGGTGGTAAAGGGGTTATGTAAGATTACATTGTCAACTGTAATGATGGTAAAGGGGTTATGTAAGACTACATTGTAAACTCTAATGGTGGTAAAGGGGTTATGTAAGGCTACATTGTACACTGTAATGGTGGTAAAGGGGTTATGTAAGACTACATTGTCCACTGTAATGGTGGTAAAGGGGTTATGTAAGGCTACACTGTCCACTGTAATGGTTGTAAAGGGGTTATGTAAGGCTACATTGTCTACTGTAATGGTTGTAAAGGGGTTATGTAAGACAAAATTGTCCACTGTAATGGTGGTAAAGGGGTTATGTAAGACTACATTGTCCACTGTAATAGTGGTAAAGGGGTTATGTAAGGCTACATTGTCCACTGTAATCGTGATGAAGGGGTTATGTAAGATTACATTTTCCACTGTAATGGTAGTAAAGGGGTTATGTAAGACTGCATTACCCACTGTAATTATGGTAAAGGGGTTATGTAAGGCTACATTGTCCACTGTAATGGTGATAAAGGGGTTATGTAAGACTACATTGTCCAGTGTAATGGTGGTAAAGGGGTTATGTAAGACTACATTGTCCACTGTAATGGTGGTAAAAGGGGTTATGTAAGACTACATTGTCCACTGTAATGGTGCTAAAGGGGTTATGTAAGACAAAATTGTCTACTGTAATGGTGGTAAACAGGTTATGTAAGACTTCATTGTCCACTGTAATGGTGGTAAAGGGGTTATGTAAGACTACATTGTCCACTGTAATGGTAGTAAAGGGGTTATGTAAGACTACATTACCCACTGTAATGGTGGTAGAGGGGTTATGTAAGGCTACACTGTCCACTGTAATGGTGGTAAAGAGGTTATGTAAGGCTACATTGTCCACTGTAATGGTGGTAAAGGGGTTATATAAGACTACATTGTCCACTGTAATGGTGGTAATGGGGTTATGTAAGACTACATTGTCCACTGTAACGGTGGTAAAGGGGTTATGTAAGGCTACATTGTCCACTGTAATGGTGGTAAATGTGTTATGTAAGACTACATTGTCCACTGTAATGGTGGTAAAGGGGCTATGTAAGACTACAATGTCCACTGTAATGGTGGTAAAGGGGTTATGTAAGACTACATTGTCCACTGTAATGGTGGCAAAGGGGTTATGTAAGACTACATTGTCCTCTGTAATGGTGGTAAAGGGGTTATGTAAGGCTACATTACCCACTGAAATGGTGGTAAAGAGGTTATGTAAGGCTACATTACCCACTGTAATGGTGGTAAAGTGGTTATGTAAGGCTACATTGTCTACTGTAATGGTGATAAAAGGGTTATGTAAGACTACATTGTCCACTGTAATGGTGGTAAAGGGGTTATGTAAGACTACATTACCCACTGTAATGGTGGTAAGGTGGTTATGTAAGGATATTTGTCCACTGTAATGGTTGTAAAGGGGTTATGTAAGACTACATTGTCCACTGTAATGGTGGTAAATGGGTTATGTAAGACTACATTGTCCACTGTAATCGTGATAAAGGGGTTATGTAAGATTACATTTTCCACTGTAATGCTGGTAAAGGGGTTATGTAAAAACTACATTGTCCATTGTAATGGTGGTAAAGGGGTTATGTAAGACTACATTGTCCATTGTAATGGTGGTAAAGGGGTTATGTAAGGCTACACTGTCCACTGTAATGGTGGTAAAGGGGTTATGTAAGACTACATTTTCCACTGTAATGGTGGTAAAGGGGTTATGTAAGACTACATTGTCCACTGTAATGGTGGTAAAGGGGTTATGTAAGACTAAATTGTCCACTGTAATGGTGGTAAAGGGGTTATGTAAGACTACATTGTCCACTGTAATGGTGGTAAAGGGGTTATGTAAGACTACATTGTCCACTGTAATGGTGGTAAAGGGGTTATGTAAGGCTACATTGTCCAATGTAATGGTGGTAAAGGGGTTATGTAAGGCTACACTGTCCACTGTAATGGTGGTAAAGGGGTTATGTAAGGCTACAAAAATTGTCTACTGTAATGGTGGTAAACAGGTTATGTAAGACTTCATTGTCCACTGTAATGGTGGTAAAGGGGTTATGTAAGACTACATTGTCCACTGTAATGGTGGTAAAGGGGTTATGTAAGACTACATTACCCACTGTAATGGTGGTAGAGGGGTTATGTTAGACTACATTGTCCATTGTAATGGTGGTAAAGGGGTTATGTAAGACCACATTGTCAACTGTAATGGTTGTAAAGGGTTTAAGTAAGGCTACATTGTCCACTGTAATGGTGGTAAAGGGGTTATGTAAGACTACATTGTCCACTTTAATGGTGGTAAAGGGATTATGTAAGGCTACACTGTCCACTGTAATGGTGGTAAAGGGGTTATGTAAGATTACATTGTCAACTGTAATGGTGGTAAAGGGGTTATGTAAGACTACATTGTCAACTGTAATGGTGGTAAAGGGGTTATGTAAGACTACATTGTCCACTGTAATGGTGGTAAAGGGGTTATGTAAGACTACATTACCCACTGTAATGGTGGTAGAGGGGTTATGTAAGGCTACACTGTCCACTGTAATGGTGGTAAAGGGGTTATGTAAGATTCCATTGTCAACTGTAATGGTGGTAAAGGGGTTATGTAAGACTACATTGTCAACTGTAATGGTGGTAAAGGGGTTATGTAAGACTACATTGTCCACTGTAATGGTGGTAAAGGGGTTATGTAAGGCTACACTGTCCACTGTAATGGTTGTAAAGGGGTTATGTAAGGCTACATTGTCCACTGTAATGGTGGTAAAGGGGTTATGTAAGACTACATTTCCACTGTAATGGTGGTAAAGGGGTTATGTAAGACTACATTGTCCACTGTAATGGTGGTAGAGGGGTTATGTAAGACTACATTGTCCACTGTAATGGTGGTAAAGAGGTTATGTAAGACTACATTACCCACTGTAATGGTGGTAGAGGGGTTATGTAAGGCTACACTGTCCACTGTATTGGTGGTAAAGGGGTTATGTAAGGCTACACTGTCCACTGTAATAGTGGTAAAGGGGTTATGTAAGATTACATTGTCAACTGTAATGGTGGTAAAGGGGTTATGTAAGACTACATTGTCAACTGTAATGGTGGTAAAGGGGTTATGTAAGACTACATTGTCCACTGTAATGGTGGTAAAGGGGTTATGTAAGGCTACACTGTCCACTGTAATGGTGGTAATGGGGTTATGTAAGGCTACATTGTTCACTGTAATGGTGGTAAAGGGGTTATGTAAGACTACATTGTCCACTGTAATGGTGGTAAAGGGGTTATGTAAGGCTACACTGTCCACTGTAATGGTGGTAAAGGGGTTATGTAAGGCTACACTGTCCACTGTAATGGTGGTAAAGGGGTTATGTAAGACAAAATTGTCCACTATAATGGAGGTAAAGGGGTTATGTAAGACTACATTGTCCACTGTAACGGTGGTAAAGGGGTTATGTAAGGCTACATTGTTCACTGTAATGGTGGTAAAGGGGTTATGTAAGACTACATTGTCCACTGTAATGGTGGCAAAGGGGTTATGTAAGACTACATTGTCCTCTGTAATGGTGGTAAAGGGGTTATGTAAGGCTACATTACCCACTGAAATGGTGGTAAAGAGGTTATGTAAGGCTACATTACCCACTGTAATGGTGGTAAAGTGGTTATGTAAGGCTACATTGTCTACTGTAATGGTGATAAAAGGGTTATGTAAGACTACATTGTCCACTGTAATGGTGGTAAAGGGGTTATGTAAGACTACATTACCCACTGTAATGGTGGTCAGGAGGTTATGTAAGGCTACATTGTCCACTGTAATGGTGGTAAAGGGGTTATGTAAGACTACATGATCCACTGTAATGGTGGTAAATGGGTTATGTAAGACTACATTGTCCACTGTAATCGTGATAAAGGGGTTATGTAAGATTACATTTTCCACTGTAATGCTGGTAAAGGGGTTACGTAAAAACTACATTGTCCATTGTAATGGTGGTAAAGGGGTTATGTAAGACTACATTGTCCATTGTAATGGTGGTAAAGGGGTTATGTAAGACTACATTGTCCACTGTAATGGTGGAAAGGGGTTATGTAAGTCTACATTGTGCACTGTAATGGTGGTGAAGGGGTTATGTAAGACTACATTGTCCACTGTAATGGTGGTAAAGGGGTTATGTAAGACTACATTGTGCACTGTAATGGTGGTAAAGGGGTTATGTAAGACTATATTGTCCACTGTAATGGTGGTAAAGGGGTTATGTAAGGCTACACTGTCCACTGTAATGGTGGTAAAGGGGTTATGTAAGGCTACACTGTCCACTGTAATGGTGGTAAAGGGGCTATGTAAGACAAAATTGTCCACTGTAATGGTGGTAAAGGGATTATGTAAGACTACATTGTCCACTGTAATGGTGGTAAAGGGGTTATGTAAGGCTACATTGTCCACTGTAATGGTGGTAAAGGGGTTATGTAAGACTACATTTTCCACTGTAATGGTGGTAAAGGGGTTATGTAAGACTACATTGTCCACTGTAATGGTGGTAAAGGGGTTATGTAAGACTAAATTGTCCACTGTAATGGTGGTAAAGGGGTTATGCAAGACTACATTGTCCACTGTAATGGTGGTAAAGGGGTTATGTAAGACTACATTGTCCACTGTAATGGTGTTAAAGGGGTTATGTAAGGCTACATTGTCCAATGTAATGGTGGTAAAGGGGTTATGTAAGACTACATAACCCACTGTAATGGTGATGAAGGGGATATGTAAGACTACATTGTCTACTGTAATGGTGGTAAAGAGGTTATGTAAGACTACATTGTCCACTGTAATGGTGGTAAAGGGGTTATGTAAGACTACATTGTCCACTGTAATGGTGGCAAAGGGGTTATGTAAGCTACACCGTCCACTGTAATGGTGGTAAAGGGGTTATGTAAGACTACATTACCCACTGTAATGTTGGTAAAGGGGTTATGTAAGACTATATTGTCCACTGTAATGGTGGTAAAGGGGTTATGTAAGACTACATTGTAAACTCTAATGGTGGTAAAGGGGTTATGTAAGGCTACATTGTACACTGTAATGGTGGTAAAGGGGTTATGTAAGACTACATTGTCCACTGTAATGGTGGTAAAAGGGTTATGTAAGGCTACACTGTCCACTGTAATGGTTGTAAAGGGGTTATGTAAGGCTACATTGTCTACTGTAATGGTTGTAAAGGGGTTATGTAAGACAAAATTGTCCACTGTAATGGTGGTAAAGGGGTTATGTAAGACTACATTGTCCACTGTAATAGTGGTAAAGGGGTTATGTAAGGCTACATTGTCCACTGTAATCGTGATGAAGGGGTTATGTAAGATTACATTGTCCAGTGTAATGGTGGTAAAGGGGTTATGTAAGACTACATTGTCCACTGTAATGGTGGTAAAAGGGGTTATGTAAGACTACATTGTCCACTGTAATGGTGCTAAAGGGGTTATGTAAGACTACATTGTCTACTGTAATGGTGGTAAACAGGTTATGTAAGACTACATTGTCCACTGTAATGGTGGTAAAGGGGTTATGTAAGACTACATTGTCCACTGTAATGGTGGTAAAGGGGTTATGTAAGACTACATTACCCACTGTAATGGTGGTAGAGGGGTTATGTAAGGCTACACTGTCCACTGTAATGGTGGTAAAGGGGTTATGTAAGATTACGTTGTCAACTGTAATGGTGGTAAAGGGGTTATGTAAGACTACATTGTCAACTGTAATGGTGGTAAAGGGGTTATGTAAGGCTACACTGTCCACTGTAATAGTGGTAAAGGGGTTATGCAAGATTACATTGTCAACTGTAATGGTGGTAAAGGGGTTATGTAAGACTACATTGTCAACTGTAATGGTGGTAAAGTGGTTATGTAAGACTACATTGTCCACTGTAATGGTGGTAAAGGGGTTATGTAAGGCTACACTGTCCACTGTAATGGTGGTAAAGAGGTTATGTAAGGCTACATTGTCCACTGTAATGGTGGTAAAGGGGTTATGTAAGACTACATTGTCCACTGTAATGGTGGTAATGGGGTTATGTAAGGCTACACTGTCCACTGTAATGGTGGTAAAGGGGTTATGTAAGGCTACACTGTCCACTGTAATGGTGGTAAAGGGGTTATGTAAGACAAAATTGTCCACTATAATGGAGGTAAAGGGGTTATGTAAGACTACATTGTCCACTGTAACGGTGGTAAAGGGGTTATGTAAGGCTACATTGTCCACTGTAATGGTGGTAAATGTGTTATGTAAGACTACATTGTCCACTGTAATGGTGGTAAAGGGGCTATGTAAGACTACAATGTCCACTGTAATGGTGGTAAAGGGGTTATGTAAGACTACATTGTCCACTGTAATGGTGGCAAAGGGGTTATGTAAGACTACATTGTCCTCTGTAATGGTGGTAAAGGGGTTATGTAAGGCTACATTACCCACTGAAATGGTGGTAAAGAGGTTATGTAAGGCTACATTACCCACTGTAATGGTGGTAAAGTGGTTATGTAAGGCTACATTGTCTACTGTAATGGTGATAAAAGGGTTATGTAAGACTACATTGTCCACTGTAATGGTGGTAAAGGGGTTATGTAAGACTACATTACCCACTGTAATGGTGGTAAGGTGGTTATGTAAGGCTACATTGTCCACTGTAATGGTTGTAAAGGGGTTATGTAAGACTACATTGTCCACTGTAATGGTGGTAAATGGGTTATGTAAGACTACATTGTCCACTGTAATCGTGATAAAGGGGTTATGTAAGATTACATTTTCCACTGTAATGCTGGTAAAGGGGTTATGTAAAAACTACATTGTCCATTGTAATGGTGGTAAAGGGGTTATGTAAGACTACATTGTCCATTGTAATGGTGGTAAAGGGGTTATGTAAGACTACATTGTCCACTGTAACGGTGGTAAAGGGGTTATGTAAGACTACATTGTGCACTGTAATGGTGGTAAAGGGGTTATGTAAGACTACATTGTCCACTGTAATGGTGGTAAAGGGGTTATGTAAGACTACATTGTGCACTGTAATGGTGGTAAAGGGGTTATGTAAGACTACATTGTCCACTGTAATGGTGGTAAAGGGGTTATGTAAGGCTACACTGTCCACTGTAATGGTGGTAAAGGGGTTATGTAAGGCTACACTGTCCACTGTAATGGTGGTAAAGGGGCTATGTAAGACAAAATTGTCCACTGTAATGGTGGTAAAGGGATTATGTAAGACTACATTGTCCACTGTAATGGTGGTAAAGGGGTTATGTAAGGCTACATTGTCCACTGTAATGGTGGTAAAGGGGTTATGTAAGACTACATTTTCCACTGTAATGGTGGTAAAGGGGTTATGTAAGACTACATTGTCCACTGTAATGGTGGTAAAGGGATTATGTAAGACTAAATTGTCCACTGTAATGGTGGTAAAGGGGTTATGTAAGACTACATTGTCCACTTTAATGGTGGTAAAGGGGTTATGTAAGACTACATTGTCCACTGTAATGGTGGTAAAGGGGTTATGTAAGGCTACATTGTCCAATGTAATGGTGGTAAAGGGGTTATGTAAGGCTACACTGTCCACTGTAATGGTGGTAAAGGGGTTATGTAAGACAAAATTGTCCACTGTAATGGTGGTTAAGGGGTTATGTAAGACTACATTGTCCACTTTAATGGTGGTAAAGGGGTTATGTAAGACTACATTACTCACTGTAATGGTGGTAGAGGGGTTATGTAAGACTACATTTTCCACTGTAATGGTGGTAAAGGGGTTATGTAAGGCTACACTCTCCACTGTAATGGTGGTAAAGGGGTTATGTAAGATTACATTGTCAACTGTAATGATGGTAAAGGGGTTATGTAAGACTACATTGTAAACTCTAATGGTGGTAAAGGGGTTATGTAAGGCTACATTGTCCACTGTAATGGTGGTAAAGGGGTTATGTAAGACTACATTGTTCACTGTAATAGTGGTAAAGGGGTTATGTAAGGCTACATTGTCCACTGTAATGGTGGTAAAGGGGTTATGTAAGACAAAATTGTCCACTATAATGGAGGTAAAGGGGTTATGTAAGACTACATTGTCCACTGTAACGGTGGTAAAGGGGTTATGTAAGGCTACATTGTCCACTGTAATGGTGGTAAATGTGTTATGTAAGACTACATTGTCAAACTGTAATGGTGGTAAAGGGGCTATGTAAGACTACAATGTCCACTGTAATGGTGGTAAAGGGGTTATGTAAGACTACATTGTCCACTGTAATGGTGGCAAAGGGGTTATGTAAGACTACATTGTCCTCTGTAATGGTGGTAAAGGGGTTATGTAAGGCTACATTACCCACTGAAATGGTGGTAAAGAGGTTATGTAAGGCTACATTACCCACTGTAATGGTGGTAAAGTGGTTATGTAAGGCTACATTGTCTACTGTAATGGTGATAAAAGGGTTATGTAAGACTACATTGTCCACTGTAATGGTGGTAAAGGGGTTATGTAAGACTACATTACCCACTGTAATGGTGGTAAGGTGGTTATGTAAGGCTACATTGTCCACTGTAATGGTTGTAAAGGGGTTATGTAAGACTACATTGTCCACTGTAATGGTGGTAAATGGGTTATGTAAGACTACATTGTCCACTGTAATCGTGATAAAGGGGTTATGTAAGATTACATTTTCCACTGTAATGCTGGTAAAGGGGTTATGTAAAAACTACATTGTCCATTGTAATGGTGGTAAAGGGGTTATGTAAGACTACATTGTCCATTGTAATGGTGGTAAAGGGGTTATGTAAGACTACATTGTCCACTGTAACGGTGGTAAAGGGGTTATGTAAGACTACATTGTGCACTGTAATGGTGGTAAAGGGGTTATGTAAGACTACATTGTCCACTGTAATGGTGGTAAAGGGGTTATGTAAGACTACATTGTGCACTGTAATGGTGGTAAAGGGGTTATGTAAGACTACATTGTCCACTGTAATGGTGGTAAAGGGGTTATGTAAGGCTACACTGTCCACTGTAATGGTGGTAAAGGGGTTATGTAAGGCTACACTGTCCACTGTAATGGTGGTAAAGGGGCTATGTAAGACAAAATTGTCCACTGTAATGGTGGTAAAGGGATTATGTAAGACTACATTGTCCACTGTAATGGTGGTAAAGGGGTTATGTAAGGCTACATTGTCCACTGTAATGGTGGTAAAGGGGTTATGTAAGACTACATTTTCCACTGTAATGGTGGTAAAGGGGTTATGTAAGACTACATTGTCCACTGTAATGGTGGTAAAGGGATTATGTAAGACTAAATTGTCCACTGTAATGGTGGTAAAGGGGTTATGTAAGACTACATTGTCCACTTTAATGGTGGTAAAGGGGTTATGTAAGACTACATTGTCCACTGTAATGGTGGTAAAGGGGTTATGTAAGGCTACATTGTCCAATGTAATGGTGGTAAAGGGGTTATGTAAGGCTACACTGTCCACTGTAATGGTGGTAAAGGGGTTATGTAAGACAAAATTGTCCACTGTAATGGTGGTTAAGGGGTTATGTAAGACTACATTGTCCACTTTAATGGTGGTAAAGGGGTTATGTAAGACTACATTACTCACTGTAATGGTGGTAGAGGGGTTATGTAAGACTACATTTTCCACTGTAATGGTGGTAAAGGGGTTATGTAAGGCTACACTCTCCACTGTAATGGTGGTAAAGGGGTTATGTAAGATTACATTGTCAACTGTAATGATGGTAAAGGGGTTATGTAAGACTACATTGTAAACTCTAATGGTGGTAAAGGGGTTATGTAAGGCTACATTGTCCACTGTAATGGTGGTAAAGGGGTTATGTAAGACTACATTGTTCACTGTAATAGTGGTAAAGGGGTTATGTAAGGCTACATTGTCCACTGTAATGGTGGTAAAGGGGTTATGTAAGACAAAATTGTCCACTATAATGGAGGTAAAGGGGTTATGTAAGACTACAGTGTCCACTGTAACGGTGGTAAAGGGGTTATGTAAGGCTACATTGTCCACTGTAATGGTGGTAAATGTGTTATGTAAGACTACATTGTCCACTGTAATGGTGGTAAAGGGGCTATGTAAGACTACAATGTCCACTGTAATGGTGGTAAAGGGGTTATGTAAGACTACATTGTCCACTGTAATGGTGGCAAAGGGGTTATGTAAGACTACATTGTCCTCTGTAATGGTGGTAAAGGGGTTATGTAAGGCTACATTACCCACTGAAATGGTGGTAAAGAGGTTATGTAAGGCTACATTACCCACTGTAATGGTGGTAAAGTGGTTATGTAAGGCTACATTGTCTACTGTAATGGTGATAAAAGGGTTATGTAAGACTACATTGTCCACTGTAATGGTGGTAAAGGGGTTATGTAAGACTACATTACCCACTGTAATGGTGGTAAGGTGGTTATGTAAGGCTACATTGTCCACTGTAATGGTTGTAAAGGGGTTATGTAAGACTACATTGTCCACTGTAATGGTGGTAAATGGGTTATGTAAGACTACATTGTCCACTGTAATCGTGATAAAGGGGTTATGTAAGATTACATTTTCCACTGTAATGCTGGTAAAGGGGTTATGTAAAAACTACATTGTCCATTGTAATGGTGGTAAAGGGGTTATGTAAGACTACATTGTCCATTGTAATGGTGGTAAAGGGGTTATGTAAGACTACATTGTCCACTGTAACGGTGGTAAAGGGGTTATGTAAGACTACATTGTGCACTGTAATGGTGGTAAAGGGGTTATGTAAGACTACATTGTCCACTGTAATGGTGGTAAAGGGGTTATGTAAGACTACATTGTGCACTGTAATGGTGGTAAAGGGGTTATGTAAGACTACATTGTCCACTGTAATGGTGGTAAAGGGGTTATGTAAGGCTACACTGTCCACTGTAATGGTGGTAAAGGGGTTATGTAAGGCTACACTGTCCACTGTAATGGTGGTAAAGGGGCTATGTAAGACAAAATTGTCCACTGTAATGGTGGTAAAGGGATTATGTAAGACTACATTGTCCACTGTAATGGTGGTAAAGGGGTTATGTAAGGCTACATTGTCCACTGTAATGGTGGTAAAGGGGTTATGTAAGACTACATTTTCCACTGTAATGGTGGTAAAGGGGTTATGTAAGACTACATTGTCCACTGTAATGGTGGTAAAGGGGTTATGTAAGACTAAATTGTCCACTGTAATGGTGGTAAAGGGGTTATGTAAGACTACATTGTCCACTTTAATGGTGGTAAAGGGGTTATGTAAGACTACATTGTCCACTGTAATGGTGGTAAAGGGGTTATGTAAGGCTACATTGTCCAATGTAATGGTGGTAAAGGGGTTATGTAAGGCTACACTGTCCACTGTAATGGTGGTAAAGGGGTTATGTAAGACAGAATTGTCCACTGTAATGGTGGTTAAGGGGTTATGTAAGACTACATTGTCCACTTTAATGGTGGTAAAGGGGTTATGTAAGACTACATTACCCACTGTAATGGTGGTAGAGGGGTTATGTAAGACTACATTTTCCACTGTAATGGTGGTAAAGGGGTTATGTAAGGCTACACTCTCCACTGTAATGGTGGTAAAGGGGTTATGTAAGATTACATTGTCAACTGTAATGATGGTAAAGGGGTTATGTAAGACTACATTGTAAACTCTAATGGTGGTAAAGGGGTTATGTAAGGCTACATTGTCCACTGTAATGGTGGTAAAGGGGTTATGTAAGACTACATTGTTCACTGTAATAGTGGTAAAGGGGTTATGTAAGGCTACATTGTCCACTGTAATCGTGATGAAGGGGTTATGTAAGATTACATTTTCCACTGTAATGGTAGTAAAGGGGTTATGTAAGACTGCATTACCCACTGTAATTATGGTAAAGGGGTTATGTAAGGCTACATTGTCCAATGTAATGGTGATAAAGGGGTTATGTAAGACTACATTGTCCAGTGTAATGGTGGTAAAGGGGTTATGTAAGACTACATTGTCCACTGTAATGGTGGTAAAAGGGGTTATGTAAGACTACATTGTCCACTGTAATGGTGCTAAAGGGGTTATGTAAGACTACATTGTCTACTGTAATGGTGGTAAACAGGTTATGTAAGACTACATTGTCCACTGTAATGGTGGTAAAGGGGTTATGTAAGACTACATTGTCCACTGTAATGGTGGTAAAGGGGTTATGTAAGGCTACATTACCCACTGAAATGGTGGTAAAGGGGTTATGTAAGACTACATTACCCACTGTAATGGTGGTAAGGAGGTTATGTAAGGCTACATTGTCAACTGTAATGGTTGTAAAGAGGTTATGTAAGACTACTTTGTCTACTGTAATGGTGGTAAAGGGGTTATGTAAGGTTACATTGTCCACTGTAATGGCGGTTAAGGGGTTATGTAAGACTACATAACCCACTGTAATGGTGGTAAAGGGGTTATGTAAGACTACATTGTCCAGTGTAATGGTGGTAAAGGGGTTATGTAAGACTACAGTGTCCGCTGTAATGGTGGTAAAGGGGTTATGTAAGGCTACATTACCCACTGAAATGGTGGTAAAGAGGTTATGTAAGGCTACATTACCCACTGTAATGGTGGTAAAGTGGTTATGTAAGGCTACATTATCTACTGTAATGGTGATAAAAGGGTTATGTAAGACTACATTGTCCACTGTAATGGTGGTAAAGGGGTTATGTAAGACTACATTACCCACTGTAATGGTGGTAAGGAGGTTATGTAAGGCTACATTGTCCACTGTAATGGTGGTAAAGGGGTTATGTAAGACTACATTGTCCACTGTAATGGTGGTAAATGGGTTATGTAAGACTACATTGTCCACTGTAATCGTGATAAAGGGGTTATGTAAGATTACATTTTCCACTGTAATGCTGGTAAAGGGGTTATGTAAAAACTACATTGTCCATTGTAATGGTGGTAAAGGGGTTATGTAAGACTACATTGTCCATTGTAATGGTGATAAAGAGGTTATGTAAGACTACATTGTCCATTGTAATGGTGGTAAAGGGGTTATGTAAGACTACATTTCCACTGTAATGGTGGTAAAGGGGTTATGTAAGACTACATTGTCAATTGTAATGGTTGTAAAGGGGTTATGTAAGACTACATTGTACACTGTAATGGTGGTAAAGGGGTTATTTAAGACAACATTGTCAACTGTAATGGTGGTAAAGAGGTTATGTAAGACTACATTGTCTACTGTAATGGTGGTAAAGCGGTTATGTAGGACTACATAACCCACTGTAATGGTGGTAAAGGGGTTATGTAAGGTTACATTGTCCACTGTAATGGCGGTAAATGGGTTATGTAAGACTACATAACCCACTGTAATGGTGGTAAAGGGGTTATGTAAGGCTACATTGTCCACCGTAATGGTGGTAAAGGGGTTATGTAAGACTACATTGTCCACTGTAATGGTGGTAAAGGGGTTATGTAAGACAACACTATCCACTGTAATGGTTGTAAAGGGATTATGTAAGACTACATTGTCCACTGTAATGGTGGTAAAGGGGTTATGTAAGACTACATTGTCCACAGTAATGGTGGTAAAGGGGTTATGTCAGACACCACTGTCCACTGTAATGGTGGTAAAGGGGTTATGCCAGACACCACTGTCCACTGTAATGGTGGTAAAGGGGTTATGTAAGGCTACACTCTCCACTGTAATGGTGGTAAAGGGGTTATGTAATACTACATTGTCCACTGAAATGGTGGTAAATGGGTTATGTAAGACTACATTGTCCACTTTAATGGTGGTAAAGGGGTTATGTAAGACTACATTGTCCACTGTAATGGTGGTATAGGGGTTATGTAAGACTACATTGTCCACTGTAATGGTGGTAAAGGGGTTATGTAAGGCTACATTGTCCACTGTAATGGTGGTAAAGGGCTTATGTAAGACTACATTGTCCACTGTAATGATGGTAAAGGGGTTATGTAAGGCTACATTGTCCACTGTAATGGTGGTAAAGGGTTTATGTAAGACTACATAACCCACTGTAATGGTGATAAAGGGGATATGTAAGACTACATTGTCTACTGTAATGGTGGTAAAGAGGTTATGTAAGACTACATTGTGCACTGTAATGGTGGTAAAGGGGTTATGTAAGACTACATTGTCCACTGTAATGGTGGTAAAGGGGTTATGTAAGACTACATTGTGCACTGTAATGGTGGTAAAGGGGTTATGTAAGACTACATTGTCCACTGTAATGGTGGTAAAGGGGTTATGTAAGGCTACACTGTCCACTGTAATGGTGGTAAAGGGGTTATGTAAGGCTACACTGTCCACTGTAATGGTGGTAAAGGGGCTATGTAAGACAAAATTGTCCACTGTAATGGTGGTAAAGGGATTATGTAAGACTACATTGTCCACTGTAATGGTGGTAAAGGGGTTATGTAAGGCTACATTGTCCACTGTAATGGTGGTAAAGGGGTTATGTAAGACTACATTTTCCACTGTAATGGTGGTAAAGGGGTTATGTAAGACTACATTGTCCACTGTAATGGTGGTAAAGGGGTTATGTAAGACTAAATTGTCCACTGTAATGGTGGTAAAGGGGTTATGTAAGACTACATTGTCCACTTTAATGGTGGTAAAGGGGTTATGTAAGACTACATTGTCCACTGTAATGGTGGTAAAGGGGTTATGTAAGGCTACATTGTCCAATGTAATGGTGGTAAAGGGGTTATGTAAGGCTACACTGTCCACTGTAATGGTGGTAAAGGGGTTATGTAAGACAGAATTGTCCACTGTAATGGTGGTTAAGGGGTTATGTAAGACTACATTGTCCACTTTAATGGTGGTAAAGGGGTTATGTAAGACTACATTACCCACTGTAATGGTGGTAGAGGGGTTATGTAAGACTACATTTTCCACTGTAATGGTGGTAAAGGGGTTATGTAAGGCTACACTCTCCACTGTAATGGTGGTAAAGGGGTTATGTAAGATTACATTGTCAACTGTAATGATGGTAAAGGGGTTATGTAAGACTACATTGTAAACTCTAATGGTGGTAAAGGGGTTATGTAAGGCTACATTGTCCACTGTAATGGTGGTAAAGGGGTTATGTAAGACTACATTGTTCACTGTAATAGTGGTAAAGGGGTTATGTAAGGCTACATTGTCCACTGTAATCGTGATGAAGGGGTTATGTAAGATTACATTTTCCACTGTAATGGTAGTAAAGGGGTTATGTAAGACTGCATTACCCACTGTAATTATGGTAAAGGGGTTATGTAAGGCTACATTGTCCAATGTAATGGTGATAAAGGGGTTATGTAAGACTACATTGTCCAGTGTAATGGTGGTAAAGGGGTTATGTAAGACTACATTGTCCACTGTAATGGTGGTAAAAGGGGTTATGTAAGACTACATTGTCCACTGTAATGGTGCTAAAGGGGTTATGTAAGACTACATTGTCTACTGTAATGGTGGTAAACAGGTTATGTAAGACTACATTGTCCACTGTAATGGTGGTAAAGGGGTTATGTAAGACTACATTGTCCACTGTAATGGTGGTAAAGGGGTTATGTAAGGCTACATTACCCACTGAAATGGTGGTAAAGGGGTTATGTAAGACTACATTACCCACTGTAATGGTGGTAAGGAGGTTATGTAAGGCTACATTGTCAACTGTAATGGTTGTAAAGAGGTTATGTAAGACTACTTTGTCTACTGTAATGGTGGTAAAGGGGTTATGTAAGGTTACATTGTCCACTGTAATGGCGGTTAAGGGGTTATGTAAGACTACATAACCCACTGTAATGGTGGTAAAGGGGTTATGTAAGACTACATTGTCCAGTGTAATGGTGGTAAAGGGGTTATGTAAGACTACAGTGTCCGCTGTAATGGTGGTAAAGGGGTTATGTAAGGCTACATTACCCACTGAAATGGTGGTAAAGAGGTTATGTAAGGCTACATTACCCACTGTAATGGTGGTAAAGTGGTTATGTAAGGCTACATTATCTACTGTAATGGTGATAAAAGGGTTATGTAAGACTACATTGTCCACTGTAATGGTGGTAAAGGGGTTATGTAAGACTACATTACCCACTGTAATGGTGGTAAGGAGGTTATGTAAGGCTACATTGTCCACTGTAATGGTGGTAAAGGGGTTATGTAAGACTACATTGTCCACTGTAATGGTGGTAAATGGGTTATGTAAGACTACATTGTCCACTGTAATCGTGATAAAGGGGTTATGTAAGATTACATTTTCCACTGTAATGCTGGTAAAGGGGTTATGTAAAAACTACATTGTCCATTGTAATGGTGGTAAAGGGGTTATGTAAGACTACATTGTCCATTGTAATGGTGATAAAGAGGTTATGTAAGACTACATTGTCCATTGTAATGGTGGTAAAGGGGTTATGTAAGACTACATTTCCACTGTAATGGTGGTAAAGGGGTTATGTAAGACTACATTGTCAATTGTAATGGTTGTAAAGGGGTTATGTAAGACTACATTGTACACTGTAATGGTGGTAAAGGGGTTATTTAAGACAACATTGTCAACTGTAATGGTGGTAAAGAGGTTATGTAAGACTACATTGTCTACTGTAATGGTGGTAAAGCGGTTATGTAGGACTACATAACCCACTGTAATGGTGGTAAAGGGGTTATGTAAGGTTACATTGTCCACTGTAATGGCGGTAAATGGGTTATGTAAGACTACATAACCCACTGTAATGGTGGTAAAGGGGTTATGTAAGGCTACATTGTCCACCGTAATGGTGGTAAAGGGGTTATGTAAGACTACATTGTCCACTGTAATGGTGGTAAAGGGGTTATGTAAGACAACACTATCCACTGTAATGGTTGTAAAGGGATTATGTAAGACTACATTGTCCACTGTAATGGTGGTAAAGGGGTTATGTAAGACTACATTGTCCACAGTAATGGTGGTAAAGGGGTTATGTCAGACACCACTGTCCACTGTAATGGTGGTAAAGGGGTTATGCCAGACACCACTGTCCACTGTAATGGTGGTAAAGGGGTTATGTAAGGCTACACTCTCCACTGTAATGGTGGTAAAGGGGTTATGTAATACTACATTGTCCACTGAAATGGTGGTAAATGGGTTATGTAAGACTACATTGTCCACTTTAATGGTGGTAAAGGGGTTATGTAAGACTACATTGTCCACTGTAATGGTGGTATAGGGGTTATGTAAGACTACATTGTCCACTGTAATGGTGGTAAAGGGGTTATGTAAGGCTACATTGTCCACTGTAATGGTGGTAAAGGGCTTATGTAAGACTACATTGTCCACTGTAATGATGGTAAAGGGGTTATGTAAGGCTACATTGTCCACTGTAATGGTGGTAAAGGGTTTATGTAAGACTACATAACCCACTGTAATGGTGATAAAGGGGATATGTAAGACTACATTGTCTACTGTAATGGTGGTAAAGAGGTTATGTAAGACTACATTGTCCACTGTAATGGTGGTAAAGGGGTTATGTAAGACTACATTGTCCACTGTAATGGTGGCAAAGGGGTTATGTAAGCTACACCGTCCACTGTAATGGTGGTAAAGGGGTTATGTAAGACTACATTACCCACTGTAATGTTGGTAAAGGGGTTATGTAAGACTATATTGTCCACTGTAATGATGGTAAAGGGGTTATGTAAGACTACGTTGTCCACTGTACTGGTGTTAAAGGGGTTATGTAAGGCTACATTGTCCACTGTAATGGTGATAAAGGGGTTACGTAAGACTACATTGTCCACTGTAATGGTGGTAAAGGGGTTATGTAAGGCTACATTGTCCACTGTAATCGTGATAAAGGGGTTATGTAAGACTACATTTTCCACTGTAATGGTGGTAAAGGGGTTATGTAAGACTACATTGTCTACTGTAATGGTGGTAAAGAGGTTATGTAAGACTACATTGTCCACTGTAATGGTGGTAAAGGGGTTATGTAAGACTACATTGTCCACTGTAATGATGGTAAAGGGGTTATGTATGGCTACATTGTCCACTGTAATGGTGGTAAAGGGGTTATGTAAGACTACATTGTCCACTGTAGTGGTGGTAAAAGGGGTTATGTAAGACTACATTGTCCACTGTAATGGTGGTAAAGGGGTTATGTAAGACTACATTGTCTACTGTAATGGTGGTAAACAGTGTATGTAAGACTACATTGTCCACTGTAATGGAGGTAAAGGGGTTATGTAAGACTACATTGTCCACTGTAATGGTGGCAATGGTGTTATGTAAGGCTACATTGCCCACTGTAATGGTGGTAAAGGGGTTATGTAAGACTAATTAACCCACTGTAATGGTGGTAAAGCGGTTATGTAAGGCTACACTGTCCACTGTAATGGTGGTAAAGGGGCTATGTAAGACAAAATTGTCCACTGTAATGGTGGTAAAGGGATCATGTAAGACTACATTGTCCACTGTAATGGTGGTAAAGTGGTTATGTAAGACTACATTGTCCACCGTAATGGTGGTAAAGGGGTTATGTAAGACTACATTACCCACTGTAATGGTGGTAGAGGGGTTATGTAAGGCTACACTGTCCACTGTAATGGTGGTAAAGGGGTTATGTAAGATTACATTGTCAACTGTAATGGTGGTAAAGGGGTTATGTAAGACTACATTGTCAACTGTAATGGTGGTAAAGGGGTTATGTAAGACTACATTGTCCACTGTAATGGTGGTAAAGGGGTTATGTAAGGCTACACTGTCCACTGTAATGGTTGTAAAGGGGTTATGTAAGGCTACATTGTCCACTGTAATGGTGGTAAAGGGGTTATGTAAGACTACATTTCCACTGTAATGGTGGTAAAGGGGTTATGTAAGACTACATTTTCCACTGTAATGGTGGTAGAGGGGTTATGTAAGACTACATTGTCCACTGTAATGGTGGTAAAGAGGTTATGTAAGACTACATTACCCACTGTAATGGTGGTAGAGGGGTTATGTAAGGCTACACTGTCCACTGTATTGGTGGTAAAGGGGTTATGTAAGGCTACGCTGTCCACTGTAATAGTGGTAAAGGGGTTATGTAAGATTACATTGTCAACTGTAATGGTGGTAAAGGGGTTATGTAAGACTACATTGTCAACTGTAATGGTGGTAAAGGGGTTATGTAAGACTACATTGTCCACTGTAATGGTGGTAAAGGGGTTATGTAAGGCTACACTGTCCACTGTAATGGTGGTAAAGGGGTTATGTAAGGCTACATTGTCCACTGTAATGGTGGTAAAGGGGTTATGTAAGACTACAGTGTCCACTGTAATGGTGGTAATGGGGTTATGTAAGGCTACACTGTCCACTGTAATGGTGGTAAAGGGGTTATGTAAGGCTACACTGTCCACTGTAATGGTGGTAAAGGGGTTATGTAAGACAAAATTGTCCACTATAATGGAGGTAAAGGGGTTATGTAAGACTACATTGTCCACTGTAACGGTGGTAAAGGGGTTATGTAAGGCTACATTGTCCACTGTAATGGTGGTAAATGTGTTATGTAAGACTACATTGTCCACTGTAATGGTGGCAAAGGGGTTATGTAAGACTACATTGTCCTCTGTAATGGTGGTAAATGGGTTATGTAAGGCTACATTACCCACTGAAATGGTGGTAAAGAGGTTATGTAAGGCTACATTACCCACTGTAATGGTGGTAAAGTGGTTATGTAAGGCTACATTGTCTACTGTAATGGTGATAAAAGGGTTATGTAAGACTACATTGTCCACTGTAATGGTGGTAAAGGGGTTATGTAAGACTACATTACCCACTGTAATGGTGGTAAGGAGGTTATGTAAGGCTACATTGTCCACTGTAATGGTGGTAAAGGGGTTATGTAAGACTACATTGTCCACTGTAATGGTGGTAAATGGGTTATGTAAGACTACATTGTCCACTGTAATCGTGATAAAGGGGTTATGTAAGATTACATTTTCCACTGTAATGCTGGTAAAGGGGTTATGTAAAAACTACATTGTCCATTGTAATGGTGGTAAAGGGGTTATGTAAGGCTACATTGTCCACTGTAATGGTGATAAAGGGGTTATGTTAGACTACATTGTCCATTGTAATGGTGGTAAAGGGGTTATGTAAGACCACATTGTCAACTGTAATGGTTGTAAAAGGTTTAAGTAAGGCTACATTGTCCACTGTAATGGTGGTAAAGGGGTTATGTAAGACTACATTGTCCACTTTAATGGTGGTAAAGGGATTATGTAAGGCTACACTGTCCACTGTAATGGTGGTAAAGGGGTTATGTAAGATTACATTGTCAACTGTAATGGTGGTAAAGGGGTTATGTAAGACTACATTGTCAACTGTAATGGTGGTAAAGGGGTTATGTAAGACTACATTGTCCACTGTAATGGTGGTAAAGGGGTTATGTAAGACTACATTACCCACTGTAATGGTGGTAGAGCGGTTATGTAAATCTACACTGTCCACTGTAATGGTGGTAAAGGGGTTATGTAAGATTACATTGTCAACTGTAATGGTGGTAAAGGGGTTATGTAAGACTACATTGTCAACTGTAATGGTGGTAAAGGGGTTATGTAAGACTACATTGTCCACTGTAATGGTGGTAAAGGGGTTATGTAAGGCTACACTGTCCACTGTAATGGTTGTAAAGGGGTTATGTAAGGCTACATTGTCCACTGTAATGGTGGTAAAGGGGTTATGTAAGACTACATTTCCACTGTAATGGTGGTAAAGGGGTTATGTAAGACTACATTGTCCACTGTAATGGTGGTAGAGGGGTTATGTAAGACTACATTGTCCACTGTAATGGTGGTAAAGAGGTTATGTAAGACTACATTACCCACTGTAATGGTGGTAGAGGGGTTATGTAAGGCTACACTGTCCACTGTATTGGTGGTAAAGGGGTTATGTAAGGCTACACTGTCCACTGTAATAGTGGTAAAGGGGTTATGTAAGATTACATTGTCAACTGTAATGGTGGTAAAGGGGTTATGTAAGACTACATTGTCCACCGTAATGGTGGTATAGGGGTTATGTAAGACTACATTGTCCACTGTAATGGTGGTAAAGGGGTTATGTAAGGCTACATTGTCCACTGTAATGGTGGTAAAGGGCTTATGTAAGACTACATTGTCCACTGTAATGATGGTAAAGGGGTTATGTAAGGCTACATTGTCCACTGTAATGGTGGTAAAGGGTTTATGTAAGACTACATAACCCACTGTAATGGTGATAAAGGGGATATGTAAGACTACATTGTCTACTGTAATGGTGGTAAAGAGGTTATGTAAGACTACATTGTCCACTGTAATGGTGGTAAAGGGGTTATGTAAGACTACATTGTCCACTGTAATGGTGGCAAAGGGGTTATGTAAGCTACACCGTCCACTGTAATGGTGGTAAAGGGGTTATGTAAGACTACATTACCCACTGTAATGTTGGTAAAGGGGTTATGTAAGACTATATTGTCCACTGTAATGATGGTAAAGGGGTTATGTAAGACTACGTTGTCCACTGTACTGGTGTTAAAGGGGTTATGTAAGGCTACATTGTCCACTGTAATGGTGATAAAGGGGTTACGTAAGACTACATTGTCCACTGTAATGGTGGTAAAGGGGTTATGTAAGGCTACATTGTCCACTGTAATCGTGATAAAGGGGTTATGTAAGACTACATTTTCCACTGTAATGGTGGTAAAGGGGTTATGTAAGACTACATTGTCTACTGTAATGGTGGTAAAGAGGTTATGTAAGACTACATTGTCCACTGTAATGGTGGTAAAGGGGTTATGTAAGACTACATTGTCCACTGTAATGATGGTAAAGGGGTTATGTATGGCTACATTGTCCACTGTAATGGTGGTAAAGGGGTTATGTAAGACTACATTGTCCACTGTAGTGGTGGTAAAAGGGGTTATGTAAGACTACATTGTCCACTGTAATGGTGGTAAAGGGGTTATGTAAGACTACATTGTCTACTGTAATGGTGGTAAACAGTGTATGTAAGACTACATTGTCCACTGTAATGGAGGTAAAGGGGTTATGTAAGACTACATTGTCCACTGTAATGGTGGCGATGGTGTTATGTAAGGCTACATTGCCCACTGTAATGGTGGTAAAGGGGTTATGTAAGACTACATAACCCACTGTAATGGTGGTAAAGCGGTTATGTAAGGCTACACTGTCCACTGTAATGGTGGTAAAGGGGCTATGTAAGACAAAATTGTCCACTGTAATGGTGGTAAAGGGATCATGTAAGACTACATTGTCCACTGTAATGGTGGTAAAGTGGTTATGTAAGACTACATTGTCCACCGTAATGGTGGTAAAGGGGTTATGTAAGACTACATTACCCACTGTAATGGTGGTAGAGGGGTTATGTAAGGCTACACTGTCCACTGTAATGGTGGTAAAGGGGTTATGTAAGATTACATTGTCAACTGTAATGGTGGTAAAGGGGTTATGTAAGACTACATTGTCAACTGTAATGGTGGTAAAGGGGTTATGTAAGACTACATTGTCCACTGTAATGGTGGTAAAGGGGTTATGTAAGGCTACACTGTCCACTGTAATGGTTGTAAAGGGGTTATGTAAGGCTACATTGTCCACTGTAATGGTGGTAAAGGGGTTATGTAAGACTACATTTCCACTGTAATGGTGGTAAAGGGGTTATGTAAGACTACATTTTCCACTGTAATGGTGGTAGAGGGGTTATGTAAGACTACATTGTCCACTGTAATGGTGGTAAAGAGGTTATGTAAGACTACATTACCCACTGTAATGGTGGTAGAGGGGTTATGTAAGGCTACACTGTCCACTGTATTGGTGGTAAAGGGGTTATGTAAGGCTACGCTGTCCACTGTAATAGTGGTAAAGGGGTTATGTAAGATTACATTTTCAACTGTAATGGTGGTAAAGGGGTTATGTAAGACTACATTGTCAACTGTAATGGTGGTAAAGGGGTTATGTAAGACTACATTGTCCACTGTAATGGTGGTAAAGGGGTTATGTAAGGCTACACTGTCCACTGTAATGGTGGTAAAGGGGTTATGTAAGGCTACATTGTCCACTGTAATGGTGGTAAAGGGGTTATGTAAGACTACAGTGTCCACTGTAATGGTGGTAATGGGGTTATGTAAGGCTACACTGTCCACTGTAATGGTGGTAAAGGGGTTATGTAAGGCTACACTGTCCACTGTAATGGTGGTAAAGGGGTTATGTAAGACAAAATTGTCCACTATAATTGAGGTAAAGGGGTTATGTAAGACTGCATTGTCCACTGTAACGGTGGTAAAGGGGTTATGTAAGGCTACATTGTCCACTGTAATGGTGGTAAATGTGTTATGTAAGACTACATTGTCCACTGTAATGGTGGTAAAGGGGCTATGTAAGACTACATTGTCCACTGTAATGGTGGTAAAGGGGTTATGTAAGACTACATTGTCCACTGTAATGGTGGCAAAGGGGTTATGTAAGACTACAATGTCCTCTGTAATGGTGGTAAATGGGTTATGTAAGGCTACATTACCCACTGAAATGGTGGTAAAGAGGTTATGTAAGGCTACATTACCCACTGTAATGGTGGTAAAGTGGTTATGTAAGGCTACATTGTCTACTGTAATGGTGATAAAAGGGTTATGTAAGACTACATTGTCCACTGTAATGGTGGTAAAGGGGTTATGTAAGACTACATTACCCACTGTAATGGTGGTAAGGAGGTTATGTAAGGCTACATTGTCCACTGTAATGGTGGTAAAGGGGTTATGTAAGACTACATTGTCCACTGTAATGGTGGTAAATGGGTTATGTAAGACTACGTTGTCCACTGTAATCGTGATAAAGGGGTTATGTAAGATTACATTTTCCACTGTAATGCTGGTAAAGGGGTTATGTAAAAACTACATTGTCCATTGTAATGGTGGTAAAGGGGTTATGTAAGGCTACATTGTCCACTGTAATGGTGATAAAGGGGTTATGTTAGACTACATTGTCCATTGTAATGGTGGTAAAGGGGTTATGTAAGACCACATTGTCAACTGTAATGGTTGTAAAGGGTTTAAGTAAGGCTACATTGTCCACTGTAATGGTGGTAAAGGGGTTATGTAAGACTACATTGTCCACTTTAATGGTGGTAAAGGGATTATGTAAGGCTACACTGTCCACTGTAATGGTGGTAAAGGGGTTATGTAAGATTACATTGTCAACTGTAATGGTGGTAAAGGGGTTATGTAAGACTACATTGTCAACTGTAATGGTGGTAATAGGGTTATGTAAGACTACATTGTCCACTGTAATGGTGGTAAAGGGGTTATGTAAGACTACATTACCCACTGTAATGGTGGTAGAGGGGTTATGTAAGGCTACACTGTCCACTGTAATGGTGGTAAAGGGGTTATGTAAGATTACATTGTCAACTGTAATGGTGGTAAAGGGGTTATGTAAGACTACATTGTCAACTGTAATGGTGGTAAAGGGGTTATGTAAGACTACATTGTCCACTGTAATGGTGGTAAAGGGGTTATGTAAGGCTACACTGTCCACTGTAATGGTTGTAAAGGGGTTATGTAAGGCTACATTGTCCACTGTAATGGTGGTAAAGGGGTTATGTAAGACTACATTTCCACTGTAATGGTGGTAAAGGGGTTATGTAAGACTACATTGTCCACTGTAATGGTGGTAGAGGGGTTATGTAAGACTACATTGTCCACTGTAATGGTGGTAAAGAGGTTATGTAAGACTACATTACCCACTGTAATGGTGGTAGAGGGGTTATGTAAGGCTACACTGTCCACTGTATTGGTGGTAAAGGGGTTATGTAAGGCTACACTGTCCACTGTAATAGTGGTAAAGGGGTTATGTAAGATTACATTGTCAACTGTAATGGTGGTAAAGGGGTTATGTAAGACTACATTGTCAACTGTAATGGTGGTAAAGGGGTTATGTAAGACTACATTGTCCACTGTAATGGTGGTAAAGGGGTTATGTAAGGCTACACTGTCCACTGTAATGGTGGTAATGGGGTTATGTAAGGCTACATTGTTCACTGTAATGGTGGTAAAGGGGTTATGTAAGACTACATTGTCCACTGTAATGGTGGTAAAGGGGTTATGTAAGGCTACACTGTCCACTGTAATGGTGGTAAAGGGGTTATGTAAGGCTACACTGTCCACTGTAATGGTGGTAAAGGGGTTACGTAAGACAAAATTGTCCACTATAATGGAGGTAAAGGGGTTATGTAAGACTACATTGTCCACTGTAACGGTGGTAAAGGGGTTATGTAAGGCTACATTGTCCACTGTAATGGTGGTAAATGTGTTATGTAAGACTACATTGTCCACTGTAATGGTGGTAAAGGGGCTATGTAAGACTACATTGTCCACTGTAATGGTGGTAAAGGGGTTATGTAAGACTACATTGTCCACTGTAATGGTGGCAAAGGGGTTATGTAAGACTACATTGTCCTCTGTAATGGTGGTAAAGGGGTTATGTAAGGCTACATTACCCACTGAAATGGTGGTAAAGAGGTTATGTAAGGCTACATTACCCACTGTAATGGTGGTAAAGTGGTTATGTAAGGCTACATTGTCTACTGTAATGGTGATAAAAGGGTTATGTAAGACTACATTGTCCACTGTAATGGTGGTAAAGGGGTTATGTAAGACTACATTACCCACTGTAATGGTGGTAAGGAGGTTATGTAAGGCTACATTGTCCACTGTAATGGTGGTAAAGGGGTTATGTAAGACTACATTGTCCACTGTAATGGTGGTAAATGGGTTATGTAAGACTACATTGTCCACTGTAATCGTGATAAAGGGGTTATGTAAGATTACATTTTCCACTGTAATGCTGGTAAAGGGGTTATGTAAAAACTACATTGTCCATTGTAATGGTGGTAAAGGGGTTATGTAAGACTACATTGTCCACTGTAATGGTGGTAAAGGGGTTATGTAAGACTACATTGTCCATTGTAATGGTGGTAAAGGGGTTATGTAAGACTACATTGTCCACTGTAATGGTGGTAAAGGGGTTATGTAAGAATACATTGTGCACTGTAATGGTGGTAAAGGGGTTATGTAAGACTACATTGTCCACTGTAATGGTGGTAAAGGGGTTATGTAAGACTATAGTGTGCACTGTAATGGTGGTAAAGGGGTTATGTAAGACTACATTGTCCACTGTAATGGTGGTAAAGGGGTTATGTAAAAACTACATTGTCCATTGTAATGGTGGTAAAGGGGTTATGTAAGACTACATTGTCCACTTTAATGGTGGTAAAGGGGTTATGTAAGACTACATTGTCCACTGTAATGGTGGTATAGGGGTTATGTAAGACTACATTGTCCACTGTAATGGTGGTAAAGGGGTTATGTAAGGCTACATTGTCCACTGTAATGGTGGTAAAGGGCTTATGTAAGACTACATTGTCCACTGTAATGATGGTAAAGGGGTTATGTAAGGCTACATTGTCCACTGTAATGGTGGTAAAGGGTTTATGTAAGACTACATAACCCACTGTAATGGTGATAAAGGGGTTATGTAAGACTACATTGTCTACTGTAATGGTGGTAAAGAGGTTATGTAAGACTACATTGTCCACTGTAATGGTGGTAAAGGGGTTATGTAAGACTACATTGTCCACTGTAATGGTGGCAAAGGGGTTATGTAAGCTACACCGTCCACTGTAATGGTGGTAAAGGGGTTATGTAAGACTACATTACCCACTGTAATGTTGGTAAAGGGGTTATGTAAGACTATATTGTCCACTGTAATGATGGTAAAGGGGTTATGTAAGACTACGTTGTCCACTGTACTGGTGTTAAAGGGGTTATGTAAGGCTACATTGTCCACTGTAATGGTGATAAAGGGGTTATGTAAGACTACATTGTCCACTGTAATGGTGGTAAAGGGGTTATGTAAGGCTACATTGTCCACTGTAATCGTGATAAAGAGGTTATGTAAGACTACATTTTCCACTGTAATGGTGGTAAAGGGGTTATGTAAGACTACATTGTCTACTGTAATGGTGGTAAAGAGGTTATGTAAGACTACATTGTCCACTGTAATGGTGGTAAAGGGGTTATGTAAGACTACATTGTCCACTGTAATGATGGTAAAGGGGTTATGTATGGCTACATTGTCCACTGTAATGGTGGTAAAGGGGTTATGTAAGACTACATTGTCCACTGTAGTGGTGGTAAAAGGGGTTATGTAAGACTACATTGTCCACTGTAATGGTGGTAAAGGGGTTATGTAAGACTACATTGTCTACTGTAATGGTGGTAAACAGTGTATGTAAGACTACATTGTCCACTGTAATGGAGGTAAAGGGGTTATGTAAGACTACATTGTCCACTGTAATGGTGGCAATGGGGTTATGTAAGGCTACATTGCCCACTGTAATGGTGGTAAAGGGGTTATGTAAGACTACATAACCCACTGTAATGGTGGTAAAGCGGTTATGTAAGGCTACACTGTCCACTGTAATGGTGGTAAAGGGGCTATGTAAGACAAAATTGTCCACTGTAATGGTGGTAAAGGGATCATGTAAGACTACATTGTCCACTGTAATGGTGGTAAAGTGGTTATGTAAGACTACATTGTCCACCGTAATGGTGGTAAAGGGGTTATGTAAGACTACATTACCCACTGTAATGGTGGTAGAGGGGTTATGTAAGGCTACACTGTCCACTGTAATGGTGGTAAAGGGGTTATGTAAGATTACATTGTCAACTGTAATGGTGGTAAAGGGGTTATGTAAGACTACATTGTCAACTGTAATGGTGGTAAAGGGGTTATGTAAGACTACATTGTCCACTGTAATGGTGGTAAAGGGGTTATGTAAGGCTACACTGTCCACTGTAATGGTTGTAAAGGGGTTATGTAAGGCTACATTGTCCACTGTAATGGTGGTAAAGGGGTTATGTAAGACTACATTTCCACTGTAATGGTGGTAAAGGGGTTATGTAAGACTACATTGTCCACTGTAATGGTGGTAGAGGGGTTATGTAAGACTACATTGTCCACTGTAATGGTGGTAAAGAGGTTATGTAAGACTACATTACCCACTGTAATGGTGGTAGAGGGGTTATGTAAGGCTACACTGTCCACTGTATTGGTGGTAAAGGGGTTATGTAAGGCTACGCTGTCCACTGTAATAGTGGTAAAGGGGTTATGTAAGATTACATTGTCAACTGTAATGGTGGTAAAGGGGTTATGTAAGACTACATTGTCAACTGTAATGGTGGTAAAGGGGTTATGTAAGACTACATTGTCCACTGTAATGGTGGTAAAGGGGTTATGTAAGGCTACACTGTCAACTGTAATGGTGGTAAAGGGGTTATGTAAGGCTACAGTGTCCACTGTAATGGTGGTAAAGGGGTTATGTAAGACTACATTGTCCACTGTAATGGTGGTAATGGGGTTATGTAAGGCTACACTGTCCACTGTAATGGTGGTAAAGGGGTTATGTAAGGCTACACTGTCCACTGTAATGGTGGTAAAGGGGTTATGTAAGACAAAATTGTCCACTATAATGGAGGTAAAGGGGTTATGTAAGACTACATTGTCCACTGTAACGGTGGTAAAGGGGTTATGTAAGGCTACATTGTCCACTGTAATGGTGGTAAATATGTTATGTAAGACTACATTGTCCACTGTAATGGTGGTAAAGGGGCTATGTAAGACTACATTGTCCACTGTAATGGTGGTAAAGGGGTTATGTAAGACTACATTGTCCACTGTAATGGTGGCAAAGGGGTTATGTAAGACTACATTGTCCTCTGTAATGGTGGTAAATGGGTTATGTAAGGCTACATTACCCACTGAAATGGTGGTAAAGAGGTTATGTAAGGCTACATTACCCACTGTAATGGTGGTAAAGTGGTTATGTAAGGCTACATTGTCTACTGTAATGGTGATAAAAGGGTTATGTAAGACTACATTGTCCACTGTAATGGTGGTAAAGGGGTTATGTAAGACTACATTACCCACTGTAATGGTGGTAAGGAGGTTATGTAAGGCTACATTGTCCACTGTAATGGTGGTAAAGGGGTTATGTAAGACTACATTGTCCATTGTAATGGTGGTAAATGGGTTATGTAAGACTACATTGTCCACTGTAATCGTGATAAAGGGGTTATGTAAGATTACATTTTCCACTGTAATGCTGGTAAAGGGGTTATGTAAAAACTACATTGTCCATTGTAATGGTGGTAAAGGGGTTATGTAAGGCTACATTGTCCACTGTAATGGTGATAAAGGGGTTATGTTAGACTACATTGTCCATTGTAATGGTGGTAAAGGGGTTATGTAAGACCACATTGTCAACTGTAATGGTTGTAAAGGGTTTAAGTAAGGCTACATTGTCCACTGTAATGGTGGTAAAGGGGTTATGTAAGAATACATTGTCCACTTTAATGGTGGTAAAGGGATTATGTAAGGCTACACTGTCCACTGTAATGGTGGTAAAGGGGTTATGTAAGATTACATTGTCAACTGTAATGGTGGTAAAGGGGTTATGTAAGACTACATTGTCAACTGTAATGGTGGTAAAGGGGTTATGTAAGACTACATTGTCCACTGTAATGGTGGTAAAGGGGTTATGTAAGACTACATTACCCACTGTAATGGTGGTAGAGGGGTTATGTAAGGCTACACTGTCCACTGTAATGGTGGTAAAGGGGTTATGTAAGATTACATTGTCAACTGTAATGGTGGTAAAGGGGTTATGTAAGACTACATTGTCAACTGTAATGGTGGTAAAGGGGTTATGTAAGACTACATTGTCCACTGTAATGGTGGTAAAGGGGTTATGTAAGGCTACACTGTCCACTGTAATGGTTGTAAAGGGGTTATGTAAGGCTACATTGTCCACTGTAATGGTGGTAAAGGGGTTATGTAAGACTACATTTCCACTGTAATGGTGGTAAAGGGGTTATGTAAGACTACATTGTCCACTGTAATGGTGGTAGAGGGGTTATGTAAGACTACATTGTCCACTGTAATGGTGGTAAAGAGGTTATGTAAGACTACATTACCCACTGTAATGGTGGTAGAGGGGTTATGTAAGGCTACACTGTCCACTGTATTGGTGGTAAAGGGGTTATGTAAGGCTACACTGTCCACTGTAATAGTGGTAAAGGGGTTATGTAAGACTACATTGTCAACTGTAATGGTGGTAAAGGGGTTATGTAAGACTACATTGTCCACTGTAATGGTGGTAAAGGGGTTATGTAAGACTACATTTCCACTGTAATGGTGGTAAAGGGGTTATGTAAGACTACATTGTCCACTGTAATGGTGGTAGAGGGGTTATGTAAGACTACATTGTCCACTGTAATGGTGGTAAAGGGGTTATGTAAGGCTACACTGTCCACTGTAATGGTGGTAATGGGGTTATGTAAGGCTACATTGTTCACTGTAATGGTGGTAAAGGGGTTATGTAAGACTACATTGTCCATTGTAATGGTGGTAAAGGGGTTATGTAAGACTACATTGTCCACTGTAATGGTGGTAAAGGGGTTATGTAAGAATACATTGTGCACTGTAATGGTGGTAAAGGGGTTATGTAAGACTACATTGTCCACTGTAATGGTGGTAAAGGGGTTATGTAAGACTATAGTGTGCACTGTAATGGTGGTAAAGGGGTTATGTAAGACTACATTGTCCACTGTAATGGTGGTAAAGGGGTTATGTAAAAACTACATTGTCCACTTTAATGGTGGTAAAGGGATTATGTAAGGCTACACTGTCCACTGTAATGGTGGTAAAGGGGTTATGTAAGATTACATTGTCAACTGTAATGGTGGTAAAGGGTTTAAGTAAGGCTACATTGTCCACTGTAATGGTGGTAAAGGGGTTATGTAAGAATACATTGTCCACTTTAATGGTGGTAAAGGGATTATGTAAGGCTACACTGTCCACTGTAATGGTGGTAAAGGGGTTATGTAAGATTACATTGTCAACTGTAATGGTGGTAAAGGGGTTATGTAAGACTACATTGTCAACTGTAATGGTGGTAAAGGGGTTATGTAAGACTACATTGTCCACTGTAATGGTGGTAAAGGGGTTATGTAAGACTACATTACCCACTGTAATGGTGGTAGAGGGGTTATGTAAGGCTACACTGTCCACTGTAATGGTGGTAAAGGGGTTATGTAAGATTACATTGTCAACTGTAATGGTCGTAAAGGGGTTATGTAAGACTACATTGTCAACTGTAATGGTGGTAAAGGGGTTATGTAAGACTACATTGTCCACTGTAATGGTGGTAAAGGGGTTATGTAAGGCTACACTGTCCACTGTAATGGTTGTAAAGGGGTTATGTAAGGCTACATTGTCCACTGTAATGGTGGTAAAGGGGTTATGTAAGACTACATTTCCACTGTAATGGTGGTAAAGGGGTTATGTAAGACTACATTGTCCACTGTAATGGTGGTAGAGGGGTTATGTAAGACTACATTGTCCACTGTAATGGTGGTAAAGAGGTTATGTAAGACTACATTACCCACTGTAATGGTGGTAGAGGGGTTATGTAAGGCTACACTGTCCACTGTATTGGTGGTAAAGGGGTTATGTAAGGCTACACTGTCCACTGTAATAGTGGTAAAGGGGTTATGTAAGACTACATTGTCAACTGTAATGGTGGTAAAGGGGTTATGTAAGACTACATTACCCACTGTAATGGTGGTAAAGGGGTTATGTAAGGCTACACTGTCCACTGTAATGGTGGTAATGGGGTTATGTAAGGCTACATTGTTCACTGTAATGGTGGTAAAGGGGTTATGTAAGACTACATTGTCCACTGTAATGGTGGTAAAGGGGTTATGTAAGGCTACACTGTCCACTGTAATGGTGGTAAAGGGGTTATGTAAGGCTACACTGTCCACTGTAATGGTGGTAAAGGGGTTATGTAAGACAAAATTGTCCACTATAATGGAGGTAAAGGGGTTATGTAAGACTACATTGTCCACTGTAACGGTGGTAAAGGGGTTATGTAAGGCTACATTGTTCACTGTAATGGTGCTAAATGTGTTATGTAAGACTACATTGTCCACTGTAATGGTGGTAAAGGGGCTATGTAAGACTACATTGTCCACTGTAATGGTGGTAAAGGGGTTATGTAAGACTACATTGTCCACTGTAATGGTGGCAAAGGGGTTATGTAAGACTACATTGTCCTCTGTAATGGTGGTAAAGGGGTTATGTAAGGCTACATTACCCACTGAAATGGTGGTAAAGAGGTTATGTAAGGCTACATTACCCACTGTAATGGTGGTAAAGTGGTTATGTAAGGCTACATTGTCTACTGTAATGGTGATAAAAGGGTTATGTAAGACTACATTGTCCACTGTAATGGTGGTAAAGGGGTTATGTAAGACTACATTACCCACTGTAATGGTGGTAAGGAGGTTATGTAAGGCTACATTGTCCACTGTAATGGTGGTAAAGGGGTTATGTAAGACTACATTGTCCACTGTAATGGTGGTAAATGGGTTATGTAAGACTACATTGTCCACTGTAATGGTGGTAAAGGGGTTATGTAAGACTACATTGTCCATTGTAATGGTGGTAAAGGGGTTATGTAAGACTACATTGTCCACTGTAATGGTGGTAAAGGGGTTATGTAAGACTACATTGTGCACTGTAATGGTGGTAAAGGGGTTATGTAAGACTACATTGTCCACTGTAATGGTGGTAAAGGGGTTATGTAAGACTATAGTGTGCACTGTAATGGTGGTAAAGGGGTTATGTAAGACTACATTGTCCACTGTAATGGTGGTAAAGGGGTTATGTAAGGCTACACTGTCCACTGTAATGGTGGTAAAGGGGTTATGTAAGGCTACACTGTCCACTGTAATGGTGGTAAAGGGGCTATGTAAGACAAAATTGTCCACTGTAATGGTGGTAAAGGGATCGTGTAAGACTACATTGTCCACTGTAATGGTGGTAAAGTGGTTATGTAAGACTACATTGTCCACTGTAATGGTGGTAAAGGGGTTATGTAAGACTACATTACCCACTGTAATGGTGGTAGAGGGGTTATGTAAGGCTACACTGTCCACTGTAATGGTGGTAAAGGGGTTATGTAAGACTACATTTCCACTGTAATGGTGGTAAAGGGGTTATGTAAGACTACATTGTCCACTGTAATGGTGGTAGAGGGGTTATGTAAGACTACATTGTCCACTGTAATGGTGGTAAAGAGGTTATGTAAGACTACATTACCCACTGTAATGGTGGTAAAGGGGTTATGTAAGGCTACATTGTCCACTGTAATGGTGGTAAATGTGTTATGTAAGACGACATTGTCCACTGTAATGGTGGTAATGGGGTTATGTAAGGCTACACTGTCCACTGTAATGGTGGTAAAGGGGTTATGTAAGGCTACACTGTCCACTGTATTGGTGGTAAAGGGGTTATGTAAGGCTACACTGTCCACTGTAATAGTGGTAAAGGGGTTATGTAAGATTACATTGTCAACTGTAATGGTGGTAAAGGGGTTATGTAAGACTACATTGTCAACTGTAATGGTGGTAAAGGGGTTATGTAAGACTACATTGTCCACTGTAATGGTGGTAAAGGGGTTATGTAAGGCTACACTGTCCACTGTAATGGTGGTAAAGGGGTTATGTAAGGCTACATTGTCCACTGTAATGGTGGTAAAGGGGTTATGTAAGACTACATTGTCCACTGTAATGGTGGTAATGGGGTTGTGTAAGGCTACACTGTCCACTGTAATGGTGGTAAAGGGGTTATGTAAGGCTACACTGTCCACTGTAATGGTGGTAAAGGGGTTATGTAAGACAAAATTGTCCACTATAATGGAGGTAAAGGGGTTATGTAAGACTACATTGTCCACTGTAACGGTGGTAAAGGGGTTATGTAAGGCTACATTGTCCACTGTAATGGTGGTAAATGTGTTATGTAAGACTACATTGTCCACTGTAATGGTGGTAAAGGGGCTATGTAAGACTACATTGTCCACTGTAATGGTGGTAAAGGGGTTATGTAAGACTACATTGTCCACTGTAATGGTGGCAAAGGGGTTATGTAAGACTACATTGTCCTCTGTAATGGTGGTAAATGGGTTATGTAAGGCTACATTACCCACTGAAATGGTGGTAAAGAGGTTATGTAAGGCTACATTACCCACTGTAATGGTGGTAAAGTGGTTATGTAAGGCTACATTGTCTACTGTAATGGTGATAAAAGGGTTATGTAAGACTACATTGTCCACTGTAATGGTGGTAAAGGGGTTATGTAAGACTACATTACCCACTGTAATGGTGGTAAGGAGGTTATGTAAGGCTACATTGTCCACTGTAATGGTGGTAAAGGGGTTATGTAAGACTACATTGTCCACTGTAATGGTGGTAAATGGGTTATGTAAGACTACATTGTCCACTGTAATCGTGATAAAGGGGTTATGTAAGATTACATTTTCCACTGTAATGCTGGTAAAGGGGTTATGTAAAAACTACATTGTCCATTGTAATGGTGGTAAAGGGGTTATGTAAGACTACATTGTCCATTGTAATGGTGGTAAAGGGGTTATGTAAGACTACATTGTCCACTGTAATGGTGGAAAGGGGTTATGTAAGTCTACATTGTGCACTGTAATGGTGGTAAAGGGGTTATGTAAGACTACATTGTCCACTGTAATGGTGGTAAAGGGGTTATGTAAGACTACATTGTGCACTGTAATGGTGGTAAAGGGGTTATGTAAGACTACATTGTCCACTGTAATGGTGGTAAAGGGGTTATGTAAGGCTACACTGTCCACTGTAATGGTGGTAAAGGGGTTATGTAAGGCTACACTGTCCACTGTAATGGTGGTAAAGGGGCTATGTAAGACAAAATTGTCCACTGTAATGGTGGTAAAGGGATTATGTAAGACTACATTGTCCACTGTAATGGTGGTAAAGGGGTTATGTAAGGCTACATTGTCCACTGTAATGGTGGTAAAGGGGTTATGTAAGACTACATTTTCCACTGTAATGGTGGTAAAGGGGTTATGTAAGACTACATTGTCAACTGTAATGGTGGTAAAGGGGTTATGTAAGACTAAATTGTCCACTGTAATGGTGGTAAAGGGGTTATGTAAGACTACATTGTCCACTGTAATGGTGGTAAAGGGGTTATGTAAGACTACATTGTCCACTGTAATGGTGGTAAAGGGGTTATGTAAGGCTACATTGTCCAATGTAATGGTGGTAAAGGGGTTATGTAAGGTTACACTGTCCACTGTAATGGTGGTAAAGGGGTTATGTAAGACAAAATTGTCCACTGTAATGGTGGTTAAGGGGTTATGTAAGACTACATTGTCCACTTTAATGGTGGTAAAGGGGTTATGTAAGACTACAGTACCCACTGTAATGGTGGTAGAGGGGTTATGTAAGACTACATTTTCCACTGTAATGGTGGTAAAGGGGTTATGTAAGGCTACACTGTCCACTGTAATGGTGGTAAAGGGGTTATGTAAGATTACATTGTCAACTGTAATGATTGTAAAGGGGTTATGTAAGACTACATTGTAAACTCTAATGGTGGTAAAGGGGTTATGTAAGGCTACATTGTACACTGTAATGGTGGTAAAGGGGTTATGTAAGACTACATTGTCCACTGTAATGGTGGTAAAGGGGTTATGTAAGGCTACACTGTCCACTGTAATGGTTGTAAAGGGGTTATGTAAGGCTACATTGTCTACTGTAATGGTTGTAAAGGGGTTATGTAAGACAAAATTGTCCACTGTAATGGTGGTAAAGGGGTTATGTAAGACTACATTGTCCACTGTAATAGTGGTAAAGGGGTTATGTAAGGCTACATTGTCCACTGTAATCGTGATGAAGGGGTTATGTAAAAACTACATTGTCCATTGTAATGGTGGTAAAGGGGTTATGTAAGACTACATTGTCCATTGTAATGGTGGTAAAGGGGTTATGTAAGACTACATTGTCCACTGTAACGGTGGTAAAGGGGTTATGTAAGACTACATTGTGCACTGTAATGGTGGTAAAGGGGTTATGTATGACTACATTGTCCACTGTAATGGTGGTAAAGGGGTTATGTAAGACTACATTGTGCACTGTAATGGTGGTAAAGGGGTTATGTAAGACTACATTGTCCACTGTAATGGTGGTAAAGGGGTTATGTAAGGCTACACTGTCCTCTGTAATGGTGGTAAAGGGGTTATGTAAGGCTACACTGTCCACTGTAATGGTGGTAAAGGGGCTATGTAAGACAAAATTGTCCACTGTAATGGTGGTAAAGGGATTATGTAAGACTACATTGTCCACTGTAATGGTGGTAAAGGGGTTATGTAAGGCTACATTGTCCACTGTAATGGTGGTAAAGGGGTTATGTAAGACTACATTTTCCACTGTAATGGTGGTAAAGGGGTTATGTAAGACTACATTGTCCACTGTAATGGTGGTAAAGGGGTTATGTAAGACTAAATTGTCCACTGTAATGGTGGTAAAGGGGTTATGTAAGACTACATTGTCCACTTTAATGGTGGTAAAGGGGTTATGTAAGACTACATTGTCCACTGTAATGGTGGTAAAGGGGTTATGTAAGGCTACATTGTCCAATGTAATGGTGGTAAAGGGGTTATGTAAGGCTACACTGTCCACTGTAATGGTGGTAAAGGGGTTATGTAAGACTACATTGTCCACTGTAATGGTGGTTAAGGGGTTATGTAAGACTACATTGTCCACTTTAATGGTGGTAAAGGGGTTATGTAAGACTACATTACCCACTGTAATGGTGGTAGAGGGGTTATGTAAGACTACATTTTCCACTGTAATGGTGGTAAAGGGGTTATGTAAGGCTACACTGTCCACTGTAATGGTGGTAAAGGGGTTATGTAAGATTACATTGTCAACTGTAATGATGGTAAAGGGGTTATGTAAGACTACATTGTAAACTCTAATGGTGGTAAAGGGGTTATGTAAGGCTACATTGTACACTGTAATGGTGGTAAAGGGGTTATGTAAGACTACATTGTCCACTGTAATGGTGGTAAAGGGGTTATGTAAGGCTACACTGTCCACTGTAATGGTTGTAAAGGGGTTATGTAAGGCTACATTGTCTACTGTAATGGTTGTAAAGGGGTTATGTAAGACAAAATTGTCCACTGTAATGGTGGTAAAGCGTTTATGTAAGACTACATTGTTCACTGTAATAGTGGTAAAGGGGTTATGTAAGGCTACATTGTCCACTGTAATCGTGATGAAGGGGTTATGTAAGATTACATTTTCCACTGTAATGGTAGTAAAGGGGTTATGTAAGACTGCATTACCCACTGTAATTATGGTAAAGGGGTTATGTAAGGCTACATTGTCCACTGTAATGGTGATAAAGGGGTTATGTAAGACTACATTGTCCAGTGTAATGGTGGTAGAGGGGTTATGTAAGGCTACACTGTCCACTGTAATGGTGGTAAAGGGGTTATGTAAGATTACATTGTCAACTGTAATGGTGGTAAAGGGGTTATGTAAGACTACATTGTCAACTGTAATGGTGGTAAAGGGGTTATGTAAGACTACATTGTCCACTGTAATGGTGGTAAAGGGGTTATGTAAGGCTACACTGTCCACTGTAATGGTTGTAAAGGGGTTATGTAAGGCTACATTCTCCACTGTAATGGTGGTAAAGGGGTTATGTAATACTACATTGTCCACTGTAATGGTGGTAGAGGGGTTATGTAAGACTACATTGTCCACTGTAATGGTGGTAAAGAGGTTATGTAAGACTACATTACCCACTGTAATGGTGGTAGAGGGGTTATGTAAGGCTACACTGTCCACTGTATTGGTGGTAAAGGGGTTATGTAAGGCTACGCTGTCCACTGTAATAGTGGTAAAGGGGTTATGTAAGATTACATTGTCAACTGTAATGGTGGTAAAGGGGTTATGTAAGACTACATTGTCAACTGTAATGGTGGTAAAGGGGTTATGTAAGACTACATTGTCCACTGTAATGGTGGTAAAGGGGTTATGTAAGGCTACACTGTCCACTGTAATGGTGGTAAAGGGGTTATGTAAGGCTACATTGTCCACTGTAATGGTGGTAAAGGGGTTATGTAAGACTACATTGTCCACTGTAATGGTGGTAATGGGGTTATGTAAGGCTACACTGTCCACTGTAATGGTGGTAAAGGGGTTATGTAAGGCTACACTGTCCACTGTAATGGTGGTAAAGGGGTTATGTAAGACAAAATTGTCCACTATAATGGAGGTAAAGGGGTTATGTAAGACTACATTGTCCACTGTAACGGTGGTAAAGGGGTTATGTAAGGCTACATTGTCCACTGTAATGGTGGTAAATGTGTTATGTAAGACTACATTGTCCACTGTAATGGTGGTAAAGGGGCTATGTAAGACTACATTGTCCACTGTAATGGTGGTAAAGGGGTTATGTAAGACTACATTGTCCACTGTAATGGTGGCAAAGGGGTTATGTAAGACTACATTGTCCTCTGTAATGGTGGTAAATGGGTTATGTAAGGCTACATTACCCACTGAAATGGTGGTAAAGAGGTTATGTAAGGCTACATTACCGACTGTAATGGAGGTAAAGTGGTTATGTAAGGCTACATTGTCTACTGTAATGGTGATAAAAGGGTTATGTAAGACTACATTGTCCACTGTAATGGTGGTAAAGGGGTTATGTAAGACTACATTACCCACTGTAATGGTGGTAAGGAGGTTATGTAAGGCTACATTGTCCACTGTAATGGTGGTAAAGGGGTTATGTAAGACTACATTGTCCACTGTAATGGTGGTAAATGGGTTATGTAAGACTACATTGTCCACTGTAATCGTGATAAAGGGGTTATGTAAGATTACATTTTCCACTGTAATGCTGGTAAAGGGGTTATGTAAAAACTACATTGTCCATTGTAATGGTGGTAAAGGGGTTATGTAAGGCTACATTGTCCACTGTAATGGTGATAAAGGGGTTATGTTAGACTACATTGTCCATTGTAATGGTGGTAAAGGGGTTATGTAAGACCACATTGTCAACTGTAATGGTTGTAAAGGGTTTAAGTAAGGCTACACTGTCCACTGTAATGGTGGTAAAGGGGTTATGTAAGACTACATTGTCCACTTTAATGGTGGTAAAGGGATTATGTAAGGCTACACTGTCCACTGTAATGGTAGTAAAGGGGTTATGTAAGATTACATTGTCAACTGTAATGGTGGTAAAGGGGTTATGTAAGACTACATTGTCAACTGTAATGGTGGTAAAGGGGTTATGTAAGACTACATTGTCCACTGTAATGGTGGTAAAGGGGTTATGTAAGACTACATTACCCACTGTAATGGTGGTAGAGGGGTTATGTAAGGCTACACTGTCCACTGTAATGGTGGTAAAGGGGTTATGTAAGATTACATTGTCAACTGTAATGGTGGTAAAGGGGTTATGTAAGACTACATTGTGCACTGTAATGGTGGTAAAGGGGTTATGTAAGACTACATTGTCCACTGTAATGGTGGTAAAGGGGTTATGTAAGGCTACACTGTCCTCTGTAATGGTGGTAAAGGGGTTATGTAAGGCTACACTGTCCACTGTAATGGTGGTAAAGGGGCTATGTAAGACAAAATTGTCCACTGTAATGGTGGTAAAGGGATTATGTAAGACTACATTGTCCACTGTAATGGTGGTAAAGGGGTTATGTAAGGCTACATTGTCCACTGTAATGGTGGTAAAGGGGTTATGTAAGACTACATTTTCCACTGTAATGGTGGTAAAGGGGTTATGTAAGACTACATTGTCCACTGTAATGGTGGTAAAGGGGTTATGTAAGACTAAATTGTCCACTGTAATGGTGGTAAAGGGGTTATGTAAGACTACATTGTCCACTTTAATGGTGGTAAAGGGGTTATGTAAGACTACATTGTCCACTGTAATGGTGGTAAAGGGGTTATGTAAGGCTACATTGTCCAATGTAATGGTGGTAAAGGGGTTATGTAAGGCTACACTGTCCACTGTAATGGTGGTAAAGGGGTTATGTAAGACTACATTGTCCACTGTAATGGTGGTTAAGGGGTTATGTAAGACTACATTGTCCACTTTAATGGTGGTAAAGGGGTTATGTAAGACTACATTACCCACTGTAATGGTGGTAGAGGGGTTATGTAAGACTACATTTTCCACTGTAATGGTGGTAAAGGGGTTATGTAAGGCTACACTGTCCACTGTAATGGTGGTAAAGGGGTTATGTAAGATTACATTGTCAACTGTAATGATGGTAAAGGGGTTATGTAAGACTACATTGTAAACTCTAATGGTGGTAAAGGGGTTATGTAAGGCTACATTGTACACTGTAATGGTGGTAAAGGGGTTATGTAAGACTACATTGTCCACTGTAATGGTGGTAAAGGGGTTATGTAAGGCTACACTGTCCACTGTAATGGTTGTAAAGGGGTTATGTAAGGCTACATTGTCTACTGTAATGGTTGTAAAGGGGTTATGTAAGACAAAATTGTCCACTGTAATGGTGGTAAAGGGTTTATGTAAGACTACATTGTTCACTGTAATAGTGGTAAAGGGGTTATGTAAGGCTACATTGTCCACTGTAATCGTGATGAAGGGGTTATGTAAGATTACATTTTCCACTGTAATGGTAGTAAAGGGGTTATGTAAGACTGCATTACCCACTGTAATTATGGTAAAGGGGTTATGTAAGGCTACATTGTCCACTGTAATGGTGATAAAGGGGTTATGTAAGACTACATTGTCCAGTGTAATGGTGGTAGAGGGGTTATGTAAGGCTACACTGTCCACTGTAATGGTGGTAAAGGGGTTATGTAAGATTACATTGTCAACTGTAATGGTGGTAAAGGGGTTATGTAAGACTACATTGTCAACTGTAATGGTGGTAAAGGGGTTATGTAAGACTACATTGTCCACTGTAATGGTGGTAAAGGGGTTATGTAAGGCTACACTGTCCACTGTAATGGTTGTAAAGGGGTTATGTAAGGCTACATTCTCCACTGTAATGGTGGTAAAGGGGTTATGTAATACTACATTGTCCACTGTAATGGTGGTAGAGGGGTTATGTAAGACTACATTGTCCACTGTAATGGTGGTAAAGAGGTTATGTAAGACTACATTACCCACTGTAATGGTGGTAGAGGGGTTATGTAAGGCTACACTGTCCACTGTATTGGTGGTAAAGGGGTTATGTAAGGCTACGCTGTCCACTGTAATAGTGGTAAAGGGGTTATGTAAGATTACATTGTCAACTGTAATGGTGGTAAAGGGGTTATGTAAGACTACATTGTCAACTGTAATGGTGGTAAAGGGGTTATGTAAGACTACATTGTCCACTGTAATGGTGGTAAAGGGGTTATGTAAGGCTACACTGTCCACTGTAATGGTGGTAAAGGGGTTATGTAAGGCTACATTGTCCACTGTAATGGTGGTAAAGGGGTTATGTAAGACTACATTGTCCACTGTAATGGTGGTAATGGGGTTATGTAAGGCTACACTGTCCACTGTAATGGTGGTAAAGGGGTTATGTAAGGCTACACTGTCCACTGTAATGGTGGTAAAGGGGTTATGTAAGACAAAATTGTCCACTATAATGGAGGTAAAGGGGTTATGTAAGACTACATTGTCCACTGTAACGGTGGTAAAGGGGTTATGTAAGGCTACATTGTCCACTGTAATGGTGGTAAATGTGTTATGTAAGACTACATTGTCCACTGTAATGGTGGTAAAGGGGCTATGTAAGACTACATTGTCCACTGTAATGGTGGTAAAGGGGTTATGTAAGACTACATTGTCCACTGTAATGGTGGCAAAGGGGTTATGTAAGACTACATTGTCCTCTGTAATGGTGGTAAATGGGTTATGTAAGGCTACATTACCCACTGAAATGGTGGTAAAGAGGTTATGTAAGGCTACATTACCGACTGTAATGGTGGTAAAGTGGTTATGTAAGGCTACATTGTCTACTGTAATGGTGATAAAAGGGTTATGTAAGACTACATTGTCCACTGTAATGGTGGTAAAGGGGTTATGTAAGACTACATTACCCACTGTAATGGTGGTAAGGAGGTTATGTAAGGCTACATTGTCCACTGTAATGGTGGTAAAGGGGTTATGTAAGACTACATTGTCCACTGTAATGGTGGTAAATGGGTTATGTAAGACTACATTGTCCACTGTAATCGTGATAAAGGGGTTATGTAAGATTACATTTTCCACTGTAATGCTGGTAAAGGGGTTATGTAAAAACTACATTGTCCATTGTAATGGTGGTAAAGGGGTTATGTAAGGCTACATTGTCCACTGTAATGGTGATAAAGGGGTTATGTTAGACTACATTGTCCATTGTAATGGTGGTAAAGGGGTTATGTAAGACCACATTGTCAACTGTAATGGTTGTAAAGGGTTTAAGTAAGGCTACACTGTCCACTGTAATGGTGGTAAAGGGGTTATGTAAGACTACATTGTCCACTTTAATGGTGGTAAAGGGATTATGTAAGGCTACACTGTCCACTGTAATGGTAGTAAAGGGGTTATGTAAGATTACATTGTCAACTGTAATGGTGGTAAAGGGGTTATGTAAGACTACATTGTCAACTGTAATGGTGGTAAAGGGGTTATGTAAGACTACATTGTCCACTGTAATGGTGGTAAAGGGGTTATGTAAGACTACATTACCCACTGTAATGGTGGTAGAGGGGTTATGTAAGGCTACACTGTCCACTGTAATGGTGGTAAAGGGGTTATGTAAGATTACATTGTCAACTGTAATGGTGGTAAAGGGGTTATGTAAGACTACATTGTCAACTGTAATGGTGGTAAAGGGGTTATGTAAGACTACATTGTCCACTGTAATGGTGGTAAAGGGGTTATGTAAGACTACATTACCCACTGTAATGGTGGTAGAGGGGTTATGTAAGGCTACACTGTCCACTGTAATGGTGGTAAAGGGGTTATGTAAGATTACATTGTCAACTGTAATGGTGGTAAAGGGGTTATGTAAGACTACATTGTCAACTGTAATGGTGGTAAAGGGGTTATGTAAGACTACATTGTCCACTGTAATGGTGGTAAAGGGGTTATGTAAGGCTACACTGTCCACTGTAATGGTTGTAAAGGGGTTATGTAAGGCTACATTGTCCACTGTAATGGTGGTAAAGGGGTTATGTAAGACTACATTTCCACTGTAATGGTGGTAAAGGGGTTATGTAAGACTACATTGTCCACTGTAATAGTGGTAGAGGGGTTATGTAAGACTACATTGTCCACTGTAATGGTGGTAAAGAGGTTATGTAAGACTACATTACCCACTGTAATGGTGGTAGAGGGGTTATGTAAGGCTACACTGTCCACTGTATTGGTGGTAAAGGGGTTATGTAAGGCTACACTGTCCACTGTAATAGTGGTAAAGGGGTTATGTAAGATTACATTGTCAACTGTAATGGTGGTAAAGGGGTTATGTAAGACTACATTGTCCACTGTAATGGTGGTAAAGGGGTTATGTAAGGCTACACTGTCCACTGTAATGGTGGTAATGGGGTTATGTAAGGCTACATTGTTCACTGTAATGGTGGTAAGGGGGTTATGTAAGACTACATTGTCCACTGTAATGGTGGTAAAGGGGTTATGTAAGGCTACACTGTCCACTGTAATGGTGGTAAAGGGGTTATGTAAGGCTACACTGTCCACTGTAATGGTGGTAAAGGGGTTATGTAAGACAAAATTGTCCAATATAATGGAGGTAAAGGGGTTATGTAAGACTACATTGTCCACTGTAACGGTGGTAAAGGGGTTATGTAAGGCTACATTGTTCACTGTAATGGTGGTAAATGTGTTATGTAAGACTACATTGTCCACTGTAATGGTGGTAAAGGGGCTATGTAAGACTACATTGTCCACTGTAATGGTGGTAAAGGGGTTATGTAAGACTACATTGTCCACTGTAATGGTGGCAAAGGGGTTATGTAAGACTACATTGTCCTCTGTAATGGTGGTAAAGGGGTTATGTAAGGCTACATTACCCACTGAAATGGTGGTAAAGAGGTTATGTAAGGCTACATTACCCACTGTAATGGTGGTAAAGTGGTTATGTAAGGCTACATTGTCTACTGTAATGGTGATAAAAGGGTTATGTAAGACTACATTGTCCACTGTAATGGTGGTAAGGAGGTTATGTAAGGCTACATTGTCCACTGTAATGGTGATAAATGGGTTATGTAAGACTACATTGTCCACTGTAATCGTGATAACGGGGTTATGTAAGATTACATTTTCCACTGTAATGCTGGTAAAGGGGTTATGTAAAAACTACATTGTCCATTGTAATGGTGGTAAAGGGGTTATGTAAGACTACATTGTCCACTGTAATGGTGGTAAAGGGGTTATGTAAGACTACATTGTCCATTGTAATGGTGGTAAAGGGGTTATGTAAGACTACATTGTCCACTGTAATGGTGGTAAAGGGGTTATGTAAGACTACATTGTGCACTGTAATGGTGGTAAAGGGGTTATGTAAGACTACATTGTCCACTGTAATGGTGGTAAAGGGGTTATGTAAGACTATAGTGTGCACTGTAATGGTGGTAAAGGGGTTATGTAAGACTACATTGTCCACTGTAATGGTGGTAAAGGGGTTATGTAAGGCTACACTGTCCACTGTAATGGTGGTAAAGGGGTTATGTAAGGCTACACTGTCCACTGTAATGGTGGTAAAGGGGCTATGTAAGACAAAATTGTCCACTGTAATGGTGGTAAAGGGATCATGTAAGACTACATTGTCCACTGTAATGGTGGTAAAGTGGTTATGTAAGACTACATTGTCCACTGTAATGGTGGTAAAGGGGTTATGTAAGACTACATTACCCACTGTAATGGTGGTAGAGGGGTTATGTAAGGCTACACTGTCCACTGTAATGGTGGTAAAGGGGTTATGTAAGATTACATTGTCAACTGTAATGGTGGTAAAGGGGTTATGTAAGACTACATTGTCAACTGTAATGGTGGTAAAGGGGTTATGTAAGACTACATTGTCCACTGTAATGGTGGTAAAGGGGTTATGTAAGGCTACACTGTCCACTGTAATGGTTGTAAAGGGGTTATGTAAGGCTACATTGTCCACTGTAATGGTGGTAAAGGGGTTATGTAAGACTACATTTCCACTGTAATGGTGGTAAAGGGGTTATGTAAGACTACATTGTCCACTGTAATGGTGGTAGAGGGGTTATGTAAGACTACATTGTCCACTGTAATGGTGGTAAAGAGGTTATGTAAGACTACATTACCCACTGTAATGGTGGTAGAGGGGTTATGTAAGGCTACACTGTCCACTGTATTGGTGGTAAAGGGGTTATGTAAGGCTACACTGTCCACTGTAATAGTGGTAAAGGGGTTATGTAAGACTACATTGTCAACTGTAATGGTGGTAAAGGGGTTATGTAAGACTACATTGTCCACTGTAATGGTGGTAAAGGGGTTATGTAAGGCTACACTGTCCACTGTAATGGTGGTAAAGGGGTTATGTAAGGCTACATTGTCCACTGTAATGGTGGTAAAGGGGTTATGTAAGACTACATTGTCCACTGTAATGGTGGTAATGGGGTTATGTAAGGCTACACTGTCCACTGTAATGGTGGTAAAGGGGTTATGTAAGGCTACAATGTCCACTGTAATGGTGGTAAAGGGGTTATGTAAGACAAAATTGTCCACTATAATGGAGGTAAAGGGGTTATGTAAGACTACATTGTCCACTGTAACGGTGGTAAAGGGGTTATGTAAGGCTACATTGTCCACTGTAATGGTGGTAAATGTGTTATGTAAGACTACATTGTCCACTGTAATGGTGGTAAAGGGGCTATGTAACACTACATTGTCCACTGTAATGGTGGTAAAGGGGTTATGTAAGACTACATTGTCCACTGTAATGGTGGCAAAGGGGTTATGTAAGACTACATTGTCCTCTGTAATGGTGGTAAATGGGTTATGTAAGGCTACATTACCCACTGAAATGGTGGTAAAGAGGTTATGTAAGGCTACATTACCCACTGTAATGGTGGTAAAGTGGTTATGTAAGGCTACATTGTCTACTGTAATGGTGATAAAAGGGTTATGTAAGACTACATTGTCCACTGTAATGGTGGTAAAGGGGTTATGTAAGACTACATTACCCACTGTAATGGTGGTAAGGAGGTTATGTAAGGCTACATTGTCCACTGTAATGGTGGTAAAGGGGTTATGTAAGACTACATTGTCCACTGTAATGGTGGTAAATGGGTTATGTAAGACTACATTGTCCACTGTAATCGTGATAAAGGGGTTATGTAAGATTACATTTTCCACTGTAATGCTGGTAAAGGGGTTATGTAAAAACTACATTGTCCATTGTAATGGTGGTAAAGGGGTTATGTAAGACTACATTGTCCATTGTAATGGTGGTAAAGGGGTTATGTAAGACTACATTGTCCACTGTAATGGTGGAAAGGGGTTATGTAAGTCTACATTGTGCACTGTAATGGTGGTAAAGGGGTTATGTAAGACTACATTGTCCACTGTAATGGTGGTAAAGGGGTTATGTAAGACTACATTGTGCACTGTAATGGTGGTAAAGGGGTTATGTAAGACTACATTGTCCACTGTAATGGTGGTAAAGGGGTTATGTAAGGCTACACTGTCCACTGTAATGGTGGTAAAGGGGTTATGTAAGGCTACACTGTCCACTGTAATGGTGGTAAAGGGGCTATGTAAGACAAAATTGTCCACTGTAATGGTGGTAAAGGGATTATGTAAGACTACATTGTCCACTGTAATGGTGGTAAAGGGGTTATGTAAGGCTACATTGTCCACTGTAATGGTGGTAAAGGGGTTATGTAAGACTACATTTTCCACTGTAATGGTGGTAAAGGGGTTATGTAAGACTACATTGTCAACTGTAATGGTGGTAAAGGGGTTATGTAAGACTAAATTGTCCACTGTAATGGTGGTAAAGGGGTTATGTAAGACTACATTGTCCACTGTAATGGTGGTAAAGGGGTTATGTAAGACTACATTGTCCACTGTAATGGTGGTAAAGGGGTTATGTAAGGCTACATTGTCCAATGTAATGGTGGTAAAGGGGTTATGTAAGGTTACACTGTCCACTGTAATGGTGGTAAAGGGGTTATGTAAGACAAAATTGTCCACTGTAATGGTGGTTAAGGGGTTATGTAAGACTACATTGTCCACTTTAATGGTGGTAAAGGGGTTATGTAAGACTACATTACCCACTGTAATGGTGGTAGAGGGGTTATGTAAGACTACATTTTCCACTGTAATGGTGGTAAAGGGGTTATGTAAGGCTACACTGTCCACTGTAATGGTGGTAAAGGGGTTATGTAAGATTACATTGTCAACTGTAATGATGGTAAAGGGGTTATGTAAGACTACATTGTAAACTCTAATGGTGGTAAAGGGGTTATGTAAGGCTACATTGTACACTGTAATGGTGGTAAAGGGGTTATGTAAGACTACATTGTCCACTGTAATGGTGGTAAAGGGGTTATGTAAGGCTACACTGTCCACTGTAATGGTTGTAAAGGGGTTATGTAAGGCTACATTGTCTACTGTAATGGTTGTAAAGGGGTTATGTAAGACAAAATTGTCCACTGTAATGGTGGTAAAGGGGTTATGTAAGACTACATTGTCCACTGTAATAGTGGTAAAGGGGTTATGTAAGGCTACATTGTCCACTGTAATCGTGATGAAGGGGTTATGTAAAAACTACATTGTCCATTGTAATGGTGGTAAAGGGGTTATGTAAGACTACATTGTCCATTGTAATGGTGGTAAAGGGGTTATGTAAGACTACATTGTCCACTGTAACGGTGGTAAAGGGGTTATGTAAGACTACATTGTGCACTGTAATGGTGGTAAAGGGGTTATGTAAGACTACATTGTCCACTGTAATGGTGGTAAAGGGGTTATGTAAGACTACATTGTGCACTGTAATGGTGGTAAAGGGGTTATGTAAGACTACATTGTCCACTGTAATGGTGGTAAAGGGGTTATGTAAGGCTACACTGTCCTCTGTAATGGTGGTAAAGGGGTTATGTAAGGCTACACTGTCCACTGTAATGGTGGTAAAGGGGCTATGTAAGACAAAATTGTCCACTGTAATGGTGGTAAAGGGATTATGTAAGACTACATTGTCCACTGTAATGGTGGTAAAGGGGTTATGTAAGGCTACATTGTCCACTGTAATGGTGGTAAAGGGGTTATGTAAGACTACATTTTCCACTGTAATGGTGGTAAAGGGGTTATGTAAGACTACATTGTCCACTGTAATGGTGGTAAAGGGGTTATGTAAGACTAAATTGTCCACTGTAATGGTGGTAAAGGGGTTATGTAAGACTACATTGTCCACTTTAATGGTGGTAAAGGGGTTATGTAAGACTACATTGTCAACTGTAATGATGGTAAAGGGGTTATGTAAGACTACATTGTAAACTCTAATGGTGGTAAAGGGGTTATGTAAGGCTACATTGTACACTGTAATGGTGGTAAAGGGGTTATGTAAGACTACATTTCCACTGTAATGGTGGTAAAGGGGTTATGTAAGGCTACACTGTCCACTGTAATGGTTGTAAAGGGGTTATGTAAGGCTACATTGTCTACTGTAATGGTTGTAAAGGGGTTATGTAAGACAAAATTGTCCACTGTAATGGTGGTAAAGGGGTTATGTAAGACTACATTGTCCACTGTAATAGTGGTAAAGGGGTTATGTAAGGCTACATTGTCCACTGTAATCGTGATGAAGGGGTTATGTAAAAACTACATTGTCCATTGTAATGGTGGTAAAGGGGTTATGTAAGACTACATTGTCCATTGTAATGGTGGTAAAGGGGTTATGTAAGACTACATTGTCCACTGTAACGGTGGTAAAGGGGTTATGTAAGACTACATTGTGCACTGTAATGGTGGTAAAGGGGTTATGTAAGACTACATTGTCCACTGTAATGGTGGTAAAGGGGTTATGTAAGACTACATTGTGCACTGTAATGGTTGTAAAGGGGTTATGTAAGACTACATTGTCCACTGTAATGGTGGTAAAGGGGTTATGTAAGGCTACACTGTCCTCTGTAATGGTGGTAAAGGGGTTATGTAAGGCTACACTGTCCACTGTAATGGTGGTAAAGGGGCTATGTAAGACAAAATTGTCCACTGTAATGGTGGTAAAGGGATTATGTAAGACTACATTGTCCACTGTAATGGTGGTAAAGGGGTTATGTAAGGCTACATTGTCCACTGTAATGGTGGTAAAGGGGTTATGTAAGACTACATTTTCCACTGTAATGGTGGTAAAGGGGTTATGTAAGACTACATTGTCCACTGTAATGGTGGTAAAGGGGTTATGTAAGACTAAATTGTCCACTGTAATGGTGGTAAAGGGATTATGTAAGACTACATTGTCCACTTTAATGGTGGTAAAGGGGTTATGTAAGACTACATTGTCCACTGTAATGGTGGTAAAGGGGTTATGTAAGGCTACATTGTCCAATGTAATGGTGGTAAAGGGGTTATGTAAGGCTACACTGTCCACTGTAATGGTGGTAAAGGGGTTATGTAAGACTACATTGTCCACTGTAATGGTGGTTAAGGGGTTATGTAAGACTACATTGTCCACTTTAATGGTGGTAAAGGGGTTATGTAAGACTACATTACCCACTGTAATGGTGGTAGAGGGGTTATGTAAGACTACATTTTCCACTGTAATGGTGGTAAAGGGGTTATGTAAGGCTACACTGTCCACTGTAATGGTGGTAAAGGGGTTATGTAAGATTACATTGTCAACTGTAATGATGGTAAAGGGGTTATGTAAGACTACATTGTAAACTCTAATGGTGGTAAAGGGGTTATGTAAGGCTACATTGTACACTGTAATGGTGGTAAAGGGGTTATGTAAGACTACATTGTCCACTGTAATGGTGGTAAAGGGGTTATGTAAGGCTACACTGTCCACTGTAATGGTTGTAAAGGGGTTATGTAAGGCTACATTGTCTACTGTAATGGTTGTAAAGGGGTTATGTAAGACAAAATTGTCCACTGTAATGGTGGTAAAGGGTTTATGTAAGACTACATTGTTCACTGTAATAGTGGTAAAGGGGTTATGTAAGGCTACATTGTCCACTGTAATCGTGATGAAGGGGTTATGTAAGATTACATTTTCCACTGTAATGGTAGTAAAGGGGTTATGTAAGACTGCATTACCCACTGTAATTATGGTAAAGGGGTTATGTAAGGCTACATTGTCCACTGTAATGGTGATAAAGGGGTTATGTAAGACTACATTGTCCAGTGTAATGGTGGTAGAGGGGTTATGTAAGGCTACACTGTCCACTGTAATGGTGGTAAAGGGGTTATGTAAGATTACATTGTCAACTGTAATGGTGGTAAAGGGGTTATGTAAGACTACATTGTCAACTGTAATGGTGGTAAAGGGGTTATGTAAGACTACATTGTCCACTGTAATGGTGGTAAAGGGGTTATGTAAGGCTACACTGTCCACTGTAATGGTTGTAAAGGGGTTATGTAAGGCTACATTCTCCACTGTAATGGTGGTAAAGGGGTTATGTAATACTACATTGTCCACTGTAATGGTGGTATAGGGGTTATGTAAGACTACATTGTCCACTGTAATGGTGGTAAAGAGGTTATGTAAGACTACATTACCCACTGTAATGGTGGTAGAGGGGTTATGTAAGGCTACACTGTCCACTGTATTGGTGGTAAAGTGGTTATGTAAGGCTACGCTGTCCACTGTAATAGTGGTAAAGGGGTTATGTAAGATTACATTGTCAACTGTAATGGTGGTAAAGGGGTTATGTAAGACTACATTGTCAACTGTAATGGTGGTAAAGGGGTTATGTAAGACTACATTGTCCACTGTAATGGTGGTAAAGGGGTTATGTAAGGCTACACTGTCCACTGTAATGGTGGTAAAGGGGTTATGTAATGCTACATTGTCCACTGTAATGGTGGTAAAGGGGTTATGTAAGACTACATTGTCCACTGTAATGGTGGTAATGGGGTTATGTAAGGCTACACTGTCCACTGTAATGGTGGTAAAGGGGTTATGTAAGGCTACACTGTCCACTGTAATGGTGGTAAAGGGGTTATGTAAGACAAAATTGTCCACTATAATGGAGGTAAAGGGGTTATGTAAGACTACATTGTCCACTGTAACGGTGGTAAAGGGGTTATGTAAGGCTACATTGTCCACTGTAATGGTGGTAAATGTGTTATGTAAGACTACATTGTCCACTGTAATGGTGGTAAAGGGGCTATGTAAGACTACATTGTCCACTGTAATGGTGGTAAAGGGTTTAAGTAAGGCTACACTGTCCACTGTAATGGTGGTAAAGGGGTTATGTAAGACTACATTGTCCACTTTAATGGTGGTAAAGGGATTATGTAAGGCTACACTGTCCACTGTAATGGTAGTAAAGGGGTTATGTAAGATTACATTGTCAACTGTAATGGTGGTAAAGGGGTTATGTAAGACTACATTGTCAACTGTAATGGTGGTAAAGGGGTTATGTAAGACTACATTGTCCACTGTAATGGTGGTAAAGGGGTTATGTAAGACTACATTACCCACTGTAATGGTGGTAGAGGGGTTATGTAAGGCTACACTGTCCACTGTAATGGTGGTAAAGGGGTTATGTAAGATTACATTGTCAACTGTAATGGTGGTAAAGGGGTTATGTAAGACTACATTGTCAACTGTAATGGTGGTAAAGGGGTTATGTAAGACTACATTGTCCACTGTAATGGTGGTAAAGGGGTTATGTAAGGCTACACTGTCCACTGTAATGGATGTAAAGGGGTTATGTAAGGCTACATTGTCCACTGTAATGGTGGTAAAGGGGTTATGTAAGACTACATTTCCACTGTAATGGTGGTAAAGGGGTTATGTAAGACTACATTGTCCACTGTAATAGTGGTAGAGGGGTTATGTAAGACTACATTGTCCACTGTAATGGTGGTAAAGAGGTTATGTAAGACTACATTACCCACTGTAATGGTGGTAGAGGGGTTATGTAAGGCTACACTGTCCACTGTATTGGTGGTAAAGGGGTTATGTAAGGCTACACTGTCCACTGTAATAGTGGTAAAGGGGTTATGTAAGATTACATTGTCAACTGTAATGGTGGTAAAGGGGTTATGTAAGACTACATTGTCCACTGTAATGGTGGTAAAGGGGTTATGTAAGGCTACACTGTCCACTGTAATGGTGGTAATGGGGTTATGTAAGGCTACATTGTTCACTGTAATGGTGGTAAGGGGGTTATGTAAGACTACATTGTCCACTGTAATGGTGGTAAAGGGGTTATGTAAGGCTACACTGTCCACTGTAATGGTGGTAAAGGGGTTATGTAAGGCTACACTGTCCACTGTAATGGTGGTAAAGGGGTTATGTAAGACAAAATTGTCCACTATAATGGAGGTAAAGGGGTTATGTAAGACTACATTGTCCACTGTAACGGTGGTAAAGGGGTTATGTAAGGCTACATTGTTCACTGTAATGGTGGTAAATGTGTTATGTAAGACTACATTGTCCACTGTAATGGTGGTAAAGGGGCTATGTAAGACTACATGGTCCACTGTAATGGTGGTAAAGGGGTTATGTAAGACTACATTGTCCACTGTAATGGTGGCAAAGGGGTTATGTAAGACTACATTGTCCTCTGTAATGGTGGTAAAGGGGTTATGTAAGGCTACATTACCCACTGAAATGGTGGTAAAGAGGTTATGTAAGGCTACATTACCCACTGTAATGGTGGTAAAGTGGTTATGTAAGGCTACATTGTCTACTGTAATGGTGATAAAAGGGTTATGTAAGACTACATTGTCCACTGTAATGGTGGTAAGGAGGTTATGTAAGGCTACATTGTCCACTGTAATGGTGGTAAATGGGTTATGTAAGACTACATTGTCCACTGTAATCGTGATAACGGGGTTATGTAAGATTACATTTTCCACTGTAATGCTGGTAAAGGGGTTATGTAAAAACTACATTGTCCATTGTAATGGTGGTAAAGGGGTTATGTAAGACTACATTGTCCACTGTAATGGTGGTAAAGGGGTTATGTAAGACTACATTGTCCATTGTAATGGTGGTAAAGGGGTTATGTAAGACTACATTGTCCACTGTAATGGTGGTAAAGGGGTTATGTAAGACTACATTGTGCACTGTAATGGTGGTAAAGGGGTTATGTAAGACTACATTGTCCACTGTAATGGTGGTAAAGGGGTTATGTAAGACTATAGTGTGCACTGTAATGGTGGTAAAGGGGTTATGTAAGACTACATTGTCCACTGTAATGGTGGTAAAGGGGTTATGTAAGGCTACACTGTCCACTGTAATGGTGGTAAAGGGGTTATGTAAGGCTACACTGTCCACTGTAATGGGGGTAAAGGGGCTATGTAAGACAAAATTGTCCACTGTAATGGTGGTAAAGGGATCATGTAAGACTACATTGTCCACTGTAATGGTGGTAAAGTGGTTATGTAAGACTACATTGTCCACTGTAATGGTGGTAAAGGGGTTATGTAAGACTACATTACCCACTGTAATGGTGGTAGAGGGGTTATGTAAGGCTACACTGTCCACTGTAATGGTGGTAAAGGGGTTATGTAAGATTACATTGTCAACTGTAATGGTGGTAAAGGGGTTATGTAAGACTACATTGTCAACTGTAATGGTGGTAAAGGGGTTATGTAAGACTACATTGTCCACTGTAATGGTGGCAAAGGGGTTATGTAAGACTACATTGTCCTCTGTAATGGTGGTAAATGGGTTATGTAAGGCTACATTACCCACTGAAATGGTGGTAAAGAGGTTATGTAAGGCTACATTACCCACTGTAATGGTGGTAAAGTGGTTATGTAAGGCTACATTGTCTACTGTAATGGTGATAAAAGGGTTATGTAAGACTACATTGTCCACTGTAATGGTGGTAAAGGGGTTATGTAAGACTACATTACCCACTGTAATGGTGGTAAGGAGGTTATGTAAGGCTACATTTTCCACTGTAATGGTGGTAAAGGGGTTATGTAAGACTACATTGTCCACTGTAATGGTGGTAAATGGGTTATGTAAGACTACATTGTCCACTGTAATCGTGATAAAGGGGTTATGTAAGATTACATTTTCCACTGTAATGCTGGTAAAGGGGTTATGTAAAAACTACATTGTCCATTGTAATGGTGGTAAAGGGGTTATGTAAGACTACATTGTCCATTGTAATGGTGGTAAAGGGGTTATGTAAGACTACATTGTCCACTGTAATGGTGGAAAGGGGTTATGTAAGTCTACATTGTGCACTGTAATGGTGGTAAAGGGGTTATGTAAGACTACATTGTCCACTGTAATGGTGGTAAAGGGGTTATGTAAGACTACATTGTGCACTGTAATGGTGGTAAAGGGGTTATGTAAGACTACATTGTCCACTGTAATGGTGGTAAAGGGGTTATGTAAGGCTACACTGTCCACTGTAATGGTGGTAAAGGGGTTATGTAAGGGTACACTGTCCACTGTAATGGTGGTAAAGGGGCTATGTAAGACAAAATTGTCCACTGTAATGGTGGTAAAGGGATTATGTAAGACTACATTGTCCACTGTAATGGTGGTAAAGGGGTTATGTAAGGCTACATTGTCCACTGTAATGGTGGTAAAGGGGTTATGTAAGACTACATTTTCCACTGTAATGGTGGTAAAGGGGTTATGTAAGACTACATTGTCAACTGTAATGGTGGTAAAGGGGTTATGTAAGACTAAATTGTCCACTGTAATGGTGGTAAAGGGGTTATGTAAGACTACATTGTCCACTGTAATGGTGGTAAAGGGGTTATGTAAGACTACATTGTCCACTGTAATGGTGGTAAAGGGGTTATGTAAGGCTACATTGTCCAATGTAATGGTGGTAAAGGGGTTATGTAAGGTTACACTGTCCACTGTAATGGTGGTAAAGGGGTTATGTAAGACAAAATTGTCCACTGTAATGGTGGTTAAGGGGTTATGTAAGACTACATTGTCCACTTTAATGGTGGTAAAGGGGTTATGTAAGACTACATTACCCACTGTAATGGTGGTAGAGGGGTTATGTAAGACTACATTTTCCACTGTAATGGTGGTAAAGGGGTTATGTAAGGCTACACTGTCCACTGTAATGGTGGTAAAGGGGTTATGTAAGATTACATTGTCAACTGTAATGATGGTAAAGGGGTTATGTAAGACTACATTGTAAACTCTAATGGTGGTAAAGGGGTTATGTAAGGCTACATTGTACACTGTAATGGTGGTAAAGGGGTTATGTAAGACTACATTGTCCAATGTAATGGTGGTAAAGGGGTTATGTAAGGCTACACTGTCCACTGTAATGGTTGTAAAGGGGTTATGTAAGGCTACATTGTCTACTGTAATGGTTGTAAAGGGGTTATGTAAGACAAAATTGTCCACTGTAATGGTGGTAAAGGGGTTATGTAAGACTACATTGTGCACTGTAATGGTGGTAAAGGGGTTATGTAAGACTACATTGTCCACTGTAATGGTGGTAAAGGGGTTATGTAAGGCTACACTGTCCTCTGTAATGGTGGTAAAGGGGTTATGTAAGGCTACACTGTCCACTGTAATGGTGGTAAAGGGGCTATGTAAGACAAAATTGTCCACTGTAATGGTGGTAAAGGGATTATGTAACACTACATTGTCCACTGTAATGGTGGTAAAGGGGTTATGTAAGGCTACATTGTCCACTGTAATGGTGGTAAAGGGGTTATGTAAGACTACATTTTCCACTGTAATGGTGGTAAAGGGGTTATGTAAGACTACATTGTCCACTGTAATGGTGGTAAAGGGGTTATGTAAGACTAAATTGTCCACTGTAATGGTGGTAAAGGGGTTATGTAAGACTACATTGTCCACTTTAATGGTGGTAAAGGGGTTATGTAAGACTACATTGTCAACTGTAATGATGGTAAAGGGGTTATGTAAGACTACATTGTAAACTCTAATGGTGGTAAAGGGGTTATGTAAGGCTACATTGTACACTGTAATGGTGGTAAAGGGGTTATGTAAGACTACATTTCCACTGTAATGGTGGTAAAGGGGTTATGTAAGGCTACACTGTCCACTGTAATGGTTGTAAAGGGGTTATGTAAGGCTACATTGTCTACTGTAATGGTTGTAAAGGGGTTATGTAAGACAAAATTGTCCACTGTAATGGTGGTAAAGGGGTTATGTAAGACTACATTGTCCACTGTAATAGTGGTAAAGGGGTTATGTAAGGCTACATTGTCCACTGTAATCGTGATGAAGGGGTTATGTAAAAACTACATTGTCCATTGTAATGGTGGTAAAGGGGTTATGTAAGACTACATTGTCCATTGTAATGGTGGTAAAGGGGTTATGTAAGACTACATTGTCCACTGTAACGGTGGTAAAGGGGTTATGTAAGACTACATTGTGCACTGTAATGGTGGTAAAGGGGTTATGTAAGACTACATTGTCCACTGTAATGGTGGTAAAGGGGTTATGTAAGACTACATTGTGCACTGTAATGGTGGTAAAGGGGTTATGTAAGACTACATTGTCCACTGTAATGGTGGTAAAGGGGTTATGTAAGGCTACACTGTCCTCTGTAATGGTGGTAAAGGGGTTATGTAAGGCTACACTGTCCACTGTAATGGTGGTAAAGGGGCTATGTAAGACAAAATTGTCCACTGTAATGGTGGTAAAGGGATTATGTAAGACTACATTGTCCACTGTAATGGTGGTAAAGGGGTTATGTAAGGCTACATTGTCCACTGTAATGGTGGTAAAGGGGTTATGTAAGACTACATTTTCCACTGTAATGGTGGTAAAGGGGTTATGTAAGACTACATTGTCCACTGTAATGGTGGTAAAGGGGTTATGTAAGACTAAATTGTCCACTGTAATGGTGGTAAAGGGGTTATGTAAGACTACATTGTCCACTTTAATGGTGGTAAAGGGGTTATGTAAGACTACATTGTCCACTGTAATGGTGGTAAAGGGGTTATGTAAGGCTACATTGTCCAATGTAATGGTGGTAAAGGGGTTATGTAAGGCTACACTGTCCACTGTAATGGTGGTAAAGGGGTTATGTAAGACTACATTGTCCACTGTAATGGTGGTTAAGGGGTTATGTAAGACTACATTGTCCACTTTAATGGTGGTAAAGGGGTTATGTAAGACTACATTACCCACTGTAATGGTGGTAGAGGGGTTATGTAAGACTACATTTTCCACTGTAATGGTGGTAAAGGGGTTATGTAAGGCTACACTGTCCACTGTAATGGTGGTAAAGGGGTTATGTAAGATTACATTGTCAACTGTAATGATGGTAAAGGGGTTATGTAAGACTACATTGTAAACTCTAATGGTGGTAAAGGGGTTATGTAAGGCTACATTGTACACTGTAATGGTGGTAAAGGGGTTATGTAAGACTACATTGTCCACTGTAATGGTGGTAAAGGGGTTATGTAAGGCTACACTGTCCACTGTAATGGTTGTAAAGGGGTTATGTAAGGCTACATTGTCTACTGTAATGGTTGTAAAGGGGTTATGTAAGACAAAATTGTCCACTGTAATGGTGGTAAAGGGTTTATGTAAGACTACATTGTTCACTGTAATAGTGGTAAAGGGGTTATGTAAGGCTACATTGTCCACTGTAATCGTGATGAAGGGGTTATGTAAGATTACATTTTCCACTGTAATGGTAGTAAAGGGGTTATGTAAGACTGCATTACCCACTGTAATTATGGTAAAGGGGTTATGTAAGGCTACATTGTCCACTGTAATGGTGATAAAGGGGTTATGTAAGACTACATTGTCCAGTGTAATGGTGGTAGAGGGGTTATGTAAGGCTACACTGTCCACTGTAATGGTGGTAAAGGGGTTATGTAAGATTACATTGTCAACTGTAATGGTGGTAAAGGGGTTATGTAAGACTACATTGTCAACTGTAATGGTGGTAAAGGGGTTATGTAAGACTACATTGTCCACTGTAATGGTGGTAAAGGGGTTATGTAAGGCTACACTGTCCACTGTAATGGTTGTAAAGGGGTTATGTAAGGCTACATTCTCCACTGTAATGGTGGTAAAGGGGTTATGTAATACTACATTGTCCACTGTAATGGTGGTAGAGGGGTTATGTAAGACTACATTGTCCACTGTAATGGTGGTAAAGAGGTTATGTAAGACTACATTACCCACTGTAATGGTGGTAGAGGGGTTATGTAAGGCTACACTGTCCACTGTATTGGTGGTAAAGGGGTTATGTAAGGCTACGCTGTCCACTGTAATAGTGGTAAAGGGGTTATGTAAGATTACATTGTCAACTGTAATGGTGGTAAAGGGGTTATGTAAGACTACATTGTCAACTGTAATGGTGGTAAAGGGGTTATGTAAGACTACATTGTCCACTGTAATGGTGGTAAAGGGGTTATGTAAGGCTACACTGTCCACTGTAATGGTGGTAAAGGGGTTATGTAATGCTACATTGTCCACTGTAATGGTGGTAAAGGGGTTATGTAAGACTACATTGTCCACTGTAATGGTGGTAATGGGGTTATGTAAGGCTACACTGTCCACTGTAATGGTGGTAAAGGGGTTATGTAAGGCTACACTGTCCACTGTAATGGTGGTAAAGGGGTTATGTAAGACAAAATTGTCCACTATAATGGAGGTAAAGGGGTTATGTAAGACTACATTGTCCACTGTAACGGTGGTAAAGGGGTTATGTAAGGCTACATTGTCCACTGTAATGGTGGTAAATGTGTTATGTAAGACTACATTGTCCACTGTAATGGTGGTAAAGGGGCTATGTAAGACTACATTGTCCACTGTAATGGTGGTAAAGGGGTTATGTAAGACTACATTGTCCACTGTAATGGTGGCAAAGGGGTTATGTAAGACTACATTGTCCTCTGTAATGGTGGTAAATGGGTTATGTAAGGCTACATTACCCACTGAAATGGTGGTAAAGAGGTTATGTAAGGCTACATTACCGACTGTAATGGTGGTAAAGTGGTTATGTAAGGCTACATTGTCTACTGTAATGGTAATAAAAGGGTTATGTAAGACTACATTGTCCACTGTAATGGTGGTAAAGGGGTTATGTAAGACTACATTACCCACTGTAATGGTGGTAAGGAGGTTATGTAAGACTACATTGTCCACTGTAATGGTGGTAAAGGGGTTATGTAAGACTACATTGTCCACTGTAATGGTGGTAAATGGGTTATGTAAGACTACATTGTCCACTGTAATCGTGATAAAGGGGTTATGTAAGATTACATTTTCCACTGTAATGCTGGTAAAGGGGTTATGTAAAAACTACATTGTCCATTGTAATGGTGGTAAAGGGGTTATGTAAGGCTACATTGTCCACTGTAATGGTGATAAAGGGGTTATGTAAGGCTACATTGTCCATTGTAATGGTGGTAAAGGGGTTATGTAAGACCACATTGTCAACTGTAATGGTTGTAAAGGGTTTAAGTAAGGCTACACTGTCCACTGTAATGGTGGTAAAGGGGTTATGTAAGACTACATTGTCCACTTTAATGGTGGTAAAGGGATTATGTAAGGCTACACTGTCCACTGTAATGGTAGTAAAGGGGTTATGTAAGATTACATTGTCAACTGTAATGGTGGTAAAGGGGTTATGTAAGACTACATTGTCAACTGTAATGGTGGTAAAGGGGTTATGTAAGACTACATTGTCCTCTGTAATGGTGGTAAAGGGGTTATGTAAGACTACATTACCCACTGTAATGGTGGTAGAGGGGTTATGTAAGGCTACACTGTCCACTGTAATGGTGGTAAAGGGGTTATGTAAGATTACATTGTCAATGGTAATGGTGGTAAAGGGGTTATGTAAGACTACATTGTCAACTGTAATGGTGGTAAAGGGGTTATGTAAGACTACATTGTCCACTGTAATGGTGGTAAAGGGGTTATGTAAGGCTACACTGTCCACTGTAATGGTTGTAAAGGGGTTATGTAAGGCTACATTGTCCACTGTAATGGTGGTAAAGGGGTTATGTAAGACTACATTTCCACTGTAATGGTGGTAAAGGGGTTATGTAAGACTACATTGTCCACTGTAATGGTGGTAGAGGGGTTATGTAAGACTACATTGTCCACTGTAATGGTGGTAAAGAGGTTATGTAAGACTACATTACCCACTGTAATGGTGGTAGAGGGGTTATGTAAGGCTACACTGTCCACTGTATTGGTGGTAAAGGGGTTATGTAAGGCTACACTGTCCACTGTAATAGTGGTAAAGGGGTTATGTAAGATTACATTGTCAACTGTAATGGTGGTAAAGGGGTTATGTAAGACTACATTGTCAACTGTAATGGTGGTAAAGGGGTTATGTAAGACTACATTGTCCACTGTAATGGTGGTAAAGGGGTTATGTAAGGCTACACTGTCCACTGTAATGGTGGTAATGGGGTTATGTAAGGCTACATTGTTCACTGTAATGGTGGTAAAGGGGTTATGTAAGACTACATTGTCCACTGTAATGGTGGTAAAGGGGTTATGTAAGGCTACACTGTCCACTGTAATGGTGGTAAAGGGGTTATGTAAGGCTACACTGTCCACTGTAATGGTGGTAAAGGGGTTATGTAAGACAAAATTGTCCACTATAATGGAGGTAAAGGGGTTATGTAAGACTACATTGTCCACTGTAACGGTGGTAAAGGGGTTATGTAAGGCTACATTGTTCACTGTAATGGTGGTAAATGTGTTATGTAAGACTACATTGTCCACTGTAATGGTGGTAAAGGGGCTATGTAAGACTACATTGTCCACTGTAATGGTGGTAAAGGGGTTTTGTAAGACTACATTGTCCACTGTAATGGTGGCAAAGGGGTTATGTAAGACTACATTGTCCTCTGTAATGGTGGTAAAGGGGTTATGTAAGGCTACATTACCCACTGAAATGGTGGTAAAGAGGTTATGTAAGGCTACATTACCCACTGTAATGGTGGTAAAGTGGTTATGTAAGGCTACATTGTCTACTGTAATGGTGATAAAAGGGTTATGTAAGACTACATTGTCCACTGTAATGGTGGTAAGGAGGTTATGTAAGGCTACATTGTCCACTGTAATGGTGGTAAATGGGTTATGTAAGACTACATTGTCCACTGTAATCGTGATAAAGGGGTTATGTAAGATTACATTTTCCACTGTAATGCTGGTAAAGGGGTTATGTAAAAACTACATTGTCCATTGTAATGGTGGTAAAGGGGTTATGTAAGACTACATTGTCCACTGTAATGGTGGTAAAGGGGTTATGTAAGACTACATTGTCCATTGTAATGGTGGTAAAGGGGTTATGTAAGACTACATTGTCCACTGTAATGGTGGTAAAGGGGTTATGTAAGACTACATTGTGCACTGTAATGGTGGTAAAGGGGTTATGTAAGACTACATTGTCCACTGTAATGGTGGTAAAGGGGTTATGTAAGACTATAGTGTGCACTGTAATGGTGGTAAAGGGGTTATGTAAGACTACATTGTCCACTGTAATGGTGGTAAAGGGGTTATGTAAGGCTACACTGTCCACTGTAATGGTGGTAAAGGGGTTATGTAAGGCTACACTGTCCACTGTAATGGTGGTAAAGGGGCTATGTAAGACAAAATTGTCCACTGTAATGGTGGTAAAGGGATCATGTAAGACTACATTGTCCACTGTAATGGTGGTAAAGTGGTTATGTAAGACTACATTGTCCACTGTAATGGTGGTAAAGGGGTTATGTAAGACTACATTACCCACTGTAATGGTGGTAGAGGGGTTATGTAAGGCTACACTGTCCACTGTAATGGTGGTAAAGGGGTTATGTAAGATTACATTGTCAACTGTAATGGTGGTAAAGGGGTTATGTAAGACTACATTGTCAACTGTAATGGTGGTAAAGGGGTTATGTAAGACTACATTGTCCACTGTAATGGTGGTAAAGGGGTTATGTAAGGCTACACTGTCCACTGTAATGGTTGTAAAGGGGTTATGTAAGGCTACATTGTCCACTGTAATGGTGGTAAAGGGGTTATGTAAGACTACATTTCCACTGTAATGGTGGTAAAGGGGTTATGTAAGACTACATTGTCCACTGTAATGGTGGTAGAGGGGTTATGTAAGACTACATTGTCCACTGTAATGGTGGTAAAGAGGTTATGTAAGACTACATTACCCACTGTAATGGTGGTAGAGGGGTTATGTAAGGCTACACTGTCCACTGTATTGGTGGTAAAGGGGTTATGTAAGGCTACACTGTCCACTGTAATAGTGGTAAAGGGGTTATGTAAGATTACATTGTCAACTGTAATGGTGGTAAAGGGGTTATGTAAGACTACATTGTCAACTGTAATGGTGGTAAAGGGGTTATGTAAGACTACATTGTCCACTGTAATGGTGGTAAAGGGGTTATGTAAGGCTACACTGTCCACTGTAATGGTGGTAAAGGGGTTATGTAAGGCTACATTGTCCACTGTAATGGTGGTAAAGGGGTTATGTAAGACTACATTGTCCACTGTAATGGTGGTAATGGGGTTATGTAAGGCTACACTGTCCACTGTAATGGTGGTAAAGGGGTTATGTAAGGCTACACTGTCCACTGTAATGGTGGTAAAGGGGTTATGTAAGACAAAATTGTCCACTATAATGGAGGTAAAGGGGTTATGTAAGACTACATTGTCCACTGTAACGGTGGTAAAGGGGTTATGTAAGGCTACATTGTCCACTGTAATGGTGGTAAATGTGTTATGTAAGACTACATTGTCCACTGTAATGGTGGTAAAGGGGCTATGTAAGACTACATTGTCCACTGTAATGGTGGTAAAGGGGTTATGTAAGACTACATTGTCCACTGTAATGGTGGCAAAGGGGTTATGTAAGACTACATTGTCCTCTGTAATGGTGGTAAATGGGTTATGTAAGGCTACATTACCCACTGAAATGGTGGTAAAAGGTTATGTAAGGCTACATTACCCACTGTAATGGTGGTAAAGTGGTTATGTAAGGCTACATTGTCTACTGTAATGGTGATAAAAGGGTTATGTAAGACTACATTGTCCACTGTAATGGTGGTAAAGGTGTTATGTAAGACTACATTACCCACTGTAATGGTGGTAAGGAGGTTATGTAAGGCTACATTGTCCACTGTAATGGTGGTAAAGGGGTTATGTAAGACTACATTGTCCACTGTAATGGTGGTAAATGGGTTATGTAAGACTACATTGTCCACTGTAATCGTGATAAAGGGGTTATGTAAGATTACATTTTCCACTGTAATGCTGGTAAAGGGGTTATGTAAAAACTACATTGTCCATTGTAATGGTGGTAAAGGGGTTATGTAAGACTACATTGTCCATTGTAATGGTGGTAAAGGGGTTATGTAAGACTACATTGTCCACTGTAATGGTGGAAAGGGGTTATGTAAGTCTACATTGTGCACTGTAATGGTGGTAAAGGGGTTATGTAAGACTACATTGTCAACTGTAATGGTGGTAAAGGGGTTATGTAAGGCTACACTGTCCACTGTAATGGTGGTAAAGGGGTTATGTAAGGCTACACTGTCCACTGTAATGGTGGTAAAGGGGCTATGTAAGACAAAATTGTCCACTGTAATGGTGATAAAGGGGTTATGTAAGACTACATTGTCCAGTGTAATGGTGGTAAAGGGGTTATGTAAGACTACATTGTCCACTGTAATGGTGGTAAAAGGGGTTATGTAAGACTACATTGTCCACTGTAATGGTGCTAAAGGGGTTATGTAAGACTACATTGTCTACTGTAATGGTGGTAAACAGGTTATGTAAGACTACATTGTCCACTGTAATGGTGGTAAAGGGGTTATGTAAGACTACATTGTCCACTGTAATGGTGGTAAAGGGGTTATGTAAGACTACATTACCCACTGTAATGGTGGTAGAGGGGTTATGTAAGGCTACACTGTCCACTGTAATGGTGGTAAAGGGGTTATGTAAGATTACGTTGTCAACTGTAATGGTGGTAAAGGGGTTATGTAAGACTACATTGTCAACTGTAATGGTGGTAAAGGGGTTATGTAAGGCTACACTGTCCACTGTAATAGTGGTAAAGGGGTTATGTAAGATTACATTGTCAACTGTAATGGTGGTAAAGGGGTTATGTAAGACTACATTGTCAACTGTAATGGTGGTAAAGTGGTTATGTAAGACTACATTGTCCACTGTAATGGTGGTAAAGGGGTTATGTAAGGCTACACTGTCCACTGTAATGGTGGTAAAGAGGTTATGTAAGGCTACATTGTCCACTGTAATGGTGGTAAAGGGGTTATGTAAGACTACATTGTCCACTGTAATGGTGGTAATGGGGTTATGTAAGGCTACACTGTCCACTGTAATGGTGGTAAAGGGGTTATGTAAGGCTACACTGTCCACTGTAATGGTGGTAAAGGGGTTATGTAAGACAAAATTGCCCACTATAATGGAGGTAAAGGGGTTATGTAAGACTACATTGTCCACTGTAACGGTGGTAAAGGGGTTATGTAAGGCTACATTGTCCACTGTAATGGTGGTAAATGTGTTATGTAAGACTACATTGTCCACTGTAATGGTGGTAAAGGGGCTATGTAAGACTACAATGTCCACTGTAATGGTGGTAAAGGGGTTATGTAAGACTACATTGTCCACTGTAATGGTGGCAAAGGGGTTATGTAAGACTACATTGTCCTCTGTAATGCTGGTAAAGGGGTTATGTAAGGCTACATTACCCACTGAAATGGTGGTAAAGAGGTTATGTAAGGCTACATTACCCACTGTAATGGTGGTAAAGTGGTTATTTAAGGCTACATTGTCTACTGTAATGGTGATAAAAGGGTTATGTAAAAACTACATTGTCCATTGTAATGGTGGTAAAGGGGTTATGTAAGACTACATTGTCCATTGTAATGGTGGTAAAGGGGTTATGTAAGACTACATTGTCCACTGTAACGGTGGTAAAGGGGTTATGTAAGACTACATTGTGCACTGTAATGGTGGTAAAGGGGTTATGTAAGACTACATTGTCCACTGTAATGGTGGTAAAGGGGTTATGTAAGACTACATTGTGCACTGTAATGGTGGTAAAGGGGTTATGTAAGACTACATTGTCCACTGTAATGGTGGTAAAGGGGTTATGTAAGGCTACACTGTCCACTGTAATGGTGGTAAAGGGGTTATGTAAGGCTACACTGTCCACTGTAATGGTGGTAAAGGGGCTATGTAAGACAAAATTGTCCACTGTAATGGTGGTAAAGGGATTATGTAAGACTACATTGTCCACTGTAATGGTGGTAAAGGGGTTATGTAAGGCTACATTGTCCACTGTAATGGTGGTAAAGGGGTTATGTAAGACTACATTTTCCACTGTAATGGTGGTAAAGGAGTTATGTAAGACTACATTGTCCACTGTAATGGTGGTAAAGGGGTTATGTAAGACTAAATTGTCCACTGTAATGGTGGTAAAGGGGTTATGTAAGACTACATTGTCCACTTTAATGGTGGTAAAGGGGTTATGTAAGACTACATTGTCCACTGTAATGGTGGTAAAGGGGTTATGTAAGGCTACATTGTCCAATGTAATGGTGGTAAAGGGGTTATGTAAGGCTACACTGTCCACTGTAATGGTGGTTAAGGGGTTATGTAAGACTACATTGTCCACTTTAATGGTGGTAAAGGGGTTATGTAAGACTACATTACCCACTGTAATGGTGGTAGAGGGGTTATGTAAGACTACATTTTCCACTGTAATGGTGGTAAAGGGGTTATGTAAGGCTACACTGTCCACTGTAATGGTGGTAAAGGGGTTATGTAAGATTACATTGTCAACTGTAATGATGGTAAAGGGGTTATGTAAGACTACATTGTAAACTCTAATGGTGGTAAAGGGGTTATGTAAGGCTACATTGTACACTGTAATGGTGGTAAAGGGGTTATGTAAGACTACATTGTCCACTGTAATGGTGGTAAAGGGGTTATGTAAGGCTACACTGTCCACTGTAATGGTTGTAAAGGGGTTATGTAAGGCTACATTGTCTACTGTAACGGTTGTAAAGGGGTTATGTAAGACAAAATTGTCCACTGGAATGGTGGTAAAGGGGTTATGTAAGACTACATTGTCCACTGTAATAGTGGTAAAGGGGTTATGTAAGGCTACATTGTCCACTGTAATCGTGATGAAGGGGTTATGTAAGATTACATTTTCCACTGTAATGGTAGTAAAGGGGTTATGTAAGACTGCATTACCCAATGTAATTATGGTAAAGGGGTTATGTAAGGCTACATTGTCCACTGTAATGGTGATAAAGGGGTTATGTAAGACTACATTGTCCAGTGTAATGGTGGTAAAGGCGTTATGTAAGACTACATTGTCCACTGTAATGGTGCTAAAGGGGTTATGTAAGACTACATTGTCTACTGTAATGGTGGTAAACAGGTTATGTAAGACTACATTGTCCACTGTAATGGTGGTAAAGGGGTTATGTAAGACTACATTGTCCACTGTAATGGTGGTAAAGGGGTTATGTAAGACTACATTACCCACTGTAATGGTGGTAGAGGGGTTATGTAAGGCTACACTGTCCACTGTAATGGTGGTAAAGGGGTTATGTAAGATTACGTTGTCAACTGTAATGGTGGTAAAGGGGTTATGTAAGACTACATTGTCAACTGTAATGGTGGTAAAGGGGTTATGTAAGGCTACACTGTCCACTGTAATAGTGGTAAAGGGGTTATGTAAGATTACATTGTCAACTGTAATGGTGGTAAAGGGGTTAAGTAAGACTACATTGTCAACTGTAATGGTGGTAAAGTGGTTATGTAAGACTACATTGTCCACTGTAATGGTGGTAAAGGGGTTATGTAAGACTACATTGTAAACTCTAATGGTGGTAAAGGGGTTATGTAAGGCTACATTGTACACTGTAATGGTGGTAAAGGGGTTATGTAAGACTACATTGTCAACTGTAATGGTGGTAAAGGGGTTATGTAAGATTACATTGTCAACTGTAATGATGGTAAAGGGGTTATGTAAGACTACATTGTAAACTCTAATGGTGGTAAAGGGGTTATGTAAGGCTACATTGTACACTGTAATGGTGGTAAAGGGGTTATGTAAGACTACATTGTCCACTGTAATGGTGGTAAAGGGGTTATGTAAGGCTACACTGTCCACTGTAATGGTTGTAAAGGGGTTATGTAAGGCTACATTGTCTACTGTAATGGTTGTAAAGGGGTTATGTAAGACAAAATTGTCCACTGTAATGGTGGTAAAGGGGTTATGTAAGACTACATTGTCCACTGTAATAGTGGTAAAGGGGTTATGTAAGGCTACATTGTCCACTGTAATCGTGATGAAGGGGTTATGTAAGATTACATTTTCCACTGTAATGGTAGTAAAGGGGTTATGTAAGACTGCATTACCCAATGTAATTATGGTAAAGGGGTTATGTAAGGCTACATTGTGCACTGTAATGGTGATAAAGGGGTTATGTAAGACTACATTGTCCAGTGTAATGGTGGTAAAGGGGTTATGTAAGACTACATTGTCCACTGTAATGGTGCTAAAGGGGTTATGTAAGACTACATTGTCTACTGTAATGGTGGTAAACAGGTTATGTAAGACTACATTGTCCACTGTAATGGTGGTAAAGGGGTTATGTAAGACTACATTGTCCACTGTAATGGTGGTAAAGGGGTTATGTAAGACTACATTACCCACTGTAATGGTGGTAGAGGGGTTATGTAAGGCTACACTGTCCACTGTAATGGTGGTAAAGGGGTTATGTAAGATTACGTTGTCAACTGTAATGGTGGTAAAGGGGTTATGTAAGACTACATTGTCAACTGTAATGGTGGTAAAGGGGTTATGTAAGGCTACACTGTCCACTGTAATAGTGGTAAAGGGGTTATGTAAGATTACATTGTCAACTGTAATGGTGGTAAAGGGGTTATGTAAGACTACATTGTCAACTGTAATGGTGGTAAAGTGGTTATGTAAGACTACATTGTCCACTGTAATGGTGGTAAAGGGGTTATGTAAGGCTACACTGTCCACTGTAATGGTGGTAAAGAGGTTATGTAAGGCTACATTGTCCACTGTAATGGTGGTAAAGGGGTTATGTAAGACTACATTGTCCACTGTAATGGTCGTAATGGGGTTATGTAAGGCTACACTGTCCACTGTAATGGTGGTAAAGGGGTTATGTAAGGCTACACTGTCCACTGTAATGGTGGTAAAGGGGTTATGTAAGACAAAATTGTCCACTATAATGGAGGTAAAGGGGTTATGTAAGACTACATTGTCCACTGTAACGGTGGTAAAGGGGTTATGTAAGGCTACATTGTCCACTGTAATGGTGGTAAATGTGTTATGTAAGACTACATTGTCCACTGTAATGGTGGTAAAGGGGCTATGTAAGACTACAATGTCCACTGTAATGGTGGTAAAGGGGTTATGTAAGACTACATTGTCCACTGTAATGGTGGCAAAGGGGTTATGTAAGACTACATTGTCCTCTGTAATGGTGGTAAAGGGGTTATGTAAGGCTACATTACCCACTGAAATGGTGGTAAAGAGGTTATGTAAGGCTACATTACCCACTGTAATGGTGGTAAAGTGGTTATGTAAGGCTACATTGTCTACTGTAATGGTGATAAAAGGGTTATGTAAAAACTACATTGTCCATTGTAATGGTGGTAAAGGGGTTATGTAAGACTACATTGTCCATTGTAATGGTGGTAAAGGGGTTATGTAAGACTACATTGTCCACTGTAACGGTGGTAAAGGGGTTATGTAAGAGTACATTGTGCACTGTAATGGTGGTAAAGGGGTTATGTAAGACTACATTGTCCACTGTAATGGTGGTAAAGGGGTTATGTAAGACTACATTGTGCACTGTAATGGTGGTAAAGGGGTTATGTAAGACTACATTGTCCACTGTAATGGTGGTAAAGGGGTTATGTAAGGCTACACTGTCCACTGTAATGGTGGTAAAGGGGTTATGTAAGGCTACACTGTCCACTGTAATGGTGGTAAAGGGGCTATGTAAGACAAAATTGTCCACTGTAATGGTGGTAAAGGGATTATGTAAGACTACATTGTCCACTGTAATGGTGGTAAAGGGGTTATGTAAGGCTACATTGTCCACTGTAATGGTGGTAAAGGGGTTATGTAAGACTACATTTTCCACTGTAATGGTGGTAAAGGAGTTATGTAAGACTAGATTGTCCACTGTAATGGTGGTAAAGGGGTTATGTAAGACTAAATTGTCCACTGTAATGGTGGTAAAGGGGTTATGTAAGACTACATTGTCCACTTTAATGGTGGTAAAGGGGTTATGTAAGACTACATTGTCCACTGTAATGGTGGTAAAGGGGTTATGTAAGGCTACATTGTCCAATGTAATGGTGGTAAAGGGGTTATGTAAGGCTACACTGTCCACTGTAATGGTGGTAAAGGGGTTATGTAAGACAAAATTGTCCACTGTAATGGTGGTTAAGGGGTTATGTAAGACTACATTGTCCACTTTAATGGTGGTAAAGGGGTTATGTAAGACTACATTACCCACTGTAATGGTGGTAGAGGGCTTATGTAAGACTACATTTTCCACTGTAATGGTGGTAAAGGGGTTATGTAAGGCTACACTCTCCACTGTAATGGTGGTAAAGGGGTTATGTAAGACTACATTGTAAACTCTAATGGTGGTAAAGGGGTTATGTAAGGCTACATTGTACACTGTAATGGTGGTAAAGGGGTTATGTAAGACTACATTGTCCACTGTAATGGTGGTAAAGGGGTTATGTAAGGCTACACTGTCCACTGTAATGGTTGTAAAGGGGTTATGTAAGGCTACATTGTCTACTGTAATGGTTGTAAAGGGGTTATGTAAGACAAAATTGTCCACTGTAATGGTGGTAAAGGGGTTATGTAAGACTACATTGTCCACTGTAATAGTGGTAAAGGGGTTATGTAAGGCTACATTGTCCACTGTAATCGTGATGAAGGGGTTATGTAAGATTACATTTTCCACTGTAATGGTAGTAAAGGGGTTATGTAAGACTGCATTACCCAATGTAATTATGGTAAAGGGGTTATGTAAGGCTACATTGTGCACTGTAATGGTGATAAAGGGGTTATGTAAGACTACATTGTCCAGTGTAATGGTGGTAAAGGGGTTATGTAAGACTACATTGTCCACTGTAATGGTGCTAAAGGGGTTATGTAAGACTACATTGTCTACTGTAATGGTGGTAAACAGGTTATGTAAGACTACATTGTCCACTGTAATGGTGGTAAAGGGGTTATGTAAGACTACATTGTCCACTGTAATGGTGGTAAAGGGGTTATGTAAGACTACATTACCCACTGTAATGGTGGTAGAGGGGTTATGTAAGGCTACACTGTCCACTGTAATGGTGGTAAAGGGGTTATGTAAGATTACGTTGTCAACTGTAATGGTGGTAAAGGGGTTATGTAAGACTACATTGTCAACTGTAATGGTGGTAAAGGGGTTATGTAAGGCTACACTGTCCACTGTAATAGTGGTAAAGGGGTTATGTAAGATTACATTGTCAACTGTAATGGTGGTAAAGGGGTTATGTAAGACTACATTGTCAACTGTAATGGTGGTAAAGTGGTTATGTAAGACTACATTGTCCACTGTAATGGTGGTAAAGAGGTTATGTAAGGCTACATTGTCCACTGTAATGGTGGTAAAGGGGTTATGTAAGACTACATTGTCCACTGTAATGGTCGTAATGGGGTTATGTAAGGCTACACTGTCCACTGTAATGGTGGTAAAGGGGTTATGTAAGGCTACACTGTCCACTGTAATGGTGGTAAAGGGGTTATGTAAGACAAAATTGTCCACTATAATGGAGGTAAAGGGGTTATGTAAGACTACATTGTCCACTGTAACGGTGGTAAAGGGGTTATGTAAGGCTACATTGTCCACTGTAATGGTGGTAAATGTGTTATGTAAGACTACATTGTCCACTGTAATGGTGGTAAAGGGGCTATGTAAGACTACAATGTCCACTGTAATGGTGGTAAAGGGGTTATGTAAGACTACATTGTCCACTGTAATGGTGGCAAAGGGGTTATGTAAGACTACATTGTCCTCTGTAATGGTGGTAAAGGGGTTATGTAAGGCTACATTACCCACTGAAATGGTGGTAAAGAGGTTATGTAAGGCTACATTACCCACTGTAATGGTGGTAAAGTGGTTATGTAAGGCTACATTGTCTACTGTAATGGTGATAAAAGGGTTATGTAAAAACTACATTGTCCATTGTAATGGTGGTAAAGGGGTTATGTAAGACTACATTGTCCATTGTAATGGTGGTAAAGGGGTTATGTAAGACTACATTGTCCACTGTAACGGTGGTAAAGGGGTTATGTAAGAGTACATTGTGCACTGTAATGGTGGTAAAGGGGTTATGTAAGACTACATTGTCCACTGTAATGGTGGTAAAGGGGTTATGTAAGACTACATTGTGCACTGTAATGGTGGTAAAGGGGTTATGTAAGACTACATTGTCCACTGTAATGGTGGTAAAGGGGTTATGTAAGGCTACACTGTCCACTGTAATGGTGGTAAAGGGGTTATGTAAGGCTACACTGTCCACTGTAATGGTGGTAAAGGGGCTATGTAAGACAAAATTGTCCACTGTAATGGTGGTAAAGGGATTATGTAAGACTACATTGTCCACTGTAATGGTGGTAAAGGGGTTATGTAAGGCTACATTGTCCACTGTAATGGTGGTAAAGGGGTTATGTAAGACTACATTTTCCACTGTAATGGTGGTAAAGGAGTTATGTAAGACTACATTGTCCACTGTAATGGTGGTAAAGGGGTTATGTAAGACTAAATTGTCCACTGTAATGGTGGTAAAGGGGTTATGTAAGACTACATTGTCCACTTTAATGGTGGTAAAGGGGTTATGTAAGACTACATTGTCCACTGTAATGGTGGTAAAGGGGTTATGTAAGGCTACATTGTCCAATGTAATGGTGGTAAAGGGGTTATGTAAGGCTACACTGTCCACTGTAATGGTGGTAAAGGGGTTATGTAAGACAAAATTGTCCACTGTAATGGTGGTTAAGGGGTTATGTAAGACTACATTGTCCACTTTAATGGTGGTAAAGGGGTTATGTAAGACTACATTACCCACTGTAATGGTGGTAGAGGGCTTATGTAAGACTACATTTTCCACTGTAATGGTGGTAAAGGGGTTATGTAAGGCTACACTCTCCACTGTAATGGTGGTAAAGGGGTTATGTAAGATTACATTGTCAACTGTAATGATGGTAAAGGGGTTATGTAAGACTACATTGTAAACTCTAATGGTGGTAAAGGGGTTATGTAAGGCTACATTGTACACTGTAATGGTGGTAAAGGGGTTATGTAAGACTACATTGTCCACTGTAATGGTGGTAAAGGGGTTATGTAAGGCTACACTGTCCACTGTAATGGTTGTAAAGGGGTTATGTAAGGCTACATTGTCTACTGTAATGGTTGTAAAGGGGTTATGTAAGACAAAATTGTCCACTGTAATGGTGGTAAAGGGGTTATGTAAGACTACATTGTTCACTTTAATAGTGGTAAAGGGGTTATGTAAGGCTACATTGTCCACTGTAATCGTGATGAAGGGGTTATGTAAGATTACATTTTCCACTGTAATGGTAGTAAAGGGGTTATGTAAGACTGCATTACCCACTGTAATTATGGTAAAGGGGTTATGTAAGGCTACATTGTCCACTGTAATGGTGATAAAGGGGTTATGTAAGACTACATTGTCCAGTGTAATGGTGGTAAAGGGGTTATGTAAGACTACATTGTCCACTGTAATGGTGGTAAAAGGGGTTATGTAAGACTACATTGTCCACTGTAATGGTGCTAAAGGGGTTATGTAAGACTACATTGTCTACTGTAATGGTGGTAAACAGGTTATGTATGACTACATTGTCCACTGTAATGGTGGTAAAGGGGTTATGTAAGACTACATTGTCCACTGTAATGGTGGTAAAGGGGTTATGTAAGGCTACATTACCCACTGAAATGGTGGTAAAGGGGTTATGTAAGACTACATTACCCACTGTAATGGTGGTAAGGAGGTTATGTAAGGCTACATTGTCAACTGTAATGGTGGTAAAGGGGTTATGTAAGACTACATTGTCCACTGTAATGGTGGTAAAGGGGTTATGTAAGGCTACATTACCCACTGTAATGGTGGTAAAGTGGTTATGTAAGGCTACATTGTCTACTGTAATGGTGATAAAAGGGTTATGTAAGACTACATTGTCCACTGTAATGGTGGTAAAGGGGTTATGTAAGACTACATTACCCACTGTAATGGTGGTAAGGAGGTTATGTAAGGCTACATTGTCCACTGTAATGGTGGTAAAGGGGTTATGTAAGACTACATTGTCCACTGTAATGGTGGTAAATGGGTTATGTAAGACTACATTGTCCACTGTAATTGTGATAAAGGGGTTATGTAAGATTACATTTTCCACTGTAATGCTGGTAAAGGGGTTATGTAAAAACTACATTGTCCATTGTAATGGTGGTAAAGGGGTTATGTAAGACTACATTGTCCATTGTAATGGTGATAAAGAGGTTATGTAAGACTACATTGTCCATTGTAATGGTGGTAAAGGGGTTATGTAAGACTACATTTCCACTGTAATGGTGGTAAAGGGGTTATGTAAGACTACATTGTCAACTGTAATGGTTGTAAAGGGGTTATGTAAGACTACATTGTACACTGTAATGGTGGTAAAGGGGTTATGTAAGACAACATTGTCAACTGTAATGGTGGTAAAGAGGTTATGTAAGACTACATTGTCTACTGTAATGGTGGTAAAGCGGTTATGTAAGACTACATAACCCACTGTAATGGTGGTAAAGGGGTTATGTAAGGTTACATTGTCCACTGTAATGGCGGTAAATGGGTTATGTAAGACTACATAACCCACTGTAATGGTGGTAAAGGGGTTATGTAAGGCTACATTGTCCACCGTAATGGTGGTAAAGGGGTTATGTAAGACTACATTGTCCACTGTAATGGTGGTAAAGGGGTTATGTAAGACAACACTATCCACTGTAATGGTTGTAAAGGGATTATGTAAGACTACATTGTCCACTGTAATGGTGGTAAAGGGGTTATGTCAGACACCACTGTCCACTGTAATGGTGGTAAAGGGGTTATGCCAGACACCACTGTCCACTGTAATGGTGGTAAAGGGGTTATGTAAGGCTACATTGTCTATTGTAATGGTGGTAAAGGGGTTATGTAAGGCTACACTCTCCACTGTAATGGTGGTAAAGGGGTTATGTAATACTACATTGTCCACTGAAATGGTGGTAAATGGGTTATGTAAGACTACATTGTCCACTTTAATGGTGGTAAAGGGGTTATGTAAGACTACATTGTCCACTGTAATGGTGGTATAGGGGTTATGTAAGACTACATTGTCCACTGTAATGGTGGTAAAGGGGTTATGTAAGGCTACATTGTCCACTGTAATGGTGGTAAAGGGCTTATGTAAGACTACATTGTCCACTGTAATGATGGTAAAGGGGTTATGTAAGGCTACATTGTCCACTGTAATGGTGGTAAAGGGTTTATGTAAGACTACATAACCCACTGTAATGGTGATAAAGGGGTTATGTAAGACTACATTGTCTACTGTAATGGTGGTAAAGAGGTTATGTAAGACTACATTGTCCACTGTAATGGTGGTAAAGGGGTTATGTAAGACTACATTGTCCACTGTAATGGTGGCAAAGGGGTTATGTAAGCTACACCATCCACTGTAATGGTGGTAAAGGGGTTATGTAAGACTACATTACCCACTGTAATGTTGGTAAAGGGCTTATGTAAGACTATATTGTCCACTGTAATGATGGTAAAGGGGTTATGTAAGACTACGTTGTCCACTGTACTGGTGTTAAAGGGGTTATGTAAGGCTACATTGTCCACTGTAATGGTGATAAAGGGGTTATGTAAGACTACATTGTCCACTGTAATGGTGGTAAAGGGGTTATGTAAGGCTACATTGTCCACTGTAATCGTGATAAAGGGGTTATGTAAGACTACATTTTCCACTGTAATGGTGGTAAAGGGGTTATGTAAGACTACATTGTCTACTGTAATGGTGGTAAAGAGGTTATGTAAGACTACATTGTCCACTGTAATGGTGGTAAAGGGGTTATGTAAGACTACATTGTCCACTGTAATGATGGTAAAGGGGTTATGTATGGCTACATTGTCCACTGTAATGGTGGTAAAGGGGTTATGTAAGACTACATTGTCCACTGTAGTGGTGGTAAAAGGGGTTATGTAAGACTACATTGTCCACTGTAATGGTGGTAAAGGGGTTATGTAAGACTACATTGTCTACTGTAATGGTGGTAAACAGTGTATGTAAGACTACATTGTCCACTGTAATGGAGGTAAAGGGGTTATGTAAGACTACATTGTCCACTGTAATGGTGGCAATGGGGTTATGTAAGGCTACATTGCCCACTGTAATGGTGGTAAAGGGGTTATGTAAGACAACATAACCCACTGTAATGGTGGTAAAGCGGTTATGTAAGGCTACATAACCCACTGTAATGTTGGTACAGGGGTTATGTTAGGCTACATTACCCACTGAAATGGTGGTAAAGAGGTTATGTAAGGCTACATTACCCACTGTAATGGTGGTAAAGGGGTTATGTAAGGCTACACTGTCTACTGTAATGGTGATAAAAGGGTTATGTAAGACTACATTGTCCACTGAAATGGTGGTAAAGAGGTTATGTAAGTCTACATTGTCTACTGTAATGGTGGTAAAGGGGTTATGTAAGGCTACATTGTCCACTGTAATGGTGGTAAAGGGGTTACGTAAGACAACGTTGTCCACTGTAACAGCGGTAAAGGGGTTATGTAAGACTACATTGTCAACTGTAATGGTGGTAAAGGGGTTATGTAAGACTACATTGTCCACTGTAATGGTGGTAAAGGGGTTATGTAAGGCTACACTGTCCACTGTAATGGTGGTAAAGGGGTTATGTAAGGCTACATTGTCCACTGTAATGGTGGTAAAGGGGTTATGTAAGACTACATTGTCCACTGTAATGGTGGTAATGGGGTTATGTAAGGCTACACTGTCCACTGTAATGGTGGTAAAGGGGTTATGTAAGGCTACACTGTCCACTGTAATGGTGGTAAAGGGGTTATGTAAGACAAAATTGTCCACTATAATGGAGGTAAAGGGGTTATGTAAGACTACATTGTCCACTGTAACGGTGGTAAAGGGGTTATGTAAGGCTACATTGTCCACTGTAATGGTGGTAAATGTGTTATGTAAGACTACATTGTCCACTGTAATGGTGGTAAAGGGGCTATGTAAGACTACATTGTCCACTGTAATGGTGGTAAAGGGGTTATGTAAGACTACATTGTCCACTGTAATGGTGGCAAAGGGGTTATGTAAGACTACATTGTCCTCTGTAATGGTGGTAAATGGGTTATGTAAGGCTACATTACCCACTGAAATGGTGGTAAAAGGTTATGTAAGGCTACATTACCCACTGTAATGGTGGTAAAGTGGTTATGTAAGGCTACATTGTCTACTGTAATGGTGATAAAAGGGTTATGTAAGACTACATTGTCCACTGTAATGGTGGTAAAGGTGTTATGTAAGACTACATTACCCACTGTAATGGTGGTAAGGAGGTTATGTAAGGCTACATTGTCCACTGTAATGGTGGTAAAGGGGTTATGTAAGACTACATTGTCCACTGTAATGGTGGTAAATGGGTTATGTAAGACTACATTGTCCACTGTAATCGTGATAAAGGGGTTATGTAAGATTACATTTTCCACTGTAATGCTGGTAAAGGGGTTATGTAAAAACTACATTGTCCATTGTAATGGTGGTAAAGGGGTTATGTAAGACTACATTGTCCATTGTAATGGTGGTAAAGGGGTTATGTAAGACTACATTGTCCACTGTAATGGTGGAAAGGGGTTATGTAAGTCTACATTGTGCACTGTAATGGTGGTAAAGGGGTTATGTAAGACTACATTGTCAACTGTAATGGTGGTAAAGGGGTTATGTAAGGCTACACTGTCCACTGTAATGGTGGTAAAGGGGTTATGTAAGGCTACACTGTCCACTGTAATGGTGGTAAAGGGGCTATGTAAGACAAAATTGTCCACTGTAATGGTGGTAAAGGGATTATGTAAGACTACATTGGCCACTGTAATGGTGGTAAAGGGGTTATGTAAGGCTACATTGTCCACTGTAATGGTGGTAAAGGGGTTATGTAAGACTACATTTTCCACTGTAATGGTGGTAAAGGGGTTATGTAAGACTACATTGTCCACTGTAATGGTGGTAAAGGGGTTATGTAAGACAAAATTGTCCACTGTAATGGTGGTTAAGGGGTTATGTAAGACTACATTGTCCACTTTAATGGTGGTAAAGGGGTTATGTAAGACTACATTACCCACTGTAATGGTGGTAGAGGGGTTATGTAAGACTACATTTTCCACTGTAATGGTGGTAAAGGGGTTATGTAAGGCTACACTGTCCACTGTAATGGTGGTAAAGGGGTTATGTAAGATTACATTGTCAACTGTAATGATGGTAAAGGGGTTATGTAAGACTACATTGTAAACTCTAATGGTGGTAAAGGGGTTATGTAAGGCTACATTGTACACTGTAATGGTGGTAAAGGGGTTATGTAAGACTACATTGTCCACTGTAATGGTGGTAAAGGGGTTATGTAAGGCTACACTGTCCACTGTAATGGTTGTAAAGGGGTTATGTAAGGCTACATTGTCTACTGTAATGATTGTAAAGGGGTTATGTAAGACAAAATTGTCCACTGTAATGGTGGTAAAGGGGTTATGTAAGACTACATTGTCCACTGTAATAGTGGTAAAGGGGTTATGTAAGGCTACATTGTCCACTGTAATCGTGATGAAGGGGTTATGTAAGATTACATTTTCCACTGTAATGGTAGTAAAGGGGTTATGTAAGACTGCATTACCCAATGTAATTATGGTAAAGGGGTTATGTAAGGCTACATTGTCCACTGTAATGGTGATAAAGGGGTTATGTAAGACTACATTGTCCAGTGTAATGGTGGTAAAGGGGTTATGTAAGACTACATTGTCCACTGTAATGGTGGTAAAAGGGGTTATGTAAGACTACATTGTCCACTGTAATGGTGCTAAAGGGGTTATGTAAGACTACATTGTCTACTGTAATGGTGGTAAACAGGTTATGTAAGACTACATTGTCCACTGTAATGGTGGTAAAGGGGTTATGTAAGACTACATTGTCCACTGTAATGGTGGTAAAGGGGTTATGTAAGACTACATTACCCACTGTAATGGTGGTAGAGGGGTTATGTAAGGCTACACTGTCCACTGTAATGGTGGTAAAGGGGTTATGTAAGATTACGTTGTCAACTGTAATGGTGGTAAAGGGGTTATGTAAGACTACATTGTCAACTGTAATGGTGGTAAAGGGGTTATGTAAGGCTACACTGTCCACTGTAATAGTGGTAAAGGGGTTATGTAAGATTACATTGTCAACTGTAATGGTGGTAAAGGGGTTATGTAAGACTACATTGTCAACTGTAATGGTGGTAAAGTGGTTATGTAAGACTACATTGTCCACTGTAATGGTGGTAAAGGGGTTATGTAAGGCTACACTGTCCACTGTAATGGTGGTAAAGAGGTTATGTAAGGCTACATTGTCCACTGTAATGGTGGTAAAGGGGTTATGTAAGACTACATTGTCCACTGTAATGGTGGTAATGGGGTTATGTAAGGCTACACTGTCCACTGTAATGGTGGTAAAGGGGTTATGTAAGGCTACACTGTCCACTGTAATGGTGGTAAAGGGGTTATGTAAGACAAAATTGTCCACTATAATGGAGGTAAAGGGGTTATGTAAGACTACATTGTCCACTGTAACGGTGGTAAAGGGGTTATGTAAGGCTACATTGTCCACTGTAATGGTGGTAAATGTGTTATGTAAGACTACATTGTCCACTGTAATGGTGGTAAAGGGGCTATGTAAGACTACAATGTCCACTGTAATGGTGGTAAAGGGGTTATGTAAGACTACATTGTCCACTGTAATGGTGGCAAAGGGGTTATGTAAGACTACATTGTCCTCTGTAATGCTGGTAAAGGGGTTATGTAAGGCTACATTACCCACTGAAATGGTGGTAAAGAGGTTATGTAAGGCTACATTACCCACTGTAATGGTGGTAAAGTGGTTATTTAAGGCTACATTGTCTACTGTAATGGTGATAAAAGGGTTATGTAAAAACTACATTGTCCATTGTAATGGTGGTAAAGGGGTTATGTAAGACTACATTGTCCATTGTAATGGTGGTAAAGGGGTTATGTAAGACTACATTGTCCACTGTAACGGTGGTAAAGGGGTTATGTAAGACTACATTGTGCACTGTAATGGTGGTAAAGGGGTTATGTAAGACTACATTGTCCACTGTAATGGTGGTAAAGGGGTTATGTAAGACTACATTGTGCACTGTAATGGTGGTAAAGGGGTTATGTAAGACTACATTGTCCACTGTAATGGTGGTAAAGGGGTTATGTAAGGCTACACTGTCCACTGTAATGGTGGTAAAGGGGTTATGTAAGGCTACACTGTCCACTGTAATGGTGGTAAAGGGGCTATGTAAGACAAAATTGTCCACTGTAATGGTGGTAAAGGGATTATGTAAGACTACATTGTCCACTGTAATGGTGGTAAAGGGGTTATGTAAGGCTACATTGTCCACTGTAATGGTGGTAAAGGGGTTATGTAAGACTACATTTTCCACTGTAATGGTGGTAAAGGAGTTATGTAAGACTACATTGTCCACTGTAATGGTGGTAAAGGGGTTATGTAAGACTAAATTGTCCACTGTAATGGTGGTAAAGGGGTTATGTAAGACTACATTGTCCACTTTAATGGTGGTAAAGGGGTTATGTAAGACTACATTGTCCACTGTAATGGTGGTAAAGGGGTTATGTAAGGCTACATTGTCCAATGTAATGGTGGTAAAGGGGTTATGTAAGGCTACACTGTCCACTGTAATGGTGGTTAAGGGGTTATGTAAGACTACATTGTCCACTTTAATGGTGGTAAAGGGGTTATGTAAGACTACATTACCCACTGTAATGGTGGTAGAGGGGTTATGTAAGACTACATTTTCCACTGTAATGGTGGTAAAGGGGTTATGTAAGGCTACACTGTCCACTGTAATGGTGGTAAAGGGGTTATGTAAGATTACATTGTCAACTGTAATGATGGTAAAGGGGTTATGTAAGACTACATTGTAAACTCTAATGGTGGTAAAGGGGTTATGTAAGGCTACATTGTACACTGTAATGGTGGTAAAGGGGTTATGTAAGACTACATTGTCCACTGTAATGGTGGTAAAGGGGTTATGTAAGGCTACACTGTCCACTGTAATGGTTGTAAAGGGGTTATGTAAGGCTACATTGTCTACTGTAATGGTTGTAAAGGGGTTATGTAAGACAAAATTGTCCACTGGAATGGTGGTAAAGGGGTTATGTAAGACTACATTGTCCACTGTAATAGTGGTAAAGGGGTTATGTAAGGCTACATTGTCCACTGTAATCGTGATGAAGGGGTTATGTAAGATTACATTTTCCACTGTAATGGTAGTAAAGGGGTTATGTAAGACTGCATTACCCAATGTAATTATGGTAAAGGGGTTATGTAAGGCTACATTGTCCACTGTAATGGTGATAAAGGGGTTATGTAAGACTACATTGTCCAGTGTAATGGTGGTAAAGGCGTTATGTAAGACTACATTGTCCACTGTAATGGTGCTAAAGGGGTTATGTAAGACTACATTGTCTACTGTAATGGTGGTAAACAGGTTATGTAAGACTACATTGTCCACTGTAATGGTGGTAAAGGGGTTATGTAAGACTACATTGTCCACTGTAATGGTGGTAAAGGGGTTATGTAAGACTACATTACCCACTGTAATGGTGGTAGAGGGGTTATGTAAGGCTACACTGTCCACTGTAATGGTGGTAAAGGGGTTATGTAAGATTACGTTGTCAACTGTAATGGTGGTAAAGGGGTTATGTAAGACTACATTGTCAACTGTAATGGTGGTAAAGGGGTTATGTAAGGCTACACTGTCCACTGTAATAGTGGTAAAGGGGTTATGTAAGATTACATTGTCAACTGTAATGGTGGTAAAGGGGTTATGTAAGACTACATTGTCAACTGTAATGGTGGTAAAGTGGTTATGTAAGACTACATTGTCCACTGTAATGGTGGTAAAGGGGTTATGTAAGACTACATTGTAAACTCTAATGGTGGTAAAGGGGTTATGTAAGGCTACATTGTACACTGTAATGGTGGTAAAGGGGTTATGTAAGACTACATTGTCAACTGTAATGGTGGTAAAGGGGTTATGTAAGATTACATTGTCAACTGTAATGATGGTAAAGGGGTTATGTAAGACTACATTGTAAACTCTAATGGTGGTAAAGGGGTTATGTAAGGCTACATTGTACACTGTAATGGTGGTAAAGGGGTTATGTAAGACTACATTGTCCACTGTAATGGTGGTAAAGGGGTTATGTAAGGCTACACTGTCCACTGTAATGGTTGTAAAGGGGTTATGTAAGGCTACATTGTCTACTGTAATGGTTGTAAAGGGGTTATGTAAGACAAAATTGTCCACTGTAATGGTGGTAAAGGGGTTATGTAAGACTACATTGTCCACTGTAATAGTGGTAAAGGGGTTATGTAAGGCTACATTGTCCACTGTAATCGTGATGAAGGGGTTATGTAAGATTACATTTTCCACTGTAATGGTAGTAAAGGGGTTATGTAAGACTGCATTACCCAATGTAATTATGGTAAAGGGGTTATGTAAGGCTACATTGTGCACTGTAATGGTGATAAAGGGGTTATGTAAGACTACATTGTCCAGTGTAATGGTGGTAAAGGGGTTATGTAAGACTACATTGTCCACTGTAATGGTGCTAAAGGGGTTATGTAAGACTACATTGTCTACTGTAATGGTGGTAAACAGGTTATGTAAGACTACATTGTCCACTGTAATGGTGGTAAAGGGGTTATGTAAGACTACATTGTCCACTGTAATGGTGGTAAAGGGGTTATGTAAGACTACATTACCCACTGTAATGGTGGTAGAGGGGTTATGTAAGGCTACACTGTCCACTGTAATGGTGGTAAAGGGGTTATGTAAGACTACATTGTGCACTGTAATGGTGGTAAAGGGGTTATGTAAGACTACATTGTCCACTGTAATGGTGGTAAAGGGGTTATGTAAGGCTACACTGTCCACTGTAATGGTGGTAAAGGGGTTATGTAAGGCTACACTGTCCACTGTAATGGTGGTAAAGGGGCTATGTAAGACAAAATTGTCCACTGTAATGGTGGTAAAGGGATTATGTAAGACTACATTGTCCACTGTAATGGTGGTAAAGGGGTTATGTAAGGCTACATTGTCCACTGTAATGGTGGTAAAGGGGTTATGTAAGACTACATTTTCCACTGTAATGGTGGTAAAGGAGTTATGTAAGACTACATTGTCCACTGTAATGGTGGTAAAGGGGTTATGTAAGACTAAATTGTCCACTGTAATGGTGGTAAAGGGGTTATGTAAGACTACATTGTCCACTTTAATGGTGGTAAAGGGGTTATGTAAGACTACATTGTCCACTGTAATGGTGGTAAAGGGGTTATGTAAGGCTACATTGTCCAATGTAATGGTGGTAAAGGGGTTATGTAAGGCTACACTGTCCACTGTAATGGTGGTTAAGGGGTTATGTAAGACTACATTGTCCACTTTAATGGTGGTAAAGGGGTTATGTAAGACTACATTACCCACTGTAATGGTGGTAGAGGGGTTATGTAAGACTACATTTTCCACTGTAATGGTGGTAAAGGGGTTATGTAAGGCTACACTGTCCACTGTAATGGTGGTAAAGGGGTTATGTAAGATTACATTGTCAACTGTAATGATGGTAAAGGGGTTATGTAAGACTACATTGTAAACTCTAATGGTGGTAAAGGGGTTATGTAAGGCTACATTGTACACTGTAATGGTGGTAAAGGGGTTATGTAAGACTACATTGTCCACTGTAATGGTGGTAAAGGGGTTATGTAAGGCTACACTGTCCACTGTAATGGTTGTAAAGGGGTTATGTAAGGCTACATTGTCTACTGTAATGGTTGTAAAGGGGTTATGTAAGACAAAATTGTCCACTGGAATGGTGGTAAAGGGGTTATGTAAGACTACATTGTCCACTGTAATAGTGGTAAAGGGGTTATGTAAGGCTACATTGTCCACTGTAATCGTGATGAAGGGGTTATGTAAGATTACATTTTCCACTGTAATGGTAGTAAAGGGGTTATGTAAGACTGCATTACCCAATGTAATTATGGTAAAGGGGTTATGTAAGGCTACATTGTCCACTGTAATGGTGATAAAGGGGTTATGTAAGACTACATTGTCCAGTGTAATGGTGGTAAAGGCGTTATGTAAGACTACATTGTCCACTGTAATGGTGCTAAAGGGGTTATGTAAGACTACATTGTCTACTGTAATGGTGGTAAACAGGTTATGTAAGACTACATTGTCCACTGTAATGGTGGTAAAGGGGTTATGTAAGACTACATTGTCCACTGTAATGGTGGTAAAGGGGTTATGTAAGACTACATTACCCACTGTAATGGTGGTAGAGGGGTTATGTAAGGCTACACTGTCCACTGTAATGGTGGTAAAGGGGTTATGTAAGATTACGTTGTCAACTGTAATGGTGGTAAAGGGGTTATGTAAGACTACATTGTCAACTGTAATGGTGGTAAAGGGGTTATGTAAGGCTACACTGTCCACTGTAATAGTGGTAAAGGGGTTATGTAAGATTACATTGTCAACTGTAATGGTGGTAAAGGGGTTATGTAAGACTACATTGTCAACTGTAATGGTGGTAAAGTGGTTATGTAAGACTACATTGTCCACTGTAATGGTGGTAAAGGGGTTATGTAAGACTACATTGTAAACTCTAATGGTGGTAAAGGGGTTATGTAAGGCTACATTGTACACTGTAATGGTGGTAAAGGGGTTATGTAAGACTACATTGTCAACTGTAATGGTGGTAAAGGGGTTATGTAAGATTACATTGTCAACTGTAATGATGGTAAAGGGGTTATGTAAGACTACATTGTAAACTCTAATGGTGGTAAAGGGGTTATGTAAGGCTACATTGTACACTGTAATGGTGGTAAAGGGGTTATGTAAGACTACATTGTCCACTGTAATGGTGGTAAAGGGGTTATGTAAGGCTACACTGTCCACTGTAATGGTTGTAAAGGGGTTATGTAAGGCTACATTGTCTACTGTAATGGTTGTAAAGGGGTTATGTAAGACAAAATTGTCCACTGTAATGGTGGTAAAGGGGTTATGTAAGACTACATTGTCCACTGTAATAGTGGTAAAGGGGTTATGTAAGGCTACATTGTCCACTGTAATCGTGATGAAGGGGTTATGTAAGATTACATTTTCCACTGTAATGGTAGTAAAGGGGTTATGTAAGACTGCATTACCCAATGTAATTATGGTAAAGGGGTTATGTAAGGCTACATTGTGCACTGTAATGGTGATAAAGGGGTTATGTAAGACTACATTGTCCAGTGTAATGGTGGTAAAGGGGTTATGTAAGACTACATTGTCCACTGTAATGGTGCTAAAGGGGTTATGTAAGACTACATTGTCTACTGTAATGGTGGTAAACAGGTTATGTAAGACTACATTGTCCACTGTAATGGTGGTAAAGGGGTTATGTAAGACTACATTGTCCACTGTAATGGTGGTAAAGGTGTTATGTAAGACTACATTACCCACTGTAATGGTGGTAGAGGGGTTATGTAAGGCTACACTGTCCACTGTAATGGTGGTAAAGGGGTTATGTAAGATTACGTTGTCAACTGTAATGGTGGTAAAGGGGTTATGTAAGACTACATTGTCAACTGTAATGGTGGTAAAGGGGTTATGTAAGGCTACACTGTCCACTGTAATAGTGGTAAAGGGGTTATGTAAGATTACATTGTCAACTGTAATGGTGGTAAAGGGGTTATGTAAGACTACATTGTCAACTGTAATGGTGGTAAAGTGGTTATGTAAGACTACATTGTCCACTGTAATGGTGGTAAAGGGGTTATGTAAGGCTACACTGTCCACTGTAATGGTGGTAAAGAGGTTATGTAAGGCTACATTGTCCACTGTAATGGTGGTAAAGGGGTTATGTAAGACTACATTGTCCACTGTAATGGTCGTAATGGGGTTATGTAAGCCTACACTGTCCACTGTAATGGTGGTAAAGGGGTTATGTAAGGCTACACTGTCCACTGTAATGGTGGTAAAGGGGTTATGTAAGACAAAATTGTCCACTATAATGGAGGTAAAGGGGTTATGTAAGACTACATTGTCCACTGTAACGGTGGTAAAGGGGTTATGTAAGGCTACATTGTCCACTGTAATGGTGGTAAATGTGTTATGTAAGACTACATTGTCCACTGTAATGGTGGTAAAGGGGCTATGTAAGACTACAATGTCCACTGTAATGGTGGTAAAGGGGTTATGTAAGACTACATTGTCCACTGTAATGGTGGCAAAGGGGTTATGTAAGACTACATTGTCCTCTGTAATGGTGGTAAAGGGGTTATGTAAGGCTACATTACCCACTGAAATGGTGGTAAAGAGGTTATGTAAGGCTACATTACCCACTGTAATGGTGGTAAAGTGGTTATGTAAGGCTACATTGTCTACTGTAATGGTGATAAAAGGGTTATGTAAAAACTACATTGTCCATTGTAATGGTGGTAAAGGGGTTATGTAAGACTACATTGTCCATTGTAATGGTGGTAAAGGGGTTATGTAAGACTACATTGTCCACTGTAACGGTGGTAAAGGGGTTATGTAAGAGTACATTGTGCACTGTAATGGTGGTAAAGGGGTTATGTAAGACTACATTGTCCACTGTAATGGTGGTAAAGGGGTTATGTAAGACTACATTGTGCACTGTAATGGTGGTAAAGGGGTTATGTAAGACTACATTGTCCACTGTAATGGTGGTAAAGGGGTTATGTAAGGCTACACTGTCCACTGTAATGGTGGTAAAGGGGTTATGTAAGGCTACACTGTCCACTGTAATGGTGGTAAAGGGGCTATGTAAGACAAAATTGTCCACTGTAATGGTGGTAAAGGGATTATGTAAGACTACATTGTCCACTGTAATGGTGGTAAAGGGGTTATGTAAGGCTACATTGTCCACTGTAATGGTGGTAAAGGGGTTATGTAAGACTACATTTTCCACTGTAATGGTGGTAAAGGAGTTATGTAAGACTACATTGTCCACTGTAATGGTGGTAAAGGGGTTATGTAAGACTAAATTGTCCACTGTAATGGTGGTAAAGGGGTTATGTAAGACTACATTGTCCACTTTAATGGTGGTAAAGGGGTTATGTAAGACTACATTGTCCACTGTAATGGTGGTAAAGGGGTTATGTAAGGCTACATTGTCCAATGTAATGGTGGTAAAGGGGTTATGTAAGGCTACACTGTCCACTGTAATGGTGGTAAAGGGGTTATGTAAGACAAAATTGTCCACTGTAATGGTGGTTAAGGGGTTATGTAAGACTACATTGTCCACTTTAATGGTGGTAAAGGGGTTATGTAAGACTACATTACCCACTGTAATGGTGGTAGAGGGCTTATGTAAGACTACATTTTCCACTGTAATGGTGGTAAAGGGGTTATGTAAGGCTACACTCTCCACTGTAATGGTGGTAAAGGGGTTATGTAAGATTACATTGTCAACTGTAATGATGGTAAAGGGGTTATGTAAGACTACATTGTAAACTCTAATGGTGGTAAAGGGGTTATGTAAGGCTACATTGTACACTGTAATGGTGGTAAAGGGGTTATGTAAGACTACATTGTCCACTGTAATGGTGGTAAAGGGGTTATGTAAGGCTACACTGTCCACTGTAATGGTTGTAAAGGGGTTATGTAAGGCTACATTGTCTACTGTAATGGTTGTAAAGGGGTTATGTAAGACAAAATTGTCCACTGTAATGGTGGTAAAGGGGTTATGTAAGACTACATTGTTCACTTTAATAGTGGTAAAGGGGTTATGTAAGGCTACATTCTCCACTGTAATCGTGATGAAGGGGTTATGTAAGATTACATTTTCCACTGTAATGGTAGTAAAGGGGTTATGTAAGACTGCATTACCCACTGTAATTATGGTAAAGGGGTTATGTAAGGCTACATTGTCCACTGTAATGGTGATAAAGGGGTTATGTAAGACTACATTGTCCAGTGTAATGGTGGTAAAGGGGTTATGTAAGACTACATTGTCCACTGTAATGGTGGTAAAAGGGGTTATGTAAGACTACATTGTCCACTGTAATGGTGCTAAAGGGGTTATGTAAGACTACATTGTCTACTGTAATGGTGGTAAACAGGTTATGTAAGACTACATTGTCCACTGTAATGGTGGTAAAGGGGTTATGTAAGACTACATTGTCCACTGTAATGGTGGTAAAGGGGTTATGTAAGGCTACATTACCCACTGAAATGGTGGTAAAGGGGTTATGTAAGACTACATTACCCACTGTAATGGTGGTAAGGAGGTTATGTAAGGCTACATTGTCAACTGTAATGGTGGTAAAGGGGTTATGTAAGACTACATTGTCCACTGTAATGGTGGTAAAGGGGTTATGTAAGGCTACATTACCCACTGTAATGGTGGTAAAGTGGTTATGTAAGGCTACATTGTCTACTGTAATGGTGATAAAAGGGTTATGTAAGACTACATTGTCCACTGTAATGGTGGTAAAGGGGTTATGTAAGACTACATTACCCACTGTAATGGTGGTAAGGAGGTTATGTAAGGCTACATTGTCCACTGTAATGGTGGTAAAGGGGTTATGTAAGACTACATTGTCCACTGTAATGGTGGTAAATGGGTTATGTAAGACTACATTGTCCACTGTAATTGTGATAAAGGGGTTATGTAAGATTACATTTTCCACTGTAATGCTGGTAAAGGGGTTATGTAAAAACTACATTGTCCATTGTAATGGTGGTAAAGGGGTTATGTAAGACTACATTGTCCATTGTAATGGTGATAAAGAGGTTATGTAAGACTACATTGTCCATTGTAATGGTGGTAAAGGGGTTATGTAAGACTACATTTCCACTGTAATGGTGGTAAAGGGGTTATGTAAGACTACATTGTCAACTGTAATGGTTGTAAAGGGGTTATGTAAGACTACATTGTACACTGTAATGGTGGTAAAGGGGTTATGTAAGACAACATTGTCAACTGTAATGGTGGTAAAGAGGTTATGTAAGACTACATTGTCTACTGTAATGGTGGTAAAGCGGTTATGTAAGACTACATAACCCACTGTAATGGTGGTAAAGGGGTTATGTAAGGTTACATTGTCCACTGTAATGGCGGTAAATGGGTTATGTAAGACTACATAACCCACTGTAATGGTGGTAAAGGGGTTATGTAAGGCTACATTGTCCACCGTAATGGTGGTAAAGGGGTTATGTAAGACTACATTGTCCACTGTAATGGTGGTAAAGGGGTTATGTAAGACAACACTATCCACTGTAATGGTTGTAAAGGGATTATGTAAGACTACATTGTCCACTGTAATGGTGGTAAAGGGGTTATGTCAGACACCACTGTCCACTGTAATGGTGGTAAAGGGGTTATGCCAGACACCACTGTCCACTGTAATGGTGGTAAAGGGGTTATGTAAGGCTACATTGTCTATTGTAATGGTGGTAAAGGGGTTATGTAAGGCTACACTCTCCACTGTAATGGTGGTAAAGGGGTTATGTAATACTACATTGTCCACTGAAATGGTGGTAAATGGGTTATGTAAGACTACATTGTCCACTTTAATGGTGGTAAAGGGGTTATGTAAGACTACATTGTCCACTGTAATGGTGGTATAGGGGTTATGTAAGACTACATTGTCCACTGTAATGGTGGTAAAGGGGTTATGTAAGGCTACATTGTCCACTGTAATGGTGGTAAAGGGCTTATGTAAGACTACATTGTCCACTGTAATGATGGTAAAGGGGTTATGTAAGGCTACATTGTCCACTGTAATGGTGGTAAAGGGTTTATGTAAGACTACATAACCCACTGTAATGGTGATAAAGGGGTTATGTAAGACTACATTGTCTACTGTAATGGTGGTAAAGAGGTTATGTAAGACTACATTGTCCACTGTAATGGTGGTAAAGGGGTTATGTAAGACTACATTGTCCACTGTAATGGTGGCAAAGGGGTTATGTAAGCTACACCATCCACTGTAATGGTGGTAAAGGGGTTATGTAAGACTACATTACCCACTGTAATGTTGGTAAAGGGCTTATGTAAGACTATATTGTCCACTGTAATGATGGTAAAGGGGTTATGTAAGACTACGTTGTCCACTGTACTGGTGTTAAAGGGGTTATGTAAGGCTACATTGTCCACTGTAATGGTGATAAAGGGGTTATGTAAGACTACATTGTCCACTGTAATGGTGGTAAAGGGGTTATGTAAGGCTACATTGTCCACTGTAATCGTGATAAAGGGGTTATGTAAGACTACATTTTCCACTGTAATGGTGGTAAAGGGGTTATGTAAGACTACATTGTCTACTGTAATGGTGGTAAAGAGGTTATGTAAGACTACATTGTCCACTGTAATGGTGGTAAAGGGGTTATGTAAGACTACATTGTCCACTGTAATGATGGTAAAGGGGTTATGTATGGCTACATTGTCCACTGTAATGGTGGTAAAGGGGTTATGTAAGACTACATTGTCCACTGTAGTGGTGGTAAAAGGGGTTATGTAAGACTACATTGTCCACTGTAATGGTGGTAAAGGGGTTATGTAAGACTACATTGTCTACTGTAATGGTGGTAAACAGTGTATGTAAGACTACATTGTCCACTGTAATGGAGGTAAAGGGGTTATGTAAGACTACATTGTCCACTGTAATGGTGGCAATGGGGTTATGTAAGGCTACATTGCCCACTGTAATGGTGGTAAAGGGGTTATGTAAGACAACATAACCCACTGTAATGGTGGTAAAGCGGTTATGTAAGGCTACATAACCCACTGTAATGTTGGTACAGGGGTTATGTTAGGCTACATTACCCACTGAAATGGTGGTAAAGAGGTTATGTAAGGCTACATTACCCACTGTAATGGTGGTAAAGGGGTTATGTAAGGCTACACTGTCTACTGTAATGGTGATAAAAGGGTTATGTAAGACTACATTGTCCACTGTAATGGTGGTAAAGAGGTTATGTAAGTCTACATTGTCTACTGTAATGGTGGTAAAGGGGTTATGTAAGGCTACATTGTCCACTGTAATGGTGGTAAAGGGGTTACGTAAGACAACGTTGTCCACTGTAATAGCGGTAAAGGGGTTATGTAAGACTACATAACCCACTGTAATGGTGGTAAAGGGGTTATGTAAGGCTACATTGTCCACTGTAATGGTGGTAAAGGGGTTATGTAAGACTACATTGTCCACTGTAATGGTGGTAAAGGGGTTACGTAAGACAACACTGTCCACTGTAATGGTTGTAAAGGGGTTATGTAAGACTACATTGTCCAGTGTAATGGTGGTAAAGGGGTTATGTAAGACTACATAACCCACTGTAATGGTGGTAAAGGGGTTATCTAAGGCTACATTGTCCACTGTAATGGTGGTAAAGGGGTTATGTAAGACTACATTGTCCACTGTAATGGTGCTAAAGGGGTTACGTAAGACAACGCTGTCCACTGTAATGGTTGTAAAGGGGTTATGTAAGACTACATTGTCCACTGTAATGGTGGTAAAGGGGTTATGTAAGACTACATTGTCCACTGTAATGGTGGTAAAGGGGTTACGTAAGACCATATTGTCCACTGTAATGGTGGTAAAGGGGTATGTAAGACTACATTGTCCACTGTAATCGTGATAAAGGGTTTATGTAAGGCTACACTGTCTACTGTAATGGTGGTAAAGGGGTTATGTAAGACTACATTGTCCACTGTAATGGTCGTAAAGGGGTTATGTAAGACTGCATTGTCCACTGTAATGGTGGTAAAAGGGTTATGTAAGACTACATTGTCCACTGTAATGGAGGTAAAGGGGTTATGTAAGACTGCAGTGTCCACTGTAATGGTGGTAAAGGGGTTATATAAGACTACATTGTCCACTGTAATGGTCGTAAAGGGGTTATGTAAGACTGCATTGTCCACTGTAATGGTGGTAAAGGGGTTATGTAAGACAACATTGTCCACTGTAATGGTGGTAAAGGGATTATGTAAGACTACATTGTCAACTGTAATGCTGGTAAAGAGGTTATGTAAGACTACATTGTTCACTGTAATGGTGGTAAAGGGTTTATGTAAGACTACATTGTCCACTATAATGGTGGTAAAATGGGTTATGTAAGACTACATTGTCCATTGTAATGGTGGTAAAGAGGTTATGTAAGACTACATTGTCCACTGTAACGGTGGTAAATGGGTTATGTAATGCTACATTACCCACTCTAATGGTGGTAAAGGGGCTATGTAAGACTACATTATCCACTGTAATGGTGGTAATGGGGTTATGTAAGACTACATTGCCCACTGTAATGGTGGTAAAGGGGTTATATAAGACTACATTACCCACTGTAATAGTGGTAAAGGGGTTATATAAGACTACATTGTCCACTGTAATGGTGGTAAAGGGGTTATGTAAGACTTCATTACCCACTGTAATAGTGCTAAAGGGGTTATGTAAGACTACATTGTCCACTGTAATGGTGGTAAAGGGTTTATGTAAGACTACATTGTCTACTGTAATGGTGGTAAAGGGGTTATGTAAGACTACATTACCCACTGTAATGGTGGTAAATGGGTTATGTAATGCTACATTACCCACTCTAATGGTGGTAAAGGGGCTATGTAAGACTACATTGTCCACTGTAATGGTGGTAAAGGGGTTATGTAAGACTACATTGCCCACTGTAATGGTGGTAAAGGGGTTATGTAAGGCTACATTACCTACTGTAATGGTGGTAAAGGGGTTATGTAAGACTACATTACACACTGTAATGGCGGTAAAGGGGTTATGTAAGACTACATTATCCACTGTAATGGTTGTAAAGGGGTTATGTAAGACTACATTACCCACTGTAATGGTGGTACAGTGGGTATGTAAGAATACATTACCCACTATAATGGTGATACAGGGGGTATGTAAGACTACATTGTCCACTGTAATGGTGGTAAAGGGGTTGTGTAAGGCTACACTGTCCACTGTAATGGTGGTAAAGGGGTTATGTAAGGCTACATTGTCCACTGTAATGGTGGTAAAGGTGTTATGTAAGACTACATGGTCCACTGTAATGGTGGTAAAGGGGTTATGTAAGGCTACAATGTCCACTGTAATGGTTGTAAAGGGGTTATGTAAGGCTACATTGTCTACTGTAATGGTTGTAAAGGGGTTATGTAAGACAAAATTGTCCACTGTAATGGTGGTAAAGGGGTTATGTAAGGCTACACTTTCCACTGTAATGGTGGTAAAGGGGTTATGTAAGGCTACACTGTCCACTGTAATGGTGGTAAAGGGGTTATGTAAGACTACATTGTCCACTGTAATGGTGGTAAAGGGGTTATGTAAGGCTACATTGTCCACTGTAATGGTGGTAAAGGGGTTATGTAGGACTACATTGTCCACTGTAATGGTGGTAAAGGGGTTATGTAAGACTACATTGTCCACTATAATGGTGGTAAAGGGGTTATATAAGACTACATTGTCCACTGTAATGGTGGTAAAGGGGTTATGTAAGACTACATTGTCCACTGTAATGGTGGTAAAGGGGTTATGTAAGGCTACACTGTCCACTGTAATGGTGGTAAAGGGGTTATGTAAGGCTACACTGTCCACTGTAATGGTGGTAAAGCGGTTATGTAAGACTACATTGTCCACTGTAATGGTGGTAAAGGGGTTATGTAAGACTACATTGTCCAGTGTAATGGTGGTAAAGGGGTTATGTAAGACTGCATTGTCCACTGTAAGGGTGGTAAAGGGGTTATGTAAGACTACATTGTCCACTGTAATGGTGATACAGGTGTTATGTAAGACTACATTGTCCACTGTAATGGTGGTAAAGGGGTTATGTAAGACTACATTGTCCACTGTAATGGTGGTAAAGGGGTTATGTAAGACTACATTGTCCACTGTAATGGTGGTAACGGGGTTATGTAAGACTACAATGTCAACTGTAATGGTGGTAAAGGGGTTATGTAAGGCTACACTGTCCACTGTAATGGTGGTAAAGGGGTTATGTAAGACAAAATTGTCCATTGTAATGGTGGTTAAGGGGTTATGTAAGACTACATTGTCCACTTTAATGGTGGTAAAGGGATTATGTAAGGCTACACTGTCCACTGAAATGGTGCTAAAGGGGTTATGTAAGATTACATTTTCAACTGTAATGGTGGTAAAGGGGTTATGTAAGACGACATTGTCCACTGTAATGGTGGTAGAGGGGTTATGTAAGGCTACACTGTCCACTGTAATGGTTGTAAAGGGGTTATGTAAGGCTACATTGTCTACTGTAATGGTTGTAAAGGGGTTATGTGAGACAAGATTGTCCACTGTAATGGTGGTAAAGGGGTTATGTAAGACTACATTGTCCACTGTAATGGTGGTAAAGGGGTTATGTAAGGCTACACTGTCCACTGTAATGGTGGTAAAGGGGTTATGTAAGGCTACACTGTCCACTGTAATGGTGGTAAAAGGGTTATGTAAGACAAAATTGTCCACTGTATTGGTGGTAAAGGGGTTATGTAAGACTACATTGTCCACTGTAATGGTGGTAAAGGGGTTATGTAAGACTACATTGTCCACCGTAATGGCGATAGAGGTGTTATGTAAGACTACATTGTCCACTGTAATGGTGGTAAAGGGGTTATGTAAGACTACATTGTCCACTGTAATGGTGGTAAAGGGGTTATGTAAGACTACATTGTCCACTGTAATGGTGGTAAAGGGGTTATGTAAGACTACATTGTCCACTGTAATGGTGGTAAAGGGGTTATGTAAGGCTACACTGTCCACTGTAATGGTGGTAAAGGGGTTATGTAAGGCTACACTGTCCACTGTAATGGTGGTAAAAGGGTTATGTAAGACAAAATTGTCCACTGTATTGGTGGTAAAGGGGTTATGTAAGACTACATTGTCCACTGTAATGGTGGTAAAGGGGTTATGTAAGACTACATTGTCCACTGTAATGGTGGTAAAGGGGTTATGTAAAACTACATTGTCCACCGTAATGGCGATAAAGGGGTTATGTAAGACTACATTGTCCACTGTAATGGTGGTAAAGGGGTTATGTAAGACTTCATTGTCCACTGTAATGGTGGTAAAGGGGTTATGTAAGACTACATTGTCCACTGTAATGGTGGTAAAGGGGTTATGTAAGACTACATTGTCCACTGTAATGGTGGTAAAGGGGTTATGTAAGACTACATTGTCCACTGTAATGGTGATAAAGTGGTTAATTAAGACTACATTGTCCACTCTAATGGTGGAAAAGGGGTTATGTAAGGCTACACTGTCCACTGTAATGGTGGTAAAGGGTTTATGTAAGACAAAATTGTCCACTGTAATGGTGGTAAAGGGGTTATGTAAGACTACATTGTCCACTCTAATGGTGGTAAAGGTGTTATGTAAAACTACATTGTCCACTGTAATGGTGGTAAAGGGGTTATGTAAGACTACATTGTCAACTGTAATGGTGGTAAATGGGTTATGTAAGGCTACATTGTCCACTGTAATGGTGATAGAGGGGTTATGTAAGACTACATTGTCCACTGTAATGGTGGTAAAGGGGTTATATAAGACTACATTGTCCACTGTAATGGTGGTAAAAGGGGTTATGTAAGACTACACTGTCCACTGTAATGGTGATAAAGGGGTTATGTAAGACTACATTGTCTACTGCAATGGTGGTAATGAGGATATGTAAGACTACATTGTCCACTGTAATGGTGGTAAAGGGGTTATGTAAGACTACACTGTCCACTGTAATGGTGGTAAAGGGGTTATGTAAGACTACATTGTCCACTGTAATAGTGGTAAAGGGGTTATATAAGGCTACATTGTCCACTGTAATCGTGATGAAGGGGTTATGTAAGATTACATTTTCCACTGTAATGGTAGTAAAGGGGTTATGTAAGACTACATTACCCACTGTAATGGTGGTAGAGGGGTTATGTAAGACTACATTGTCCACTGTAATGGTGATAAAGGGGTTATGTAAGACTACATTACCCACTGTAATGATGGTAAAGGGGTTATGTAAGGCTACATTGTCCACTGTAATGGTGATAAAGGGGTTATGTAAGACTACATTGTCCAGTGTAATGGTGGTAAAGGGGTTATGTAAGACTACATTGTCCACTGTAATGGTGGTAAAAGGGTTTATGTAAGACTACATTGTCCACTGTAATGGTGCTAAAGGGGTTATGTAAGACTACACTGTCTACTGTAATGGTGGTAAACAGGTTATGTAAGACTACATTGTCCACTGTAATGGTGGTAAAGGGGTTATGTAACGCTACATTACCCACTGAAATGGTGGTAAAGGGGTTATGTAAAACTACATTACCCACTGTAATGGTGGTAAGGAGGTTATGTAAGGCTACATTGTCCACTGTAATGGTGGTAAAGGGGTTATGTAAGACTACATTGTCCACTGTAATGGTGGTAAAGGGGTTATGTAAGACTACATTGTCCACTGTAATCGTGATAAAGGGGTTATGTAAGATTACATTTTCCTCTGTAATGCTGGTAAAGGGCTTATGTAAGACTACATTACCCACTGTAATTGTGGTAAAGGGGTTATGTAAGGCTACATTGTCCACTGTAATGGTGGTAAAGGGGTTATGTAAGACTACATTACCCACTGTAATGGTTGTAGAGGGGTTATGTAAGGCTACACTGTCCACTGTAATGGTGGTAAAGGTGTTATGTAAGGCTACACTGTCCACTGTAATGGTGGTAAAGGGGTTATGTAAGATTACATTGTCAACTGTAATGGTGGTAAAGGGGTTATGTAAGACCACATTGTCAACTGTAATGGTTGTAAAGGGGTTATGTAAGACTACATTGTCCACTGTAATGGTGGTAAAGGGGTTATGCAAGACAACATTGTCAACTGTAATGGTGGTAAATAGGTTATGTAAGACTACATTGTCTACTGTAATGGTGGTAAAGGGGTTATGTAAGACTACATTGTCCACTGTAATGGTGGTAAAGGGGTTATGTAACGCTACATTAACCACTGAAATGGTGGTAAAGGGGTTATGTAAGACTACATTACCCACTGTAATGGTGGTAAGGAGGTTATGTAAGGCTACATTGTCCACTTTAATGGTGCTAAAGGGGTTATGTAAGACTACATTGTCCACTGTAATGGTGGTAAAGGGGTTATGTAAGACTACATTGTCTACTGTAATCGTGATAAAGGGGTTATGTAAGATTACATTTTCCTCTGTAATGCTGGTAAAGGGGTTATGTAAGACTACATTACCCACTGTAATTGTGGTAAAGGGGTTATGTAAGGCTACATTGTCCACTGTAATGGTGATAAAGGGGTTATGTTAGACTACATTGTCCATTGTAATGGTGGTAAAGGGGTTATGTAAGACCACATTGTCAACTGTAATGGTTGTAAAGGGGTTATGTAAGACTACATTGTCCACTGTAATGGTGGTAAAGGGGTTATGCAAGACAACATTGTCAACTGTAATGGTGGTAAAGAGGTTATGTAAGGCTACACTGTCCACTGTAATGGTGGTAAAGGGGTTATGTAAGACAAAATTATCCACTGTAATGGTGGTTAAGGGGTTAAGTAAGACTACATTGTCTACTGTAATGGTGGTAAAGGGGTTATGTAAGGTTACATTGTCCACTGTAATGGCGGTTAAGGGGTTATGTAAGACTACATAACCCACTGTAATGGTGGTAAAGGGGTTATGTAAGGCTACATTGTCCACTGTAATGGTGGTAAAGGGGTCATGTAAGACTACATTGTCAACTGTAATGGTGGTAAAGGGGTTATGTAAGGCTACATTGTCCACTGTAATGGTGGTAAAGGGGTTATGTAAGGCTACACTGTCCACTGTAATGGTGGTAAAGGGGTTATGTAAGACAAAATTATCCACTGTAATGGTGGTTAAGGGGTTAAGTAAGACTACCTTGTCCACTTTAATGGTGGTAAAGGGGTTATGTAAGACTACATTACCAACTGTAATGGTGGTAGAGGGGTTATGTAAGACTACATTGTCCACTTTAATGGTGGTAAAGGGATTATGTAAGGCTACACTGTCCACTGTAATGGTGGTAAAGGGGTTATGTAAGATTACATTGTCAACTGTAATGGTGGTAAAGGGGTTATGTAAGACTACATTGTCAACTGTAATGGTGGTAAAGGGGTTATGTAAGGCTACATTGTCCACTGTAATGGTTGTAAAGGGGTTATGTAAGACTACATTGTCCACTGTAATGGTGGTAAAGGGGTTGAGTAAGACTACATTGTCAACTGTAATGGTGGTAAAGGGGTTATGTAAGACTACATTGTCCACTGTAATGGTGGTAAAGGGATTATGTAAGACTACATTGTCCACTGTAATGGTGGTAAAGGGGTTATGTAAGACTACATTACCCACTATAATGGTCGTAGAGGGGTTATGTAAGGCTACACTGTCCACTGTAATGGTGGTAAAGGGGTTATGTAAGGCTACACTGTCCACTGTAATGGTGGTAATGGGGTTATGTAAGATTACATTGTCAACTGTAATGGTGGTAAAGGGGTTATATAAAACCACATTGTCAACTGTAATGGTTGTAAATAGGTTATGTAAGACTACATTGTCTACTGTAATGGTGGTAAAGGGGTTATGTAAGGTTACATTGTCCACTGTATTGGCGGTTAAGGGGTTATGTAAGACGTCATAACCCACTGTAATGGTGGTAAAGGGGTTATGTAAGGCTACATTGTTTACTTTAATGGTGGTAAAGGGGTTATGTAAGACTACATTGTCAACTGTAATGGTGGTAAAGGGGTTATGTAAGGTTACATTGTCCACTGTATTGGCGGTTAAGGGGTTATGTAAGACTTCATAACCCACTGTAATGGTGGTAAAGGGGTTATGTAAGGCTACATTGTTCACTGTAATGGTGGTAAAGGGGTTATGTAAGACTACATTGTCAACTGTAATGGTGGTAAAGGGGTTATGTAAGGCTACATTGTCCACTGTAATGGTGGTAAAGGGGTTATGTAAGGCTACACTGTCCATTGTAATGGTGGTAAAGGGGTTATGTAAGACAAAATTGTCCACTGTAATGGTGGTAAAGGGGTTATGTAAGACTACATTGTCCACTTTAATGGTGGTAAAGGGGTTATGTAAGACTACATTACCCACTGTAATGGTGGTATAGGGGTTATGTAAGACTACATTGTCCACTTTAATGGTGGTAAAGGGATTATGTAAGGCTACACTGTCCACTGTAATGGTGGTAAAGGGGTTATGTAAGATTACATTGTCAACTGTAATGGTGGTAAAGGGGTTATGTAAGACTACATTGTCAACTGTAATGGTGGTAAAGGGGTTATGTAAGGCTAGATTGTCAACTGTAATGGTGGTAAAGGGGTTATGTAAGACTACATTGTCCACTGTAATGGTGGTAAAGGGGTTATGTAAGACTACATTGTCAACTGTAATGGTGGTAAAGGGGTTATGTAAGACTACATTGTCCACTGTAATGGTGGTAAAGGGGTTATGTAAGACTACATTGTCCTCTGTAATGGTGGTAGAGGGGTTATGTAAGACTACATTGTCCACTGTAATGGTGGTAAAGAGGTTATGTAAGACTACATTACCCACTGTAATGGTGGTAGAGGGGTTATGTAAGGCTACACTGTCCACTGTAATGGTGGTAAAGGGGTTATGTAAGTCTACACTGTCCACTGTAATGGTGGTAAAGGGGTTATGTAAGATTACATTGTCAACTGTAATGGTGGTAAAGGGGTTATGTAAGACTACATTGTCAACTGTAATGGTGGTAAAGGGGTTATGTAAGACTACATTGTCCACTGTAATGGTGGTAAAGGGGTTATGTAAGGCTACACTGTCCACTGTAATGGTGGTAAATGGGTTATGTAAGGCTACATTGTCCACTGTAATGGTGGTAAAGGGGTTATGTAAGACTACATTGTCCACTGTAATGGTGGTAAAGGGGTTATGTAAGGCTACACTGTCCACTGTAATGGTGGTAAAGGGGTTATGTAAGGCTACACTGTCCACTGTAATGGTGGTAAAGGGGTTATGTAAGACAAAATTGTCCACTGTAAGGGAGGTAAAAGGGTTATGTAAGACTACATTGTCCACTGTAACTGTGGTAAAGGGGTTATGTAAGGCTACATTGTCCACTGTAATGGTGGTAAAGGGGTTATGTAAGACTACATTGTCCACTGTAATGGTGGTAAAGGGGTTATGTAAGACTACATTGTCCACTGTAATGGTGGTAAAGGGGTTATGTAAGGCTACACTGTCCACTGTAATGGTGGTAAAGGGGTTATGTAAGACTACATTGTCAACTGTAATGGTGGTAAAGGGGTTATGTAAGACTACATTGTCCACTGTAATGGTGGTAAAGGGGTTATGTAAGGCTACAATGTCCACTGTAATGGTTGTAAAGGGTTTATGTAAGGCTACATTGTCTACTGTAATGGTGGTAAAGGGGTCATGTAAGACTACATTGTCAACTGTAATGGTGGTAAAGGGGTTATGTAAGACTACATTGTCCACTGTAATGGTGGTAGAGGGGTTATGTAAGACTACATTGTCCACTGTAATGGTGGTAAAGGGGTTATGTAAGACTACATTACCCACTGTAATGGTGGTAGGGGGGTTATGTAAGGCTGCACTGTCCACTGTAATGGTGGTAAAGGGTTTATGTAAGGCTACACTGTCCACTGTAATGGTGGTAAAGGGGTTATGTAAGATTACATTGTCACATGTAATGCTGGTAAAGGGGTTATGTAAGACTACATTGTCCACTGTAATGGTGCTAAAGGGGTTATGTAAGACTACACTGTCTACTGTAATGGTGGTAAACAGGTTATGTAAGACTACATTGTCCACTGTAATGGTGGTAAAGGGGTTATGTAACGCTACATTACCCACTGAAATGGTGGTAAAGGGGTTATGTAAAACTACATTACCCACTGTAATGGTGGTAAGGAGGTTATGTAAGGCTACATTGTCCACTGTAATGGTGGTAAAGGGGTTATGTAAGACTACATTGTCCACTGTAATGGTGGTAAAGGGGTTATGTAAGACTACATTGTCCACTGTAATCGTGATAAAGGGGTTATGTAAGATTACATTTTCCTCTGTAATGCTGGTAAAGGGCTTATGTAAGACTACATTACCCACTGTAATTGTGGTAAAGGGGTTATGTAAGGCTACATTGTCCACTGTAATGGTGGTAAAGGGGTTATGTAAGACTACATTACCCACTGTAATGGTTGTAGAGGGGTTATGTAAGGCTACACTGTCCACTGTAATGGTGGTAAAGGTGTTATGTAAGGCTACACTGTCCACTGTAATGGTGGTAAAGGGGTTATGTAAGATTACATTGTCAACTGTAATGGTGGTAAAGGGGTTATGTAAGACCACATTGTCAACTGTAATGGTTGTAAAGGGGTTATGTAAGACTACATTGTCCACTGTAATGGTGGTAAAGGGGTTATGCAAGACAACATTGTCAACTGTAATGGTGGTAAATAGGTTATGTAAGACTACATTGTCTACTGTAATGGTGGTAAAGGGGTTATGTAAGACTACATTGTCCACTGTAATGGTGGTAAAGGGGTTATGTAACGCTACATTACCCACTGAAACGGTGGTAAAGGGGTTATGTAAGACTACATTACCCACTGTAATGGTGGTAAGGAGGTTATGTAAGGCTACATTGTCCACTTTAATGGTGCTAAAGGGGTTATGTAAGACTACATTGTCCACTGTAATGGTGGTAAAGGGGTTATGTAAGACTACATTGTCTACTGTAATCGTGATAAAGGGGTTATGTAAGATTACATTTTCCTCTGTAATGCTGGTAAAGGGGTTATGTAAGACTACATTACCCACTGTAATTGTGGTAAAGGGGTTATGTAAGGCTACATTGTCCACTGTAATGGTGATAAAGGGGTTATGTTAGACTACATTGTCCATTGTAATGGTGGTAAAGGGGTTATGTAAGACCACATTGTCAACTGTAATGGTTGTAAAGGGGTTATGTAAGACTACATTGTCCACTGTAATGGTGGTAAAGGGGTTATGCAAGACAACATTGTCAACTGTAATGGTGGTAAAGAGGTTATGTAAGGCTACACTGTCCACTGTAATGGTGGTAAAGGGGTTATGTAAGACAAAATTATCCACTGTAATGGTGGTTAAGGGGTTAAGTAAGACTACATTGTCTACTGTAATGGTGGTAAAGGGGTTATGTAAGGTTACATTGTCCACTGTAATGGCGGTTAAGGGGTTATGTAAGACTACATAACCCACTGTAATGGTGGTAAAGGGGTTATGTAAGGCTACATTGTCCACTGTAATGGTGGTAAAGGGGTCATGTAAGACTACATTGTCAACTGTAATGGTGGTAAAGGGGTTATGTAAGGCTACATTGTCCACTGTAATGGTGGTAAAGGGGTTATGTAAGGCTACACTGTCCACTGTAATGGTGGTAAAGGGGTTATGTAAGACAAAATTATCCACTGTAATGGTGGTTAAGGGGTTAAGTAAGACTACCTTGTCCACTTTAATGGTGGTAAAGGGGTTATGTAAGACTACATTACCAACTGTAATGGTGGTAGAGGGGTTATGTAAGACTACATTGTCCACTTTAATGGTGGTAAAGGGATTATGTAAGGCTACACTGTCCACTGTAATGGTGGTAAAGGGGTTATGTAAGATTACATTGTCAACTGTAATGGTGGTAAAGGGGTTATGTAAGACTACATTGTCAACTGTAATGGTGGTAAAGGGGTTATGTAAGGCTACATTGTCCACTGTAATGGTTGTAAAGGGGTTATGTAAGACTACATTGTCCACTGTAATGGTGGTAAAGGGGTTGAGTAAGACTACATTGTCAACTGTAATGGTGGTAAAGGGGTTATGTAAGACTACATTGTCCACTGTAATGGTGGTAAAGGGATTATGTAAGACTACATTGTCCACTGTAATGGTGGTAAAGGGGTTATGTAAGACTACATTACCCACTATAATGGTCGTAGAGGGGTTATGTAAGGCTACACTGTCCACTGTAATGGTGGTAAAGGGGTTATGTAAGGCTACACTGTCCACTGTAATGGTGGTAATGGGGTTATGTAAGATTACATTGTCAACTGTAATGGTGGTAAAGGGGTTATGTAAAACCACATTGTCAACTGTAATGGTTGTAAATAGGTTATGTAAGACTACATTGTCTACTGTAATGGTGGTAAAGGGGTTATGTAAGGTTACATTGTCCACTGTATTGGCGGTTAAGGGGTTATGTAAGACGTCATAACCCACTGTAATGGTGGTAAAGGGGTTATGTAAGGCTACATTGTTTACTTTAATGGTGGTAAAGGGGTTATGTAAGACTACATTGTCAACTGTAATGGTGGTAAAGGGGTTATGTAAGGTTACATTGTCCACTGTATTGGCGGTTAAGGGGTTATGTAAGACTTCATAACCCACTGTAATGGTGGTAAAGGGGTTATGTAAGGCTACATTGTTCACTGTAATGGTGGTAAAGGGGTTATGTAAGACTACATTGTCAACTGTAATGGTGGTAAAGGGGTTATGTAAGGCTACATTGTCCACTGTAATGGTGGTAAAGGGGTTATGTAAGGCTACACTGTCCATTGTAATGGTGGTAAAGGGGTTATGTAAGACAAAATTGTCCACTGTAATGGTGGTAAAGGGGTTATGTAAGACTACATTGTCCACTTTAATGGTGGTAAAGGGGTTATGTAAGACTACATTACCCACTGTAATGGTGGTATAGGGGTTATGTAAGACTACATTGTCCACTTTAATGGTGGTAAAGGGATTATGTAAGGCTACACTGTCCACTGTAATGGTGGTAAAGGGGTTATGTAAGATTACATTGTCAACTGTAATGGTGGTAAAGGGGTTATGTAAGACTACATTGTCAACTGTAATGGTGGTAAAGGGGTTATGTAAGGCTAGATTGTCAACTGTAATGGTGGTAAAGGGGTTATGTAAGACTACATTGTCCACTGTAATGGTGGTAAAGGGGTTATGTAAGACTACATTGTCAACTGTAATGGTGGTAAAGGGGTTATGTAAGACTACATTGTCCACTGTAATGGTGGTAAAGGGGTTATGTAAGACTACATTGTCCTCTGTAATGGTGGTAGAGGGGTTATGTAAGACTACATTGTCCACTGTAATGGTGGTAAAGAGGTTATGTAAGACTACATTACCCACTGTAATGGTGGTAGAGGGGTTATGTAAGGCTACACTGTCCACTGTAATGGTGGTAAAGGGGTTATGTAAGTCTACACTGTCCACTGTAATGGTGGTAAAGGGGTTATGTAAGATTACATTGTCAACTGTAATGGTGGTAAAGGGGTTATGTAAGACTACATTGTCAACTGTAATGGTGGTAAAGGGGTTATGTAAGACTACATTGTCCACTGTAATGGTGGTAAAGGGGTTATGTAAGGCTACACTGTCCACTGTAATGGTGGTAAATGGGTTATGTAAGGCTACATTGTCCACTGTAATGGTGGTAAAGGGGTTATGTAAGACTACATTGTCCACTGTAATGGTGGTAAAGGGGTTATGTAAGGCTACACTGTCCACTGTAATGGTGGTAAAGGGGTTATGTAAGGCTACACTGTCCACTGTAATGGTGGTAAAGGGGTTATGTAAGACAAAATTGTCCACTGTAAGGGAGGTAAAAGGGTTATGTAAGACTACATTGTCCACTGTAACTGTGGTAAAGGGGTTATGTAAGGCTACATTGTCCACTGTAATGGTGGTAAAGGGGTTATGTAAGACTACATTGTCCACTGTAATGGTGGTAAAGGGGTTATGTAAGACTACATTGTCCACTGTAATGGTGGTAAAGGGGTTATGTAAGGCTACACTGTCCACTGTAATGGTGGTAAAGGGGTTATGTAAGACTACATTGTCAACTGTAATGGTGGTAAAGGGGTTATGTAAGACTACATTGTCCACTGTAATGGTGGTAAAGGGGTTATGTAAGGCTACAATGTCCACTGTAATGGTTGTAAAGGGTTTATGTAAGGCTACATTGTCTACTGTAATGGTGGTAAAGGGGTCATGTAAGACTACATTGTCAACTGTAATGGTGGTAAAGGGGTTATGTAAGACTACATTGTCCACTGTAATGGTGGTAGAGGGGTTATGTAAGACTACATTGTCCACTGTAATGGTGGTAAAGGGGTTATGTAAGACTACATTACCCACTGTAATGGTGGTAGGGGGGTTATGTAAGGCTGCACTGTCCACTGTAATGGTGGTAAAGGGTTTATGTAAGGCTACACTGTCCACTGTAATGGTGGTAAAGGGGTTATGTAAGATTACATTGTCACATGTAATGCTGGTAAAGGGGTTATGTAAGACTACATTGTCCACTGTAATGGTGGTAAAGGGGTTATGTAAGACTACATTGTCAACTGTAATGGTTGTAAAGGGGTTATGTAAGACTACATTGTCCACTGTAATGGTGGTAAAGGGGTTATGCAAGACAACATTGTCAACTGTAATGGTGGTAAATAGGTTATGTAAGACTACATTGTCTACTGTAATGGTGGTAAAAGGGGTTATGTAAGGTTACATTGTCCACTGTAATGGCGGTTAAGGGGTTATGTAAGACTCCATAACCCACTGTAATGGTGGTAAAGGGGTTATGTAAGGCTACATTGTCCACTGTAATGGTGGTAAAGGGGTTATGTAAGACTACATTGTCCACTGTAATGATGGTTAAGTGGTTATGTAAGACTACATTGTCCAATTTAATGGTGGTAAAGGGGTTATGTAAGACTACATTACCCACTGTAATGGTGGTAGAGGGGTTATGTAAGACTACATTGTCCACTTTAATGGTGGTAAAGGGATTATGTAAGGCTACACTGTCCACTGTAATGGCGGTAAAGGGGTTATGTAAGACTACATTGTCAACTGTAATGGTGGTAAAGGTGTTATGTAAGGCTAGATTGTCAACTGTAATGGTGGTAAAGGGGTTATGTAAGACTACATTGTCCACTGTAATGGTGGTAAAGGGGTTATGTAAGACTACATTGTCAATTGTAATGGTGGTAAAGGGGTTATGTAAGACTACATTGTCCACTGTAATGGTGGTAAAGGGGTTATGTAAGACTACATTACCCACTGTAATGGTGGTAGAGGGGTTATGTAAGGCTACACTGTCCACTGTAATGGTGGTAAAGGGGTTATGTAAGGCTACACTGTCCACTGTAATGGTGGTAAAGGGGTTATGTAAGATTACATTGTCAACTGTAATGGTGGTAAAGGGGTTATGTAAGACTACATTGTCAACTGTAATGGTGGTAAAGGGGTTATGTAAGACTACATTGTCCACTGTAATGGTGGTAAAGGGGTTATGTAAGGCTACACTGTCCACTGTAATGGTTGTAAAGGGGTTATGTAAGGCTACATTGTCCACTGTAATGGTGGTAAAGGTGTTATGTAAGACTACATTGTCCACTGTAATGGTGGTAAAGGGGTTATGTAAGACTACATTGTCCTCTGGAATGTTGGTAGAGGGGTTATGTAAGACTACATTGTCCACTGTAATGGTGGTAAAGAGGTTATGTAAGACTACATTACCCACTGTAATGGTGGTAGAGGGGTTATGTAAGGCTACACTGTCCACTGTAATGGTGGTAAAGGGGTTATGTAAGTCTACACTGTCCACTGTAATGGTGGTAAAGGGGTTATGTAAGATTACATTGTCAACTGTAATGGTGGTAAAGGGGTTATGTAAGACTACATTGTCAACTGTAATGGTGGTAAAGGGGTTATGTAAGACTACATTGTCCACTGTAATGGTGGTAAAGGGGTTATGTAAGGCTACACTGTCCACTGTAATGGTGGTAAATGGGTTATGTAAGGCTACATTGTCCACTGTAATGGTGGTAAAGGGGTTATGTAAGACTACATTGTCCACTGTAATGGTGGTAAAGAGGTTATGTAAGGCTACACTGTCCACTGTAATGGTGGTAAAGGGGTTATGTAAGGCTACACTGTCCACTGTAATGGTGGTAAAGGGGTTATGTAAGACAAAATTGTCCACTGTAAGGGAGGTAAAGGGGTTATGTAAGACTACATTGTCTACTGTAACGGTGGTAAAGGGGTTATGTAAGGCTACATTGTCCACTGTAATGGTGGTAAAGGGGTTATGTAAGACTACATTGTCCACTGTAATGGTGGTAAAGGGGTTATGTAAGACTACATTGTCCACTGTAATGGTGGTAAAGGGGTTATGTAAGGCTACACTGTCCACTGTAATGGTGGTAAAGGGGTTATGTAAGACTACATTGTCAACTGTAATGGTGGTAAAGGGGTTATGTAAGACTACATTGTCCACTGTAATGGTGGTAAAGGGGTTATGTAAGGCTACACTGTTCACTGTAATGGTTGTAAAGGGTTTATGTAAGGCTACATTGTCCAGTGTAATGGTGGTAAAGGGGTTATGTAAGACTACATTACCCACTGTAATGGTGGTAGGGGGGTTATGTAAGGCTACACTGTCCACTGTAATGGTGGTAAAGGGTTTATGTAAGGCTACACTGTCCACTGTAATGGTGGTAAAGGGGTTATGTAAGATTACATTGTCACATGTAATGGTGGTAAAGGGGTTATGTAAGACTACATTGTCAACTGTAATGGTGGTAAAGGGGTTATGTAAGACTACATTGTCCACTGTAATGGTGGTAAAGGGGTTATGTAAGGCTACACTGTCCACTGTAATGGTGGTAAAGGGGTTATGTAAGACAAAATTGTCCACTGTAATGGTGGTAAAGGGGTTATGTAAGACTACATTGTCCACTGTAATGCTGGTAAAGGGGTTATGTAAGGCTACACTGTCCACTGTAATGGTGGTAAAGGGGTTATGTAAGACTACATTGTCAACTGTAATGGTGGTAAAGGGGTTATGTAAGACTACATTGTCCACTGTAATGGTGGTAAAGGGGTTATGTAAGACTACACTGTCCACTGTAATGGTGGTAGAGGGGTTATGTAAGACTACATTGTCCACTGTAATAGTGGTAAAGGGGTTATGTAAGGCTACATTGTCCACTGTAATCGTGATGAAGGGGTTATGTAAGATTACATTTTCCACTGTAATGGTAGTAAAGGGGTTATGTAAGACTACATTACCCACTGTAATGATGGTAAAGGGGTTATGTAAGGCTACATTGTCCAATGTAATGGTGGTAAGGAGGTTATGTATGGCTACATTGTCCACTGTAATGGTGGTAAAGGGGTTATGTAAGACTACATTGTCCACTGTAATGGTGGTAAAGGGGTTATGTTAGACTACATTGTCCACTGTAATCGTGATAAAGGGGTTATGTAAGATTACATTTTCCTCTGTAATGCTGGTAAAGGGGTTATGGAAGACTACATTACCCACTGTAATTGTGGTAAAGGGGTTATGTAAGGCTACATTGTCCACTGTAATGGTGATAAAGGGGTTATGTTACACTACATTGTCCATTGTAATGGTGGTAAAGGGGTTATGTAAGACCACATTGTCAACTGTAATGGTTGTAAAGGGGTTATGTAAGACTACATTGTCCACTGTAATGGTGGTAAAGGGGTTATGCAAGACAACATTGTCAACTTAATGGTGGTAAAGAGGTTATGTAAGACTACATTGTGTACTGTAATGGTGGTAAAGGAGTTATGTACGGTTACATTGTCCTCTGTAATGGCGGTTAAGGGGTTATGTAAGACTACATAACCCACTGTAATGGTGGTAAAGGGGTTATGTAAGGCTACATTGTCCACTGTAATGATGGTAAAGGGGTTATGTAAGACTACATTGTCAACTGTAATGGTGGTGAAGGGGTTATGTAAGGCTACATTGTCCACTGTAATGGTGGTAAAGGGGTTATGTAAGGCTACACTGTCCAATGTAATGGTGGTAAAGGGGTTATGTAAGACTAAATTATCCACTGTAATGGTGGTTAAGGGGTTAAGTAAGACTACATTGTCCACTTTAATGGTGGTAAAGGGGTTATGTAAGACTACATTACCCACTGTAATGGTGGTAGAGGGGTTATGTAAGACTACATTGTCCACTTTAATGGTGGTAAAGGGATTATGTAAGGCTACACTGTCCACTGTAATGGTGGTAAAGGGGTTATGTAAGATTACATTGTCGACTGTAATGGTGGTAAAGGGGTTATGTAAGACTACATTGTCAACTGTAATGGTGGTAAAGGGGTTATGTAAGGCTACATTGTCCACTGTAATGGTGGTAAAGGGGTTATGTAAGACTACATTGTCCACTGTAATGGTGGTAAAGGGGTTGAGTAAGACTACATTGTCAACTGTAATGTTGGTAAAGGGGTTATGTAAGACTACATTTTCCACTGTAATGGTGGTAAAGGGGTTATGTAAGACTACATTACCCACTGTAATGGTCGTAGAGGGGTTATGTAAGGCTACACTGTCCACTGTAATGGTGGTAAAGGGGTTATATAAGGCTACACTGTCCACTGTAATGGTGGTAAAGGGGTTATGTAAGATTACATTGTCAACTGTAATGGTGGTAAAGGGGTTATGTAAGACTACATTGTCAACTGTAATGGTGGTAAAGGGGTTATGTAAGACTACATTGTCCACTGTAATGGTGGTAAAGGGGTTATGTAAGACCACATTGTCAACTGTAATGGTTGTAAAGGGGTTATGTAAGACTACATTGTCCACTGTTTCTGGTGGTAAAGGGGTTATGCAAGACAACATTGTCAACTGTAATGGTGGTAAATAGGTTATGTAAGACTACATTGTCTACTGTAATGGTGGTAAAGGGGTTACGTAAGGTTACATTGTCCACTGTAATGGCGGTTAAGGGGTTATGTAAGACTCCATAACCCACTGTAATGGTGGTAAAGTGGTTATGTAAGGCTACATTGTCCACTGTAATGGTGGTTAAGGGGTTATGTAAGACTACATTGTCCACTTTACTGTTGGTAAAGGGGTTATGTAAGACTACGTTACCCACTGTAATGGTGGTAGAGGGGTTATGTAAGTCTACATTGTCCACTTTAATGGTGGTAAAGGGATTATGTAAGACTACATTGTCCACTGTAATGGTGGTAAAGGGGTTATGTAAGATTACATTGTCAACTGTAATGGTGGTAAAGGGGTTATGTAAGACTACATTGTCAACTGTAATGGTGGTAAAGGGGTTATGTAAGGCTACATTGTCAACTGTAATGGTGGTAAAGGGGTTATGTAAGACTACATTGTCCACTGTAATGGTGGTAAAGGGTTTATGTAAGACTACATTGTCAACTGTAATGGTGGTAAAGGGGTTATGTAAGACTACATTGTCCACTGTAATGGTGGTAAAGGGGTTATGTAAGACTACATTGTCCACTGTAATGGTGGTAAAGGGGTTATGTAAGACTACATTACCCACTGTAATGGTGGTAGAGGGGTTATGTAAGGCTACACTGTCCACTGTAATGGTGGTAAAGGGGTTATGTAAGGCTACACTGTCCACTGTAATGGTGGTAAAGGGGTTATGTAAGATTACATTGTCAACTGTAATGGTGGTAAAGGGGTTATGTAAGACTACATTGTCAACTGTAATGGTGGTAAAGGGGTTATGTAAGACTACATTGTCCACTGTAATGGTGGTAAAGGGGTGATGTAAGGCTACATTGTCCACTGTAATGGTGGTAAAGGGGTTATGTAAGACTACATTGTCCACTGTAATGGTGGTAAAGGGGTTATGTAAGACTACATTGTCCTCTGTAATGGTGGTAGAGGGGTTATGTAAGACTACATTGTCCACTGTAATGGTGGTAAAGAGGTTATGTAAGACTACATTACCCACTGTAATGGTGGTAGAGGGGTTATGTAAGGCTACACTGTCCACTGTAATGGTGGTAAAGGGGTTATGTAAGTCTACACTGTCCACTGTAATGGTGGTAAAGGGGTTATGTAAGATTACATTGTCAACTGTAATGGTGGTAAAGGGGTTATGTAAGACTACATTGTCAACTGTAATGGTGGTAAAGGGGTTATGTAAGACTACATTGTCCACTGTAATGGTGGTAAAGGGGTTATGTAAGGCTACACTGTCCACTGTAATGGTGGTAAATGGGTTATGTAAGGCTACATTGTCCACTGTAATGGTGGTAAAGGGGTTATGTAAGACTACATTGTCCACTGTAATGGTGGTAAAGGGGTTATGTAAGGCTACACTGTCCACTGTAATGGTGGTAAAGGGGTTATGTAAGGCTACACTGTCCACTGTAATGGTGGTAAAGGGGTTATGTAAGACTACATTGTCCACTGTAATGGTGGTAAAGGGGTTATGTAAGACTACATTGTCCACTGTAATGGTGGTAAAGGGGTTATGTAAGGCTACACTGTCCACTGTAATGGTGGTAAAGGGGTTATGTAAGACTACATTGTCAACTGTAATGGTGGTAAAGGGGTTATGTAAGACTACATTGTCCACTGTAATGGTGGTAAAGGGGTTATGTAAGGCTACACTGTCCACTGTAATGGTTGTAAAGGGTTTATGTAAGGCTACATTGTCCACTGTAATGGTGGTAAAGGGGTTAAGTAAGACTACATTGTCAACTGTAATGGTGGTAAATGGGTTATGTAAGACTACATTGTCCACTGTAATGGTGGTAGAGGGGTTATGTAAGACTACATTGTCCACTGTAATGGTGGTAAAGGGTTTATGTAAGACTACATTACCCACTGTAATGGTGGTAGGGGGGTTATGTAAGGCTACACTGTCCACTGTAATGGTGGTAAAGGGTTTATGTAAGGCTACACTGTCCACTGTAATGGTGGTAAAGGGGTTATGTAAGACTACATTGTCAACTGTAATGGTGGTAAAGGGGTTATGTAAGACTACATTGTCCACTGTAATGGTGGTAAAGGGGTTATGTAAGGCTACACTGTCCACTGTAATGGTGGTAAAGGGGTTATGTAAGGCTACATTGTCCACTGTAATGGTGGTAAAGGGGTTATGTAAGACTACATTGTCCACTGTAATGGTGGTAAAGGGGTTATGTAAGGCTACACTGTCCACTGTCATGGTTGTAAAGGGGTTATGTAAGGCTACATTGTCTTCTGTAATGGTTGTAAAGGGCTTATGTAAGACAAAATTGTCCACTGTAATGGTGGTAAAGGGGTTATGTAAGACTACATTGTCCACTGTAATGCTGGTAAATGGGTTATTAAAGGCTACACTGTCCACTGTAATGGTGGTAAAGGGGTTATGTAAGACTACATTGTCAACTGTAATGGTGGTAAAGGGGTTATGTAAGACTACATTGTCCACTGTAATGGTGGTAAAGGGGTTATGTAAGACTACATTGTCCACTGTAATGGTGGTAAAGGGGTTATATAAGACTACATTGTCCACTGTAATGGTGGTAAAGGGGTTATGTAAGGCTACACTGTCCACTGTAATGGTGGTAAAGGGGTTATGTAAGGCTACACTGTCCACTGTAATGGTGGTAAAGGGGTTATGTAAGACTACATTGTCTACTGTAATGGTGGTAAAGGGGTTATGTAAGGTTACATTGTCCACTGTAATGGCGGTTAAGGGGTTATGTAAGACTCCATAACCCACTGTAATGGTGGTAAAGGGGTTACGTATGGCTACATTGTCCACTGTAATGGTGGTAAAGGGGTTATGTAAGACTACATTGTCCACTGTAATGGTGGTAAAGGGGTTATGTAAGGCTACATTGTTCACTGTAGTGGTGGTAAAGGGGTTATGTAAGGCTACACTGTCCATTGTAATGGTGGTAAAGGGGTTATGTAAGACAAAATTGTCCACTGTAATGGTGGTTAAGGGGTTATGTAAGACTACATTGTCCACTTTAATGGTGGTAAAGGGGTTATGTAAGACTACATTACCCACTGTAATGGTGGTAGAGGGGTTATGTAAGACTACATTGTCCACTTTAATGGTGGTAAAGGGATTATGTAAGGCTACACTGTCCACTGTAATGGTGGTAAAGGGGTTATGTAAGATTACATTGTCAACTGTAATGGTGGTAAAGGGGTTATGTAAGACTACATTCTCCACTGTAATGGTGGTAAAGGGGTTATGTAAGACTACATTGTCCACTGTAATGGTGGTAAAGGGGTTATGTAAGGCTATACTGTCCACTGTAATGGTTGTAAAGGGGTTATGTAAGGCTACATTGTCCACTTTAATGGTGGTAAAGGGGTTATGTAAGGCTATACTGTCCACTGTAATGGTGGTAAAGGGGTTATGTAAGGCTACACTGTCCACTTTAATGGTGGTAAAGGGGTTATGTAAGGCTACATTGTCCACTGTAATGGTGGTAAAGGGGTTATGTAAGACTACATTGTCAACTGTAATGGTGGTAAAGGGGTTATGTAAGACTACATTGTCCACTGTAATGGTGGTAAAGGGATTATGTAAGACTACATTGTCCACTGTAATGGTGGTAAAGGGGTTATGTAAGACTACATTACCCACTGTAATGGTGGTAGTGGGGTTATGTAAGGCTACACTGTCCACTGTAATGGTGGTAAAGGGGTTATGTAAGGCTACACTGTCCACCGTAATGGTGGTAAAGGGGTTATGTAAGATTACATTGTCAACTGTAATGGTGGTAAAGGGGTTATGTAAGACTACATTGTCAACTGTAATGGTGGTAAAGGGGTTATGTAAGACTACATTGTCCACTGTAATGGTGGTAAAGGGGTTATGTCAGGCTATACTGTCCACTGTAATGGTTGTAAAGGGGTTATGTAAGGCTACATTGTCCACTGTAATGGTGGTAAAGGGGTTATGTAAGACTACATTGTCCACTGTAATGGTGGTAAAGGGGTTATGTAAGACTACATTGTCCTCTGTAATGGTGGTAGAGGGGTTATGTAAGACTACATTGTCCACTGTAATGGTGGTAAAGAGGTTATGTAAGACTACATTACCCACTGTAATGGTGGTAGAGGGGTTATGTAAGGCTACACTGTCCACTGTAATGGTGGTAAAGGGGTTATGTAAGGCTACACTGTCCACTGTAATGGTGGTAAAGGTGTTATGTAAGACTACATTGTCAACTGTAATGGTGGTAAAGGGGTTATGTAAGACTACATTGTCCACTGTAATGGTGGTAAAGGGGTTATGTAAGGCTACACTGTCCACTGTAATGGTTGTAAAGGGTTTATGTAAGGCTACATTGTCCACTGTAATGGTGGTAAAGGGGTTATGCAAGACTACATTGTCAACTGTAATGGTGGTAAAGAGGTTATGTAAGACTACATTGTCTACTGTAATGGTGGTAAAGGGGTTATGTAAGACTACATTACCCACTGTAATGGTGGTAAAGGGGTTATGTAAGGTTACATTGTCCACTGTAATGGCGGTTAAGGGGTTATGTAAGACTACATAACCCACTGTAATGGTGGTAAAAGGGTTATGTAAGGCTACATTGTCCACTGTAATGGTGGTAAAGGGGTTATGTAAGACTACATTGTCAACTGTAATGGTGGTAAAGGGGTTATGTAAGGCTACATTGTCCACTGTAATGGTGGTAAAGGGGTTATGTAAGGCTACACTGTCCACTGTAATGGTGGTAAAGGGGTTATGTAAGACTACATTGTCCACTGTAATGGTGGTAAAGGGGTTATGTAAGACTACATTGTCCACTGTAATGGTGGTAAAGGGGTTATGTAAGACTACATTGTCAACTGTAATGGTGGTAAAGGGGTTATGTAAGGCTACATTTTCCACTGTAATGGTGGTAAAGGGGTTATGTAAGACTACATTGTCAACTGTAATGGTGGTAAAGGGGTTATGTAAGGCTACATTGTCCACTGTAATGGTGGTAAAGGGGTTATGTAAGACTACATTGTCCACTTTAATGGTGATAAAGGGATTATGTAAGGTTACACTGTCCACTGTAATGGTGGTAAAGGGGTTATGTAAGATTACGTTTTCAACTGTAATGGTGGTAAAGGGGTTATGTAAGACTACATTGTAAACTCTAATGGTGGTAAAGGGGTTATGTAAGGCTACATTGTCCACTGTAATGGTGGTAAAGGGGTTATGTAAGACTACAGTGTCCACTGTAATGGTGGTAAAGGGGTTATGTAAGGCTACACTGTCCACTGTAATGGTGGTAAAGGGGTTATGTAAGGCTACATTGTCCACTGTAATGGTGGTAAAGGGGTTATGTAAGACTACATTGTCCACTGTAATGGTGGTAAAGGGGTTATGTAAGGCTACACTGTCCACTGTCATGGTTGTAAAGGGGTTATGTAAGGCTACATTGTCTACTGTAATGGTTGTAAAGGGCTTATGTAAGACAAAATTGTCCACTGTAATGGTGGTAAAGGGGTTATGTAAGACTACATTGTCAACTGTAATGGTGGTAAAGGGGTTATGTAAGACTACATTGTCCACTGTAATGGTGGTAAAGGGGTTATGTAAGACTACATTGTCCACTGTAATGGTGGTAAAGGGGTTATATAAGACTACATTGTCCACTGTAATGGTGGTAAAGGGGTTATGTAAGGCTACACTGTCCACTGTAATGGTGGTAAAGGGGTTATGTAAGGCTACACTGTCCACTGTAATGGTGGTAAAGGGGTTATGTAAGACTACATTGTCTACTGTAATGGTGGTAAAGGGGTTATGTAAGGTTACATTGTCCACTGTAATGGCGGTTAAGGGGTTATGTAAGACTCCATAACCCACTGTAATGGTGGTAAAGGGGTTACGTATGGCTACATTGTCCACTGTAATGGTGGTAAAGGGGTTATGTAAGACTACATTGTCAACTGTAATGGTGGTAAAGGGGTTATGTAAGGCTACATTGTTCACTGTAGTGGTGGTAAAGGGGTTATGTAAGGCTACACTGTCCATTGTAATGGTGGTAAAGGGGTTATGTAAGACAAAATTGTCCACTGTAATGGTGGTTAAGGGGTTATGTAAGACTACATTGTCCACTTTAATGGTGGTAAAGGGGTTATGTAAGACTACATTACCCACTGTAATGGTGGTAGAGGGGTTATGTAAGACTACATTGTCCACTTTAATGGTGGTAAAGGGATTATGTAAGGCTACACTGTCCACTGTAATGGTGGTAAAGGGGTTATGTAAGATTACATTGTCAACTGTAATGGTGGTAAAGGGGTTATGTAAGACTACATTCTCCACTGTAATGGTGGTAAAGGGGTTATGTAAGACTACATTGTCCACTGTAATGGTGGTAAAGGGGTTATGTAAGGCTATACTGTCCACTGTAATGGTTGTAAAGGGGTTATGTAAGGCTACATTGTCCACTTTAATGGTGGTAAAGGGGTTATGTAAGGCTATACTGTCCACTGTAATGGTGGTAAAGGGGTTATGTAAGGCTACACTGTCCACTTTAATGGTGGTAAAGGGGTTATGTAAGGCTACATTGTCCACTGTAATGGTGGTAAAGGGGTTATGTAAGACTACATTGTCAACTGTAATGGTGGTAAAGGGGTTATGTAAGACTACATTGTCCACTGTAATGGTGGTAAAGGGATTATGTAAGACTACATTGTCCACTGTAATGGTGGTAAAGGGGTTATGTAAGACTACATTACCCACTGTAATGGTGGTAGTGGGGTTATGTAAGGCTACACTGTCCACTGTAATGGTGGTAAAGGGGTTATGTAAGGCTACACTGTCCACTGTAATGGTGGTAAAGGGGTTATGTAAGATTACATTGTCAACTGTAATGGTGGTAAAGGGGTTATGTAAGACTACATTGTCAACTGTAATGGTGGTAAAGGGGTTATGTAAGACTACATTGTCCACTGTAATGGTGGTAAAGGGGTTATGTCAGGCTATACTGTCCACTGTAATGGTTGTAAAGGGGTTATGTAAGGCTACATTGTCCACTGTAATGGTGGTAAAGGGGTTATGTAAGACTACATTGTCCACTGTAATGGTGGTAAAGGGGTTATGTAAGACTACATTGTCCTCTGTAATGGTGGTAGAGGGGTTATGTAAGACTACATTGTCCACTGTAATGGTGGTAAAGAGGTTATGTAAGACTACATTACCCACTGTAATGGTGGTAGAGGGGTTATGTAAGGCTACACTGTCCACTGTAATGGTGGTAAAGGGGTTATGTAAGTCTACACTGTCCACTGTAATGGTGGTAAAGGGGTTATGCAAGATTACATTGTCAACTGTAATGGTGGTAAAGGGGTTATGTAAGACTACATTGTCAACTGTAATGGTGGTAAAGGGGTTATGTAAGACTACATTGTCCACTGTAATGGTGGTAAAGGGGTTATGTAAGGCTACACTGTCCACTGTAATGGTGGTAAATGGGTTATGTAAGGCTACATTGTCCACTGTAATGGTGGTAAAGGGGTTATGTAAGACTACATTGTCCACTGTAATGGTGGTAAAGGGGTTATGTAAGGCTACACTGTCCACTGTAATGGTGGTAAAGGGGTTATGTAAGGCTACACTGTCCACTGTAATGGTGGTAAAGGGGTTATGTAAGACAAAATTGTCCACTGTAAGGGAGGTAAAGGGGTTATGTAAGACTACATTATCCACTGTAACGGTGGTAAAGGGGTTATGTAAGGCTACATTGTCCACTGTAATGGTGGTAAAGGGGTTATGTAAGACTACATTGTCCACTGTAATGGTGGTAAAGGGGTTATGTAAGACTACATTGTCCACTGTAATGGTGGTAAAGGGGTTATGTAAGGCTACACTGTCCACTGTAATGGTGGTAAAGGTGTTATGTAAGACTACATTGTCAACTGTAATGGTGGTAAAGGGGTTATGTAAGACTACATTGTCCACTGTAATGGTGGTAAAGGGGTTATGTAAGGCTACACTGTCCACTGTAATGGTTGTAAAGGGTTTATGTAAGGCTACATTGTCCACTGTAATGGTGGTAAAGGGGTTATGCAAGACTACATTGTCAACTGTAATGGTGGTAAAGAGGTTATGTAAGACTACATTGTCTACTATAATGGTGGTAAAGGGGTTATGTAAGACTACATTACCCACTGTAATGGTGGTAAAGGGGTTATGTAAGGTTACATTGTCCACTGTAATGGCGGTTAAGGGGTTATGTAAGACTACATAACCCACTGTAATGGTGGTAAAAGGGTTATGTAAGGCTACATTGTCCACTGTAATGGTGGTAAAGGGGTTATGTAAGACTACATTGTCAACTGTAATGGTGGTAAAGGGGTTATGTAAGGCTACATTGTCCACTGTAATGGTGGTAAAGGGGTTATGTAAGGCTACACTGTCCACTGTAATGGTGGTAAAGGGGTTATGTAAGACTACATTGTCCACTGTAATGGTGGTAAAGGGGTTATGTAAGACTACATTGTCCACTGTAATGGTGGTAAAGGGGTTATGTAAGACTACATTGTCAACTGTAATGGTGGTAAAGGGGTTATGTAAGGCTACATTTTCCACTGTAATGGTGGTAAAGGGGTTATGTAAGACTACATTGTCAACTGTAATGGTGGTAAAGGGGTTATGTAAGGCTACATTGTCCACTGTAATGGTGGTAAAGGGGTTATGTAAGACTACATTGTCCACTTTAATGGTGATAAAGGGATTATGTAAGGTTACACTGTCCACTGTAATGGTGGTAAAGGGGTTATGTAAGATTACGTTTTCAACTGTAATGGTGGTAAAGGGGTTATGTAAGACTACATTGTAAACTCTAATGGTGGTAAAGGGGTTATGTAAGGCTACATTGTCCACTGTAATGGTGGTAAAGGGGTTATGTAAGACTACAGTGTCCACTGTAATGGTGATAAAGTGGTTATGTAAGACTACATTGTCCACTGTAATGGTGGAAAAGGGGTTATGTAAGGCTACACTGTCCACTGTAATGGTGGTAAAGGGGTTATGTAAGACAAAATTGTCCACTGTAATGGTGGTAAAGGGGTTATGTAAGACTACATTGTCCACTGTAATGATGGTAAAGGGGTTATGTAAGACTACATTGTCCACTGTAATGGAGGTAAAGGGGTTATGTAAGACTACATTGTCAACTGTAATGGTGGAAATGGGTTATGTAAGGCTACATTGTCCACTGTAATGGTGATAAAGGGGTTATGTAAGACTACATTGTCCACTGTAATGGTGGTAAAGGGGTTATATAAGACTACATTGTCCACTGTAATGGTGGTAAAAGGGGTTATGTAAGACTACACTGTCCACTGTAATGGTGATAAAGGGGTTATGTAAGACTACATTGTCTACTGTAATGGTGGTAAAGAGGATATGTAAGACTACATTGTCCACTGTAATGGTGGTAAAGGGGTTATGTAAGACTACACTGTCCACTGTAATGGTGGTAAAGGAGTTATGTAAGACCACATTGTCCACTGTAATGGTAGTAAAGGGGTTATGTAAGACTACATTACTCACTGTAATTATGATAAAGGGGTTATGTAAGGCTACATTATCCACTGTAATGGTGATAAAGGGGTTATGTAAGAATACATTGTCCAGTGTAATGGTGGTAAAGGGGTTATGTAAGACTACATTGTCCACTGTAATGGTGGTAAAAAGGGTTATGTAAGACTACATTGTCCACTGTAATGGTGCTAAAGGGGTTATGTAAGACTACATTGTCTACTGTAATGGTGGTAAACAGGTTATGTAAGACTACATTGTCCACTGTAATGGTGGTAAATGAGTTATGTAAGACTACATTGTCCACTGTAATAGTGGTAAAGGGGTTATGTAAGGCTACATTGTCCACTGTAATCGTTATAAAGGGGTTATGTAAGATTACATTTTCCTCTGTAATGCTGGTAAAGGGGTTATGTAAGACTACATTACCCACTGTAATTGTGGTAAAGGGGTTATGTAAGGCTACATTGTCCACTGTAATGGTGATAAAGGGGTTATTTTAGACTACATTGTCCATTGTAATGGTGGTAAAGGGGTTATGTAAGACCACATTGTCAACTGTAATGGTTGTAAAGGGGTTATGTAAGACTACATTGTCCACTGTAATGGTGGTAAAGGGGTTATGCAAGACTACATTGTCTACTGTAATGGTGGTAAAGGGGTTATGTAAGACTACATTGTCCACCGTAATGGCGATAAAGGGGTTATGTAAGACTACATTGTCCACTGTAATGGTGGTAAAGGGGTTATGTAAGACTACATTGTCCACTGTAATGGTGGTAAAAGGGGTTATGTAAGACTACACTGTCCACTGTAATGGTGGTAAAGAGGATATGTAAGACTACATTGTCCACTGTAATGGTGGTAAAGGGGTTATGTAAGGCTACATTGTCCACTGTAATGGTGGTAAAGGGGTTATGTAAGGCTACGTTGTCCACTATAATCGTGATGAAGGGGTTATGTAAGATTACATTTTCCACTGTAATGGTAGTAAAGGGGTTATGTAAGACTACATTACTCACTGTAATTATGATAAAGGGGTTATGTAAGGCTACATTATCCACTGTAATGGTGATAAAGGGGTTATGTAAGACTACATTGTCCAGTGTAATGGTGGTAAAGGGGTTATGTAAGACTACATTGTCCACTGTAATGGTGGTAAAAAGGGTTATGTAAGACTACATTGTCCACTGTAATGGTGCTAAAGGGGTTATGTAAGACTACATTGTCTACTGTAATGGTGGTAAACAGGTTATGTAAGACTACATTGTCCACTGTAATGGTGGTAAATGAGTTATGTAAGACTACATTGTCCACTGTAATAGTGGTAAAGGGGTTATGTAAGGCTACATTGTCCACTGTAATCGTTATAAAGGGGTTATGTAAGATTACATTTTCCTCTGTAATGCTGGTAAAGGGGTTATGTAAGACTACATTACCCACTGTAATTGTGGTAAAGGGGTTATGTAAGGCTACATTGTCCACTGTAATGGTGATAAAGGGGTTATTTTAGACTACATTGTCCATTGTAATGGTGGTAAAGGGGTTATGTAAGACCACATTGTCAACTGTAATGGTTGTAAAGGGGTTATGTAAGACTACATTGTCCACTGTAATGGTGGTAAAGGGGTTATGCAAGACTACATTGTCTACTGTAATGGTGGTAAAGGGGTTATGTAAGACTACATTGTCCACCGTAATGGCGATAAAGGGGTTATGTAAGACTACATTGTCCACTGTAATGGTGGTAAAGGGGTTATGTAAGACTACATTGTCCACTGTAATGGTGGTAAAGGGGTTATGTAAGACTACATTGTCCACTGTAATGGTGGTAAAGGGGTTATGTAAGACTACATTGTCCACTGTAATGGTGGTAAAGGGGTTATGTAAGGCTACACTGTCCACTGTAATGGTGGTAAAGGGGTTATGTAAGGCTACACTGTCCACTGTAATGGTGGTAAAAGGGTTATGTAAGACAAAATTGTCCACTGTATTGGTGGTAAAGGGGTTATGTAAGACTACATTGTCCACTGTAATGGTGGTAAAGGGGTTATGTAAGACTACATTGTCCACTGTAATGGTGGTAAAGGGGTTATGTAAGACTACATTGTCCACTGTAATGGTGGTAAAGGGGTTATGTAAGACTACATTGTCCACTGTAATGGTGGTAAAGGAGTTATGTAAGACTACATTGTCCACTGTAATGGTGATAAAGTGGTTAATTAAGACTACATTGTCCACTGTAATGGTGGAAAGGGGTTATGTAAGGCTACACTGTCCACTGTAATGGTGGTAAAGGGTTTATGTAAGACAAAATTGTCCACTGTAATGGTGGTAAAGGGGTTATGTAAGACTACATTGTCCACTCTAATGGTGGTAAAGGGGTTATGTAAGACTACATTGTCCACTGTAATGGTGGTAAAGGGGTTATGTAAGACTACATTGTCAACTGTAATGGTGGTAAATGGGTTATGTAAGGCTACATTGTCCACTGTAATGGTGATAGAGGGGTTATGTAAGACTACATTGTCCACTGTAATGGTGGTAAAGGGGTTATATAAGACTACATTGTCCACTGTAATGGTGGTAAAAGGGGTTATGTAAGACTACACTGTCCACTGTAATGGTGATAAAGGGGTTATGTAAGACTACATTGTCTACTGCAATGGTGGTAAAGAGGATATGTAAGACTACATTGTCCACTGTAATGGTGGTAAAGGGGTTATGTAAGACTACACTGTCCACTGTAATGGTGGTAAAGGGGTTATGTAAGACTACATTGTCCACTGTAATAGTGGTAAAGGGGTTATATAAGGCTACATTGTCCACTGTAATCGTGATGAAGGGGTTATGTAAGATTACATTTTCCACTGTAATGGTAGTAAAGGGGTTATGTAAGACTACATTACCCACTGTAATGGTGGTAGAGGGGTTATGTAAGACTACATTGTCCACTGTAATGGTGATAAAGGGGTTATGTAAGACTACATTACCCACTGTAATGATGGTAAAGGGGTTATGTAAGGCTACATTGTCCACTGTAATGGTGATAAAGGGGTTATGTAAGACTACATTGTCCAGTGTAATGGTGGTAAAGGGGTTATGTAAGACTACATTGTCCACTGTAATGGTGGTAAAAGGGGTTATGTAAGACTACATTGTCCACTGTAATGGTGCTAAAGGGGTTATGTAAGACTACATTGTCTACTGTAATGGTGGTAAACAGGTTATGTAAGACTACATTGTCCACTGTAATGGTGGTAAAGGGGTTATGTAACGCTACATTACCCACTGAAATGGTGGTAAAGGGGTTATGTAAAACTACATTACCCACTGTAATGGTGGTAAGGAGGTTATGTAAGGCTACATTGTCCACTGTAATGGTGGTAAAGGGGTTATGTAAGACTACATTGTCCACTGTAATGGTGGTAAAGGGGTTATGTAAGACTACATTGTCCACTGTAATCGTGATAAAGGGGTTATGTAAGATTACATTTTCCTCTGTAATGCTGGTAAAGGGGTTATGTAAGACTACATTACCCACTGTAATTGTGGTAAAGGGGTTATGTAAGGCTACATTGTCCACTGTAATGGTGGTAAAGGGGTTATGTAAGACTACATTACCCACTGTAATGGTTGTAGAGGGGTTATGTAAGGCTACACTGTCCACTGTAATGGTGGTAAAGGTGTTATGTAAGGCTACACTGTCCACTGTAATGGTGGTAAAGGGGTTATGTAAGATTACATTGTCCACTGTAATGGTGGTAAAGGGGTTATGTAAGACTACACTGTCCACTGTAATGGTGGTAAAGGAGTTATGTAAGACCACATTGTCCACTGTAATGGTAGTAAAGGGGTTATGTAAGACTACATTACTCACTGTAATTATGATAAAGGGGTTATGTAAGGCTACATTATCCACTGTAATGGTGATAAAGGGGTTATGTAAGAATACATTGTCCAGTGTAATGGTGGTAAAGGGGTTATGTAAGACTACATTGTCCACTGTAATGGTGGTAAAAAGGGTTATGTAAGACTACATTGTCCACTGTAATGGTGCTAAAGGGGTTATGTAAGACTACATTGTCTACTGTAATGGTGGTAAACAGGTTATGTAAGACTACATTGTCCACTGTAATGGTGGTAAATGAGTTATGTAAGACTACATTGTCCACTGTAATAGTGGTAAAGGGGTTATGTAAGGCTACATTGTCCACTGTAATCGTTATAAAGGGGTTATGTAAGATTACATTTTCCTCTGTAATGCTGGTAAAGGGGTTATGTAAGACTACATTACCCACTGTAATTGTGGTAAAGGGGTTATGTAAGGCTACATTGTCCACTGTAATGGTGATAAAGGGGTTATTTTAGACTACATTGTCCATTGTAATGGTGGTAAAGGGGTTATGTAAGACCACATTGTCAACTGTAATGGTTGTAAAGGGGTTATGTAAGACTACATTGTCCACTGTAATGGTGGTAAAGGGGTTATGCAAGACTACATTGTCTACTGTAATGGTGGTAAAGGGGTTATGTAAGACTACATTGTCCACCGTAATGGCGATAAAGGGGTTATGTAAGACTACATTGTCCACTGTAATGGTGGTAAAGGGGTTATGTAAGACTACATTGTCCACTGTAATGGTGGTAAAAGGGGTTATGTAAGACTACACTGTCCACTGTAATGGTGGTAAAGAGGATATGTAAGACTACATTGTCCACTGTAATGGTGGTAAAGGGGTTATGTAAGGCTACATTGTCCACTGTAATGGTGGTAAAGGGGTTATGTAAGGCTACGTTGTCCACTATAATCGTGATGAAGGGGTTATGTAAGATTACATTTTCCACTGTAATGGTAGTAAAGGGGTTATGTAAGACTACATTACTCACTGTAATTATGATAAAGGGGTTATGTAAGGCTACATTATCCACTGTAATGGTGATAAAGGGGTTATGTAAGACTACATTGTCCAGTGTAATGGTGGTAAAGGGGTTATGTAAGACTACATTGTCCACTGTAATGGTGGTAAAAAGGGTTATGTAAGACTACATTGTCCACTGTAATGGTGCTAAAGGGGTTATGTAAGACTACATTGTCTACTGTAATGGTGGTAAACAGGTTATGTAAGACTACATTGTCCACTGTAATGGTGGTAAATGAGTTATGTAAGACTACATTGTCCACTGTAATAGTGGTAAAGGGGTTATGTAAGGCTACATTGTCCACTGTAATCGTTATAAAGGGGTTATGTAAGATTACATTTTCCTCTGTAATGCTGGTAAAGGGGTTATGTAAGACTACATTACCCACTGTAATTGTGGTAAAGGGGTTATGTAAGGCTACATTGTCCACTGTAATGGTGATAAAGGGGTTATTTTAGACTACATTGTCCATTGTAATGGTGGTAAAGGGGTTATGTAAGACCACATTGTCAACTGTAATGGTTGTAAAGGGGTTATGTAAGACTACATTGTCCACTGTAATGGTGGTAAAGGGGTTATGCAAGACTACATTGTCTACTGTAATGGTGGTAAAGGGGTTATGTAAGACTACATTGTCCACCGTAATGGCGATAAAGGGGTTATGTAAGACTACATTGTCCACTGTAATGGTGGTAAAGGGGTTATGTAAGACTACATTGTCCACTGTAATGGTGGTAAAGGGGTTATGTAAGACTACATTGTCCACTGTAATGGTGGTAAAGGGGTTATGTAAGACTACATTGTCCACTGTAATGGTGGTAAAGGGGTTATGTAAGGCTACACTGTCCACTGTAATGGTGGTAAAGGGGTTATGTAAGGCTACACTGTCCACTGTAATGGTGGTAAAAGGGTTATGTAAGACAAAATTGTCCACTGTATTGGTGGTAAAGGGGTTATGTAAGACTACATTGTCCACTGTAATGGTGGTAAAGGGGTTATGTAAGACTACATTGTCCACTGTAATGGTGGTAAAGGGGTTATGTAAGACTACATTGTCCACTGTAATGGTGGTAAAGGGGTTATGTAAGACTACATTGTCCACTGTAATGGTGGTAAAGGAGTTATGTAAGACTACATTGTCCACTGTAATGGTGATAAAGTGGTTAATTAAGACTACATTGTCCACTGTAATGGTGGAAAGGGGTTATGTAAGGCTACACTGTCCACTGTAATGGTGGTAAAGGGTTTATGTAAGACAAAATTGTCCACTGTAATGGTGGTAAAGGGGTTATGTAAGACTACATTGTCCACTCTAATGGTGGTAAAGGGGTTATGTAAGACTACATTGTCCACTGTAATGGTGGTAAAGGGGTTATGTAAGACTACATTGTCAACTGTAATGGTGGTAAATGGGTTATGTAAGGCTACATTGTCCACTGTAATGGTGATAGAGGGGTTATGTAAGACTACATTGTCCACTGTAATGGTGGTAAAGGGGTTATATAAGACTACATTGTCCACTGTAATGGTGGTAAAAGGGGTTATGTAAGACTACACTGTCCACTGTAATGGTGATAAAGGGGTTATGTAAGACTACATTGTCTACTGCAATGGTGGTAAAGAGGATATGTAAGACTACATTGTCCACTGTAATGGTGGTAAAGGGGTTATGTAAGACTACACTGTCCACTGTAATGGTGGTAAAGGGGTTATGTAAGACTACATTGTCCACTGTAATAGTGGTAAAGGGGTTATATAAGGCTACATTGTCCACTGTAATCGTGATGAAGGGGTTATGTAAGATTACATTTTCCACTGTAATGGTAGTAAAGGGGTTATGTAAGACTACATTACCCACTGTAATGGTGGTAGAGGGGTTATGTAAGACTACATTGTCCACTGTAATGGTGATAAAGGGGTTATGTAAGACTACATTACCCACTGTAATGATGGTAAAGGGGTTATGTAAGGCTACATTGTCCACTGTAATGGTGATAAAGGGGTTATGTAAGACTACATTGTCCAGTGTAATGGTGGTAAAGGGGTTATGTAAGACTACATTGTCCACTGTAATGGTGGTAAAAGGGGTTATGTAAGACTACATTGTCCACTGTAATGGTGCTAAAGGGGTTATGTAAGACTACATTGTCTACTGTAATGGTGGTAAACAGGTTATGTAAGACTACATTGTCCACTGTAATGGTGGTAAAGGGGTTATGTAACGCTACATTACCCACTGAAATGGTGGTAAAGGGGTTATGTAAAACTACATTACCCACTGTAATGGTGGTAAGGAGGTTATGTAAGGCTACATTGTCCACTGTAATGGTGGTAAAGGGGTTATGTAAGACTACATTGTCCACTGTAATGGTGGTAAAGGGGTTATGTAAGACTACATTGTCCACTGTAATCGTGATAAAGGGGTTATGTAAGATTACATTTTCCTCTGTAATGCTGGTAAAGGGGTTATGTAAGACTACATTACCCACTGTAATTGTGGTAAAGGGGTTATGTAAGGCTACATTGTCCACTGTAATGGTGGTAAAGGGGTTATGTAAGACTACATTACCCACTGTAATGGTTGTAGAGGGGTTATGTAAGGCTACACTGTCCACTGTAATGGTGGTAAAGGTGTTATGTAAGGCTACACTGTCCACTGTAATGGTGGTAAAGGGGTTATGTAAGATTACATTGTCAACTGTAATGGTGGTAAAGGGGTTATGTAAGACCACATTGTCAACTGTAATGGTTGTAAAGGGGTTATGTAAGACTACATTGTCCACTGTAATGGTGGTAAAGGGGTTATGCAACGCTACATTACCCACTGAAATGGTGGTAAAGGGGTTATGTAAGACTACATTACCCACTGTAATGGTGGTAAGGAGGTTATGTAAGGCTACATTGTCCACTTTAATGGTGCTAAAGGGGTTATGTAAGACTACATTGTCCACTGTAATGGTGGTAAAGGGGTTATGTAAGACTACATTGTCTACTGTAATCGTGATAAAGGGGTTATGTAAGATTACATTTTCCTCTGTAATGCTGGTAAAGGGGTTATGTAAGACTACATTACCCACTGTAATTGTGGTAAAGGGGTTATGTAAGGCTACATTGTCCACTGTAATGGTGATAAAGGGGTTATGTTAGACTACATTGTCCATTGTAATGGTGGTAAAGGGGTTATGTAAGACCACATTGTCAACTGTAATGGTTGTAAAGGGGTTATGTAAGACTACATTGTCCACTGTAATGGTGGTAAAGGGGTTATGCAAGACAACATTGTCAACTGTAATGGTGGTAAAGAGGTTATGTAAGGCTACACTGTCCACTGTAATGGTGGTAAAGGGGTTATGTAAGACAAAATTATCCACTGTAATGGTGGTTAAGGGGTTAAGTAAGACTACATTGTCTACTGTAATGGTGGTAAAGGGGTTATGTAAGGTTACATTGTCCACTGTAATGGCGGTTAAGGGGTTATGTAAGACTACATAACCCACTGTAATGGTGGTAAAGGGGTTATGTAAGGCTACATTGTCCACTGTAATGGTGGTAAAGGGGTCATGTAAGACTACATTGTCAACTGTAATGGTGGTAAAGGGGTTATGTAAGGCTACATTGTCCACTGTAATGGTGGTAAAGGGGTTATGTAAGGCTACACTGTCCACTGTAATGGTGGTAAAGGGGTTATGTAAGACAAAATTATCCACTGTAATGGTGGTTAAGGGGTTAAGTAAGACTACCTTGTCCACTTTAATGGTGGTAAAGGGGTTATGTAAGACTACATTACCAACTGTAATGGTGGTAGAGGGGTTATGTAAGACTACATTGTCCACTTTAATGGTGGTAAAGGGATTATGTAAGGCTACACTGTCCACTGTAATGGTGGTAAAGGGGTTATGTAAGATTACATTGTCAACTGTAATGGTGGTAAAGGGGTTATGTAAGACTACATTGTCAACTGTAATGGTGGTAAAGGGGTTATGTAAGGCTACATTGTCCACTGTAATGGTTGTAAAGGGGTTATGTAAGACTACATTGTCCACTGTAATGGTGGTAAAGGGGTTGAGTAAGACTACATTGTCAACTGTAATGGTGGTAAAGGGGTTATGTAAGACTACATTGTCCACTGTAATGGTGGTAAAGGGATTATGTAAGACTACATTGTCTACTGTAATGGTGGTAAACAGGTTATGTAAGACTACATTGTCCACTGTAATGGTGGTAAATGAGTTATGTAAGACTACATTGTCCACTGTAATAGTGGTAAAGGGGTTATGTAAGGCTACATTGTCCACTGTAATCGTTATAAAGGGGTTATGTAAGATTACATTTTCCTCTGTAATGCTGGTAAAGGGGTTATGTAAGACTACATTACCCACTGTAATTGTGGTAAAGGGGTTATGTAAGGCTACATTGTCCACTGTAATGGTGATAAAGGGGTTATTTTAGACTACATTGTCCATTGTAATGGTGGTAAAGGGGTTATGTAAGACCACATTGTCAACTGTAATGGTTGTAAAGGGGTTATGTAAGACTACATTGTCCACTGTAATGGTGGTAAAGGGGTTATGCAAGACTACATTGTCTACTGTAATGGTGGTAAAGGGGTTATGTAAGACTACATTGTCCACCGTAATGGCGATAAAGGGGTTATGTAAGACTACATTGTCCACTGTAATGGTGGTAAAGGGGTTATGTAAGACTACATTGTCCACTGTAATGGTGGTAAAAGGGGTTATGTAAGACTACACTGTCCACTGTAATGGTGGTAAAGAGGATATGTAAGACTACATTGTCCACTGTAATGGTGGTAAAGGGGTTATGTAAGGCTACATTGTCCACTGTAATGGTGGTAAAGGGGTTATGTAAGGCTACGTTGTCCACTATAATCGTGATGAAGGGGTTATGTAAGATTACATTTTCCACTGTAATGGTAGTAAAGGGGTTATGTAAGACTACATTACTCACTGTAATTATGATAAAGGGGTTATGTAAGGCTACATTATCCACTGTAATGGTGATAAAGGGGTTATGTAAGACTACATTGTCCAGTGTAATGGTGGTAAAGGGGTTATGTAAGACTACATTGTCCACTGTAATGGTGGTAAAAAGGGTTATGTAAGACTACATTGTCCACTGTAATGGTGCTAAAGGGGTTATGTAAGACTACATTGTCTACTGTAATGGTGGTAAACAGGTTATGTAAGACTACATTGTCCACTGTAATGGTGGTAAATGAGTTATGTAAGACTACATTGTCCACTGTAATAGTGGTAAAGGGGTTATGTAAGGCTACATTGTCCACTGTAATCGTTATAAAGGGGTTATGTAAGATTACATTTTCCTCTGTAATGCTGGTAAAGGGGTTATGTAAGACTACATTACCCACTGTAATTGTGGTAAAGGGGTTATGTAAGGCTACATTGTCCACTGTAATGGTGATAAAGGGGTTATTTTAGACTACATTGTCCATTGTAATGGTGGTAAAGGGGTTATGTAAGACCACATTGTCAACTGTAATGGTTGTAAAGGGGTTATGTAAGACTACATTGTCCACTGTAATGGTGGTAAAGGGGTTATGCAAGACTACATTGTCTACTGTAATGGTGGTAAAGGGGTTATGTAAGACTACATTGTCCACCGTAATGGCGATAAAGGGGTTATGTAAGACTACATTGTCCACTGTAATGGTGGTAAAGGGGTTATGTAAGACTACATTGTCCACTGTAATGGTGGTAAAGGGGTTATGTAAGACTACATTGTCCACTGTAATGGTGGTAAAGGGGTTATGTAAGACTACATTGTCCACTGTAATGGTGGTAAAGGGGTTATGTAAGGCTACACTGTCCACTGTAATGGTGGTAAAGGGGTTATGTAAGGCTACACTGTCCACTGTAATGGTGGTAAAAGGGTTATGTAAGACAAAATTGTCCACTGTATTGGTGGTAAAGGGGTTATGTAAGACTACATTGTCCACTGTAATGGTGGTAAAGGGGTTATGTAAGACTACATTGTCCACTGTAATGGTGGTAAAGGGGTTATGTAAGACTACATTGTCCACTGTAATGGTGGTAAAGGGGTTATGTAAGACTACATTGTCCACTGTAATGGTGGTAAAGGAGTTATGTAAGACTACATTGTCCACTGTAATGGTGATAAAGTGGTTAATTAAGACTACATTGTCCACTGTAATGGTGGAAAGGGGTTATGTAAGGCTACACTGTCCACTGTAATGGTGGTAAAGGGTTTATGTAAGACAAAATTGTCCACTGTAATGGTGGTAAAGGGGTTATGTAAGACTACATTGTCCACTCTAATGGTGGTAAAGGGGTTATGTAAGACTACATTGTCCACTGTAATGGTGGTAAAGGGGTTATGTAAGACTACATTGTCAACTGTAATGGTGGTAAATGGGTTATGTAAGGCTACATTGTCCACTGTAATGGTGATAGAGGGGTTATGTAAGACTACATTGTCCACTGTAATGGTGGTAAAGGGGTTATATAAGACTACATTGTCCACTGTAATGGTGGTAAAAGGGGTTATGTAAGACTACACTGTCCACTGTAATGGTGATAAAGGGGTTATGTAAGACTACATTGTCTACTGCAATGGTGGTAAAGAGGATATGTAAGACTACATTGTCCACTGTAATGGTGGTAAAGGGGTTATGTAAGACTACACTGTCCACTGTAATGGTGGTAAAGGGGTTATGTAAGACTACATTGTCCACTGTAATAGTGGTAAAGGGGTTATATAAGGCTACATTGTCCACTGTAATCGTGATGAAGGGGTTATGTAAGATTACATTTTCCACTGTAATGGTAGTAAAGGGGTTATGTAAGACTACATTACCCACTGTAATGGTGGTAGAGGGGTTATGTAAGACTACATTGTCCACTGTAATGGTGATAAAGGGGTTATGTAAGACTACATTACCCACTGTAATGATGGTAAAGGGGTTATGTAAGGCTACATTGTCCACTGTAATGGTGATAAAGGGGTTATGTAAGACTACATTGTCCAGTGTAATGGTGGTAAAGGGGTTATGTAAGACTACATTGTCCACTGTAATGGTGGTAAAAGGGGTTATGTAAGACTACATTGTCCACTGTAATGGTGCTAAAGGGGTTATGTAAGACTACATTGTCTACTGTAATGGTGGTAAACAGGTTATGTAAGACTACATTGTCCACTGTAATGGTGGTAAAGGGGTTATGTAACGCTACATTACCCACTGAAATGGTGGTAAAGGGGTTATGTAAAACTACATTACCCACTGTAATGGTGGTAAGGAGGTTATGTAAGGCTACATTGTCCACTGTAATGGTGGTAAAGGGGTTATGTAAGACTACATTGTCCACTGTAATGGTGGTAAAGGGGTTATGTAAGACTACATTGTCCACTGTAATCGTGATAAAGGGGTTATGTAAGATTACATTTTCCTCTGTAATGCTGGTAAAGGGGTTATGTAAGACTACATTACCCACTGTAATTGTGGTAAAGGGGTTATGTAAGGCTACATTGTCCACTGTAATGGTGGTAAAGGGGTTATGTAAGACTACATTACCCACTGTAATGGTTGTAGAGGGGTTATGTAAGGCTACACTGTCCACTGTAATGGTGGTAAAGGTGTTATGTAAGGCTACACTGTCCACTGTAATGGTGGTAAAGGGGTTATGTAAGATTACATTGTCAACTGTAATGGTGGTAAAGGGGTTATGTAAGACCACATTGTCAACTGTAATGGTTGTAAAGGGGTTATGTAAGACTACATTGTCCACTGTAATGGTGGTAAAGGGGTTATGCAACGCTACATTACCCACTGAAATGGTGGTAAAGGGGTTATGTAAGACTACATTACCCACTGTAATGGTGGTAAGGAGGTTATGTAAGGCTACATTGTCCACTTTAATGGTGCTAAAGGGGTTATGTAAGACTACATTGTCCACTGTAATGGTGGTAAAGGGGTTATGTAAGACTACATTGTCTACTGTAATCGTGATAAAGGGGTTATGTAAGATTACATTTTCCTCTGTAATGCTGGTAAAGGGGTTATGTAAGACTACATTACCCACTGTAATTGTGGTAAAGGGGTTATGTAAGGCTACATTGTCCACTGTAATGGTGATAAAGGGGTTATGTTAGACTACATTGTCCATTGTAATGGTGGTAAAGGGGTTATGTAAGACCACATTGTCAACTGTAATGGTTGTAAAGGGGTTATGTAAGACTACATTGTCCACTGTAATGGTGGTAAAGGGGTTATGCAAGACAACATTGTCAACTGTAATGGTGGTAAAGAGGTTATGTAAGGCTACACTGTCCACTGTAATGGTGGTAAAGGGGTTATGTAAGACAAAATTATCCACTGTAATGGTGGTTAAGGGGTTAAGTAAGACTACATTGTCTACTGTAATGGTGGTAAAGGGGTTATGTAAGGTTACATTGTCCACTGTAATGGCGGTTAAGGGGTTATGTAAGACTACATAACCCACTGTAATGGTGGTAAAGGGGTTATGTAAGGCTACATTGTCCACTGTAATGGTGGTAAAGGGGTCATGTAAGACTACATTGTCAACTGTAATGGTGGTAAAGGGGTTATGTAAGGCTACATTGTCCACTGTAATGGTGGTAAAGGGGTTATGTAAGGCTACACTGTCCACTGTAATGGTGGTAAAGGGGTTATGTAAGACAAAATTATCCACTGTAATGGTGGTTAAGGGGTTAAGTAAGACTACCTTGTCCACTTTAATGGTGGTAAAGGGGTTATGTAAGACTACATTACCAACTGTAATGGTGGTAGAGGGGTTATGTAAGACTACATTGTCCACTTTAATGGTGGTAAAGGGATTATGTAAGGCTACACTGTCCACTGTAATGGTGGTAAAGGGGTTATGTAAGATTACATTGTCAACTGTAATGGTGGTAAAGGGGTTATGTAAGACTACATTGTCAACTGTAATGGTGGTAAAGGGGTTATGTAAGGCTACATTGTCCACTGTAATGGTTGTAAAGGGGTTATGTAAGACTACATTGTCCACTGTAATGGTGGTAAAGGGGTTGAGTAAGACTACATTGTCAACTGTAATGGTGGTAAAGGGGTTATGTAAGACTACATTGTCCACTGTAATGGTGGTAAAGGGATTATGTAAGACTACATTATCCACTGTAATGGTGGTAAAGGGGTTATGTAAGACTACATTACCCACTATAATGGTCGTAGAGGGGTTATGTAAGGCTACACTGTCCACTGTAATGGTGGTAAAGGGGTTATGTAAGGCTACACTGTCCACTGTAATGGTGGTAATGGGGTTATGTAAGATTACATTGTCAACTGTAATGGTGGTAAAGGGGTTATGTAAAACCACATTGTCAACTGTAATGGTTGTAAATAGGTTATGTAAGACTACATTGTCTACTGTAATGGTGGTAAAGGGGTTATGTAAGGTTACATTGTCCACTGTATTGGCGGTTAAGGGGTTATGTAAGACTTCATAACCCACTGTAATGGTGGTAAAGGGGTTATGTAAGGCTACATTGTTCACTTTAATGGTGGTAAAGGGGTTATGTAAGACTACATTGTCAACTGTAATGGTGGTAAAGGGGTTATGTAAGGTTACATTGTCCACTGTATTGGCGGTTAAGGGGTTATGTAAGACTTCATAATCCACTGTAATGGTGGTAAAGGGGTTATGTAAGGCTACATTGTTCACTGTAATGGTGGTAAAGGGGTTATGTAAGACTACATTGTCAACTGTAATGGTGGTAAAGGGGTTATGTAAGGCTACATTGTCCACTGTAATGGTGGTAAAGGGGTTATGTAAGGCTACACTGTCCATTGTAATGGTGGTAAAGGGGTTATGTAAGACAAAATTGTCCACTGTAATGGTGGTAAAGGGGTTATGTAAGACTACATTGTCCACTTTAATGGTGGTAAAGGGGTTATGTAAGACTACATTACCCACTGTAATGGTGGTAGAGGGGTTATGTAAGACTACATTGTCCACTTTAATGGTGGTAAAGGGATTATGTAAGGCTACACTGTCCACTGTAATGGTGGTAAAGGGGTTATGTAAGATTACATTGTCAACTGTAATGGTGGTAAAGGGGTTATGTAAGACTACATTGTCAACTGTAATGGTGGTAAAGGGGTTATGTAAGGCTAGATTGTCAACTGTAATGGTGGTAAAGGGGTTATGTAAGACTACATTGTCCACTGTAATGGTGGTAAAGGGGTTATGTAAGACTACATTGTCAACTGTAATGGTGGTAAAGGGGTTATGTAAGACTACATTGTCCACTGTAATGGTGGTAAAGGGGTTATGTAAGACTACATTGTCCTCTGTAATGGTGGTAGAGGGGTTATGTAAGACTACATTGTCCACTGTAATGGTGGTAAAGAGGTTATGTAAGACTACATTACCCACTGTAATGGTGGTAGAGGGGTTATGTAAGGCTACACTGTCCACTGTAATGGTGGTAAAGGGGTTATGTAAGTCTACACTGTCCACTGTAATGGTGGTAAAGGGGTTATGTAAGATTACATTGTCAACTGTAATGGTGGTAAAGGGGTTATGTAAGACTACATTGTCAACTGTAATGGTGGTAAAGGGGTTATGTAAGACTACATTGTCCACTGTAATGGTGGTAAAGGGGTTATGTAAGGCTACACTGTCCACTGTAATGGTGGTAAATGGGTTATGTAAGGCTACATTGTCCACTGTAATGGTGGTAAAGGGGTTATGTAAGACTACATTGTCCACTGTAATGGTGGTAAAGGGGTTATGTAAGGCTACACTGTCCACTGTAATGGTGGTAAAGGGGTTATGTAAGGCTACACTGTCCACTGTAATGGTGGTAAAGGGGTTATGTAAGACAAAATTGTCCACTGTAAGGGAGGTAAAAGGGTTATGTAAGACTACATTGTCCACTGTAACTGTGGTAAAGGGGTTATGTAAGGCTACATTGTCCACTGTAATGGTGGTAAAGGGGTTATGTAAGACTACATTGTCCACTGTAATGGTGGTAAAGGGGTTATGTAAGACTACATTGTCCACTGTAATGGTGGTAAAGGGGTTATGTAAGGCTACACTGTCCACTGTAATGGTGGTAAAGGGGTTATATAAGGCTACACTGTCCACTGTAATGGTGGTAAAGGGGTTATGTAAGATTACATTGTCAACTGTAATGGTGGTAAAGGGGTTATGTAAGACTACATTGTCAACTGTAATGGTGGTAAAGGGGTTATGTAAGACTACATTGTCCACTGTAATGGTGGTAAAGGGGTTATGTAAGACCACATTGTCAACTGTAATGGTTGTAAAGGGGTTATGTAAGACTACATTGTCCACTGTTTCTGGTGGTAAAGGGGTTATGCAAGACAACATTGTCAACTGTAATGGTGGTAAATAGGTTATGTAAGACTACATTGTCTACTGTAATGGTGGTAAAGGGGTTATGTAAGGTTACATTGTCCACTGTAATGGCGGTTAAGGGGTTATGTAAGACTCCATAACCCACTGTAATGGTGGTAAAGTGGTTATGTAAGGCTACATTGTCCACTGTAATGGTGGTTAAGGGGTTATGTAAGACTACATTGTCCACTTTACTGTTGGTAAAGGGGTTATGTAAGACTACGTTACCCACTGTAATGGTGGTAGAGGGGTTATGTAAGTCTACATTGTCCACTTTAATGGTGGTAAAGGGATTATGTAAGACTACATTGTCCACTGTAATGGTGGTAAAGGGGTTATGTAAGATTACATTGTCAACTGTAATGGTGGTAAAGGGGTTATGTAAGACTACATTGTCAACTGTAATGGTGGTAAAGGGGTTATGTAAGGCTACATTGTCAACTGTAATGGTGGTAAAGGGGTTATGTAAGACTACATTGTCCACTGTAATGGTGGTAAAGGGTTTATGTAAGACTACATTGTCAACTGTAATGGTGGTAAAGGGGTTATGTAAGACTACATTGTCCACTGTAATGGTGGTAAAGGGGTTATGTAAGACTACATTGTCCACTGTAATGGTGGTAAAGGGGTTATGTAAGACTACATTACCCACTGTAATGGTGGTAGAGGGGTTATGTAAGGCTACACTGTCCACTGTAATGGTGGTAAAGGGGTTATGTAAGGCTACACTGTCCACTGTAATGGTGGTAAAGGGGTTATGTAAGATTACATTGTCAACTGTAATGGTGGTAAAGGGGTTATGTAAGACTACATTGTCAACTGTAATGGTGGTAAAGGGGTTATGTAAGACTACATTGTCCACTGTAATGGTGGTAAAGGGGTGATGTAAGGCTACATTGTCCACTGTAATGGTGGTAAAGGGGTTATGTAAGACTACATTGTCCACTGTAATGGTGGTAAAGGGGTTATGTAAGACTACATTGTCCTCTGTAATGGTGGTAGAGGGGTTATGTAAGACTACATTGTCCACTGTAATGGTGGTAAAGAGGTTATGTAAGACTACATTACCCACTGTAATGGTGGTAGAGGGGTTATGTAAGGCTACACTGTCCACTGTAATGGTGGTAAAGGGGTTATGTAAGTCTACACTGTCCACTGTAATGGTGGTAAAGGGGTTATGTAAGATTACATTGTCAACTGTAATGGTGGTAAAGGGGTTATGTAAGACTACATTGTCAACTGTAATGGTGGTAAAGGGGTTATGTAAGACTACATTGTCCACTGTAATGGTGGTAAAGGGGTTATGTAAGGCTACACTGTCCACTGTAATGGTGGTAAATGGGTTATGTAAGGCTACATTGTCCACTGTAATGGTGGTAAAGGGGTTATGTAAGACTACATTGTCCACTGTAATGGTGGTAAAGGGGTTATGTAAGGCTACACTGTCCACTGTAATGGTGGTAAAGGGGTTATGTAAGGCTACACTGTCCACTGTAATGGTGGTAAAGGGGTTATGTAAGACTACATTGTCCACTGTAATGGTGGTAAAGGGGTTATGTAAGACTACATTGTCCACTGTAATGGTGGTAAAGGGGTTATGTAAGGCTACACTGTCCACTGTAATGGTGGTAAAGGGGTTATGTAAGACTACATTGTCAACTGTAATGGTGGTAAAGGGGTTATGTAAGACTACATTGTCCACTGTAATGGTGGTAAAGGGGTTATGTAAGGCTACACTGTCCACTGTAATGGTTGTAAAGGGTTTATGTAAGGCTACATTGTCCACTGTAATGGTGGTAAAGGGGTTAAGTAAGACTACATTGTCAACTGTAATGGTGGTAAAGGGGTTATGTAAGACTACATTGTCCACTGTAATGGTGGTAGAGGGGTTATGTAAGACTACATTGTCCACTGTAATGGTGGTAAAGGGTTTATGTAAGACTACATTACCCACTGTAATGGTGGTAGGGGGGTTATGTAAGGCTACACTGTCCACTGTAATGGTGGTAAAGGGTTTATGTAAGGCTACACTGTCCACTGTAATGGTGGTAAAGGGGTTATGTAAGACTACATTGTCAACTGTAATGGTGGTAAAGGGGTTATGTAAGACTACATTGTCCACTGTAATGGTGGTAAAGGGGTTATGTAAGGCTACACTGTCCACTGTAATGGTGGTAAAGGGGTTATGTAAGGCTACATTGTCCACTGTAATGGTGGTAAAGGGGTTATGTAAGACTACATTGTCCACTGTAATGGTGGTAAAGGGGTTATGTAAGGCTACACTGTCCACTGTCATGGTTGTAAAGGGGTTATGTAAGGCTACATTGTCTTCTGTAATGGTTGTAAAGGGCTTATGTAAGACAAAATTGTCCACTGTAATGGTGGTAAAGGGGTTATGTAAGACTACATTGTCCACTGTAATGCTGGTAAATGGGTTATTAAAGGCTACACTGTCCACTGTAATGGTGGTAAAGGGGTTATGTAAGACTACATTGTCAACTGTAATGGTGGTAAAGGGGTTATGTAAGACTACATTGTCCACTGTAATGGTGGTAAAGGGGTTATGTAAGACTACATTGTCCACTGTAATGGTGGTAAAGGGGTTATATAAGACTACATTGTCCACTGTAATGGTGGTAAAGGGGTTATGTAAGGCTACACTGTCCACTGTAATGGTGGTAAAGGGGTTATGTAAGGCTACACTGTCCACTGTAATGGTGGTAAAGGGGTTATGTAAGACTACATTGTCTACTGTAATGGTGGTAAAGGGGTTATGTAAGGTTACATTGTCCACTGTAATGGCGGTTAAGGGGTTATGTAAGACTCCATAACCCACTGTAATGGTGGTAAAGGGGTTACGTATGGCTACATTGTCCACTGTAATGGTGGTAAAGGGGTTATGTAAGACTACATTGTCCACTGTAATGGTGGTAAAGGGGTTATGTAAGGCTACATTGTTCACTGTAGTGGTGGTAAAGGGGTTATGTAAGGCTACACTGTCCATTGTAATGGTGGTAAAGGGGTTATGTAAGACAAAATTGTCCACTGTAATGGTGGTTAAGGGGTTATGTAAGACTACATTGTCCACTTTAATGGTGGTAAAGGGGTTATGTAAGACTACATTACCCACTGTAATGGTGGTAGAGGGGTTATGTAAGACTACATTGTCCACTTTAATGGTGGTAAAGGGATTATGTAAGGCTACACTGTCCACTGTAATGGTGGTAAAGGGGTTATGTAAGATTACATTGTCAACTGTAATGGTGGTAAAGGGGTTATGTAAGACTACATTCTCCACTGTAATGGTGGTAAAGGGGTTATGTAAGACTACATTGTCCACTGTAATGGTGGTAAAGGGGTTATGTAAGGCTATACTGTCCACTGTAATGGTTGTAAAGGGGTTATGTAAGGCTACATTGTCCACTTTAATGGTGGTAAAGGGGTTATGTAAGGCTATACTGTCCACTGTAATGGTGGTAAAGGGGTTATGTAAGGCTACACTGTCCACTTTAATGGTGGTAAAGGGGTTATGTAAGGCTACATTGTCCACTGTAATGGTGGTAAAGGGGTTATGTAAGACTACATTGTCAACTGTAATGGTGGTAAAGGGGTTATGTAAGACTACATTGTCCACTGTAATGGTGGTAAAGGGATTATGTAAGACTACATTGTCCACTGTAATGGTGGTAAAGGGGTTATGTAAGACTACATTACCCACTGTAATGGTGGTAGTGGGGTTATGTAAGGCTACACTGTCCACTGTAATGGTGGTAAAGGGGTTATGTAAGGCTACACTGTCCACCGTAATGGTGGTAAAGGGGTTATGTAAGATTACATTGTCAACTGTAATGGTGGTAAAGGGGTTATGTAAGACTACATTGTCAACTGTAATGGTGGTAAAGGGGTTATGTAAGACTACATTGTCCACTGTAATGGTGGTAAAGGGGTTATGTCAGGCTATACTGTCCACTGTAATGGTTGTAAAGGGGTTATGTAAGGCTACATTGTCCACTGTAATGGTGGTAAAGGGGTTATGTAAGACTACATTGTCCACTGTAATGGTGGTAAAGGGGTTATGTAAGACTACATTGTCCTCTGTAATGGTGGTAGAGGGGTTATGTAAGACTACATTGTCCACTGTAATGGTGGTAAAGAGGTTATGTAAGACTACATTACCCACTGTAATGGTGGTAGAGGGGTTATGTAAGGCTACACTGTCCACTGTAATGGTGGTAAAGGGGTTATGTAAGGCTACACTGTCCACTGTAATGGTGGTAAAGGTGTTATGTAAGACTACATTGTCAACTGTAATGGTGGTAAAGGGGTTATGTAAGACTACATTGTCCACTGTAATGGTGGTAAAGGGGTTATGTAAGGCTACACTGTCCACTGTAATGGTTGTAAAGGGTTTATGTAAGGCTACATTGTCCACTGTAATGGTGGTAAAGGGGTTATGCAAGACTACATTGTCAACTGTAATGGTGGTAAAGAGGTTATGTAAGACTACATTGTCTACTGTAATGGTGGTAAAGGGGTTATGTAAGACTACATTACCCACTGTAATGGTGGTAAAGGGGTTATGTAAGGTTACATTGTCCACTGTAATGGCGGTTAAGGGGTTATGTAAGACTACATAACCCACTGTAATGGTGGTAAAAGGGTTATGTAAGGCTACATTGTCCACTGTAATGGTGGTAAAGGGGTTATGTAAGACTACATTGTCAACTGTAATGGTGGTAAAGGGGTTATGTAAGGCTACATTGTCCACTGTAATGGTGGTAAAGGGGTTATGTAAGGCTACACTGTCCACTGTAATGGTGGTAAAGGGGTTATGTAAGACTACATTGTCCACTGTAATGGTGGTAAAGGGGTTATGTAAGACTACATTGTCCACTGTAATGGTGGTAAAGGGGTTATGTAAGACTACATTGTCAACTGTAATGGTGGTAAAGGGGTTATGTAAGGCTACATTTTCCACTGTAATGGTGGTAAAGGGGTTATGTAAGACTACATTGTCAACTGTAATGGTGGTAAAGGGGTTATGTAAGGCTACATTGTCCACTGTAATGGTGGTAAAGGGGTTATGTAAGACTACATTGTCCACTTTAATGGTGATAAAGGGATTATGTAAGGTTACACTGTCCACTGTAATGGTGGTAAAGGGGTTATGTAAGATTACGTTTTCAACTGTAATGGTGGTAAAGGGGTTATGTAAGACTACATTGTAAACTCTAATGGTGGTAAAGGGGTTATGTAAGGCTACATTGTCCACTGTAATGGTGGTAAAGGGGTTATGTAAGACTACAGTGTCCACTGTAATGGTGGTAAAGGGGTTATGTAAGGCTACACTGTCCACTGTAATGGTGGTAAAGGGGTTATGTAAGGCTACATTGTCCACTGTAATGGTGGTAAAGGGGTTATGTAAGACTACATTGTCCACTGTAATGGTGGTAAAGGGGTTATGTAAGGCTACACTGTCCACTGTCATGGTTGTAAAGGGGTTATGTAAGGCTACATTGTCTACTGTAATGGTTGTAAAGGGCTTATGTAAGACAAAATTGTCCACTGTAATGGTGGTAAAGGGGTTATGTAAGACTACATTGTCAACTGTAATGGTGGTAAAGGGGTTATGTAAGACTACATTGTCCACTGTAATGGTGGTAAAGGGGTTATGTAAGACTACATTGTCCACTGTAATGGTGGTAAAGGGGTTATATAAGACTACATTGTCCACTGTAATGGTGGTAAAGGGGTTATGTAAGGCTACACTGTCCACTGTAATGGTGGTAAAGGGGTTATGTAAGGCTACACTGTCCACTGTAATGGTGGTAAAGGGGTTATGTAAGACTACATTGTCTACTGTAATGGTGGTAAAGGGGTTATGTAAGGTTACATTGTCCACTGTAATGGCGGTTAAGGGGTTATGTAAGACTCCATAACCCACTGTAATGGTGGTAAAGGGGTTACGTATGGCTACATTGTCCACTGTAATGGTGGTAAAGGGGTTATGTAAGACTACATTGTCAACTGTAATGGTGGTAAAGGGGTTATGTAAGGCTACATTGTTCACTGTAGTGGTGGTAAAGGGGTTATGTAAGGCTACACTGTCCATTGTAATGGTGGTAAAGGGGTTATGTAAGACAAAATTGTCCACTGTAATGGTGGTTAAGGGGTTATGTAAGACTACATTGTCCACTTTAATGGTGGTAAAGGGGTTATGTAAGACTACATTACCCACTGTAATGGTGGTAGAGGGGTTATGTAAGACTACATTGTCCACTTTAATGGTGGTAAAGGGATTATGTAAGGCTACACTGTCCACTGTAATGGTGGTAAAGGGGTTATGTAAGATTACATTGTCAACTGTAATGGTGGTAAAGGGGTTATGTAAGACTACATTCTCCACTGTAATGGTGGTAAAGGGGTTATGTAAGACTACATTGTCCACTGTAATGGTGGTAAAGGGGTTATGTAAGGCTATACTGTCCACTGTAATGGTTGTAAAGGGGTTATGTAAGGCTACATTGTCCACTTTAATGGTGGTAAAGGGGTTATGTAAGGCTATACTGTCCACTGTAATGGTGGTAAAGGGGTTATGTAAGGCTACACTGTCCACTTTAATGGTGGTAAAGGGGTTATGTAAGGCTACATTGTCCACTGTAATGGTGGTAAAGGGGTTATGTAAGACTACATTGTCAACTGTAATGGTGGTAAAGGGGTTATGTAAGACTACATTGTCCACTGTAATGGTGGTAAAGGGATTATGTAAGACTACATTGTCCACTGTAATGGTGGTAAAGGGGTTATGTAAGACTACATTACCCACTGTAATGGTGGTAGTGGGGTTATGTAAGGCTACACTGTCCACTGTAATGGTGGTAAAGGGGTTATGTAAGGCTACACTGTCCACTGTAATGGTGGTAAAGGGGTTATGTAAGATTACATTGTCAACTGTAATGGTGGTAAAGGGGTTATGTAAGACTACATTGTCAACTGTAATGGTGGTAAAGGGGTTATGTAAGACTACATTGTCCACTGTAATGGTGGTAAAGGGGTTATGTCAGGCTATACTGTCCACTGTAATGGTTGTAAAGGGGTTATGTAAGGCTACATTGTCCACTGTAATGGTGGTAAAGGGGTTATGTAAGACTACATTGTCCACTGTAATGGTGGTAAAGGGGTTATGTAAGACTACATTGTCCTCTGTAATGGTGGTAGAGGGGTTATGTAAGACTACATTGTCCACTGTAATGGTGGTAAAGAGGTTATGTAAGACTACATTACCCACTGTAATGGTGGTAGAGGGGTTATGTAAGGCTACACTGTCCACTGTAATGGTGGTAAAGGGGTTATGTAAGTCTACACTGTCCACTGTAATGGTGGTAAAGGGGTTATGCAAGATTACATTGTCAACTGTAATGGTGGTAAAGGGGTTATGTAAGACTACATTGTCAACTGTAATGGTGGTAAAGGGGTTATGTAAGACTACATTGTCCACTGTAATGGTGGTAAAGGGGTTATGTAAGGCTACACTGTCCACTGTAATGGTGGTAAATGGGTTATGTAAGGCTACATTGTCCACTGTAATGGTGGTAAAGGGGTTATGTAAGACTACATTGTCCACTGTAATGGTGGTAAAGGGGTTATGTAAGGCTACACTGTCCACTGTAATGGTGGTAAAGGGGTTATGTAAGGCTACACTGTCCACTGTAATGGTGGTAAAGGGGTTATGTAAGACAAAATTGTCCACTGTAAGGGAGGTAAAGGGGTTATGTAAGACTACATTATCCACTGTAACGGTGGTAAAGGGGTTATGTAAGGCTACATTGTCCACTGTAATGGTGGTAAAGGGGTTATGTAAGACTACATTGTCCACTGTAATGGTGGTAAAGGGGTTATGTAAGACTACATTGTCCACTGTAATGGTGGTAAAGGGGTTATGTAAGGCTACACTGTCCACTGTAATGGTGGTAAAGGTGTTATGTAAGACTACATTGTCAACTGTAATGGTGGTAAAGGGGTTATGTAAGACTACATTGTCCACTGTAATGGTGGTAAAGGGGTTATGTAAGGCTACACTGTCCACTGTAATGGTTGTAAAGGGTTTATGTAAGGCTACATTGTCCACTGTAATGGTGGTAAAGGGGTTATGCAAGACTACATTGTCAACTGTAATGGTGGTAAAGAGGTTATGTAAGACTACATTGTCTACTGTAATGGTGGTAAAGGGGTTATGTAAGACTACATTACCCACTGTAATGGTGGTAAAGGGGTTATGTAAGGTTACATTGTCCACTGTAATGGCGGTTAAGGGGTTATGTAAGACTACATAACCCACTGTAATGGTGGTAAAAGGGTTATGTAAGGCTACATTGTCCACTGTAATGGTGGTAAAGGGGTTATGTAAGACTACATTGTCAACTGTAATGGTGGTAAAGGGGTTATGTAAGGCTACATTGTCCACTGTAATGGTGGTAAAGGGGTTATGTAAGGCTACACTGTCCACTGTAATGGTGGTAAAGGGGTTATGTAAGACTACATTGTCCACTGTAATGGTGGTAAAGGGGTTATGTAAGACTACATTGTCCACTGTAATGGTGGTAAAGGGGTTATGTAAGACTACATTGTCAACTGTAATGGTGGTAAAGGGGTTATGTAAGGCTACATTTTCCACTGTAATGGTGGTAAAGGGGTTATGTAAGACTACATTGTCAACTGTAATGGTGGTAAAGGGGTTATGTAAGGCTACATTGTCCACTGTAATGGTGGTAAAGGGGTTATGTAAGACTACATTGTCCACTTTAATGGTGATAAAGGGATTATGTAAGGTTACACTGTCCACTGTAATGGTGGTAAAGGGGTTATGTAAGATTACGTTTTCAACTGTAATGGTGGTAAAGGGGTTATGTAAGACTACATTGTAAACTCTAATGGTGGTAAAGGGGTTATGTAAGGCTACATTGTCCACTGTAATGGTGGTAAAGGGGTTATGTAAGACTACAGTGTCCACTGTAATGGTGATAAAGTGGTTATGTAAGACTACATTGTCCACTGTAATGGTGGAAAAGGGGTTATGTAAGGCTACACTGTCCACTGTAATGGTGGTAAAGGGGTTATGTAAGACAAAATTGTCCACTGTAATGGTGGTAAAGGGGTTATGTAAGACTACATTGTCCACTGTAATGATGGTAAAGGGGTTATGTAAGACTACATTGTCCACTGTAATGGAGGTAAAGGGGTTATGTAAGACTACATTGTCAACTGTAATGGTGGAAATGGGTTATGTAAGGCTACATTGTCCACTGTAATGGTGATAAAGGGGTTATGTAAGACTACATTGTCCACTGTAATGGTGGTAAAGGGGTTATATAAGACTACATTGTCCACTGTAATGGTGGTAAAAGGGGTTATGTAAGACTACACTGTCCACTGTAATGGTGATAAAGGGGTTATGTAAGACTACATTGTCTACTGTAATGGTGGTAAAGAGGATATGTAAGACTACATTGTCCACTGTAATGGTGGTAAAGGGGTTATGTAAGACTACACTGTCCACTGTAATGGTGGTAAAGGAGTTATGTAAGACCACATTGTCCACTGTAATGGTAGTAAAGGGGTTATGTAAGACTACATTACTCACTGTAATTATGATAAAGGGGTTATGTAAGGCTACATTATCCACTGTAATGGTGATAAAGGGGTTATGTAAGAATACATTGTCCAGTGTAATGGTGGTAAAGGGGTTATGTAAGACTACATTGTCCACTGTAATGGTGGTAAAAAGGGTTATGTAAGACTACATTGTCCACTGTAATGGTGCTAAAGGGGTTATGTAAGACTACATTGTCTACTGTAATGGTGGTAAACAGGTTATGTAAGACTACATTGTCCACTCTAATGGTGGTAAATGAGTTATGTAAGACTACATTGTCCACTGTAATAGTGGTAAAGGGGTTATGTAAGGCTACATTGTCCACTGTAATCGTTATAAAGGGGTTATGTAAGATTACATTTTCCTCTGTAATGCTGGTAAAGGGGTTATGTAAGACTACATTACCCACTGTAATTGTGGTAAAGGGGTTATGTAAGGCTACATTGTCCACTGTAATGGTGATAAAGGGGTTATTTTAGACTACATTGTCCATTGTAATGGTGGTAAAGGGGTTATGTAAGACCACATTGTCAACTGTAATGGTTGTAAAGGGGTTATGTAAGACTACATTGTCCACTGTAATGGTGGTAAAGGGGTTATGCAAGACTACATTGTCTACTGTAATGGTGGTAAAGGGGTTATGTAAGACTACATTGTCCACCGTAATGGCGATAAAGGGGTTATATAAGACTACATTGTCCACTGTAATGGTGGTAAAGGGGTTATGTAAGACTACATTGTCCACTGTAATGGTGGTAAAAGGGGTTATGTAAGACTACACTGTCCACTGTAATGGTGGTAAAGAGGATATGTAAGACTACATTGTCCACTGTAATGGTGGTAAAGGGGTTATGTAAGGCTACATTGTCCACTGTAATGGTGGTAAAGGGGTTATGTAAGGCTACGTTGTCCACTATAATCGTGATGAAGGGGTTATGTAAGATTACATTTTCCACTGTAATGGTAGTAAAGGGGTTATGTAAGACTACATTACTCACTGTAATTATGATAAAGGGGTTATGTAAGGCTACATTATCCACTGTAATGGTGATAAAGGGGTTATGTAAGACTACATTGTCCAGTGTAATGGTGGTAAAGGGGTTATGTAAGACTACATTGTCCACTGTAATGGTGGTAAAAAGGGTTATGTAAGACTACATTGTCCACTGTAATGGTGCTAAAGGGGTTATGTAAGACTACATTGTCTACTGTAATGGTGGTAAACAGGTTATGTAAGACTACATTGTCCACTGTAATGGTGGTAAATGAGTTATGTAAGACTACATTGTCCACTGTAATAGTGGTAAAGGGGTTATGTAAGGCTACATTGTCCACTGTAATCGTTATAAAGGGGTTATGTAAGATTACATTTTCCTCTGTAATGCTGGTAAAGGGGTTATGTAAGACTACATTACCCACTGTAATTGTGGTAAAGGGGTTATGTAAGGCTACATTGTCCACTGTAATGGTGATAAAGGGGTTATTTTAGACTACATTGTCCATTGTAATGGTGGTAAAGGGGTTATGTAAGACCACATTGTCAACTGTAATGGTTGTAAAGGGGTTATGTAAGACTACATTGTCCACTGTAATGGTGGTAAAGGGGTTATGCAAGACTACATTGTCTACTGTAATGGTGGTAAAGGGGTTATGTAAGACTACATTGTCCACCGTAATGGCGATAAAGGGGTTATGTAAGACTACATTGTCCACTGTAATGGTGGTAAAGGGGTTATGTAAGACTACATTGTCCACTGTAATGGTGGTAAAGGGGTTATGTAAGACTACATTGTCCACTGTAATGGTGGTAAAGGGGTTATGTAAGACTACATTGTCCACTGTAATGGTGGTAAAGGGGTTATGTAAGGCTACACTGTCCACTGTAATGGTGGTAAAGGGGTTATGTAAGGCTACACTGTCCACTGTAATGGTGGTAAAAGGGTTATGTAAGACAAAATTGTCCACTGTATTGGTGGTAAAGGGGTTATGTAAGACTACATTGTCCACTGTAATGGTGGTAAAGGGGTTATGTAAGACTACATTGTCCACTGTAATGGTGGTAAAGGGGTTATGTAAGACTACATTGTCCACTGTAATGGTGGTAAAGGGGTTATGTAAGACTACATTGTCCACTGTAATGGTGGTAAAGGAGTTATGTAAGACTACATTGTCCACTGTAATGGTGATAAAGTGGTTAATTAAGACTACATTGTCCACTGTAATGGTGGAAAGGGGTTATGTAAGGCTACACTGTCCACTGTAATGGTGGTAAAGGGTTTATGTAAGACAAAATTGTCCACTGTAATGGTGGTAAAGGGGTTATGTAAGACTACATTGTCCACTCTAATGGTGGTAAAGGGGTTATGTAAGACTACATTGTCCACTGTAATGGTGGTAAAGGGGTTATGTAAGACTACATTGTCAACTGTAATGGTGGTAAATGGGTTATGTAAGGCTACATTGTCCACTGTAATGGTGATAGAGGGGTTATGTAAGACTACATTGTCCACTGTAATGGTGGTAAAGGGGTTATATAAGACTACATTGTCCACTGTAATGGTGGTAAAAGGGGTTATGTAAGACTACACTGTCCACTGTAATGGTGATAAAGGGGTTATGTAAGACTACATTGTCTACTGCAATGGTGGTAAAGAGGATATGTAAGACTACATTGTCCACTGTAATGGTGGTAAAGGGGTTATGTAAGACTACACTGTCCACTGTAATGGTGGTAAAGGGGTTATGTAAGACTACATTGTCCACTGTAATAGTGGTAAAGGGGTTATATAAGGCTACATTGTCCACTGTAATCGTGATGAAGGGGTTATGTAAGATTACATTTTCCACTGTAATGGTAGTAAAGGGGTTATGTAAGACTACATTACCCACTGTAATGGTGGTAGAGGGGTTATGTAAGACTACATTGTCCACTGTAATGGTGATAAAGGGGTTATGTAAGACTACATTACCCACTGTAATGATGGTAAAGGGGTTATGTAAGGCTACATTGTCCACTGTAATGGTGATAAAGGGGTTATGTAAGACTACATTGTCCAGTGTAATGGTGGTAAAGGGGTTATGTAAGACTACATTGTCCACTGTAATGGTGGTAAAAGGGGTTATGTAAGACTACATTGTCCACTGTAATGGTGCTAAAGGGGTTATGTAAGACTACATTGTCTACTGTAATGGTGGTAAACAGGTTATGTAAGACTACATTGTCCACTGTAATGGTGGTAAAGGGGTTATGTAACGCTACATTACCCACTGAAATGGTGGTAAAGGGGTTATGTAAAACTACATTACCCACTGTAATGGTGGTAAGGAGGTTATGTAAGGCTACATTGTCCACTGTAATGGTGGTAAAGGGGTTATGTAAGACTACATTGTCCACTGTAATGGTGGTAAAGGGGTTATGTAAGACTACATTGTCCACTGTAATCGTGATAAAGGGGTTATGTAAGATTACATTTTCCTCTGTAATGCTGGTAAAGGGGTTATGTAAGACTACATTACCCACTGTAATTGTGGTAAAGGGGTTATGTAAGGCTACATTGTCCACTGTAATGGTGGTAAAGGGGTTATGTAAGACTACATTACCCACTGTAATGGTTGTAGAGGGGTTATGTAAGGCTACACTGTCCACTGTAATGGTGGTAAAGGTGTTATGTAAGGCTACACTGTCCACTGTAATGGTGGTAAAGGGGTTATGTAAGATTACATTGTCAACTGTAATGGTGGTAAAGGGGTTATGTAAGACCACATTGTCAACTGTAATGGTTGTAAAGGGGTTATGTAAGACTACATTGTCCACTGTAATGGTGGTAAAGGGGTTATGCAACGCTACATTACCCACTGAAATGGTGGTAAAGGGGTTATGTAAGACTACATTACCCACTGTAATGGTGGTAAGGAGGTTATGTAAGGCTACATTGTCCACTTTAATGGTGCTAAAGGGGTTATGTAAGACTACATTGTCCACTGTAATGGTGGTAAAGGGGTTATGTAAGACTACATTGTCTACTGTAATCGTGATAAAGGGGTTATGTAAGATTACATTTTCCTCTGTAATGCTGGTAAAGGGGTTATGTAAGACTACATTACCCACTGTAATTGTGGTAAAGGGGTTATGTAAGGCTACATTGTCCACTGTAATGGTGATAAAGGGGTTATGTTAGACTACATTGTCCATTGTAATGGTGGTAAAGGGGTTATGTAAGACCACATTGTCAACTGTAATGGTTGTAAAGGGGTTATGTAAGACTACATTGTCCACTGTAATGGTGGTAAAGGGGTTATGCAAGACAACATTGTCAACTGTAATGGTGGTAAAGAGGTTATGTAAGGCTACACTGTCCACTGTAATGGTGGTAAAGGGGTTATGTAAGACAAAATTATCCACTGTAATGGTGGTTAAGGGGTTAAGTAAGACTACATTGTCTACTGTAATGGTGGTAAAGGGGTTATGTAAGGTTACATTGTCCACTGTAATGGCGGTTAAGGGGTTATGTAAGACTACATAACCCACTGTAATGGTGGTAAAGGGGTTATGTAAGGCTACATTGTCCACTGTAATGGTGGTAAAGGGGTCATGTAAGACTACATTGTCAACTGTAATGGTGGTAAAGGGGTTATGTAAGGCTACATTGTCCACTGTAATGGTGGTAAAGGGGTTATGTAAGGCTACACTGTCCACTGTAATGGTGGTAAAGGGGTTATGTAAGACAAAATTATCCACTGTAATGGTGGTTAAGGGGTTAAGTAAGACTACCTTGTCCACTTTAATGGTGGTAAAGGGGTTATGTAAGACTACATTACCAACTGTAATGGTGGTAGAGGGGTTATGTAAGACTACATTGTCCACTTTAATGGTGGTAAAGGGATTATGTAAGGCTACACTGTCCACTGTAATGGTGGTAAAGGGGTTATGTAAGATTACATTGTCAACTGTAATGGTGGTAAAGGGGTTATGTAAGACTACATTGTCAACTGTAATGGTGGTAAAGGGGTTATGTAAGACTACATTGTCCACTGTAATGGTTGTAAAGGGGTTATGTAAGACTACATTGTCCACTGTAATGGTGGTAAAGGGGTTGAGTAAGACTACATTGTCAACTGTAATGGTGGTAAAGGGGTTATGTAAGACTACATTGTCCACTGTAATGGTGGTAAAGGGATTATGTAAGACTACATTATCCACTGTAATGGTGGTAAAGGGGTTATGTAAGACTACATTACCCACTATAATGGTCGTAGAGGGGTTATGTAAGGCTACACTGTCCACTGTAATGGTGGTAAAGGGGTTATGTAAGGCTACACTGTCCACTGTAATGGTGGTAATGGGGTTATGTAAGATTACATTGTCAACTGTAATGGTGGTAAAGGGGTTATGTAAAACCACATTGTCAACTGTAATGGTTGTAAATAGGTTATGTAAGACTACATTGTCTACTGTAATGGTGGTAAAGGGGTTATGTAAGGTTACATTGTCCACTGTATTGGCGGTTAAGGGGTTATGTAAGACTTCATAACCCACTGTAATGGTGGTAAAGGGGTTATGTAAGGCTACATTGTTCACTTTAATGGTGGTAAAGGGGTTATGTAAGACTACATTGTCAACTGTAATGGTGGTAAAGGGGTTATGTAAGGTTACATTGTCCACTGTATTGGCGGTTAAGGGGTTATGTAAGACTTCATAATCCACTGTAATGGTGGTAAAGGGGTTATGTAAGGCTACATTGTTCACTGTAATGGTGGTAAAGGGGTTATGTAAGACTACATTGTCAACTGTAATGGTGGTAAAGGGGTTATGTAAGGCTACATTGTCCACTGTAATGGTGGTAAAGGGGTTATGTAAGGCTACACTGTCCATTGTAATGGTGGTAAAGGGGTTATGTAAGACAAAATTGTCCACTGTAATGGTGGTAAAGGGGTTATGTAAGACTACATTGTCCACTTTAATGGTGGTAAAGGGGTTATGTAAGACTACATTACCCACTGTAATGGTGGTAGAGGGGTTATGTAAGACTACATTGTCCACTTTAATGGTGGTAAAGGGATTATGTAAGGCTACACTGTCCACTGTAATGGTGGTAAAGGGGTTATGTAAGATTACATTGTCAACTGTAATGGTGGTAAAGGGGTTATGTAAGACTACATTGTCAACTGTAATGGTGGTAAAGGGGTTATGTAAGGCTAGATTGTCAACTGTAATGGTGGTAAAGGGGTTATGTAAGACTACATTGTCCACTGTAATGGTGGTAAAGGGGTTATGTAAGACTACATTGTCAACTGTAATGGTGGTAAAGGGGTTATGTAAGACTACATTGTCCACTGTAATGGTGGTAAAGGGGTTATGTAAGACTACATTGTCCTCTGTAATGGTGGTAGAGGGGTTATGTAAGACTACATTGTCCACTGTAATGGTGGTAAAGAGGTTATGTAAGACTACATTACCCACTGTAATGGTGGTAGAGGGGTTATGTAAGGCTACACTGTCCACTGTAATGGTGGTAAAGGGGTTATGTAAGTCTACACTGTCCACTGTAATGGTGGTAAAGGGGTTATGTAAGATTACATTGTCAACTGTAATGGTGGTAAAGGGGTTATGTAAGACTACATTGTCAACTGTAATGGTGGTAAAGGGGTTATGTAAGACTACATTGTCCACTGTAATGGTGGTAAAGGGGTTATGTAAGGCTACACTGTCCACTGTAATGGTGGTAAATGGGTTATGTAAGGCTACATTGTCCACTGTAATGGTGGTAAAGGGGTTATGTAAGACTACATTGTCCACTGTAATGGTGGTAAAGGGGTTATGTAAGGCTACACTGTCCACTGTAATGGTGGTAAAGGGGTTATGTAAGGCTACACTGTCCACTGTAATGGTGGTAAAGGGGTTATGTAAGACAAAATTGTCCACTGTAAGGGAGGTAAAAGGGTTATGTAAGACTACATTGTCCACTGTAACTGTGGTAAAGGGGTTATGTAAGGCTACATTGTCCACTGTAATGGTGGTAAAGGGGTTATGTAAGACTACATTGTCCACTGTAATGGTGGTAAAGGGGTTATGTAAGACTACATTGTCCACTGTAATGGTGGTAAAGGGGTTATGTAAGGCTACACTGTCCACTGTAATGGTGGTAAAGGGGTTATGTAAGACTACATTGTCAACTGTAATGGTGGTAAAGGGGTTATGTAAGACTACATTGTCCACTGTAATGGTGGTAAAGGGGTTATGTAAGGCTACAATGTCCACTGTAATGGTTGTAAAGGGTTTATGTAAGGCTACATTGTCTACTGTAATGGTGGTAAAGGGGTTATGTAAGACTACATTGTCAACTGTAATGGTGGTAAAGGGGTTATGTAAGACTACATTGTCCACTGTAATGGTGGTAGAGGGGTTATGTAAGACTACATTGTCCACTGTAATGGTGGTAAAGGGGTTATGTAAGACTACATTACCCACTGTAATGGTGGTAGGGGGGTTATGTAAGGCTGCACTGTCCACTGTAATGGTGGTAAAGGGTTTATGTAAGGCTACACTGTCCACTGTAATGGTGGTAAAGGGGTTATGTAAGATTACATTGTCACATGTAATGCTGGTAAAGGGGTTATGTAAGACTACATTGTCCACTGTAATGGTGGTAAAGGGGTTATGTAAGACTACATTGTCAACTGTAATGGTTGTAAAGGGGTTATGTAAGACTACATTGTCCACTGTAATGGTGGTAAAGGGGTTATGCAAGACAACATTGTCAACTGTAATGGTGGTAAATAGGTTATGTAAGACTACATTGTCTACTGTAATGGTGGTAAAAGGGGTTATGTAAGGTTACATTGTCCACTGTAATGGCGGTTAAGGGGTTATGTAAGACTCCATAACCCACTGTAATGGTGGTAAAGGGGTTATGTAAGGCTACATTGTCCACTGTAATGGTGGTAAAGGGGTTATGTAAGACTACATTGTCCACTGTAATGATGGTTAAGTGGTTATGTAAGACTACATTGTCCAATTTAATGGTGGTAAAGGGGTTATGTAAGACTACATTACCCACTGTAATGGTGGTAGAGGGGTTATGTAAGACTACATTGTCCACTTTAATGGTGGTAAAGGGATTATGTAAGGCTACACTGTCCACTGTAATGGCGGTAAAGGGGTTATGTAAGACTACATTGTCAACTGTAATGGTGGTAAAGGTGTTATGTAAGGCTAGATTGTCAACTGTAATGGTGGTAAAGGGGTTATGTAAGACTACATTGTCCACTGTAATGGTGGTAAAGGGGTTATGTAAGACTACATTGTCAATTGTAATGGTGGTAAAGGGGTTATGTAAGACTACATTGTCCACTGTAATGGTGGTAAAGGGGTTATGTAAGACTACATTACCCACTGTAATGGTGGTAGAGGGGTTATGTAAGGCTACACTGTCCACTGTAATGGTGGTAAAGGGGTTATGTAAGGCTACACTGTCCACTGTAATGGTGGTAAAGGGGTTATGTAAGATTACATTGTCAACTGTAATGGTGGTAAAGGGGTTATGTAAGACTACATTGTCAACTGTAATGGTGGTAAAGGGGTTATGTAAGACTACATTGTCCACTGTAATGGTGGCAAAGGGGTTATGTAAGGCTACACTGTCCACTGTAATGGTTGTAAAGGGGTTATGTAAGGCTACATTGTCCACTGTAATGGTGGTAAAGGGGTTATGTAAGACTACATTGTCCACTGTAATGGTGGTAAAGGGGTTATGTAAGACTACATTGTCCTCTGGAATGTTGGTAGAGGGGTTATGTAAGACTACATTGTCCACTGTAATGGTGGTAAAGAGGTTATGTAAGACTACATTACCCACTGTAATGGTGGTAGAGGGGTTATGTAAGGCTACACTGTCCACTGTAATGGTGGTAAAGGGGTTATGTAAGTCTACACTGTCCACTGTAATGGTGGTAAAGGGGTTATGTAAGATTACATTGTCAACTGTAATGGTGGTAAAGGGGTTATGTAAGACTACATTGTCAACTGTAATGGTGGTAAAGGGGTTATGTAAGACTACATTGTCCACTGTAATGGTGGTAAAGGGGTTATGTAAGGCTACACTGTCCACTGTAATGGTGGTAAATGGGTTATGTAAGGCTACATTGTCCACTGTAATGGTGGTAAAGGGGTTATGTAAGACTACATTGTCCACTGTAATGGTGGTAAAGGGGTTATGTAAGGCTACACTGTCCACTGTAATGGTGGTAAAGGGGTTATGTAAGGCTACACTGTCCACTGTAATGGTGGTAAAGGGGTTATGTAAGACAAAATTGTCCACTGTAAGGGAGGTAAAGGGGTTATGTAAGACTACATTGTCTACTGTAACGGTGGTAAAGGGGTTATGTAAGGCTACATTGTCCACTGTAATGGTGGTAAAGGGGTTATGTAAGACTACATTGTCCACTGTAATGGTGGTAAAGGGGTTATGTAAGACTACATTGTCCACTGTAATGGTGGTAAAGGGGTTATGTAAGGCTACACTGTCCACTGTAATGGTGGTAAAGGGGTTATGTAAGACTACATTGTCAACTGTAATGGTGGTAAAGGGGTTATGTAAGACTACATTGTCCACTGTAATGGTGGTAAAGGGGTTATGTAAGGCTACACTGTTCACTGTAATGGTTGTAAAGGGTTTATGTAAGGCTACATTGTCCAGTGTAATGGTGGTAAAGGGGTTATGGAAGACTACATTGTCAACTGTAATGGTGGTAAAGGGGTTATGTAAGACTACATTGTCCACTGTAATGGTGGTAGAGGGTTTATGTAAGACTACATTGTCCACTGTAATGGTGGTAAAGGGGTTATGTAAGACTACATTACCCACTGTAATGGTGGTAGGGGGGTTATGTAAGGCTACACTGTCCACTGTAATGGTGGTAAAGGGTTTATGTAAGGCTACACTGTCCACTGTAATGGTGGTAAAGGGGTTATGTAAGATTACATTGTCACATGTAATGGTGGTAAAGGGGTTATGTAAGACTACATTGTCAACTGTAATGGTGGTAAAGGGGTTATGTAAGACTACATTGTCCACTGTAATGGTGGTAAAGGGGTTATGTAAGGCTACACTGTCCACTGTAATGGTGGTAAAGGGGTTATGTAAGACAAAATTGTCCACTGTAATGGTGGTAAAGGGGTTATGTAAGACTACATTGTCCACTGTAATGCTGGTAAAGGGGTTATGTAAGGCTACACTGTCCACTGTAATGGTGGTAAAGGGGTTATGTAAGACTACATTGTCAACTGTAATGGTGGTAAAGGGGTTATGTAAGACTACATTGTCCACTGTAATGGTGGTAAAGGGGTTATGTAAGACTACACTGTCCACTGTAATGGTGGTAGAGGGGTTATGTAAGACTACATTGTCCACTGTAATAGTGGTAAAGGGGTTATGTAAGGCTACATTGTCCACTGTAATCGTGATGAAGGGGTTATGTAAGATTACATTTTCCACTGTAATGGTAGTAAAGGGGTTATGTAAGACTACATTACCCACTGTAATGATGGTAAAGGGGTTATGTAAGGCTACATTGTCCAATGTAATGGTGGTAAGGAGGTTATGTATGGCTACATTGTCCACTGTAATGGTGGTAAAGGGGTTATGTAAGACTACATTGTCCACTGTAATGGTGGTAAAGGGGTTATGTTAGACTACATTGTCCACTGTAATCGTGATAAAGGGGTTATGTAAGATTACATTTTCCTCTGTAATGCTGGTAAAGGGGTTATGGAAGACTACATTACCCACTGTAATTGTGGTAAAGGGGTTATGTAAGGCTACATTGTCCACTGTAATGGTGATAAAGGGGTTATGTTAGACTACATTGTCCATTGTAATGGTGGTAAAGGGGTTATGTAAGACCACATTGTCAACTGTAATGGTTGTAAAGGGGTTATGTAAGACTACATTGTCCACTGTAATGGTGGTAAAGGGGTTATGCAAGACAACATTGTCAACTTAATGGTGGTAAAGAGGTTATGTAAGACTACATTGTGTACTGTAATGGTGGTAAAGGAGTTATGTACGGTTACATTGTCCTCTGTAATGGCGGTTAAGGGGTTATGTAAGACTACATAACCCATTGTAATGGTGGTAAAGGGGTTATGTAAGGCTACATTGTCCACTGTAATGATGGTAAAGGGGTTATGTAAGACTACATTGTCAACTGTAATGGTGGTGAAGGGGTTATGTAAGGCTACATTGTCCACTGTAATGGTGGTAAAGGGGTTATGTAAGGCTACACTGTCCAATGTAATGGTGGTAAAGGGGTTATGTAAGACTAAATTATCCACTGTAATGGTGGTTAAGGGGTTAAGTAAGACTACATTGTCCACTTTAATGGTGGTAAAGGGGTTATGTAAGACTACATTACCCACTGTAATGGTGGTAGAGGGGTTATGTAAGACTACATTGTCCACTTTAATGGTGGTAAAGGGATTATGTAAGGCTACACTGTCCACTGTAATGGTGGTAAAGGGGTTATGTAAGATTACATTGTCGACTGTAATGGTGGTAAAGGGGTTATGTAAGACTACATTGTCAACTGTAATGGTGGTAAAGGGGTTATGTAAGGCTACATTGTCCACTGTAATGGTGGTAAAGGGGTTATGTAAGACTACATTGTCCACTGTAATGGTGGTAAAGGGGTTGAGTAAGACTACATTGTCAACTGTAATGTTGGTAAAGGGGTTATGTAAGACTACATTTTCCACTGTAATGGTGGTAAAGGGGTTATGTAAGACTACATTACCCACTGTAATGGTCGTAGAGGGGTTATGTAAGGCTACACTGTCCACTGTAATGGTGGTAAAGGGGTTATATAAGGCTACACTGTCCACTGTAATGGTGGTAAAGGGGTTATGTAAGATTACATTGTCAACTGTAATGGTGGTAAAGGGGTTATGTAAGACTACATTGTCAACTGTAATGGTGGTAAAGGGATTATGTAAGACTACATTGTCCACTGTAATGGTGGTAAAGGGGTTATGTAAGACCACATTGTCAACTGTAATGGTTGTAAAGGGGTTATGTAAGACTACATTGTCTACTGTTTCTGGTGGTAAAGGGGTTATGCAAGACAACATTGTCAACTGTAATGGTGGTAAATAGGTTATGTAAGACTACATTGTCTACTGTAATGGTGGTAAAGGGGTTATGTAAGGTTACATTGTCCACTGTAATGGCGGTTAAGGGGTTATGTAAGACTCCATAACCCACTGTAATGGTGGTAAAGGGGTTATGTAAGGCTACATTGTCCACTGTAATGGTGGTAAAGGGGTTATGTAAGACTACATTGTCAACTGTAATGGTGGTAAAGGGGTTATGTAAGGCTACATTGTCCACTGTAGTGGTGGTAAAGGGGTTATGTAAGGCTACACTGTCCATTGTAATGGTGGTAAAGGGGTTATGTAAGACAAAATTGTCCACTGTAATGGTGGTTAAGGGGTTATGTAAGACTACATTGTCCACTTTACTGTTGGTAAAGGGGTTATGTAAGACTACGTTACCCACTGTAATGGTGGTAGAGGGGTTATGTAAGTCTACATTGTCCACTTTAATGGTGGTAAAGGGATTATGTAAGACTACATTGTCCACTGTAATGGTGGTAAAGGGGTTATGTAAGATTACATTGTCAACTGTAATGGTGGTAAAGGGGTTATGTAAGACTACATTGTCAACTGTAATGGTGGTAAAGGGGTTATGTAAGGCTACATTGTCAACTGTAATGGTGGTAAAGGGGTTATGTAAGACTACATTGTCCACTGTAATGGTGGTAAAGGGTTTATGTAAGACTACATTGTCAACTGTAATGGTGGTAAAGGGGTTATGTAAGACTACATTGTCCACTGTAATGGTGGTAAAGGGGTTATGTAAGACTACATTGTCCACTGTAATGGTGGTAAAGGGGTTATGTAAGACTACATTACCCACTGTAATGGTGGTAAAAGGGTTATGTAAGGCTACATTGTCCACTGTAATGGTGGTAAAGGGGTTATGTAAGACTACATTGTCAACTGTAATGGTGGTAAAGGGGTTATGTAAGGCTACATTGTCCACTGTAATGGTGGTAAAGGGGTTATGTAAGGCTACACTGTCCACTGTAATGGTGGTAAAGGGGTTATGTAAGATTACATTGTCAACTGTAATGGTGGTAAAGGGGTTATGTAAGACTACATTGTCAACTGTAATGGTGGTAAAGGGGTTATGTAAGACTACATTGTCCACTGTAATGGTGGTAAAGGGGTGATGTAAGGCTACATTGTCCACTGTAATGGTGGTAAAGGGGTTATGTAAGACTACATTGTCCACTGTAATGGTGGTAAAGGGGTTATGTAAGACTACATTGTCCTATGTAATGGTGGTAGAGGGGTTATGTAAGACTACATTGTCCACTGTAATGGTGGTAAAGAGGTTATGTAAGACTACATTACCCACTGTAATGGTGGTAGAGGGGTTATGTAAGGCTACACTGTCCACTGTAATGGTGGTAAAGGGGTTATGTAAGTCTACACTGTCCACTGTAATGGTGGTAAAGGGGTTATGTAAGACTACATTGTCAACTGTAATGGTGGTAAAGGGGTTATGTAAGACTACATTGTCCACTGTAATGGTGGTAAAGGGGTTATGTAAGGCTACACTGTCCACTGTAATGGTGGTAAAGGGGTTATGTAAGGCTACACTGTCCACTGTAATGGTGGTAAATGGGTTATGTAAGGCTACATTGTCCACTGTAATGGTGGTAAAGGGGTTATGTAAGACTACATTGTCCACTGTAATGGTGGTAAAGGGGTTATGTAAGGCTACACTGTCCACTGTAATGGTGGTAAAGGGGTTATGTAAGGCTACACTGTCCACTGTAATGGTGGTAAAGGGGTTATGTAAGACTACATTGTCCACTGTAATGGTGGTAAAGGGGTTATGTAAGACTACATTGTCCACTGTAATGGTGGTAAAGGGGTTATGTAAGGCTACACTGTCCACTGTAATGGTGGTAAAGGGGTTATGTAAGACTACATTGTCAACTGTAATGGTGGTAAAGGGGTTATGTAAGACTACATTGTCCACTGCAATGGTGGTAAAGGGGTTATGTAAGGCTACACTGTCCACTGTAATGGTTGTAAAGGGTTTATGTAAGGCTACATTGTCCACTGTAATGGTGGTAAAGGGGTTAAGTAAGACTACATTGTCAACTGTAATGGTGGTAAAGGGGTTATGTAAGACTACATTGTCCACTGTAATGGTGGTAGAGGGGTTATGTAAGACTACATTGTCCACTGTAATGGTGGTAAAGGGTTTATGTAAGACTACATTACCCACTGTAATGGTGGTAGGGGGGTTATGTAAGGCTACACTGTCCACTGTAATGGTGGTAAAGGGTTTATGTAAGGCTACACTGTCCACTGTAATGGTGGTAAAGGGGTTATGTAAGACTACATTGTCAACTGTAATGGTGGTAAAGGGGTTATGTAAGACTACATTGTCCACTGTAATGGTGGTAAAGGGGTTATGTAAGGCTACACTGTCCACTGTAATGGTGGTAAAGGGGTTATGTAAGGCTACATTGTCCACTGTAATGGTGGTAAAGGGGTTATGTAAGACTACATTGTCCACTGTAATGGTGGTAATGGGGTTATGTAAGGCTACACTGTCCACTGTCATGGTTGTAAAGGGGTTATGTAAGGCTACATTGTCTACTGTAATGGTTGTAAAGGGCTTATGTAAGACAAAATTGTCCACTGTAATGGTGGTAAAGGGGTTATGTAAGACTACATTGTCCACTGTAATGCTGGTAAATGGGTTATTAAAGGCTACACTGTCCACTGTAATGGTGGTAAAGGGGTTATGTAAGACTACATTGTCAACTGTAATGGTGGTAAAGGGGTTATGTAAGACTACATTGTCCACTGTAATGGTGGTAAAGGGGTTATGTAAGACTACATTGTCCACTGTAATGGTGGTAAAGGGGTTATATAAGACTACATTGTCCACTGTAATGGTGGTAAAGGGGTTATGTAAGGCTACACTGTCCACTGTAATGGTGGTAAAGGGGTTATGTAAGGCTACACTGTCCACTGTAATGGTGGTAAAGGGGTTATGTAAGACTACATTGTCTACTGTAATGGTGGTAAAGGGGTTATGTAAGGTTACATTGTCCACTGTAATGGCGGTTAAGGGGTTATGTAAGACTCCATAACCCACTGTAATGGTGGTAAAGGGGTTACGTATGGCTACATTGTCCACTGTAATGGTGGTAAAGGGGTTATGTAAGACTACATTGTCAACTGTAATGGTGGTAAAGGGGTTATGTAAGGCTACATTGTTCACTGTAGTGGTGGTAAAGGGGTTATGTAAGGCTACACTGTCCATTGTAATGGTGGTAAAGGGGTTATGTAAGACAAAATTGTCCACTGTAATGGTGGTTAAGGGGTTATGTAAGACTACATTGTCCACTTTAATGGTGGTAAAGGGGTTATGTAAGACTACATTACCCACTGTAATGGTGGTAGAGGGGTTATGTAAGACTACATTGTCAACTGCAAATGGTGGTAAAGGGGTTATGTAAGGCTACATTGTTCACTGTAGTGGTGGTAAAGGGGTTATGTAAGGCTACACTGTCCATTGTAATGGTGGTAAAGGGGTTATGTAAGACAAAATTGTCCACTGTAATGGTGGTTAAGGGGTTATGTAAGACTACATTGTCCACTTTAATGGTGGTAAAGGGATTATGTAAGGCTACACTGTCCACTGTAATGGTGGTAAAGGGGTTATGTAAGATTACATTGTCAACTGTAATGGTGGTAAAGGGGTTATGTAAGACTACATTCTCCACTGTAATGGTGGTAAAGGGGTTATGTAAGACTACATTGTCCACTGTAATGGTGGTAAAGGGGTTATGTAAGGCTATACTGTCCACTGTAATGGTTGTAAAGGGGTTATGTAAGGCTACATTGTCCACTTTAATGGTGGTAAAGGGGTTATGTAAGGCTATACTGTCCACTGTAATGGTGGTAAAGGGGTTATGTAAGGCTACACTGTCCACTTTAATGGTGGTAAAGGGGTTATGTAAGGCTACATTGTCCACTGTAATGGTGGTAAAGGGGTTATGTAAGACTACATTGTCAACTGTAATGGTGGTAAAGGGGTTATGTAAGACTACATTGTCCACTGTAATGGTGGTAAAGGGATTATGTAAGACTACATTGTCCACTGTAATGGTGGTAAAGGGGTTATGTAAGACTACATTACCCACTGTAATGGTGGTAGTGGGGTTATGTAAGGCTACACTGTCCACTGTAATGGTGGTAAAGGGGTTATGTAAGGCTACACTGTCCACTGTAATGGTGGTAAAGGGGTTATGTAAGATTACATTGTCAACTGTAATGGTGGTAAAGGGGTTATGTAAGACTACATTGTCAACTGTAATGGTGGTAAAGGGGTTATGTAAGACTACATTGTCCACTGTAATGGTGGTAAAGGGGTTATGTCAGGCTATACTGTCCACTGTAATGGTTGTAAAGGGGTTATGTAAGGCTACATTGTCCACTGTAATGGTGGTAAAGGGGTTATGTAAGACTACATTGTCCACTGTAATGGTGGTAAAGGGGTTATGTAAGACTACATTGTCCTCTGTAATGGTGGTAGAGGGGTTATGTAAGACTACATTGTCCACTGTAATGGTGGTAAAGAGGTTATGTAAGACTACATTACCCACTGTAATGGTGGTAGAGGGGTTATGTAAGGCTACACTGTCCACTGTAATGGTGGTAAAGGGGTTATGTAAGTCTACACTGTCCACTGTAATGGTGGTAAAGGGGTTATGCAAGATTACATTGTCAACTGTAATGGTGGTAAAGGGGTTATGTAAGGCTACACTGTCCACTGTAATGGTGGTAAATGGGTTATGTAAGGCTACATTGTCCACTGTAATGGTGGTAAAGGGGTTATGTAAGACTACATTGTCCACTGTAATGGTGGTAAAGGGGTTATGTAAGGCTACACTGTCCACTGTAATGGTGGTAAAGGGGTTATGTAAGGCTACACTGTCCACTGTAATGGTGGTAAAGGGGTTATGTAAGACAAAATTGTCCACTGTAAGGGAGGTAAAGGGGTTATGTAAGACTACATTATCCACTGTAACGGTGGTAAAGGGGTTATGTAAGGCTACACTGTCCACTGTAATGGTGGTAAAGGTGTTATGTAAGACTACATTGTCAACTGTAATGGTGGTAAAGGGGTTATGTAAGACTACATTGTCCACTGTAATGGTGGTAAAGGGGTTTTGTAAGGCTACACTGTCCACTGTAATGGTTGTAAAGGGTTTATGTAAGGCTACATTGTCCACTGTAATGGTGGTAAAGGGGTTATGCAAGACTACATTGTCAACTGTAATGGTGGTAAAGAGGTTATGTAAGACTACATTGTCTACTGTAATGGTGGTAAAGGGGTTATGTAAGACTACATTACCCACTGTAATGGTGGTAAAGGGGTTATGTAAGGTTACATTGTCCACTGTAATGGCGGTTAAGGGGTTATGTAAGACTACATAACCCACTGTAATGGTGGTAAAAGGGTTATGTAAGGCTACATTGTCCACTGTAATGGTGGTAAAGGGGTTATGTAAGACTACATTGTCAACTGTAATGGTGGTAAAGGGGTTATGTAAGGCTACATTGTCCACTGTAATGGTGGTAAAGGGGTTATGTAAGGCTACACTGTCCACTGTAATGGTGGTAAAGGGGTTATGTAAGACTACATTGTCCACTGTAATGGTGGTAAAGGGGTTATGTAAGACTACATTGTCCACTGTAATGGTGGTAAAGGGGTTATGTAAGACTACATTGTCAACTGTAATGGTGGTAAAGGGGTTATGTAAGGCTACATTTTCCACTGTAATGGTGGTAAAGGGGTTATGTAAGACTACATTGTCAACTGTAATGGTGGTAAAGGGGTTATGTAAGGCTACATTGTCCACTGTAATGGTGGTAAAGGGGTTATGTAAGACTACATTGTCCACTTTAATGGTGATAAAGGGATTATGTAAGGTTACACTTTCCACTGTAATGGTGGTAAAGGGGTTATGTAAGATTACGTTTTCAACTGTAATGGTGGTAAAGGGGTTATGTAAGACTACATTGTAAACTCTAATGGTGGTAAAGGGGTTATGTAAGGCTACATTGTCCACTGTAATGGTGGTAAAGGGGTTATGTAAGACTACAGTGTCCACTGTAATGGTGATAAAGTGGTTATGTAAGACTACATTGTCCACTGTAATGGTGGAAAAGGGGTTATGTAAGGCTACACTGTCCACTGTAATGGTGGTAAAGGGGTTATGTAAGACAAAATTGTCCACTGTAATGGTGGTAAAGGGGTTATGTAAGACTACATTGTCCACTGTAATGATGGTAAAGGGGTTATGTAAGACTACATTGTCCACTGTAATGGAGGTAAAGGGGTTATGTAAGACTACATTGTCAACTGTAATGGTGGAAATGGGTTATGTAAGGCTACATTGTCCACTGTAATGGTGATAAAGGGGTTATGTAAGACTACATTGTCCACTGTAATGGTGGTAAAGGGGTTATATAAGACTACATTGTCCACTGTAATGGTGGTAAAAGGGGTTATGTAAGACTACACTGTCCACTGTAATGGTGATAAAGGGGTTATGTAAGACTACATTGTCCACTGTAATGATGGTAAAGGGGTTATGTAAGACTACATTGTCCACTGTAATGGAGGTAAAGGGGTTATGTAAGACTACATTGTCAACTGTAATGGTGGAAATGGGTTATGTAAGGCTACATTGTCCACTGTAATGGTGATAAAGGGGTTATGTAAGACTACATTGTCCACTGTAATGGTGGTAAAGGGGTTATGTAAGACTACACTGTCCACTGTAATGGTGGTAAAGGAGTTATGTAAGACCACATTGTCCACTGTAATAGTGGTAAAGGGGTTATGTAAGGCTACGTTGTCCACTATAATCGTGATGAAGGGGTTATGTAAGATTACATTTTCCACTGTAATGGTAGTAAAGGGGTTATGTAAGACTACATTACTCACTGTAATTATGATAAAGGGGTTATGTAAGGCTACATTATCCACTGTAATGGTGATAAAGGGGTTATGTAAGACTACATTGTCCAGTGTAATGGTGGTAAAGGGGTTATGTAAGACTACATTGTCCACTGTAATGGTGGTAAAAAGGGTTATGTAAGACTACATTGTCCACTGTAATGGTGCTAAAGGGGTTATGTAAGACTACATTGTCTACTGTAATGGTGGTAAACAGGTTATGTAAGACTACATTGTCCACTGTAATGGTGGTAAATGAGTTATGTAAGACTACATTGTCCACTGTAATAGTGGTAAAGGGGTTATGTAAGGCTACATTGTCCACTGTAATCGTTATAAAGGGGTTATGTAAGATTACATTTTCCTCTGTAATGCTGGTAAAGGGGTTATGTAAGACTACATTACCCACTGTAATTGTGGTAAAGGGGTTATGTAAGGCTACATTGTCCACTGTAATGGTGATAAAGGGGTTATTTTAGACTACATTGTCCATTGTAATGGTGGTAAAGGGGTTATGTAAGACCACATTGTCAACTGTAATGGTTGTAAAGGGGTTATGTAAGACTACATTGTCCACTGTAATGGTGGTAATGGGGTTATGCAAGACTACATTGTCTACTGTAATGGTGGTAAAGGGGTTATGTAAGGTTACATTGTCCACTGTAATGGCGGTTAAGGGGTTATGTAAGACTACATTGTCAACTGTAATGGTGGTAAAGGGGTTATGTAAGGCTACATTGTCCACTGTAATGGTGGTAAAGGGGTTATGTAAGGCTACACTGTCCACTGTAATGGTGGTAAAGGGGTTATGTAAGACAACATTGTCCACTGTAATTGTGGTTAAGTGGTTATGTAAGACTACATTGTCCACTTTAATGGTGGTAAAGGGGTTATGTAAGACTACATTACCCACTGTAATGGTGGTAGAGGGGTTATGTAAGACTACATTGTCCACTTTAATGGTGGTAAAGGGATTATGTAAGGCTACACTGTCCACTGTAATGGTGGTAAAGGGGTTATGTAAGATTACATTGACAACTGTAATGGTGGTAAAGGGGTTACGTAAGACTACATTGTCAAGTGTAATGGTGGTAAAGGGGTTATGTAAGACTACATTGTCCACTGTAATGGTGGTAAAGGGGTTATGTAAGACTACATTGTCAACTGTAATGGTGGTAAAGGGGTTATGTAAGACTACATTGTCCACTGTAATGGTGGTAAAGGGGTTATGTAAGACTACATTGTCCACTGTAATGGTGGTAAAGGGGTTATGTAAGACTACATTACCCACTGTAATGGTGGTAGAGGGGTTATGTAAGGCTACACTGTCCACTGTAATGGTAGTAAAGGGGTTATGTAAGGCTACACTGTCCACTGTAATGGTGGTAAAGGGGTTATGTAAGACTACATTGTCAACTGTAATGGTGGTAAAGGGGTTATGTAAGACTACATTGTCCACTGTAATGGTGATAAAGGGGTTATGTAAGACTACATTGTCCACTGTAATGGTGGTAAAGGGGTTATGTAAGACCACATTGTCAACTGTAATGGTTGTAAAGGGGTTATGTAAGACTACATTGTCCACCGTAATGGTTGTAATGGGGTTATGTAAGGCTACATTCTCCACTGTAATGGTGGTAAAGGGGTTATGTAAGACTACATTGTCCACTGTAATGGTGGTAAAGGGGTTATGTAAGGCTACACTGTCCACTGTAATGGTGGTAAAGGGGTTATGTAAGACAAAATTATCCACTGTAATGGTGGTTAAGGGGTTATGTAAGACTACATTGTCCACTTTAATGGTGGTAAAGGGGTTATGTAAGACTACGTTACCCACTGTAATGGTGGTAGAGGGGTTATGTAAGACTACATTGTCAACTTTAATGGTGGTAAAGGGATTATGTAAGGCTACACTGTCCACTGTAATGGTGGTAAAGGGGTTATGTAAGATTACATTGTCCACTGTAATGGTGGTAAAGGGGTTATGTAAGGCTACACTGTCCACTGTAATGGTGGTAAAGGGGTTATGTAAGATTACATTGTCAACTGTAATGGTGGTAAAGGGGTTATGTAAGACTACATTGTAAACTCTAATGGTGGTAAAGGGGTTATGTAAGACTACATTGTCCACTGTAATAGTGGTAAAGGGGTTATGTAAGGCTACACTGTCCACTGTAATGGTTGTAAAGGGGTTATGTAAGGCTACATTGTCTACTGTAATGGTTGTAAAGGGGTTATGTAAGACAAAATTGTCCACTGTAATGGTGGTAAAGTGGTTATGTAAGACTACATTGTCCACTGTAATGTTGGTAAAGGGGTTATGTAAGGCTACATTGTCCACCGTAATGGTGATAAAGGGGTTATGTAAGACTACATTGTCCACTGTAATGGTGGTAAAGGGGTTATGTAAGACTACATTGTCCACTGTAATGGTGATAAAGTGGTTATGTAAGACTACATTGTCCACTGTAATGGTGGAAAAGGGGTTATGTAAGGCTACACTGTCCACTGTAATGGTGGTAAAGGGGTTATGTAAGACAAAATTGTCCACTGTAATGGTGGTAAAGGGGTTATGTAAGACTACATTGTCCACTGTAATGGTGGTAAAGGGGTTATGTAAGACTACATTGTCCACTGTAATGGTGGTAAAGGGGTTATGTAAGACTACATTGTCAACTGTAATGGTGGTAAATGGGTTATGTAAGGCTACGTTGTCCACTGTAATGGTGATAAAGGGGTTATGTAAGACTACATTGTCCACTGTAATGGTGGTAAAGGGGTTATATAAGACTACATTGTCCACTGTAATGGTGGTAAAAGGGGTTATGTAAGACTACACTGTCCACTGTAATGGTGATAAAGGGGTTATGTAAGACTACATTGTCAACTGTAATGGTGGTAAAGAGGATATGTAAGACTACATTGTCCACTGTAATGGTGGTAAAGGGGTTATGTAAGACTACACTGTCCACTGTAATGGTGGTAAAGGGGTTATGTAAGACTACATTGTCCACTGTAATAGAGGTAAAGGGGTTATGTAAGGCTACATTGTCCACTGTAATCGTGATGAAGGGGTTATGTAAGACTACATTGTCCACTGTAATGGTGGTAAAAGGGGTTATGTAAGACTACATTGTCTACTGTAATGGTGGTAAAGGTGCTATGTAAGACTACATTGTCCACTGTAATGGTGGTAAAGGGGTTATGTAAGGCTACACTGTCCACTGTAATGGTTGTAAAGGGGTTATGTAAGGCTACATTGTCCACTGTAATGGTGGTAAAGGGGTTATGTAAGACTACATTGTCCACTGTAATGGTGGAAAAGGGGTTATGTAACACTACATTGTCCTCTGTAATGGTGGTAGAGGGGTTATGTAAGACTACATTGTCCACTGTAATGGTGGTAAAGAGGTTATGTAAGACTACATTACCCACTGTAATGGTGATAGAGGGGTTATGTAAGGCTACACTGTCCACTGTAATGGTGGTAAAGGGGTTATGTAAGTCTACACTGTCCACTGTAATGGTGGTAAAGGGGTTATGTAAGATTACATTGTCAACTGTAATGGTGGTAAAGGGGTTATGTAAGACTACATTGTCAACTGTAATGGAGGTAAAGGGGTTATGTAAGACTACATTGTCCATTGTAATGGTGGTAAAGGGGTTATGTAAGGCTACACTGTCCACTGTAATGGTGGTAAAGGGGTTATGTAAGGCTACATTGTCCACTGTAATGGTGGTAAAGGGGTTATGTAAGACTACATTGTCCACTGTAATGGTGGTAAAGGGGTTATGTAAGGCTACACTGTCCACTGTAATGGTGGTAAAGGGGTTATGTAAGGCTACACTGTCCACTGTAATGGTGGTAAAGGGGTTAGGTAAGACAAAATTGTCCACTGTAAGGGAGGTAAAGGGGTTATGTAAGACTACATTGTCCACTGTAACGGTGGTAAAGGGGTTATGTAAGGCTACATTGTCCACTGTAATGGTGGCAAAGGGGTTATGTAAGACTACATTGTCCACTGTAATGGTGGTAAAGGGGTTATGTAAGACTACATTGTCCACTGTAATGGTGGTAAAGGGGTTATGTAAGGCTACACTGTCCACTGTAATGATGGTAAAGGGGTTATGTAAGACTACATTGTCCACTGTAATGATGGTAAAGGGGTTATGTAAGGCTACATTGTCCACTGTAATGGTGGTAAAGGGTTTATGTAAGACTACATAACCCACTGTAATGGTGATAAAGGGGTTATGTAAGACTACATTGTCTACTGTAATGGTGGTAAAGAGGTTATGTAAGACTACATTGTCCACTGTAATGGTGGTAAAGGGGTTATGTAAGACTACATTGTCCACTGTAATGGTGGCAAAGGGGTTATGTAAGGCTACACTGTCCACTGTAATGGTGGTAAAGGGGTTATGTAAGACTACATTACCCACTGTAATGTTGGTAAAGGGGTTATGTAAGATTATATTGTCCACTGTAATGATGGTAAAAGGGTTATGTAAGACTACGTTGTCCACTGTACTGGTGTTAAAGGGGTTATGTAAGGCTACATTGTCCACTGTAATGGTGATAAAGGGGTTATGTAAGACTACATTTTCCACTGTAATGGTGGTAAAGGGGTTATGTAAGACTACATTGTCTACTGTAATGGTGGTAAAGAGGTTATGTAAGACTACATTGTCCACTGTAATGGTGGTAAAGGGGTTATATAAGACTACATTGTCCACTGTAATGGTGGTAAAGGGGTTATATAAGACTACATTGTCCACTGTAGTGGTGGTAAAAGGGGTTATGTAAGACTACATTGTCCACTGTAATGGTGGTAAAGGGGTTATGTAAGACTACATTGTCTACTATAATGGTGGTAAACAGTTTATGTAAGACTACATTGTCCAATGTAATGGTGGCAATGGGGTTATGTAAGGCTACATTGCCCACTGTAATGGTGGTAAAGGGGTTATGTAAGACTACATAACCCACTGTAATGGTGGTAAAGCGGTTATGTAAGGCTACATAACCCACTGTAATGGTGGTACAGGGGTTATGTTAGGCTACATTACCCACTGAAATGGTGGTAAAGGGGTTATGTAAGGCTACATTGTCTACTGTAATGGTGATAAAAGGGTTATGTAAGACTACATTGTCCACTGTAATGGTGGTAAAGGGGTTATGTAAGACTACATTACCCACTGTAATGGTGGTAAAGAGGTTATGTCAGGCTACATTGTCCACTGTAATGGTGGTAAAGGGGTTATGTAAGACGACATTGTCAACTGTAATGGTTGTAAAGGGGTTATGTAAGACTACATTACCTACTGTAATGGTGGTAAAGAGGTTATGTAAGACTACATTGTCCACCGTAATGGTGGTAAATGGGTTATGTAAGACTACAATGTCCACTGTAATGGTGGTAAAGGGGTTACGTAAGACAATGTTGTCCACTGTAATAGCGGTAAAGGGGTTATGTAAGACTACATAACCCACTGTAATGGTGGTAAAGGGGTTATGTAAGGCTACATTGTCCACTGTAATGGTGGTAAAGGGGTTATGTAAGACTACATTGTCCACTGTAATGGTGGTAAAGGGGTTATGTAAGACAACACTGTCCACTGTAATGGTTGTAAAGGGGTTATGTAAGACTACATTGTCCACTGTAATGGTGGTAAAGGGGTTATGTAAGACTACATTGTCCACTGTAATGGTGGTAAAGGGGTTTATGTCAGACACCACTGTCCACTGTAATGGTGGTAAAGAGGTTATGTAAGACTACATTGTCTACTGTAATGGTGGTAAAGGTGTTATGTAAGACTACATTGTCCACTGTAATGGTGGTAAAGGGGTTATGTAAGACTACATTGTCCACTGTAATGGCGGTAAAGGGGTTACATAAGACCAGATTGTCCACTGTAATGGTGGTAAAGGGGTTATGTAAGGCTACAATGTCTACTGTAATGGTGGTAAAGGGGTTATGTAAGACTACATTGTCCACTGTAATGGTCGTAAAGGGGTTATGTAAGACTGCATTGTCCACGGTAATGGTGGTAAAGGGGTTATGTAAGACAACATTGTCCACTGTAATGGTGGTAAAGGGGTATGTAAGACTACATTGTCCACTGTAATCGTGATAAAGGGGTTATGTAAGGCTACACTGTCTACTGTAATGGTGGTAAAGGGGTTATGTAAGACTACATTGTCCACTGTAATGGTGGTAAAGGGGTTATGTAAGACTGCATTGTCCACTGTAATGGTGATAAAGGGGTTATGTAAGACTACATTGTCCACTGTAATGGAGGTAAAGGGGTTATGTAAGACTACATTGTCCACTGTAATGGTGGTAAATGGGTTATGTAAGACTACATTGTCCACTGTAATGGTCGTAAAGGGGTTATGTAAGACTGCATTGTCCACTGTAATGGTGGTAAAGGGGTTATGTAAGACAACATTGTCCACTGTAATGGAGGTAAAGGGGTTATGTAAGACTACATTGTCCACTTTAATGGTGGTAAAGGGATTATGTAAGACTACATTGTCCACTGTAATGGTGGTAAAGGGGTTATGTAAGACTGCATTGTCCACTGTAATGGTGGTAAAGGGGTTATGTAAGACTACATTGTCCACTGTAATGGAGGTAAAGGGGTTATGTAAGACTACATTGTCCACTGTAATGATGGTAAAGGGGTTATGTAAGGCTACATTGTCCACTGTAATGGTGGTAAAGGGTTTATGTAAGACTACATAACCCACTGTAATGGTGATAAAGGGGTTATGTAAGACTACATTGTCTACTGTAATGGTGGTAAAGAGGTTATGTAAGACTACATTGTCCACTGTAATGGTGGTAAAGGGGTTATGTAAGACTACATTGTCCACTGTAATGGTGGCAAAGGGGTTATGTAAGGCTACACTGTCCACTGTAATGGTGGTAAAGGGGTTATGTAAGACTACATTACCCACTGTAATGTTGGTAAAGGGGTTATGTAAGATTATATTGTCCACTGTAATGATGGTAAAAGGGTTATGTAAGACTACGTTGTCCACTGTACTGGTGTTAAAGGGGTTATGTAAGGCTACATTGTCCACTGTAATGGTGATAAAGGGGTTATGTAAGACTACATTTTCCACTGTAATGGTGGTAAAGGGGTTATGTAAGACTACATTGTCTACTGTAATGGTGGTAAAGAGGTTATGTAAGACTACATTGTCCACTGTAATGGTGGTAAAGGGGTTATGTAAGACTACATTGTCCACTGTAATGATGGTAAAGGGGTTATGTAAGGCTACATTGTCCACTGTAATGGTGGTAAAGGGGTTATGTAAGACTACATTACCCACTGTATTTGTGGTAAAGGGGTTATGTAAGGCTACATTGTCGACTGTAATGGTGATAAAGGGGTTATGTAAGACTACATTGTCCACTGTAATGGTGGTAAAGGGGTTATGTAAGACTACATTGTCCACTGTAGTGGTGGTAAAAGGGGTTATGTAAGACTACATTGTCCACTGTAATGGTGGTAAAGGGGTTATGTAAGACTACATTGTCTACTATAATGGTGGTAAACAGTTTATGTAAGACTACATTGTCCACTGTAATGGTGGCAATGGGGTTATGTAAGGCTACATTGCCCACTGTAATGGTGGTAAAGGGGTTATGTAAGACTACATAACCCACTGTAATGGTGGTAAAGCGGTTATGTAAGGCTACATAACCCACTGTAATGGTGGTACAGGGGTTATGTTAGGCTACATTACCCACTGAAATGGTGGTAAAGGGGTTATGTAAGGCTACATTGTCCACCGTAATGGTGGTAAAGGGGTTATGTAAGACTACATTGTCCACTGTAATGGTGGTAAAGGGGTTATGTAAGACAACACTATCCACTGTAATGGTTGTAAAGGGATTATGTAAGACTACATTGTCCACTGTAATGGTGGTAAAGGGGTTATGTAAGACTACATTGTCCACTGTAATGGTGGTAAAGGGGTTATGTCAGACACCACTGTCCACTGTAATGGTGGTAAAGGTGTTATGCCAGACACCACTGTCCACTGTAATGGTGGTAAAGGGGTTATGTAAGGCTACATTGTCTATTGTAATGGTGGTAAAGGGGTTATGTAAGGCTACACTCTCCACTGTAATGGTGGTAAAGTGGTTATGTAATACTACATTGTCCACTGAAATGGTGGTAAATGGGTTATGTAAGACTACATTGTCCACTTTAATGGTGGTAAAGGGGTTATGTAAGACTACATTGTCCACTGTAATGGCGATAAAGGGGTTATGTAAGTCTACATTGTCCACTGTAATGTTGGTAAAGGGGTTATGTAAGACTACATTGTCCACTGTAATGGTGGTAAAGGGGTTATGTAAGGCTACACTGTCCACTGTAATGATGGTAAAGGGGTTATGTAAGACTACATTGTCCACTGTAATGATGGTAAAGGGGTTATGTAAGGCTACATTGTCCACTGTAATGGTGGTAAAGGGTTTATGTAAGACTACATAACCCACTGTAATGGTGATAAAGGGGTTATGTAAGACTACATTGTCTACTGTAATGGTGGTAAAGAGGTTATGTAAGACTACATTGTCCACTGTAATGGTGGTAAAGGGGTTATGTAAGACTACATTGTCCACTGTAATGGTGGCAAAGGGGTTATGTAAGGCTACACTGTCCACTGTAATGGTGGTAAAGGGGTTATGTAAGACTACATTACCCACTGTAATGTTGGTAAAGGGGTTATGTAAGATTATATTGTCCACTGTAATGATGGTAAAAGGGTTATGTAAGACTACGTTGTCCACTGTACTGGTGTTAAAGGGGTTATGTAAGGCTACATTGTCCACTGTAATGGTGATAAAGGGGTTATGTAAGACTACATTTTCCACTGTAATGGTGGTAAAGGGGTTATGTAAGACTACATTGTCTACTGTAATGGTGGTAAAGAGGTTATGTAAGACTACATTGTCCACTGTAATGGTGGTAAAGGGGTTATGTAAGACTACATTGTCCACTGTAATGATGGTAAAGGGGTTATGTAAGGCTACATTGTCCACTGCAATGGTGGTAAAGGGGTTATGTAAGACTACATTACCCACTGTATTTGTGGTAAAGGGGTTATGTAAGGCTACATTGTCGACTGTAATGGTGATAAAGGGGTTATGTAAGACTACATTGTCCACTGTAATGGTGGTAAAGGGGTTATGTAAGACAACACTGTCCACTGTAATGGTTGTAAAGGGGTTATGTAAGACTACATTGTCCACTGTAATGGTGGTAAAGGGGTTATGTAAGACTACATTGTCCACTGTAATGGTGGTAAAGGGGTTTATGTCAGACACCACTGTCCACTGTAATGGTGGTAAAGAGGTTATGTAAGACTACATTGTCTACTGTAATGGTGGTAAAGGGGTTATGTAAGACTACATTGTCCACTGTAATGGTGGTAAAGGGGTTATGTAAGACTACATTGTCCACTGTAATGGCGGTAAAGGGGTTACATAAGACCAGATTGTCCACTGTAATGGTGGTAAAGGGGTTATGTAAGGCTACAATGTCTACTGTAATGGTGGTAAAGGGGTTATGTAAGACTACATTGTCCACTGTAATGGTCGTAAAGGGGTTATGTAAGACTGCATTGTCCACGGTAATGGTGGTAAAGGGGTTATGTAAGACAACATTGTCCACTGTAATGGTGGTAAAGGGGTATGTAAGACTACATTGTCCACTGTAATCGTGATAAAGGGGTTATGTAAGGCTACACTGTCTATTGTAATGGTGGTAAAGGGGTTATGTAAGACTACATTGTCCACTGTAATGGTGGTAAAGGGGTTATGTAAGACTGCATTGTCCACTGTAATGGTGGTAAAGGGGTTATGTAAGACTACATTGTCCACTGTAATGGAGGTAAAGGGGTTATGTAAGACTACATTGTCCACTGTAATGGTGGTAAATGGGTTATGTAAGACTACATTGTCCACTGTAATGGTCGTAAAGGGGTTATGTAAGACTGCATTGTCCACTGTAATGGTGGTAAAGGGGTTATGTAAGACAACATTGTCCACTGTAATGGAGGTAAAGGGGTTATGTAAGACTACATTGTCCACTTTAATGGTGGTAAAGGGATTATGTAAGACTACATTGTCAACTGTAATGCTGGTAAAGAGGTTATGTAAGACTACATTGTCCACTGTAATGGTGGTAAAGGGTTTATGTAAGACTACATTGTCCACTCTAATGGTGGTAAATTGGGTTATGTAAGACTACATTGTCCACTGTAATGGTGGTAAAGGGGTTATGTAAGACAACATTGTCCACTGTAATGGTGGTAAAGGGGTTATGTAAGACAACATTGTCCACTGTAATGGAGGTAAAGGGGTTATGTAAGACTACATTGTCCACTGTAATGGTGGTAAAGAGGTTATGTAAGACTACATTGTCCACTGTAACGCTGGTAAAGAGGTTATGTAAGACTACATTGTCCACTGTAATGGTGGTAAAGGGGTTATGTAAGACTACATTGTCCACTCTAATGGTGGTAAAGGGGTTATGTAAGACTACATTGTCCACTGTAACGGTGGTAAAGGGGTTATGTAAGACTACATTACCCACTGTAATGGTGGTAAATGGGTTATGTAATGCTACATTACCCACTCTAATGATGGTAAAGGGGCTATGTAAGACTACATTATCCACTGTAATGGTGGTAAAGGGGTTATGTAAGACTACATTGCCCACTGTAATGGTGGTAAAGGGGTTATATAAGACTACATTACCCACTGTAATAGTGGTAAAGGGGTTATATAAGACTACATTGTCCACTGTAATGGTGGTAAAGGGGTTATGTAAGACTACATTACCCACTGTAATAGTGGTAAAGGGGTTATGTAAGACTACATTGTCTACTGTAATGGTGGTAAAGGGGTTATGTAAGACTACATTACCCACTGTAATGGTAGTAAATGGGTTATGTAATGCTACATTACCCACTCTAATGGTGGTAAAGGGGCTATGTAAGACTACATTGTCCACTGTAATGGTGGTAAAGGGGTTATGTAAGACTACATTGCCCACTGTAATGGTGGTAAAGGGGTTATGTAAGGCTACATTACCTACTGTAATGGTGGTAAAGGGGTTATGTAAGACTACATTACACACTGTAATGGCGGTAAAGGGGTTATGTAAGACTACATTATCCACTGTAATGGTTGTAAAGGGGTTATGTAAGACTACATTACCCACTGTAATGGTGGTACAGTGAGTATGTAAGACTACATTACCCACTGTAATGGTGATAAAGGGGGTATGTAAGACTACATTGTCCACTGTAATGGTGGTTTAAGAGGTTATGTAAGACCACATTGTCCACTGTAATGGTGGTAAAGGGGTTATGTAAGACTACGTTGTCCACTGTAATTGTTGTAAAGGGGTTATGTAAGGCTACATTGTCCACTTTAATGGTGATAAAGGGGTTATGTAAGACAACATTGTCCACTGTAATGGTGATAAATGGGTTATTTAAGGCTACATTGTCCACTGTAATGGTGGTAAAGGGGTTATGTAAGGCTACAATACCCACTGTAATGGTGGTAAAGGGGTTATGTAAGACTACGTTGTCCACTGTAATGCTGATAAAGGGGTTATGTAAGACTACATTGTCCACTGTAATGTTGGTAAAGGGGTTATGTAAGACTACATTACCCACTGTAATGGTGGTAAAAGGGTTATGTAAGACTACATTACCCACTGTAATGGTGGTAAAAGGGTTATGTAAGACTACATTTTTCGCTGTCATGGTAGCTGTCACTGTGTCCTTTCTTTCTTTGAGAATGTTTAACAAGATATGTAGGAAATTAGTCCGCTATTTCTATCAGGTTATACAAGACAATCCTCTTAACTGGTGTTCTTTCAGTAGTTCTATTCTACACAAATCAAATCCTTTGATTTCTCTCTTGATTCTTGAATTCATTCAGTTTCTATTAAGCTCATAACTAATAACAGCGACAGCTATTTCATTTGTCATCTTCCTCATTCTTACAATTCTGCTCTATCTCTAACATTTTCTATGAGTTTCTCATCTGTTTATATATTAGTAGGTCCCCATATACTTCTACCTTAATTTCGAGACCTTTATCTAACCGTACATTATTATGTTTTTATAAGTTTTCTTTTTCAAATAGCTAGGAGACTTTTGCAATGTCGATAAGGCGATTAAATGTGTTCAACTTTAGTGAAATATTTTAACTCATATAGAGCCATGTAATTTAGCTTAGTCACTTAAGATTTTTGTTTCAAACAAAAAAAACAACAATGAAAGGAAATCTCTTTAAAATATTCTCCAATATGAAAAAAGAATTCTTAGGTTTGTATTTGATATTTTATGATCATCCATATTTCAGTACTAAGGGTGGTCTTCAATATATGCCAGTGCTATTAATACTGCTAATCACTGTCGACACCATGAGCCATAGTTATGTGAGGGCCGGAAAGCAATTGGTTTTACAAACGCATGGTTCCCAATTCGATGCCACCGAGTTCCACATTGTGAAAATGTCTTTTACCAGAACCTCGAGTTTAACAGTATCTTTTGATAGACTGAAGCAGTGTATACATGGTATACATACATACATGGTATACATACATACATACACACACACATACGCACACACACACACACATATATATGCATATATATATATATATATATATATATATATATATATATTTATATATATATATTTTTTTTTATACTTGGGGAGGGTCATATTTGTGTAATATTGCCAGAATTAATAACAGAACACACTCACTGTTTGGTTGGTTTTCGCTTCTCGCTGTCTTTTATATCTGCGATCTAACTTAATCGGTCCTCAATGTTGCCATTGACTGACCGACGGTCAAAAATAATACAGATACAATATAGACACAAACACATATATATAGTTTACATAATTTACATAAATCTTTCTAAACATAGGAATGACCCAGCAGATAGGCAAATCAGAGAGGCCAGTGAAATAGAAATTAGAAGACCAAAGCTAAACAGAAAGAATGAGTGGAACAACAACAACACCCAAACAAACAACACTGACCTAAGAGAAGTATAAATAAGTAAATAAAATAAAATAAAATAAGATAAATAAATACATACACAAGCACAATAACAACAAGCACATAAACACACACTAGTCACCCAGCAGACACAACACTATACACACTAGTCACACAGCAAACGTAACACTATACACACACGCAAACGCATGCGCAAAGAAGACAAAATAAAATAAACAAACAAGCAAATAAATAAATAAATATATAGACAGACTGAATAAAAAATGGCGTAGACATACAACACAACAGGAGGAAAAAATATAACACCACTGACGATGTTGCAGATGTGCAACGAAAGATTTATGTAAATTATGTAAACTATATATATGTGTTTGTGTCTATATTGTATCTGTATTATTTTTGACCGTCGGTCAGTCAATGGCAACATTTAGGACCGATTAAGTTAGATCGCAGATATAAAAGACAGCGAGAAGCGAAAACCAACCAAACAGTGAGTGTGTTCTGTTATTAATTCTGGCAATATTACACAAATATGACCCTCCCCAAGTATAACAATATTTGTTTCGACACACGATTTCATATAAAAAACATCGCTAAACTAATATATATATATATATATATATATATAATATATATATATAATATTTATTGTACAATACATATATACAGAAAGAGAGACAGTGAGAGGGAAAGTGCGTGTGTATGTGTGTTTGTGTGTGTGTGTGTTTGACTGATATGACCAAAAGATATAAACAATGGGGAGAAATTTACTAAAACATTATATCCAGCGACGCTACTGTCCTCCAAATAAAATAGAGATAAATATATATTCCTATTTTTTTAACTAATAATGTGGGATTCCATTCAGCATTGTTTATAGTCCCTACATGCAATTGTTCCTTTTTTCATCCTTGTAATCATCAGTTAGAACAGTCTATATTTTCGTTATCTTCTCCCCTTTATTTTTTTGTTTCTCTAGTAAAACAATCATCATTTTCATCGCACAGCTCTGTGTGCTTCGGGCGAGCGCTGTTTAACCACAACTATACGTTGATCAAATTTATGGTTATATCGTTATTTTCTATATCTGAAATTACGAAGTTAAATGCGTTCTTACATTTATAACACTTGATTTAAAGGAATATATCTTTATTTCCCGACATATATATTTGGATAGCTTTTCAATATGATTAGGGAATATATTGTTATCTTATCGATAACAAGTAAATATTTGATAGTCGCTTCGAAGGTTCGCTTGTCACCGGTGTGTGTGTGTGTTTGTGTGTGTCAGTGTGTCTGTGTCTGTGTGTGCCTCTCTGTATCTGTGTGTGTGTGTGCGTGTATGCGCGCGTGCGTATTGTCGTATATTGATACAGCCACTTCGCGGTGGTGATGTAGAATCGCCAAAGTATCAGACAATATTCCTGAAACTATTTGTTTCACCCTTTACATTCTGTGTTTAATTTTACTTGTCATTATTCCATTTGTTGATGAAAGATACCAGCGGAGTAGCGAGATTAACTTCTTTGTCTAATACTGGCGTCAACCAGGTATTTTACGCTGAGAAGATTACAGCTTAGACTCCCAAACCAATAATCTTAGTTCACTTGTGCTATATGCGGCCTCAATGTTCCTGAGATAAGCAGCGTCGCTATGAATTATCTGTTGTTTATGAACAGAAAGATCCTGAGACATTTGCTTTTCTGGTGATTCGTGACAAGAATATCTGGTCGATTTCTCTCAGCTGTCAGGCTAAGATCAATTTTTCAGTCGATTAAAAAATGTGTGCTGTATATTTTGCTCCACCTTTTTGTTGGTATTCCCAAAATTATATATATGTGTGTGTGCATCTATATGTATTTGTATGTATACACACACACACACACACACACACACACACATATATATATATATATATATATATATATATATATATATATATACGTAGGTCCCGGGTTGAGTCGGGGATAACCACAGTAAATAAGGTACTCAATACATGGCAGAGTGAACATTTTTTTATTTTATAGAAGGAGCTTCTACAGGACTAGTACTGTTTCATTCAGATGAAATCTTCAGGAAGCTGACTTAATATGACACCCAGCTTCCTGAAGATTTCATCTGAATGAAACAGTACTAGTCCTGTAGAAGCTCCTTCTATAAAATTAAAATAAAAAAAAATATATATATATATATATATATATATGCAAAATATGTGGCGCACGGGGCAATGTCAATGGAAAAAACAACGGAAAAACTGAGAGGCCCCTCTCCGCAGTCAACCTTTGAAAATCACTCCAGTTTAAAATCATTAAGGTCATACCGTTCATTCCAGTGCACATTCGGACATAACAGAATAGGTAGAGACAAAGACAGGACAAGTTTTGCCTTTCGAGGAATTACACAAATATATATGAAAAAGTATCCCAAGTGCGTCAACTGATAAAGAAAGGAGAGAACTATGAGAAATAAAATAACTGAAAAGAATAATATAAACTGCAGTCCAACGTACAGACAAAGACGAATAACACAGTGGCACAGACAAGGTAAGAAGGCAGAATAGAGGAAGACAGACTGAGAGGTGTGACGGGTGTTAAATGAGTTTTAAATAAACCCGCATCGCTAAATCTTTATATGAATATGAATTCAAAATAAGGGCTGTGGTTTAGCAGTATCGGTAGAGCGTCGGACACCATGCTTTGTGGCATTGAGTTACGGCCCTTTATGCTCTGAGATCAAATCTCGCCGAGGTTAGCTTTGCTTTTCATCTTTACTTGGGTGATAAAATAAAGTAAAAGTAATACACTGGGGTCGATTTAATCGATTTTCCCTCCCCTAAACATTATTAGTCTCGTGCCTAAATCAGAAATCATCATCATTTTAATTTATTATTAGGGGGTAAATAGAATTGCAGCATATACTGAGTTGAATGGCGGATAAAATAACTTGAGTTATTTAGTTACATGCCTTTATGATCCAAATTCAAATTGCCAGCACACTTTGAATTTCATCCATCCCTCATGGTCTGACAAGATATGTATCAATCAAGTGCTGGGTTGGGGAACGCAAGTTTTTGAAGGACGGAGTGGTGTACAGTTTGACGCCAACAAACCTGTGACCGACCTCATGTTTTCCGATGACAGTGCCATTTTCATCGACAAAGGAACAGATATCCTGCATAAAATTGCCCGCTTTGCTCGGCCTTATGGTCTCGGGATCAATGCAGACAAGACAAACGTTCTAACAACAGATGGCTTGGCGGCTATTTTGTATCTTGATAGCATTGAGATCGAGAAAATTCGAGAGTTCAAATATCTCGTCCCACTGGTTGAGGAGAAAATAAATCGCATCAACAGCCGAGATCATCTGTTGATGTCTGCGTGTCACAAATCCTTGGTGTCTCTACACGACCGAATCTCAAACAACATCTGAGAGCAATACCAGCAGCAGCCGACCACTGAAGACCAAATCTGGCAACGCAGCCTACAGGGTTTGGCCAGGTCTGCAGGATGATCACGACAATAACCCATGCACTGAAGAATCCAACGCAGCGCACCGACGAAAGCATCGGCGAAACAAACCGATGACCTGAAATCGCAGCGCCTCGAACTTGACCATGCTACGGTCAGCGCCATGGATAGAAAAACCTGGAAGAGCATCATTATCATCGCTGTCTATCATCTAGCGGCACTCACAACAGCGTATTGATTGAGAGGACAGCCTCCCCCAATCGCTAGCTAGGGGTCGAAGAAGACTATTGTTATAAATCATGTAAAGGAAGATATGTTTATGAGTTTGCAGCTAATTTGTCATGTTATATTTCACTGGTTTAGGAAGGAATTTATTAAGCTAACTGTTTAGTCAGTAAAAGTTTAAACATAACTGTACGCAATTCCATATCTCCGATATGCGTTGGCGTGGTGAGAAAAGCTGGAGATAATGGTTTTTCTCTTGGTATTTATCAGTAGAAACAGAAGCAGCGGAAGCAACAGTAACATAGCCACAATAAAAGCAGTATCTGTAACAACAGCAATAACATCAATAGCTGCAGTGACAAGAATAAGAGCAAGTACTTTAGCCACAAACTGCAACACCTTTACGGACATCATATGTTTTACAGGTAGGCAGCTGAATTACTAACTGCTGTAGCAATCATTTATGATTTCTTCCTCACTTTATCAGGTACGCTGGTCCTTATTCCCAAAAGCGGAGATTGCATAGTACTTACAAAACTTCTAATCGTATCTTAAGTATAGTTGAATCAAAAAGTAGTAAATTCCAATAATCAATTATGAAGTTAAAATCGTGAATGAGTTAATCCATCCTACTGTTTTACTATAATATATGTGCTGATTACCTTACTGGATAAACTATACAGGAAAATGCGGATGTGTTAATCATTAAACTATTGAAGAGGAGCATAAATATCCCGACTTGCTAGGAACCGTTGAACTCAACACCTGGAGCAGAAGATCATTTTCAACCAATATCTGACTGGATTGATGACCATAATAAGCATTTAGAGGTCTAGTTCTGTTAAATCGTTCAGGGATATACTAACTGATACGAAGTCATAATTAGAGGAGACTGAGACAAGGTTTGGTTTGTCGGGCTCAAAGCATAAGTTGGAGGCAAGATCAAACCCTTAGAGAAATATACGATTGTCTCCCTCGTATTTCTGATATTGTGAAAAAGAGAAGGATGGGATTTGCACGCCACTGGCATTGATATCACGCTTCAAGTGAAACGGTGTCTCCTTTAGTGCCAAACAGATCGCAAACTCTCCTCTCCAGGTGTCATGAACATAGATTCTCGTATTGTCGTTCGGTATCTAGACAATATAATGAACGACAGAACTACGTGGAGATCTATCGTTGAATCTATTTAGGCTGAGATCCAGGATGATAAATTCATCATTTTGATGGACACAAAATGGGCTTTTGGCATATTATGCGTTCTTATGTGCCTAGGAAATGCATTCAATGTAATCTCCAGCTGTACATACAATAAAAGATAATAGGTTAAATTAGTAATATTTTCGAGATGCAATATCTTGCAAGCATTATACAACTATTACGGTGAACATTATAGCTGTCATTGATATATGGTATGGCATTAGTTGGTAAACATTTCAAAAACAGAGATGGGTAATCAGTTGTGCCTGTACAAGTGATGTAAAATGAAACCATCATCATGCCACTCATCTGTTACAGGTGTATTAACTACCTTTCAAATTATATTTAACAGTTGATATAATGTATTAGACGAATACGGTTGTTAATTGAATCCATAGCAAAGCTCTAACGTGTCCTTGACAGAAATAATGAGGAAGGTTTTTTTGTGGACAATATTGAAAAGGTTAACAACCAGGTCATCCAATCCGCTATGAAATCTTTCTTCCTTTCAGAAGAAGCAGAAAACAGGTATACTCTTTTACCTGTTTCAGCCATCCGGCTGAGGCCATGCTGGATAAAAAAGAATAATCATTGCTTCCAAGTTATGAAAGTTGGCTGAACGTGCCTGGATTCATTTAATTCCATTTTCAGGTTTATATGCAAAATGAATAGAGTAGAGGTAATTTAGTATCAGATTGGATTTATGTGGAGCTTGTTCTCCATTTTGCCAGGTTTTAAACAACGCTGCAAGTCTCCCTTACTCTTCAGCTTTGCTGTTTTGCACTTAATTACACTGTTTCTAATTATATTGTTTCTTGAATTTTACGTGGTTTCATGTACACCACTAGTGATCACGTAGTCTTTTACATAGCAGAAAGCTAATTGTGTCGTCGATTATTATTATTTTATTATTGTTCTTTGAGTCTCAGTCATTGATGTTAGTTAACTGGAAAGTTTGTTGAAATGAATATCAAGCCACTACCTGCAGCCTCAGATATTCAGGACGTATCGGAGGGTTCTTGCTGTTCCCAGCAAGCATGCCTTTTGAAGCGTTCCAAAAAGCGGGGCGGGGCCAATTTTCTTTAACCATCCCTGGAAACTTTTTGAGATAGTACCTAGTGCGCCTATGACAATCGGGACCACTTTGACTTCATAGCAGTTCCAAATCCTTTTTACCTCCCAATTTAAGTCCTGGTATCGGTTAATTTTCTCCCTCTCCTTCTCTTGCACTCTCGTGTCGAATGGGCAGGCCACATCCACAATCAGGCACGATCTTTTTTCCTTGTCCAAAACCATCAGGTCAGGTCTATCGTGTTCCAGTTTCTTGTCCGTCTGTATCCTAAAATCCCACAGCACCTTCACCTGATCGTTTTCTATCACCGACTCTGGCTTATGCTCATACCACTTCTCAGAATGTGGTAAATTGTTTACTTTTCATATGTGCCAGTGGATAACCCTGCCCATCACATCATGTCTCCAGCCTTTATAGTGAGTCTGAGCTAGGTGTTTACACTCGGATACAATGTGAGCCACAGTCTCCTCTCTCTCTCCACAGATCCTGCACAGTGGGCTAGCCTCCACCTTGTAAATATGGTGTTTCAACCACTTCGTTTTGAGGGCCTGCTCTTGTGTAGCCATTAGCATTCCTTCTGTAGCCTTTTTAAGGTCTCCTCTTTTCAACCAGTTCCATGTCTGTGGATCTCTGAATTCAATTTTCTCAAAGAAGGTACTATGAAGGGATTTTTCATGAAGGCTGCTCTTTCTCCTTGTTATTTCCTCCTTGGACATCCCCTGGTCTATTGTCCTCTCCTTCAGTACAATTCTGAGCATTGGCTCCTTACTATCAGTCACGTATTTGTGTAGGTTGTTTTTCTCCATCTGAACACAGTCCTCTATGCTGATAAAGCCTCTTCCACCTTCAAATCTCCTTAAGTAGAGTCTATCGACATCACTCCTCTTGTGAAACATGTTGTAGATAGTCAATAGCTTCTTAGTCTTCCTATCCATTTCTTTTTGTTCAGCAACATTCCATCTCAGAATTCCCGCACTGTACCTAATAATAGACACAGCTCAGGAATTTACTGCACTTATGGCATTCCTACTGTTCAGATGTGACTTTAATACGCTCCTTACTGTCCGAATGTATTCAGATCTTATCAATTCCTTCATTTTTTTGTTCTTGATGTCATCAGCCTCCAGAACACCCAAATACTTGTATCCTTCTTCAGTGTCAATTTCCTTTATCATCTCACCTGTTGGTACCTGTATTCCGTTGCTTCATCACAATTTACCCCTCTTCATCACACTTACTAATACCAAATTGCATACATATATCATTGCTGAAAATACGGACAGTGTTAACAAGCACATCCAACTCCTTCTCGGATTGTCCATGAAGAGGAGGTGATTGATGGTAAGCTCTCCCTTTCCCAACTTGTATCCTGCTCTCACTTTTCGCAGTCTAATGGTCAGGGGCATCATAGCAAGGACAAACAACAGAGGGGACAGACTATCTCCCTGGAAGATACCTCTCTTGATCTTCACGCTTCCCAAGGATTCTCCAGCTGATGTTAACTCTGTTTTCCAGGACTTCATACTTTTGCCCAACAACTGTCTGATGTTATCTGCCACCTTGAAGATCTCTAGGCTTTTGGTGATCCAAGAAGGAGGCACCATGTCAAATGCCTTTTTGTAGTCTAGCCATCCCGTGGCAAGACCAGTGTGTCTCCTCTTGCAATTCCTCATTACCATCTTATCAATAAGTAACTGGTCCTTTGTTCCACGGGACTTCTTTCAGCATCCTTTCTGTGCGTCCGGTAACAAGTTGTTTGTGTGGAGGTGATGGTAGATTTCCTCAGACACAATGCTTGTCAACAGTTTCCACATTACTGACAGACATGTGATAGGTCTATAGTTGGTAACATCATTACCCTTGATTCGGTCTTTCATTACCAGAACTGTGGTACCTTTGGTCAACCACTCTGATACCTCACCTGACATCAAGCAGTTATTGAACATGGTTGTCAGTTTCGGCTGGAGGGATGTTATATTTTTAATCCAATACCCCTGCGCACCATCTGGGCCTGGTGATTTCCAGTTGGTTAGTTTTTTGGCCTGCCCCTTAAGAGTTTCAACTGTGATACTCAAATCAGTTTGTTGGTGTGCCTGTTCACTAATTTCCTTTTGTACTGTCTCAATCCACACTGCCTGGTCATTATGTTTAACATCCTGCTCCCATATTCCTCTCCAGAATGTCTTAGTTTGTTCCGCCGCAGAGATCAAGTCGTTGCCTCTTTATTTCCCTTCAAGCTGTCCAAAACACATCTTCTGGTTGTTGTCAAACATGCGGTTCTGTCTATACTGACTGACTCTGCTCTCGTATCGCCTAATTTTTGCACTCTTTGCTACAATGCGTTGCTTCAGTTCCTCTATGATAATATTTAGCTTTTTCCTCCTAGTTTTGTACTTTATTTCCAGTCTATTTTTAGTGTCTATGTTTTTTAGTGTCCCATTCTGTAGGGACTCAAGCTTTCCAATGTCATTTCTCATTTCCTTGATTTGACCATTCAGTCGTTTCTTCCACCAAGGTTCTGATCTTTCTTGTTTGTTGTTTCATCTCGCTTTTATGCCAAGTAATTTCCTCACCGCATTTGCTGTTGCTTTGAGGATATTGTTGCACTGGTGAAGGCTCCTCGCCTCAAGGTATGGCATGAGTTTGTTAACCTTATCTGTTGTTTCTTTTAACTTTTTCCTGTCTACAAATCTTAGGTTCATAGGGTTCTCACTATCATTGTTCATTTCATCTACCACTAAGTTTAGGATATCAACCAAATCTTGTCCTAGCCCGTCAGCATTCATCTCCTCAATGGCCGTATCTTTGTTCCAGGTATTGTTTATTTCAGCATTGAGATCATTATCTGCTTCGGATGGTTCCTCCGTTCTCTCAACCTCTTCACCTTCATTTCCCACTGACTCGCTTGCCTGGCATACTCCACTCTCCATTTCCAACCTAATCCCTCTGCTCAGTTCATCCAGTTCCAGCTCGCTTATCCACCCATTAGTTCTTATTACCTGAGCCTGCCCGGCCAATTTTTGTTCATCTAATTTAAATAGACCAATCTCGTTCCAGATGTTATGCATCCGTTTCCTATAGCCTTTTTCCTTGGGGTTACTCTTCAGGTAACATTGCATAACAGTTCTATTCAATTCTTTTGTCCAGTTGGTTCTTGTCCCTTTCCTTCTTCCTCCGACACCAGCAGTATTTGGTTGACAGCCAGGTCCCTGCTGCTGATCCAGGGAGCACCTGCTGGGTGAGAGTCTGTCACATGACATTCCAGTCTCCACTTCACCGTTATTCGAACTGTTTAGGTTCGACATTGAAACACTCTTATCGAGGATTGGTGAATGTATGGTTACATAACCATCGGTGATTTCATCACCTCCGGTGATTTGATCACCCCCGGTGATTTTAGCGTGGCACTATCACGCTGTAGACGAACATAAATAAACAAACAAACAAATAGGTAAAAAAAAAAAAAAATAAGCATAAGTTTCATTGTAATGTAATGTTTGAATGTCTGACTTAGTTTTTTTGCCTGTCTGTCTGTTTGTTTTTCTTTTCTTTTTTCTTTTCTTTACGTTTTTCGTTGCTGCTGTGCTGTTTTGATTTTGATTTCTTATTTTTTGATTTTTTTAACCGGGTCATCAAATCAGTCTATTTATATCTTTTGATGCCTTCCTCATTTAGTGTGAATACTACGATGCCTGTCTTAGCAGGAGGTAGTGGGAGAGAATAGCGGCGGTAGCGATAATGAGGCAATGGTTGTGGTGGTGATGTGCTAGTAGTACTTAGCAGGAGATAGTGGGAGAGAATAGCGGCGGTAGCGATAATGAGGCAGTGGTGGTGGTGATGTGATCGTAGTACTGTATTATTACAAGACAGCGTTCCAGCGGAGGTAAATATAAACGAAAATATGACAAAGGAAAAGAAGATTGTTACAGATTTAAAATTAACAAATATTTCTAACACAAACAACACCAACAATAACACCAACAACAACACCATCAATAACAACAGCAACAACAAAAATAACAGCGGTAAAGTCGAGAACGACAATAACAAAAATAACAGCGGTAATGTCGAGAACGACAATAACAATGACAATAACAACAGCCACAACAACAATTATAGTAGGAACAGTATCAACAAAAACAACAATAATAACAACAGCCACAATAACAGTAACAACAGCAACAGTATCAACGAAAACAACAACAACAACACCAACAACTGTACCAACAAAAACATCAACAATGACATCGATACATGTAATAGCGATCTCAGCACCACCAGTAAGACCAGTAGCGGCAGCAATAGTGATGCTGCTGAAAAAGGGACCACTTCTTGACAGTGTTAGTCACAGAGGAGCAGATGGCAGTCGCAAGGGCCATGGTGACAAGAAGCGCCAATAGAGTCTCCCTGAAACCTCCACCCGATTTTTTCAAGGACCAGCAGCTACGGTCGGTGATTTACCGCACCGTAAGCAAAATCTCACATCGAGTGGAGAGAGCCACGGAGGCTCAAATCCAAAAGGCCTTGGGATGCGTCTGGGCACGCAAAACCCATACCACCCGAGGCAGAAAGTACGCCACAGTAGACGTACTTTTGGCCACCCCCCAGGAAGCAAAATCTCACTCTTTGGAAACCCTAAAGAGTGAGGAGATAGTCTTGGTGCCCTCCTACTGCGGGCAGAAAATTGTGAGGGTCAAAGTGACCCAGGTCCCACCCGACGTGACAATACCTTGGCTGGCCGCGTCTGTCCTTGCTTGAATCGAGAACAGGACGACCATGCTGTAGAAAAAATAGGGAGAGAGAACTGGTCAGGTATAGGCATGCAAATGCTTATACAAACTGACCAGGAAAAATCGACGCTATCCCCGATATCATAGACATCGAGGAAGGACTCCAACTCCCTATAAGTGTAGAAGGAAGACGGCCAAAATGTTATCTCTGTGGGTTGAAACGTCACCTCAGGGCCTTTTGCCCGCAGAAGACACCTAAGAGGCCCCTCTCCTTCCAATACATGGTCCGCTGCTACCAAGAGCAGGACAGGCAACAAACGAAGAAGCCCCTTCCACGGTGAGTAGGAGGGAAACGTCCGTAGCACCCGAACCAAGGCCACGGATAACTAAAGCAGCATCGTCAATAGCGGCAACACCAATAGCTACATTTGAAATAGCTACACCAGCAACAACATTGCCGAAGAGGGCTCTACTACCACCACCAACAGCCGTGGAGCACATACCCCTCCCAGACGCCACAGAATCCGACATGGAGTTTGAGGCGGGAGTGACGTGGCAAACAGTCTGCCACAAAAAACAAAAAACAAAAAAACCCTTAGATTCACCCTCCAAAAGCGAAGACATACAAAGAGGGGTAAAGGCAACAAGGAAACTTGCAACAACACCACCACAAACACCAACAACGCAAACACAACAAGACACACACACCAAACAGCAACAAGAAGAAAACGGCAACAAAATCATCCCTCCCACCAAAAAGTACACAGCCATAAACATAGCAAAAAAAGAACTCATAAAATATATAAAGCACCACACAGACATCACAGAAAAAAATTACTACACCCCACCAACACCAAGAACTCTCCCGACAAACATAAGCATCATCGAAATCTCATTAGAACAATACAAACCTTTAAAACAAAAATTCCCCAATGCAGTTGGAGACTTCAGAGGGACGGTTACCAAGAGGATATACACTGACATCCTCTTGGAAACACCCATGACCAGCGAAAGGGACGGTTCTACTGTCCCTTCACCACACGAACAAGGTAACTGACCCTTTCTCATTTGCCCCGTTTCTCATCCAACATGGCTGTACTCAGAATAGGCAGTATAAATGCATGTCGCCTGGGGTCATCTTGGAAGCAGGGTCACCTGCTCAATGACCTCAGGTCACTAAACATAGATGTGGTGGCCATCAGTGAAATCAGAATCTCCGAGGCACGGGCCTTCGCACCGATCTTCGGCGGCTACGATGTATACGCATCTCCCAGCCGTCCAGGATCGGGGGGAGGGGTTGCCGTTTTTTTTCGGAGAGGCTTGGATCTCGCGATACGGACCATCTTCCTGGACCCAGAAGGTAAGTCGGTGGTGCTGGACGTGACCGGCAGCGAAGGCAATGCTTTCAGGCTAGTGGCCGTCTATGCCCCGACAGGGGCAGGACGGCCAGATTTCTTCAGACGTCTAGAGACCTTTCTTGGAACGTCCCGCTCTTTAGTGTTAGTGGGCGACTGGAACGGTATCTTGGATGCACGCTGGGATCGTGTGGGGCTAGTGGATAGGGGAGGAGGGTGCAAGAGCCTCACCAACCTGCTCAGACGTTTTGAACTGTCTGACAGATATCGACTGGATCACCTGAATGTGCCAATGTGGACATGGACAAACCGCATCGGGTCATCCAGATCGTATCTAGATAGGGTATTCTGCAGGGAACTAGATAAGGCTAATATAAGTTGTCCACAATTTAAAATAGTCGACTACACAGACCACAAATTTGTGATCTGTGAGATCGACATAAACAGACTTCATAGACAAGGGCCTGGTTACTGGAAGCTGAACGTGTCTTTCCCGGCGCGAAAGGCCTACAGAGACCGGATTAGCGTATTAGTTAGCGGGCGTTGACGGGAGCGGTCGTCAACAACAAGTGGTGGTTCGCCCTGAAAAAGGCAATTAAAGTAGAGTCGATTAGGTTTAGCAAAGGAGTAGTGATAGAGGAAAATAGAGTAGAGGGAGAGCTAGTCAGAAAGCTAGAAGAGGCGTTTAGGAAAGGGATCGCAACCGACGTGCTTGCGGCGAGATTGGCACACGACCAATTCTTCAACGCAAAACACGAAGGCTGCGTTGTCAGAGCTAGAGCGCGTGCTCTGAAACACGAGGGGACAAAAGCCGTCCAATGGGCCCGGGTGGCAGAGGCGCGACGTGGCAATAAAGCCACAATTCGGTCTTTGTCTGACCAAAACGGGTGCGTGATGCTCGAACCCGAGCGGATGTGTGAAGCTTTTCAGCAGCACTTTGCTGAACTGTTCGGGAGCGGCGGCGGCCCGGATCGGGACATGGATTTCAGTGCATACCTCGACGGACTGCCTCGGCTCTCGATGACCGCAACACAGTGTTGCGAAAAGCCAATAACAGCCGGTGAAATACGGCAAGCGATGGCTAACTGCACAAGAGGTAAATCGCCAGGTTTAGATGGTCTGCCCTACGAGCTTTATGCATTTATGCCAGACTTGTTCGGTGACCTCTTGGCAGACGTCTACTGCAACTGGCAGCAGAACGGGATCATTCCCAGTTTTGTGAGCCGGGGAGCAGTGGCGCTGCTAAGAAAAGACCCGAACAAGGGGGATGTTATTGATAATTTCAGGCCCATAACTCTGCTAAACGCAGAGTTCAAGATTTTGGCCAAGGTGTTAGCAACGAGGTTGGCGCTTGTCGTCAAGGGTCTGGTGGGAGAGGCGCAGACATGCGCCATCCCGGACAGATCCATACACGACAACCTCCACCTCATGCGATACATCATAGAGAGGATGTTTAAGGAACATGGCAAGGGTGGGGCCCTGATCAACTTGGTCAATCCAAAGCATTCGATAGGGTCGACCATCGGTACCTGGCGGCGGTCCTAGAGGCAGCCGGTTTCAGCCCGTTTTCAGGCGTTGGATCGCAGCAATGTACAGCGACATCTGCTCAGCCGTTCAGCATCATGCGCTCAGTCCGCCAGAGTTGTCCTCTCTCGTCCCTCTTGTACTTATTGGCTCTCGAGCCGTTACTGCACAAACTGGGGGCGATGATAGGCGTCCCACGCGAACTAGGATGCGGGAAATCCGAGTCGGCTTACGCTGACAACGTCACCGTGGTGGTGTCGAGCACCAGACACGTCCAGATGCTCGGCACCGCTCTCAAGGAATACGAAACGGTGACAGGAGCAAAGATAAACCAGGAAAAGTCGGTGGGTTTGCAGCTAGGCACCTGGAGAGGCAAGTCCATGCCGTCCGACAGCGTTGTGGGGCGTTGGACGGACGGATCGGTTAAATTGCTCGGGGTCTGGTTCGGACCGGACCTCCAGATGGAGAAAAACTGGAACGAGGTGACGAGCAAGGTGGCCTCCCTCACCCAGAAATGGGCTGAGAGGAAGCTGTCCGTGAAAGGCCGGGCGGAAGTGGCGAATGCGTACATCGCATCCGTCATCTGCTAGCGCCTTACCGTCGTCCCTTGCTCCAGCCCAACTCTCACCAAAATGGAGCGCCTCCTCTTTCGCTTTTTGTGGAAGGGACGCGCTCCCATGGTCAGACGATCCATCTGCTGTCAACACCCGTTGCGTGGAAGTCTGGGCATGCCATGGCTGATGATGCGCAAACATGCGCTGAGGCTGCGACATCTCTGGTGCTTCCTTGATGGTGAACGGGTGTGGTCGCCGTTCGCCAGGCACATTTTCCCACAGCTCGTCTCCTTGACGGAGCTGCAGTCCTGGGTCAACAAAAGACCGAGGGATAGCGCTTGGAAACTGGAATGTCTCCAGGCGCTCACTGCCTTCTCCCAGTTGGGCACCAGTATCGGTGGAACATCCACCTCGGCGTTCTATAGAGGACTAGTGGAGGGGAAGAGCGACGACGTTCTCGGAGAGATCCTGGGCATCGAAGATCAGCTGCTTGCTCTCTTCCGGAGAACTTTCAGCCCGGGGCCTATGGATAATTTCCAAAAATCCCCGGCCTGGCAGTGCTACCGGGGAGCGCTGCCAGTTCGAGAAAAGCTCTACAGGCACGGAAGTGCCGTCAGCCGAGCCTGTCCGAGATGCGCGCATAGCGACGAAACCGTTGTGCACGCACTCGTTCAGTGCCCGAGCATTGCTGACTTGTGGAGCTATGTCGAACAGTTGCTGTCACGTGTGGGATTGATCCGGTTGTCGACTGAGTCCATTGTGCAGATGGTCTCGCCGTCTTCCTTCGAGGAGGAAGGGCAGGCGGTTTTCATCTGCCTGGTGGCCATGGCGAAAGAGATTGTCTGGTGGACAAGGTTAAAAGGATTAAAGACAAACACTTTCCTCTTCGGCGAATCCCTGATTAACTTTTTCAAGTTTCACTTGAACAGGAAAATCAGGGTGGAGAGGCAAGTGCTGCTTTCTAGCAAGTTTGTAGAAAGGTGGGTGAATGTAGCGAGAATGGTCCGAGTGAACGGGACCAGTCTGAATATACGTCTGTAGTTTGAGAGATGGAAAAATTGAGAGAGGGCGCTTGCCCTGGTAGTCAGGGTGGCCGTGGTCTTTTGTGTGGTTTTCGCCACGAGTAACCCTCGGAGGTTTCCCCCCTATTGGGGAATTTTTCATTGTTTCAATTTTCATTTTATTGTTTATATATATATATATTTTATGTCTTTTTTCTTTTCTTATATAAATAATAAAAATATTTACACGCACAAAACCCACATCGTACCATCCTGTTCCGTCTGTGATGTTTTTCTTGATGTCAGCCCTTGTGGCCAATAAAGAAATCATTATCATTATTATTATTATTATTATTATTATTATTGGCGATCTACGTAGTAAATCGTAACATCGTGAGCTCCGCAAAGGTTTGTTGTTTTCGTTTGTTAAAAATTGCCATTTATGGAACATTTTTATTGTTAACTGTATATAAGCGCACATACATTGTTTTCCGAAAAGGACGCTCAAAAAGATTGAGCCCAAAATTTAAACTTTTATAATTATCAAACAAAATTTTTTCTTTGAAAGATCATGGCTGACTCAGATTCACTCCTTACTCACAAACTAACACCTCACACCGACACCACCATTGTAAATATTACTACGTTTGCCAACACTAAAGA
>OZ024745.1:82478012-82525512 GCA_964016885.1 Eledone cirrhosa | reverse complement strand
AATTTCCACATTTTTCCAATTTCTATCTCCAGGTCCTTATACTTGCTCAATTTTTCAAATGTTTTTATAGATACATTCTTGTCTATTGGAACAGACATATCAATTAGCAGGCATACCCTCCTTTGAAAGTCCTTCAATATTATATCAGGTCTATTTGCATCTATTTTTCGGTCTGTTTGGATGCTAAAGTTCCACAAGATTGAGATGTGATCTTTTTCAAGTATGGGAGGTGGTTGATGCTCCCACCAATTCTTTTGATGGGGCAGGTCAAAATGCTTACACATTATCCAATGTATGTATTGTGCAGCTCTGTCATGTCTGTTTAGGTATTCGGTTGGAGCTATAGGACTGCACATTGAAATTATATGGTCAATGGTCTCTGGTTGTTTTTTGCATACACGGCATAGTGGGCTGCACCCATTTTTTATTATGTTGGCTTGGTAATTTTTTGTTGGCAGACACTGATCTTGTGCGGATATAATCAGTCCTTCAGTCTCCGATTTCAGTCCAGAGGATGCCAACCACTGATGGGTTAAAGTTTTGTCAACATCAGGATTGTTAGCTCGCTCTGGGTATTTTCCATACAGAGGCTTTTCTTGCCATTTCTTAGCCAGTTTCTGTAGCAGTTCTTTCTTTGCAGTTACTTTTACCTGCTTTGCTTTTTCTGTGTTTTCCATTTCAGCAGTAAATGGGACTTCTGAAATTTGTAGTCCATTACTGTATCTTTGTGCATCTTTTGTAATGGAATATGATCTTTTGGTGCTTTCGTGTTTCAAAACGAGTTTGATCATCCAATCATGTGATTCCCTTAGATATGTGGATAATCCAATTGTTGCAGTTTTCAACGCAATGTCTAACTGGATTAACCCACGTCCTCCTTCTTTCCTAGGGAGATATATTCTATCTATGTCTGCCTTAGGGTGATGCATTCTGTGCATGGTTAAGAATTTTCGGATTTTTGTATCGAGCCTACGGATCTCTGTGCTTGACCAGTTGATGACATTGTAACTGTAGGTTACTACTGGTATGGCAAGCGTGTTTATGGCATCGATCCTATTCCTTGCATTCAATTCCGTTCTTAAGATTGCTCTGACTCTGCGGTAACATTCCTTCCTTATCCTTTCCCTCATTGTCGAGTGCTTGATTCCGTCTCCTTCACAAACACCTAGATATTTGTAAGTTTGTTCTTGATCAAGCTCTCTTATCACGTTCCCCCGATCAAGATTAATGTCTGAACTCTTCAGCAGCTTTCCTCTGGTGAACGTTGCTTTGGCGCATTTATCCAGTCCAAACTCCATTTTAATGTCATCACTGAACTGCTTCACAGTGGATAATAGCCCTTGCAATTGTTCATCATTTTTTGCAAATAGTTTCAGGTCATCCATGTAGAACAGGTGATTAATGGTTTTGTCATAGACTCTATATCCATGTTTTGTTTTATTGAGCATTTTACTTAATGGTATAAGTGCGATGCAGAATAAAAGCGGTGATAAAGAGTCACCCTGAAAAATTCCACAATTAATGTTAACTTCTCCAGCTTCCAGTGATTTTGTTTCACTATTCAAAAGGAGTGTCGTTCTCCATGTCCTCATACTGAATGACAAAAACCTCCTGACAACGGGGGATATTTTGAAAATCTCTAAACATTTTTCAATCCAACTGTGTGGCAAACTATCAAATGCTTTTTTATAATCTATCCAAGCAATCGATAGATTTTTGTGTCTATTATGACAATCTTCCAGTATCATTTTGTTAACCAGAAGCTGATCCTTACAGCCATATGAGCCCCGTTTACACCCTTTCTGCTCAATGGGAAATAGGTCATTTGTTATCAGGTGGTCATATGTGTATTCAGTTAGGACTGATGTTAAAATTTTATACATTGTGGTCAAGCAGGTTATCGGTCTGTAATTTTTGGGATTGTTTGTCTCATCATTCTTCGGTAGCAGGAATGTAATGCCGTTAACTAGCCATGATGGTATCTTTTCTGGCTCCTTAACTATTTCATTGTAAAGTTGGGCTAACAGCTCATGAGACTCTGTGAAGGCATTTATCCAAAAGTTTTGTATTTTGTCTTTTCCTGGGGATTTCCATTTGCTGGTTTTTCTTAGAGCCAAGCGCAGCTGTTCAACTGTTATATTTTCCCATGTTTGTTCTTCAAGGTGAGCTGTTTCTTTCATTTGTCTGTCTATCCATGGGGCATGTATGTTATGAACTTTTTCTTCGGCCCAGATCTTTTCCCAGAATTCTTGCACTTCCTCCTTGGGTGGTATTGATTTAGCAGTTATTGTTGACTTACCAATTTTTCTGTAGAAGTTTCTTTGGTTGTTTTTGAACATATTATTGTCCTTATAGAATCTAGATCGTTTTTCAAAGCGCCTTATACGAGCAGCTTTGGCCGACACTTTTTGCTTGATTGTTTCTATCAGCATGTCTATGTCACATGTTGATCTTATACTGTACTTTTTATTCAATTTTCTAAGTTTAGTTTGTTTAACATGTTCACCTACTTTATAGTTTGTTAAAATTTCTATGTCAGATCGGAGAAGGTTTATTTGGCGATTGATGTTATCTTGCCAAGTAGATTTCTTGTGGGAATTCCTTTGTTTTTTCATCTTCACTCCACATAAGTGAGTGGTGACTTTAGCCGATGCATAATAGAGATGATTTAAGTCAGTAATGTTTATTTTGTTTGTGATGATAATGTTTTTGAGAATTATGTTAGTCTTGTGTATTATCTTTTGGTTCTGTTTGGAGTTCTGGATCTTAGGGAGGGTGTCTCGTTCCCCCATGTCAGATTCTTTCATTTTCATCCATTCGATCATAATTTCATCCTTCAAGTTGGCAAGTTCATTCTCATTCATTTCTTTATCATTTACGATCTCATTATTTTCATTTGGAGTTTCATCCTGAGCATGCACTCCCTCCACTTTTTCGCTCCTTTCTTTAATTTGTTCTGTTGCCAGTGATTCCGCCCCAACTCTGGGATTCGAAGTGTTACAGTTTACCTCGTTTTCACTGACACATGCTTCATTTTCCCTTCGCTGACTTTGTGCTACTAGCTTGATCTGATCAATTTCTATATCAGTTAGTAACTTTTTTCTTACAATATTTCTTCGTATATTGGCTAGTTTGTTACTGTCAATATAGCCTCTGTTTTCGGGATGTTTCTTTTTCCAGTTGATATATGTTTGCTCTGTATTCGATGTATTTGATGGGTAGTACATGGCAGTGTAGAAAGCCTCAAGGACTTCTTTATTATCTTCCCTTGACCATTTTTCTCTCTTTTTCTTTGGATTTCTTGGTGGTGAGCATGGAGGGCCAACAGTAGGAGTATTCCGGTTATGGGAGGTCTCCAGCTCCGAAGTGATGGGAAGGTTTGAACCATTAGCTGATTTTTCGACCCCAGTCTGGTTCCTCTCTGAGGGACGCGGCCCTTTTTTACCCGGGTGACGGCCGATCCGGTATGAGATTTCATCATTAGACATCTACCTTATTTTGTCGCGTTTTATCCTTAACCGCCAAGGGGTAATCTTTTCGTGTTACCACTTCTAGAACGAGTGTCAACCAAGACTAGAGGGGTCGTTCTCCCCTAGAGACATGGCTATTCCCCGCCGGCCGCCATCCCGGTATTTCTTGGTCACGGGGTTTTCTTTTTGTTGTTTTTTTTAAATTGTTATTATCATGAGTGGTACCTTAATGTGAGCATTGCGTGGCTTAAGAATGAAATTATTAATAATTGTCTCCACTCCAGGGACAAGGCCAGCAATCACCCAGTGCATTACAATAATATAATATACTTTTTGTTGTAGTTGGCTGTTATTGCTGCTGGCTATGTCGGTGGTGGTGCCGGGGCTTTTTATATTGTTGGTGAGGAAGGGGTGAGCCAGCAGTCCCATAATTGTTGATGTAGACGTTTGTCCGTGGCAAGGTCACCAAGTCAATCTATTTATATCTTTTGCTAGCCTCTCTCTTGTCTAGTGCTACCACCACCTTCCCTTTTCTCTCTCAAGTTAACAGGGGAATAGTGTCAGTAGCATTGAATGAGTGGTGGCGGCGATGATGGATGTGGTGGGGAGGTGGCATTATTATTATTATTATTATTATTATTATTATTATTATTATTATTATTATTATTATTATTATTAATTCATCCTTACGGGGTCGATAAAATAAAGTACCAGTCGTGTGCTGAGGTCGAGTTAATTATTATTATTATTATTATTATTATTATTATTATTATTATTATTAATTCATCCTTACGGGGTCGATAAAATAAAGTACCAGTCGTGTGCTGAGGTCGAGTTAATCGACGTTCCCATCCCCAGAATTGCTGGTCTTGTGCCTATAGTTGAAATCATTGTTATCATTATTATTGTTTGAAGGAAAAGACGTACTATTGTGAGTCCCCGTAAGTTTGCTATTTCAACGTGCTTAAATCATTTTGTTGTTAATATTATTTGTTAATGTTGTTAATATTATTTGTTTCAAATAATAGTATTTGCACTCAAGATGGGACTCTACATAATATTTGAACTTTATATATATTTTCTTTTAAAATTGTTTGTCTTATAAAATATGGACGGAATAGACCCATCCCGTTAAGTCATCTGTCAACCTCCCACAACCATTACAAACACTAACACCACCTTAGGCAATATCGCCATCACCAACAACTTCAACAGCAGCACACAAAAAATAAATAAGAGTAACAACGGAAATAATGACAACACCACCAACAAGAAGAACGGGAAAACAAATGAGAACAATAATAAAAACAACACCAACAACAACTGCAATAAAGACAACACACCACCAACAAGAGCAACAAGGATAAAAACAACACCAACAACAACGAAAAGATAAAGGAGGGCAATAGAACAAAGGTGATCGCCAGCAACGGCAACAACAGTAACGTGAACAGCAACTCGTTCGCTCCTGCGGCTGCAAAGACCAAGATTTTTTAGGGGATGGGCATTTCGGACAAGGAGCAGCAGTTGGCCCAGGTGTGGAAGCTGATTAAGCGTTAAAAATCCTGGGCAAACCTAACCTCCTGGACGAAGTAATAGGAACAACGCAAAGGACTTTGCATTTTCGAAGTATTTCAGTACAGATCCACAAAGTGGAACTCGCCACACAGGCGGATGTCGAAGCTGCACTGAAATGCATAAGAAATGACACAATACAAAGCAAGAGCCTGACAGTTCGGCATCATCTCGATGTTGTTCAAAACCGAGGCCCTCGCTGTTAAATTGATAAGCCACAGAAATAAACACACCAGATTGTTCACGTCAAGCACTTTACATAGTTGTCAAGCACATAGTTGCTTTATACATGTGCACATTATCTATTTAAAATCATATTTACAACAGATTGTTAATTATTCATATAAGAGTGCTCAATTATTTAAAATTTACATAATTATGGAATATAATCAAATAAAGTTTTGTAAAAAAAAATACATTGGGGATTATTATTCTCACAGAGATAGTGCTATTTTGAATACGTGTGCCGTACCGGTCAAAACTATGTTTGCACTTCTTACAGTGATGGTAAGCCAGGGGCCGTTCTCAAATAATTTTCTGTTCCTTATTATTTAGTTTGGCAGTATCGGTAGAGCGTCAGACACCATGCTGCTTTGCAGCATAGTTATGGCCCTTTACGGTCTGAGTTCAAATCCCGCCGAGGTTAACTTTACCTTTCATCCTTACGGCGTCGATAAAATAAAGTAGCAGTAATGTAGTGGGGTAATTGCTGGCCTTGTGCCAAAAGTAGAACATTATTATTATTATTAATAGTCTTAATTTTATTGCTTATCAGCAGTGCATTACCGATCACAGATCTGTGGGCCTTGGACACGTGCTGTATTTACTGTTACTATTTCTGTTGTATTGAGAGTACTCTTCGTAATATGGTTACATTGCCTAGCACAGCTATTTTCTGAATGCTGTATATAGATGTAAGTCGTAGAATTTGGTTATGTATCCGTCTCTGTGTTTATGTGTTAATTTATTTATTTGTGTATTTATTTATTAATTTATTTATTTATTCACAATTGCAGCATACCGAATGAAAATAGTTGGAACAGTCCTATCGGAAATAAATCGTATTTGAAACATATTAAAGTAGAGTATTACGTCACAAACTAATAAGAATCATGAATATCTCAGAGGAAGAAATATTTGAAGAAGTCAAACAGTCTGTAAGGATTACTGAGAATCCTCGAATAAGCAGGAGTACAAAACCTCCTCGACCTTCTTCGTCTCCCAGAAATGATAGAAATTTACCAAGTGTTTCCTCAAAAATGATAGGTCGTGTAAATCAAATTTGCAAACAGTTAGAATCAAAACCTCTTGCCGAATCTGTGGAATCTAGGAATGGAAAACAGCCTCATCGACCATTTCTTTCAAAATTTGGAGTAACAAAAATTAGCAGTAGAAATAACTTCACTCCACGTTCACCGCATCGTACAACTTTAACAGGTACTTTCCAATATTCCAAAGCAGAAGAGACAACCTTAGTTACGGATATTTTATTAGATGAGCAAATAAAGAAAGGAGGTGATGAAGAGACAAATCATGATGCGGAAGAACAAGAGGAGGAGGGGGAAGAAAAGACGAACGAAGACAATATGAAAGCCGCTGTACATAGAAAATTTAGTAGTAAGTTTCGTTTTTCGTTTCTTTTGTTCTGTTCCCACTAAAATAATTTATTTCCCTGTTTAAATATGATTTTTGTTTCTTACTTTTATACATTGCTGTAATAATATATTTCTGACTGCTTTATATGTTTTACTAGCATGCGAGATTTTAATTACTGATGGAGGAAGGAGGTAGTCATGATTTTACTAATTTTAAAATATTTTTCTTTCTTGAAAATTTCGTGTTTCGTTAGTTTTTTAATATATAAAACATGGGATGGCATAAAACCATGAGTTTCTACCTGGAAGGATTTGTCATACGTTGTGTTGGCAGAGTACCATCTGCTCTGGATATCAAATCCCAGCGTATTGACTAAGAACTATTAGCAGGATAATCTAATACATACATATTTATTTTCACTATATAAATATTGAACTAGTTTATTAACGAGGTTCAAAAGTTAATAACCCAAGTAAGCTTACTTTTAATATAATATTAAATCATTGGCAGAAGACTGTTATAAAAGCTATATGTGCTACAAGGGTTTCTTTGTATAGGTTCAATCAACCTATATAGTAAGGCTAACAAGTTTATGGATAAATTATTCCTATTTTCCCATCACAAAATGAGAAAATGTTTCTTTGTTTTTTTCTTTTTACGGAAAATGGGAAATAATGACATCTAAGATATTGTTAATAATTGCTTATTTAGCTTTTGATTATCTTTAAATAGATTAGTTCACGAGATTGTTGGTATTACCATATCGACATTGTCGATTTGCTAGAAGTGATAGTGGTTCTGACCTAAACACTTAGCAATATTTATTATCTTATTATGTTCTTCGTTCAAATCCCACTGGGTACAATTTGCCTTAGTCATTCCGTTGTCGATGAATAAAAGGAATTAGCAATATTGGAGTAGATTCAATTAACCTAAAACCATAACAACTTCCAGCCGAATAAAAAGAAATCGATATTGCGATGTCGTAAGCATGTTTCGGCTGTAAGATTTCTATCATGTGGTGTGTCCTTTGTCATATAATTATGTATATAATTATCATAGCTTTAAATGTGTCATAAAGTATGGGTGTGTTGGCCTATTATGTAATTCGGAGACTGTGATATTAAATCATTTTATGGAATGGGAGAAAAATATGTAGCGCAGTCAAATTATCCTCAGATGTACTACTAGATGTATTGAAACAGATGTATCTTTATCATATACCTCGGCTGTTAACGCACTTCTTAATAAAACCTAATTAATTACTAACACGAGCGCTAATTATATGTAAAATGTTACGTCCATCTCGGAATGATACTAATCACGAATGGGTATATATGACAGTCGATCGACTTTCGTCAAATCGGACCGGGGAAACAATGTTTCTATTGGTCTTTCCAATTGCTAATACTAACTATCGGTCGCAACTCCAGGTAGAAGGAGCAACGTGAAATAAAGTGTCTTGCTCAAGGACATAACGCATTGCCCGGTCCAGGAATCGAACTTGTGAATCCAATTGTGAATCCAATTCTCTAACCATTTAGCCACGCAATTTCACTATATATATACTCATCAAATACATGTTTCCTTATGGTTGATTGAATGATATACACGTCATCTGATTAGAATCCAATTACATCCAAAAATCAATTAAAGATGTTTACGATTTTTTTCATTTTACAGGGAAATTCGTATTTTCTGGCATGTTTATATGCCTACATACTATATATATATATATATATATATATATATATATATATATATATACATGTTGGTGCAGTCTCGGTTCCACACTCTGTATGTATACGAATATAACTATCATACACTTCGCTGCTAGCGCACTTCTAAACATATATCTTAATTAAAAATCCAAACAGGAGTACTAATTAAATGCAAATTAGTATGTCCATGCCAGAATAATACTAAGAGCGAATGGGTATATATACGCATCAAATACATGCTTCTTTATGATTCATTGGATGATATACACATCTTCTGATGAAGGTCCAATTACATCCGATGAAGATGTTTATCATTTTTTCTGATAACAGGGAAATTCGAATTTTCTGGCATGTTTACATGCCTACATGTACATGTGTATATATTTATGTATGTTGACACAATTTCTGATACACATTCTGTATTTCTATAGATATAACTCCGTCATTCATACACTTCGGCTGCTAGTGCATTTTTTTTTATATATATCTAATATATATTTGTGAAATGGGTGGTGGTTGAAATTCAGATGTGTACGGTTAAATGGTAGTAGACGTGGTCGGACTGACATGAAATTTACACACCTATGTAAAAAGTGCCAAGGAAGCAAATAGATGAGGTTTCAAATCTCTAACTTCAAAAATGTGGTCCCTGGGGCCCCAAAACTATCGCGTTCGGTGAGTTATTTCCCCCTGTTCTAATACTTTTGTCTTATTTACAATTTCATACAAATAAAGCAGTGAATAAAGGATTATGAGTTCATGCAATTAACTTATGTTTCGTCACTATATATATATACAGATATATATACATATATGAAAAAGAACACAAGAGTGTCTACAACATCAAAAGATTTTTATTGGCTAACAATGTTTCTTCCTTACGTAACCGTAGGGTTCGTCAGAGCTATAAAAGGGGTTTGATTGGTGTTATGGACTCTACCAACCAAACATTCAAGAACAAAGAGTAAAGAGAGCAAAGAGCAAAAGTAGGGGACGATAAGTCTAATTTTGGTGCGGGAGGGTGGGGTGTGGATCCTTGTTTACTAGCTGCGGTCATATTCATTCCCGGGAGTCGGGTGGTTAGCTGAACCATAGATGGGGTGGCGTCGATAGTATGGTGCAGAGGGTGCGCAGAGGCTACACAAACACAAAGGGCGTACAATACATATATATATATAGCGGAGGAGAAGTTACATGAGGTAATTAGAAATGGAAAAAGAGTAATAATAATAATCTATAATTAATAGTGTATAATAAGGCATGGGGAAGATTACACTATAATAAGGTATAAAAGTAAGAATAAGGTAAAATATAAAGGAGGATAAAAGTGGAAATAATAAAGATAACAAAATATATATAGAGAATATATAAAGAAATATAAGCGAATATTTGGAGGGGAAAACACAATGTAAAAAACCGATTTTTTCAAATAATAATAAAAATATAATAATTATGGGGGGAGAAAACAGGATAGAGAAATATGATCAAGTGTGATTCGTTGAGAGAATATAAGATGATAATAGTTATGTCCAGTTTATACATCTCAATAATAAATAATATGTGTATCAGAGTTGCAGAACCTTCAATTCACTTACGGGTTCAAGCCACGTGGCATGGTCCATTGTTTATCTGTGCGGTCATGTGCGTTTGTTTTTGACACCACAGCAGATGCGCAAGTTTGTAAATTCCAATGCAGATAGAAATCTATTTTTGTTCACCCGGACATTGACTGAGGATCCAGTATTCCTAGTTCAATATGTGTTTGGTGTTATTTTGGTCGCACAAATCAATCAATTGGTTCAACATATGGAGTATGGTTTTCTGGTCTTCGTAACAGTGTCAGTGGTTGTATATTTGGAAATCACAGGGATCACAGTACTCCGGTTTGGTGTGATTATCGGTCATCCAGCTATGTTGTTGGTGGTTGGATTCAAATCTATTCGCCCGAACGTTGGACTTTGGTGTCGATAGGACATTAACGAAGCAGGGTGAGATCGCATATGTGGTACAAAACGGTACGCAAGGAAATTATATATATATATATATATAATATGAAAACGCTTTAATAAAAAAAAAAATATCAACTGTAATGTATGTATGCATGTATTTATGTGTTTATATGAGCGGGGATATGCAAGTAAATCTTACTTTGTGGACAGCTTATCCTTAGCATACTATTCATGCTAGAACAGCATATATTTGAAAGTTTTCAGGGAGTTGAATTACTGATTTTGGATCGGCAGCTTTAGCTTTGAAAAAATGAAATGTGAAGTGTAAACATTTTTTATTATTCCTCCGGGGATGAATCTTCTCTGCCTTTTTCCATCTCTTTCTTTCTCTCTGGAAGAAATCAGCCGTAGTAAGACCTAAAAAAATGGTTAGATACACCATGACGCACCGTGCATCACGGTGGAGTTGAAAAGCAGACTCAGAACATGGCGTTGTGTGAGAGTGGCTCGCAGCCCAATGTTCCAGGGGGAGCAAAAGACGAAGAAGAAGAAGAAGTGAGCTGGAGTTCTATCAAATATGTAGGTTGTGTCTTAAATTGAAGGTTTAGTAGAAACAATTCATGTATAGTTTTGTACTTTTCTTTTTGTCATTCATATATAAACAAATCTACTATATAAATTGGAAGTGGTCGGACGTTGTATATGTAGTTGTAGTCGGATAAACGTCCAAACGGCTTGGTGGAATGCAGCGACAATTTACACAGTTATGCAGAACGACCCGAGGAGGCGTTGGGCCGACTTTCAAGCTACAATCTTCCATGGTTACGGAAAAAATCGATGAAACAGGAATTTCCCATTCAAATTGAACAGAGTAATCTGTGAACGCAGAAGTAATTATTTCGAAAAACGTTGCAACCGAACGAAAACAGGAAGACGATATTTTGGTTCGTGAAGACGTTCCCTGGCAATGAACGGGAAAAAAGCGAGGATAATATGTCGTTATGTGGAGCGTTAAGAACAATTTCATGCAAAGACAAGACCAAGTTTATGGTATAAATGGAGTCGTTAAACTAATATTCTATTTAAAATAACAGAATGATTTCCAGCCCCGGAGTTTAAGAATGATGTAAATAAAATTGAAAACGAAAATGACAGAGGTTATTAAAAGAGTAAAAGTAAATAGTGAAGATTTAGGCCAGTACATACGTATGCCCCGACGGACATACACATACATACGTACACATAAATACATACCCCCCCACCCACCCCCACACACACACACATACACGCGCGTATGTATAAACCTTATGCATTTCTACAGTATTTTCACCAAACTTAAGACTTAGGTTACTTATGTACTCCGGATGGTCATGGGCACTGTCATTTATCCAGATATTGATTATAGGGCCCCCGGCGGATAGCCCCTATAACCACTTTAACCACTTCCATGGAGTCGACTGAAACACTGCAGTGCAATACAACAAAACGTCATAACTTCTGGAGTTCGCAACCAATTTTCACAAAACTTGACACATAGGCTACGTTTGTCCTACAGATGAATGTGAACTCTCAGAATTGGCATATATTGGGTAGGGGACCCCTGGGGGCAGGAACCCCTGGGGGCAGGAACCCCTGGGGGCAGGAACCCCCTTTTGGAAAAAAACGATGATTTTGTAAAAGTATAGTTTTCGAAGCAGCACTGAAGTATTGACATAAATGGTATACACAATTGCTATTTAATATCCGAGCAACGCCGGGTTCCTCTACTAGTATATATATATTTACATTAATTTTAAACTCCGGAGCTGGAATCATTCGGTTATTCTAAAGAGAATTTTAGTCTAATGACTCCATTTATACCATAAACATGTTTTTGCCTTTGCGTGTAATTGTTCTCAACGATCCACAGAACGACGTATTATCTTCGCTTTTTTTTCGTTCATTGCCAGGGAACGTCTTCATAAATCAACGTATCGTCTTCCTGTTTTCCTTCTGTTGTAACGTTTTTCGAAATATTTACTTCTGCGTCCACAGATTGAGTTTTTTTCTAGTTTTAGAAGACCCCGTTAAGGATGAAAGCAGCGATTCTTTGCTTAAACTTTAATCTGTTATTTATATAAATAAATATATATAAATGTATGTATAGTATATTTGGCAATATACCGTATGTTTAATTAAAAACATTTAGAAGACCATGCGCTATCAGTTTTAAAATAGTGACTATGTCACTTAAACTGATAGCATATGGTCTTCTAAATGTTTTTAATTAAACATACGGTATATTGCCAAATATACTATACATACAATGATGTATACATCGCTGTTTCAGAGTACCAATCCTAATACCATATATATATATATATATATATATATATATATATATATATATATATATATATATATATATATATATATATATATATATATATATATATATATATATATATATATATATATATATATATATATATATATATATATATATATATATATATATATATATATATATATATATATATATATATATATATATATATATATATATATATATATATATATATATATATATATATATATATATATATATATATATATATATATATATATATATATATATATATATATATATATATATATGTCTGTGTGTGTGAAGGCGTGTGGCTGAGTGGTTAGGAAATTGGATTCGCAATCGTAAGGTTGTGAGTTCGATTCCTGGACCAGGCGATGCGTTATGTCCTTGAGCAAGACACTTTATTTCACGTTGCTCCTTCTACCTGGAGTTGCGACCGATAGATAGTATTAGCAATTGGAAAGACCAACGGAAACATTGTTCCCTCGGTCCGATTTGACGAAGGTCGATCGTTCCTATTATATATATATGTGTGTGTGTGTGTGTGTGTAAGTATGTTTTGAAACAGTGAGCAAGTTTGAAATTAGAAATAGAACCCTCAGATAAATGGAAAAAGATGAGTATTGTACTCATCTTTTTCCATTTATCTGAAGGTTCTAAACCCCATTATCAGGCTAAAATTTCTTTAGTCAAAAATACGGTGAAAGCTTCTATATATATCTATATATATATATATATATATTTTATATATATATATATATATATAATAAATGTAATCTGAGTTTTTCGAATATTAATAATAACATTCGATTCGTTTGCAAACAAGCAACTCAACTTTATAGCCAACTCAACTTTATAGCCATGTCAGTATAATGAAGTCTTCATTCTTGGTCTGGCATTCTACTGACATGGCTATAAATTGAGGCTTGTTTGCTTAATTACAAACGAATCGAATGTTGAATTGGCAGTATCGGTAGAGGGTTGGACGCCATGTTTTATAGCATAGTTACGTCCCTTTACAGTCTGAGTTCAAATCCTGCCGAGGTTAACTTTGCCTTTCATCTTTACGGGGTCGATAAAATAAAGTACCAGTAATGTACTGGGTAATTGCTGGCCTTGTGCCTAAAGTAGAAACAATTATTAATATTCGAAAATCTCAGATCACATTTATTGTATTCAACCATGTAGAGCAAAGATTTTCTTATATATACACGCACACACACACACACACATATATATATATATATATATATATATATATATATATATATATATATATATATATACATTTATTCACTGTTTCAGTTTTGACTTTTCATTTCAATTCATTATTTGGTCTTACTAAAACCGGAATATTATTGTCGATATTCCCTTTTTAATTTACATGGCCAATAGTCAGGATATAAATATGAAAAACATCTCATCAGTGTAAGCTGTCAAAACGTTGTAGATAAAAGTGCTTCATTAAATTTCAAAATTCTATTATCGCTTTTGAAAAACTCTAGCTAGTACTCTTCCCTATATATTACATGACGACAAAGTTTGTGAGGTAAATTTAAAACCGATTGAGTAATGTGTGATGGAAAGAAATCACTAATTTTATAAAAATTAAATTGAATGGAATTGGTTTGAAATCCATTACTGATGTTTAAAATGTTTAAATGTCAAATTTAATTTTAAAATATAACCAACTGAGACAATAGAAATAAAATGTGCTTAAATGTAAGATTGCTTCCTTATGGCATCTTCAAAACAACTTTTTTTTAAAAAAGGATCTTGGATCTCTGATATTGTTTCTCATACTTGTTAAATACGTTACTTGTATTTCACTCGAAACTGATACAAGAAATCTAAAGCTATCTAAAAACGGATTCAAGTCTAAAACTAGAAAGAAAACGCAATTTTCTTTTAATATTCAGATCATGCCAACGATTATTACAAATAATTTATTTTTTCTATCTTGAATATAACCTTTTTTTTTTTTCAGTGTTCACATTAGATTGTATGATCCTTATATTTTCACAGAACAGTCTCCAGTTCAACAGAATCTCGCTAAAATATCAAGGTAAGGGAATATTTATGTATAAATTTTCCAGCTGTGTATTGCTGTGTATGTAGGTGGAGGAATGTTCATCTGCTTATTTCCCTAAGTGCATATATATGTAGGCGTGCGTGCGTGTGCACAATTTAAAACTAATCTCTGGTAGTTACATTTTATTTTCAATTTAAACACAATATCTAATCTGCCAGGGAACGTCTTATCTATACGATGAAGAGATAAGCTTCGCCAATACAACTACAACTATGCTTTGTCAAAATTTCAAATTCACCTACTTTGTAAAAGGAGTAAAACCATCGAGATCTCATTTCCCCATCTTTTATTAACACAAAGCTTTGTGATCATTTAAATCCCAATAGATTGTATAATTCTGGACACATATTCTCTATATATTCCGGAATTTATCAATAAGTGATTGTCAATAAATAGTACGTTTTTAGCAAATGCTTTTATTTATTATGAATTGATCTAAATTACCTTGCTACACATGTGGGGTTTCTTTAGTCAATAGATCTCTAATTAACAAAGTAATGAAGTAAATTGCAAATTTGAACACTAATTAAACAATAAAGTCATTCTCCAGCTAATTTAGTTGTGTAGTAATCTCTCGGTATTTATTCGGTTAGTCATCTTTCACAAATGTAATTATAAGTTATCGACATATCCCTGTAAAGTTTAATTAGTGTGGTTCAAATTTCACTCACTATAGAAAACATAAAAGGGCTCTCAACAAGTCCCGACGCCATAATATAACCTCTACTGCAATTTAAGTGTCTCTCTCTCACTCTCTCTCTCTCTCTCTCTCTCTCTCTATATATATATATATATATATATATATATATATATATATATATATATATAAATATATATAGACACTTAAATTACATATATGTATATATATTTATATATATATATATATATATATATGACAAAGAAAGTGTGGTAAGAAACCAGGTGGACCATAACGCACCAGATTACTTGATACTTAGGGTAGTAGAGTGGGTAACGGGAAAAGAGTAAGGGCCCAGACTTTTTTCCTATATATATATATATATATATATATATATATATATATATATTATCTGTTATTTTAATAAATTTTTGCTCTACGGTTCTTATATATTTGATATATATTTATCCTTATCGAGCCCTCTTTGGATTTTAGTCTTCAAATTTATTATTATTACTATATATATATATATATATATATATATATATATATATATATATATATATATATGTTTGTGTGTGTGTATATATATATATACATACATATGTATATATATATACCTATATGTATATATATATATGAAAAGTGTAAGTTTCTACACAAAACTAAGGTTATAGAGAAAATTGAGGTTGGTAATGGCACATGGAATATATAAGAGACAGAATACTTTTTTGTGAAAAAACATAATTTTATAAGGTAAGGAAAGAATAAAGGGTATAAAAAATGACCGGTTTCGATATATATATATATATATATATATATATATATATATATATATATATATATATATATATATATATGTATATGCATGTGTGTGTGGATGAGGGTATGTGTGTATATATAGGTGTAAGTGCACTAAATCCCTTTCTATCACTCTCCCCTCTTCTACCGACCACAGGGAGATATATGTATGTATATTGCTTCCACCCCCTCACTGACCAGCAGCTGGCCATCTGGCCATTGCTAAATCTGACCTTTATAAAAAAACCACTCCCCACAAATAACTCCTCATTCACTACCAGAAAGGCACACAGCAGTCAACTTGCTGCTACCAAGATGAAAACTACTATGAAATCCCACACTGAATTTTATACTTGAATTTTCAAATCTCAAATTTTAACTCTTCTTATTATTAATTTTTCTTAATATTAATCAACATTTGAAAAGATGGCTTTTGCAGACCCATCGAAACCGGTCATTTTTTATACCCTTTATTCTTTCCTTACCTTATATGTTTTTTCACAAAAAAGTATTCTGTCTCTTATATATTCCATGTGCCATTACCAACCTCAATTTTCTCTCTCTCTCTCTCTCTCTCTCTCTCTCTCTCTCTATATATATATATATATATATATATATATATATATAGAGAGAGAGAGAGAGAGAGAAGTGGTTACACAACAGTTAGTTCACAATACCGAGAACAATTTTTTCACATTAGGTGAAACAATTCTTCTCGGTATGGTGAGCTAACTGTTGTGTAACCACTTCTACCTAACTCGTCCCATAGACTGAGTGCTCTAGCACTACGGATATTACCTTCCAGTGTTCTACCACTATATATATATATATATATATAAGTTATTCCGGGTTGAGTCGGAGGTAACCACAGTAAGTAAGGTACTCAATACATAGCAGAGTATAAAAGGTTTAATATAGAAGAGCTTCTACAGGACTAGAACTGTTTCAAAGCTGTCTTTCCAAGTAATTGGTGGTACTTATATCTTTTCTTTTCTGGTGGTAGGAGAGGGTGGGGTTTGGGGTGAGTGGAGCTTATTGGTTGAAGGATTTAAAGAAAAGGGAGTCCATTAAAAGCTAATTCTTTAATTAATATTAACAAAGGCAGAAAGAATGCTGTAAACAAATTCAAATTTGGAATACCAATCCTTGTTTATCACTTAGGCTAACAATCCCTTTAAGACAGGTGTCTACAGGATGGGTGGGGTTCATTGGTTTAAAGAAAAGGGAAATTCTGTAGAAGCTAATTCTTTAAGGCTGAAATAAGGGTGTCAAAGGCAGAAAGGGTTCCATCAACAGATTCAAGTGTTGGGGTGATTCCCCTTATTGTGAAGTTTCTCTTAATATATATTCCAGGTGTCGACAAGCACTTTCACACACGCGCCCACTCACACACGTACACACACATACACGCACACACACACACAGGCAGGCGCATACACAACAAACATACATAATGGTACATACACACGTACACATATACAAATATATACAAATATGAACAGAGAACAAAAAACAGAGAAGTAGTACAAATGATATGGTTTTTAGTTTCACGCTATATATATATATATATGGGATAACAAGTTATCGTTATAGGTAATCCAGTTAGAGGTTGTGAGTACTCTGCGTCGTCGATAGTTTTAACGTACGACTTGTTTTGACTCAACAACAAACTTCCATAGTTATGCAGCGAGTTCGCGGTAATTCTGTGCAAGTTATACTTAGAGTAATAATAGTTAAAGAATGAAGATTAACATGGTTGGTATCTACGTACTCTGATGTGTTGATCAGAGGTGAATAATGTATTGGAGATCGAATAGCGCAACCTCAAGCGATTAGCGAACTCTAGACCCACATGATCAACGAAATAATTAAATAGAGCCCTTATTGTACAGCCAACCATGTTAATCTTTATTCTTTAACTATATATACATATATATATATATATATATATATATATATATATATGTGTGTGGGTGTGTGTGTGTATATGTGTGTGTACGTGTGTATATATGTATGTATATGTGTACGTATGAATGTGTGCGTGCGTGTGTATCCATAAGAGCGTGTGTGTGTGTGTGTGTGTGTGTGTGTCCGTACCACAAACCTAACGAGTCCCTTAGATATATTAATGTTAATTCTAACCACCCAAAAAGATCACTGATAACTTAGTAAAAAGCGTCTCAATTAGAATCTCTGGCCTCTCGGCCAATGAAGATGTATTTAACGCCTCTGCCTCCTACTACAACGACGCCCTCACCCGCAGCGCGGATTTAAAGAAAAGATAACTTACATAGAAACCACCGCTAGACTACCTAGGAGGAATATGCAAAAACAGATTAGTTGGTAAAATCCCACGCCTACCTCACCTTCAATAGAGAGGTCTCTACACCTATAGCTAGGACTTTCTTCACTTTGCTGAACACATACAACATAGGTACTACATCATCTTCAATAAGAACACTATAAGACTCTCCTACTCCACTACACCTAACCTAGCTAGTAATATAGCCAATCTCAATTCTAAAAATTTTAATAAGCCAATCCCCAGACTGAAGCCTTGTGCAATTGCCTAAATAAGGAAGCCTGCCCACTTGAAAACAAATGCCTGACAAATGACATCGGATACAAATGTGGTATCATCTCAGGCATCGATGATAGCAACAACAAACAGACTTACATCGGCGTGACTTCCAATAATGTTAAGACCCGGTGGTATTCCCATACACACTCTTTCAGGAGACCGTACAAATCAAATCAGACAACACTCGCCTCCTATGTCTGGGACCGAAAAATAACTCCACCCCCTTCACACTTAAATGGAAAATACTCCAGATAGCGCGCTCATACAAGGGAGGACACAAGTGTTGCAACCTTTGTATCTCAGAGACCTACGAAATATTATTTGCCAAGGGCCCGCTACTGAACAAACTCTCTGAACACTGCCCGAATTGCATGCACAAATACTTTGCAACTTTCAAATACCTTAAGCCAGTGTTAATGCCAGATGTTTAAAAAAGATTCCTTTTTTTTTTAAACCTCACTCGACAAAATACCCCCTCTACCTCCTTCCCACCATACCCCTACCCCCTCTCGACCCGAAACACGGCACTATGGTCATCTAAGTACTTCTTACCTATCAGCTCCTTCCGCATGTAGAGCGTACTTCATCTTAATACTGTATATATGTGTGTGTGTATTTGTGTATATTTATGAGTGTATGTATGTACGTATTTGTATGAGTGGCTATGCGTATGTTTGTGTGTACGTGCGTTTGTATGTTTGTGTGTACGTGCGTTTGTGTGTATGTATATATATGTATGTATGTATATATATGTATGTATATATATATATATATGTATATGTATATATATGTATGTGTGTATGTATATATATATATATATATATATATATATATATATATATATATATAGAGGTTAAACAAGGTTCAATGAATAAATTAATGAATAAAGTTTTACAATAGATTAGAAGCACTCCACCATATTTGGTTTTCCGGAGTTATTAATCTAATAGGAATCCTACCCCTCTCGACCCAAAACACGGTACTATGGTCATGTAAGTACTTCTTACCTATATATATAGGATAACAAGTTATCGTTATATGTAATCCAGTTAGAGGTTGTGAGTACTATGCGTCGTGGATAGTTTTATCTAATATTCCTATTATATATATATATATATATATATATATGTAGGAGGTGAGTTTTATTGTAGCACAACGAAGCAATGCAAATATCGGATAAGTAGCACTCTACAGTTTGTAGGAGTGGAGTATAAATAATATAAGATCAAAAGATGGTTAAAAGAGTTCCAAGTATTTTATTATGCGCATTTCAAAAACATATATATATATATATATATATATATATATATATATATATATATACGTATGTGTGTCTATAATAATAATAATAATAATAATGATTTCTTTATTAACCACAATGGTTTACATAAAGTAGACATTAAGGACAGTACAGGACAATACAGGGCGGTACAAATGGGCATTTCTGCGTGTAAAAAAAAAAAATAAAAAAAAAAAAAGAAACAGAGGATGTAATAATAGAACAATGAAAAAATTCCCCAATAGGGGGGAGACTTCCGAGGGACATTCGTGGAGAAAGCCCATTAAAAGGCCACAGTGACCCTGACCACCAGGGCAAGTGCCCTCTCCCAGTTTTCCACCTTTAATTTACAGACACATACTCAGAGTAGGCCCATTCACTCGGGCCATTCTTGCCTCTCTCACCCATCTTTCAACAAAATGCTGGGAAGAGAGCACTTCCCTTTCTACCCTGATTTTCCTTTTCAAATGAAATTTGAAAAAGTTAATCAGGGCATCACCGAAGAGGTAAGTGCTCGTCTTCAGCCCTTTCAAACGTGTCCACCATACTATCTCTTTCGCCATGGCCACCAGACACATAAAAACTGCCTGCCCTTCCCGGCTAAAGGAAGAGGGCGGGGAAATCCTCACGATGGACTCAGCTGATAGCTGGATCAGTCCCACACGCGTCAACAGGTGTTCGACATAAACCCACAAGTCAGCAATGCTCGGACACTGGACGAGTGCGTGCAGGACGGTTTCGTCGCCCTGCGCGCATCTCGGACATGCCCGGATGACGGCACCTCCATGCCTGTAGAGTTTATCCCGAACTGGCAAAGCTCCTCGGTTGCACTGCCAGGCCAGGGATTTCTGGAAGTTGTCCATAGGCCCCGGCCCGAAAGTCCTTCCGAAGAGATTGGCTAGTTGATTTTCGTCGACGCCTAGAGATTCCCCAAGTAAGTCGTCGTTCTTCCCCTCCACTAATCCTCTATAGAACGCCAAGGTGGAGTTTCCACCGATCACATTGCCCGATTGGTCGAGGGCTGTGAGCACCTGAAGACATTCCAGTCTCCAAGCGCTCCCTCTCGGTCTTCGCTTGACCCAGGACTGCAGCTCCGTCTGGGGAAAGACGCGTCTAGCAAACGGAGACCACACCTGATCACCGTCGAGGAAGAGGTGGAGATGTCGTAGCCTGAGCGCGTGTCTGCGCATCATCAGCCACGGCATTCCCAGCCCTCCACGTAGCGGGTGTTGACAGCAGATGGACCGCCTGACCATCGGAGCGCGTCCCTTCCACAAAAAGCGAAAGAGCAAACGCTCCAGCACAGTCAGACGGGGCTTAGGAAAAGGTACGATGGTCAGGCGGTAGTAGATGACGGACGCGATATACGCGTTAGCCACCTCCGCTCGACCTTTCAGGGATTGCTTCCTCTCGGCCCATTTCTGGGTGAGAGAAGCCATCCTGCTCGTCACCTCGTCCCAGTTTTTGTCCGTCTGGAGATCCAGACCGAACCAGACCCCGAGCAATTTAACTGGTCCGTCCGTCCAGCGCCCGACGACGCTGTTGGACGGCATAGACCTGCCTCTCCAGGTGTCGAGCTGCAGGCCCACTGACTTTTCCTGGTTGATCATTGCTCCTGTCACCGCTTCGTATTCTCTTAGTGTAGTGCCGATCACCTCGATGTTTTTGGCGTTCGACACCACTACGGTGACATCGTCCGCATATGCTGACACGGATCTTCCGCATCCTAGTTCGCGCGGGACCCCCCTCAACGTCTCCAGTTTGTGCAGTAATGGCTCGAGAGTCAATACGTACAAGAGGGACGAGAGGGGACATCCTTGGCGGACCGAGCGCATGATGTTGAACGGTTCCGAAAGGTGACCGTTCACTCTCACCACAGAGCAGATGTCGCTGTGCATGGCAACGATCCAGCCTCTGAAGACGGGCCCCAAACCAGCTGCCCTCAGGACTGCCGCTAGGTAACGATGGTCGACCCTATCGAAAGCTTTCGACTGATTTAAATTGATCAAGGACCCTCCCGTGCCAAGTTCCCTAGCTACCCTCTCTACGATGTATCGCTTTAGGTGGAGGTTGTCGTGGATGGATCTGTCGGGAATGGCGCATGTCTGCGCCTCTCCTACCATACCACCAACGACAAGCGCCAACCTCTTTGCTAGCACCTTGGCCAAAATCATGAACTCTGTGTTTAGTAGAGTTATGGGCCTAAAATTATCTATGTTATCCCCCTTGTTCGGATCCTTTCTCAGCAGGGCCACAGATCCTCGGCTCACAGAGCTGGGAATTCTCCCGATCCGGCTCGCCGCTGCCCCCGAACAACTGAGCGAAGTGTCGTGACCGGATCGTGGCTTTGTTGCCACGACGCGCCTCCGCCAATCGGGCCCATGAACGGCTTTCGTTCCCTCGTGTCTGAGAGCACGCACCCTAGCTCTGACAATGCAGCCTTCGTGCTTTGCATTGAAGAATTGGTCAAGGGCCAATTTCGCCGCAAGTACGTCTCTGTAGGCCTTGCGCGCTGGTAAGGACGCGTTTAGCTTCCAGTAGCCGGGTCCTCGTCTATGAAGCCTATCTAAGTCAAGCACACAGATCACGAATTTGTGGTCCGTGTAGCTGACTATCTTGAATTGTGGACAGCCTCTGCTAGACCTATCTATTTCTCTACAAAATACTCTATCTAGATATGATCTGGATGACCATATGCGATTTGTCCAAGTCCACATTGGCACATTCGGGAAATCCAATCGGTACCTGTCAGACAGTTCAAAACGACTGAGCAGGTTGGTGAGGCTCTTGTACTCTCCTCCCCTATCCGCTAATCCCACACAGTCCCAGCGTGCATCTAAGATCCCGTTTCAGTCGCCCACTAGCACTAAAGAGCGGGACGTTCCAAGAAAGGTCTCCAGACGCCGGAAGAAATCAGGCCGCCCTGCTCCTGTCGGGGAATAGACGGCCACTAGCCTGAAAGCTTGCCCGTCTCCGCTGGTCACGTCTAGCACCACCAACTTACCTTCTGGGTCCAGGAAGATGGCCCGTATGGCGAAGTCCAAACCTCTCCGAAAAAGCACAGCAACTCCTCCCCCTGATCCCGGACGGCTGAGAGATGTGTACACATCGTAGCCGCCGAAGATCGGTGCGAAGGCCCGTGCTTCGGAGATTCTGGTCTTGCTGATGGCCACTACATCTATGTTTAGTGACCTGAGGTCGTTGAGCAGGTGGCCCTGCTTCCATGACGACCCCAAGCCACGCGTATTTATGCTGCCTATTCTGAGTGAGGTCATGTTGAAATGGAGTGGAAAAGATGGGAAAGACCACTTACCTTACTTCTCGTAGAGGAAGGACGGTTTGTCCATCCTTTTCACTGCTTGTGGCTTCCTCCGGAAGGATGTCCTTATAAATCCTCCTGGAGAGTGTTTGTCGGAAGTCTCCGATATCTTTGGCGAATTTTTGTTTTAGTGTCGTGTACGTTTTCTGTGTGATGCGAGTGATTTGTATGTGCGGAGGTGGTTTGAACTTTTGGGTTGTTGTGTAGTCTTTTTCTGTGATGCTGGTGTTGTGTTACATGTAGTGTAATAATTGGTTGTTGTTTAAATTTAATGCTGCGTAGTGTGTATCGTTTTGGTTGTTTTGTTTTGTTTGCGTTTATTGTGGGTTTGTTTCTGTTACGCTTTTCGGTGACTTTTGTGGTGTTGGTGATGGTGGTGTTGCGTTAATGATGGTGATGGTATTGGTGTTTGTGGTGATGGGGTTGGTGATGCTGGTGTGGATGGTGGCATATCTGTCTTAACTTTGTTGTTCGATAATTTATTTGTTTCCCTCTGCATTTTGTTTTTGGATGGGGAAGGAAGAGAATTTTTTCTTTTTTGGTTTCTTTTTTTTCTTTTTTCCTGATACCGTTTCCCACTCCTCGTCGTCACAATCTGTCTCCAGTTGCGATAAGCCGGGGAGTTGAAAATCCTCCACAAGCGTTGGTTTTCGTTATGGCGTGGTGGATGGTGTAGGGGCTGGTGCTAGTTCTGGCGCGTTGGGTGGTGGTGGTGTTGGCTTTGCTACTGTTGCTGGGGTTGTTGCTGTTACAGTTGCTTCTGTTGTTGCTGCTACAGTTGTTGCTGCTATTTCTGCTGCTGGTGGTGTTGATGGTTGAGTCACTGGGGTGGGTAAGAGAGGTGGCCTCAACCTTTTAGCCTGAGGGCAGAGAAAGCCCTTAGGAGGGTTCCTTCACCACAAACGACACACCTAGGGCTTCTGCCCTCGACGATTACGGTGAGGTGGCTGCCGTCAGTGAGGTCTATTACCTCTGGGATCTCCTCAATGCTTTTATGGTCCGCTTGGATCAGGAGCTCCATCCCAGATCCGGACCAGTTCTCCTGCTTTTCTTTTGCTATTTCTATTATTTTGGTGTTGGCCTCGATGCCGGCGAGGACGGCAGCCATTAGCCAGAGAATTTCGATGGCCGGTGGAACGTGGGTCACCCTGATCTTCACAAGTCTCTGGCCACAATAGCTTGGGATGAGTGTGAAGTCGTCACTTCTTAATGGGGCCATGGAGTGTTCTCTGGCCTCCTGTGGTGTTTCAAAGAACACGTCCACGGTTCCATACTTCTGCCCACGTCTGATGTGGGGTTTTTATGCCCACACATGTCCCAAAGCTTTTTGGATTTGGAACTCAGATGCCCGTTCCACTCGGCGACATTTTATGTTTATTGTCGGATAAGACACGGTGCATAGGCGATGTTGCTCCATTTTATTAGGTGGGGGGAGGGTTTGTTGCTGGTGTTATTATCGTCAATTTTGCTATTGTTAATTTTAATTTCAGTTGTGGTGGTGGTGGCGTCAGTGGAAGAGTTAATTTTGGTTGAATTCATTTCGATATCATGAGTTAATTTATTTTTTTCTTTTGTTTCTGTTGTCGCTGTGGTGGTGGTGGGGTGGTGGTGGCGGCTTTAACACCTGCAGTCATTGGTAATTGCGGGAAATGAACGTCTGCCTGAGACAAATTTAAAATATTGCTACTGCTTACAATTCCAGTGTTGGCAAACGTAGCAATATTTACAATGGTGGTGTCGGTGTGAGATGTTGGATTGTGAGGAAGGAGTGACTCTGAGTAATCCATTATTTTTCAATGAAAAATTTTTGTTTGATAATTATAAAAAGTTTAAATTTTGGGCTCAAGGCCCCAATATTTTTTAGTGTCCTTTTCAGAAATCAATGTATGTGCACTTATATAGAGTTAACAATAAAAATTTTCCATGAATGGCAATTTTAAATAACTGAAAATAACAAACCTTTGCAGAGCTCACGATGATACGATTTACTACGTAGGTCGCCAATAATAATAATAATAATAATAATGAAATTATTGTGTAAAGTGCTCAGGTGCACTACAGCTATGCGTATATATCTGTATGTGTATATATATATGTAGTTTATTATATGAACAGAAAACAGAGAAGCAGTACACATGATATGGATTTTAGTTTCACACACACTATATATATATATATATATACGTATATATATATAGTGTGTGTGTGTGTGTGTGTGTGTGCGTGTGTGTGTGTTTATATGTGTGTGTATGTATGTGTATGTGTGTATATGTGTATGTATGTGTATGTATATATATGTGTATGTGTATATATATATATATATATATATATATGTATATGTACACATGTATATATATATATGTTTGGGTGTGTGTATGTATGTATATATATGTGCGTACGTGTGTATATATGTATGTATATGTGTACGTTTGAATGTGTGTATGCGTGTGTATGCATGAGAGCGTGTGTGTATATTTGTTTATATATGTGTGTATATGTATGTATGTATATACATATGTATATATATATGTATATATATATATATATATATATATATATATATATATATATATATATATATATATATATATGTGTGTGTGTGTGTGTGTGTGTGTATGTATATTTACATATGTATATATATATATATGTGTGTGTGCGTATTTATGTACACATATTTGTAGGTATGTGTATATATATGTGTATATATTTGTATATGTGTATGTGTGTGTGTACCATTATGTATGTTTGTTGTGTGTGTGACTACCCGTGTGTGCGTGGGTGTATGTGTGTGTACGTGTGTAAGTGAGCGAGTATGTGAAAGAGCTTGTCGACACCTGGAATATATATTAAGAGAAACTTCACAATAAGGGGAATCACCCCAACACTTGAATCTGTTGAGTGAACTCTTTCTGCCTTTGTCACCTTTATTTCAGCCTTAAAGAATTAGCTTCCAAATAATTTCCCTTTTCTTTAAACCAATGAATCCCACCCATCCTGTAGACAGCTGTCTTACAGGCATTGTTAGTCTAAGTGATAAACAAGGATTGGTATTCCAAATTTGAATTTGTTTGCAGTATTCTTTCTGCCTTTGTTAATATTATAGCTTTAAAGAATTAGCTTTTAAATCCTTTAATCCTTCAACGAATGAGTTCCACCCATCCCAATCCCCACCCTCTCCTACCACCAGAAAAAAAAGATATAAACACGACTATTTAATTGGACAGCCAGCTTCCTGATCATTTCTCACGAATGAAACAGTTCTAGTCGTGTAGAAGCTCTTATATATATATATATATATATATATATATATATATATATATATATATATATATATATAGGTGGTAACAACCGTTAGTTCACCATACCGAGAACAATTGTTTCACCTTAGCGGATCCTCAGCTCGTAATGGTCATGGTTAGACGGAATAGGAAGGACAACCGTATGAACGCGCATGCGCAGAAACGGTCACTTCACCCAAGCAATACAATACTAGGGGTGAAAGTTGTAAGGTAGATAACTGCGAAAGTCCGAAAAGTAGTTCTTAGTTGATAAGAAAATTAGGATGTTGTTATTTAATCTGGGGCTTTGTAGTTATGTAAGAGGTGTTTCCAGACATGTGGACAACGTATTACCACTTCTACCTAACTCGGCCCATTGACTGAGTGCTCTACCACTACGGATTTTACCTTCCAGTGTTCTTACTCTCTCTCTCTCTCTCTATATATATATATATATATATATATATATATATATATTAATATAACAGATTAAAGTTTAAGCAAAGAATCGCTGCTTTCGCCCTTAACGGGATCTTCTGAAACTAAAAAATCAATCTGTGAACGCAGAAGTAAATATTTCAAAACAGGAAGACGATACTTTGGTTCGTGAAAATGTTCCCTTGCAAATTACGGGAAAAAACAAAGATAATACGTCATTATTTGGTGCGATGAAAACAATTACACGCAAAGACAAAACCACGTTTATGGTATAAACGAAGTCGTAGACTAATATTCTATTAGGTGGTTCATGGAGACGTTCTCTGGCAATGAACGGAGAAAACGAAGATAATACGTCATTTTGTGGAGCGTGGAGAACTATTACACGCAAAGACAAAACCACGTATATGGTATAACTGAAGTCGTAGACTAAAATTCTATTTAGGAAACCGAATGATTCTCGGCTTCAGATTTAAGAATAAAGTAAATAAATTACAGAGGTAATTGAAATTAAATATATACATGCACGCATCCATATACGTACATACACAAGCATACGCGAAAACACTCGCCATGGGTATGCCAAATCAAGCACGTACACAAAAAACACGCACACACATACAGAACTCACGCAACACCTGTACCCGCACACATACGAACGTATACACCGAATACACATAACAATATATATTAAAAAAAATATATATATATATGTGTGTGTATGTGCGTGTATACATATAATTATATAAACGTATATAAATATACACACATAAATACGTATATAATGCGCGCGCACAGATACCTACATGTAAATACACATGTTCGCAGACGTACCTCAACCAAAACACAAACTACACATATACACACACCCTACATACGTACGAACCCTCATACTCACACAGACGCAAAACTCACGTATACACATAACCATATGCACATGTACCTGTATATATAATATATACGCCATAACATATACCAGCAAATATACGTACGAGAAAGTATACGTACCTTCACAAACATACAGGTAATATATACTTACCTATACAAATATATATATATAGTGAATATAATTGAAGTCGGATTTGCTGCTTGTGTAGAAACTTTATTTGCACATTACAATTGTTTCAATATCGATCAGTTCGGGTGTGATCAAGGCGATCGAAGCCCAACTCTTCGATATCGCCTCAGAATTAAAATGAAATAGAATAAGTAAAGGATTTGGAGTTGGTCAATATACATGAATTGAGGTGACATGAGACATATGGATAAGGGTCGGAGGAGATAGATAAATAAGTAAATAAGATGAATATATGAAGTAAATTGAAATGGAGGGGAAACATTACGTGGGTGGGGTAGTCAATTATAGGGCGGTGGATTGGCAGTATCGGTAGAGGGTCGGACGCCATGCTTTGCAGCAAAGAGTTACGGCCATTTATGGTCTGAGTTCAAATCCCGCCGAGGTTAACTTTGCCTTTCATCCTTACGGGGTCGATAAAATAAAGTACCAGTAATACACTGGAATAACTGCTGGCCTTGTGCCAAAGGTAGAAACAATTATAGGTAATTATTAATGTGTATTTGTTGGGTTCTTATGCATGAAGCATGCAAACGCTCTAGAAACTCAACATTCTCGGCCCTATGATTCATACATAAGAACCCAACAAAAGCACGTTGATAATTACCAGTAACGGACTACCCATCTACGTATTGTTTGCTCATATGATTCGCTCCATTTCAATTTACTTCATATATTCATCTTTTTTACTTATTTATCTATCTCACCCGATCCTTATCCATGTATCTCATGTTATCCTAATTCATGTATATTACTCCACCCCAACACTTTTACTTTACTTATTTTATTTTGTTATTTCTTTATTCTATTTTATTTTAATTCACCCCGGCTCCATCCCACTTCACTGGATTCCGCCTTAGTACTTAAATTTTGGTCAAATCTTTGGGTATGCCAAATCAAGCACGTACACAAAAAACACGCACACACATACAGAACTCACGCAACACCTGTACCCGCACACATACGAACGTATACACCGAATACACATTTTAATTCACCCCGGCTCCATCCCACTTCACTGGATTCCGCCTTAGTACTTAAATTTTGGTCAAATCTTTGGGTATGCCAAATCAAGCACGTACACAAAAAACACGCACACACATACAGAACTCACGCAACACCTGTACCCGCACACATACGAACGTATACACCGAATACACATAACAATATATATTAAAAAAAATATATATATATATGTGTGTGTATGTGCGTGTATACATATAATTATATAAACGTATATAAATATACACACATAAATACGTATATAATGCGCGCGCACAGATACCTACATGTAAATACACATGTTCGCAGACGTACCTCAACCAAAACACAAACTACACATATACACACACCCTACATACGTACGAACCCTCATACTCACACAGACGCAAAACTCACGTATACACATAACCATATGCACATGTACCTGTATATATAATATATACGCCATAACATATACCAGCAAATATACGTACGAGAAAGTATACGTACCTTCACAAACATACAGGTAATATATACTTACCTATACAAATATATATATATAGTGAATATAATTGAAGTCGGATTTGCTGCTTGTGTAGAAACTTTATTTGCACATTACAATTGTTTCAATATCGATCAGTTCGGGTGTGATCAAGGCGATCGAAGCCCAACTTTTCGATATCGCCTCAGAATTAAAATGAAATAGAATAAGTAAAGGATTTGGAGTTGGTCAATATACATGAATTGGGGTGACATGAGACATATGGATAAGGGTCGGAGGAGATAGATAAATAAGTAAATAAGATGAATATATGAAGTAAATTGAAATGGAGGGGAAACATTACGTGGGTGGGGTAGTCAATTATAGGGCGGTGGATTGGCAGTATCGGTAGAGGGTCGGACGCCATGCTTTGCAGCAAAGAGTTACGGCCATTTATGGTCTGAGTTCAAATCCCGCCGAGGTTAACTTTGCCTTTCATCCTTACGGGGTCGATAAAATAAAGTACCAGTAATACACTGGAATAACTGCTGGCCTTGTGCCAAAGGTAGAAACAATTATAGGTAATTATTAATGTGTATTTGTTGGGTTCTTATGCATGAAGCATGCAAACGCTCTAGAAACTCAACATTCTCGGCCCTATGATTCATACATAAGAACCCAACAAAAGCACGTTGATAATTACCAGTAACGGACTACCCATCTACGTATTGTTTGCTCATATGATTCGCTCCATTTCAATTTACTTCATATATTCATCTTTTTTACTTATTTATCTATCTCACCCGATCCTTATCCATGTATCTCATGTTATCCTAATTCATGTATATTACTCCACCCCAACACTTTTACTTTACTTATTTTATTTTGTTATTTCTTTATTCTATTTTATTTTAATTCACCCCGGCTCCATCCCACTTCACTGGATTCCGCCTTAGTACTTAAATTTTGGTCAAATCTTTGGGTATGCCAAATCAAGCACGTACACAAAAAACACGCACACACATACAGAACTCACGCAACACCTGTACCCGCACACATACGAACGTATACACCGAATACACATTTTAATTCACCCCGGCTCCATCCCACTTCACTGGATTCCGCCTTAGTACTTAAATTTTGGTCAAATCTTTGGGTATGCCAAATCAAGCACGTACACAAAAAACACGCACACACATACAGAACTCACGCAACACCTGTACCCGCACACATACGAACGTATACACCGAATACACATAACAATATATATTAAAAAAAATATATATATATATGTGTGTGTATGTGCGTGTATACATATAATTATATAAACGTATATAAATATACACACATAAATACGTATATAATGCGCGCGCACAGATACCTACATGTAAATACACATGTTCGCAGACGTACCTCAACCAAAACACAAACTACACATATACACACACCCTACATACGTACGAACCCTCATACTCACACAGACGCAAAACTCACGTATACACATAACCATATGCACATGTACCTGTATATATAATATATACGCCATAACATATACCAGCAAATATACGTACGAGAAAGTATACGTACCTTCACAAACATACAGGTAATATATACTTACCTATACAAATATATATATATAGTGAATATAATTGAAGTCGGATTTGCTGCTTGTGTAGAAACTTTATTTGCACATTACAATTGTTTCAATATCGATCAGTTCGGGTGTGATCAAGGCGATCGAAGCCCAACTCTTCGATATCGCCTCAGAATTAAAATGAAATAGAATAAGTAAAGGATTTGGAGTTGGTCAATATACATGAATTGGGGTGACATGAGACATATGGATAAGGGTCGGAGGAGATAGATAAATAAGTAAATAAGATGAATATATGAAGTAAATTGAAATGGAGGGGAAACATTACGTGGGTGGGGTAGTCAATTATAGGGCGGTGGATTGGCAGTATCGGTAGAGGGTCGGACGCCATGCTTTGCAGCAAAGAGTTACGGCCATTTATGGTCTGAGTTCAAATCCCGCCGAGGTTAACTTTGCCTTTCATCCTTACGGGGTCGATAAAATAAAGTACCAGTAATACACTGGAATAACTGCTGGCCTTGTGCCAAAGGTAGAAACAATTATAGGTAATTATTAATGTGTATTTGTTGGGTTCTTATGCATGAAGCATGCAAACGCTCTAGAAACTCAACATTCTCGGCCCTATGATTCATACATAAGAACCCAACAAAAGCACGTTGATAATTACCAGTAACGGACTACCCATCTACGTATTGTTTGCTCATATGATTCGCTCCATTTCAATTTACTTCATATATTCATCTTTTTTACTTATTTATCTATCTCACCCGATCCTTATCCATGTATCTCATGTTATCCTAATTCATGTATATTACTCCACCCCAACACTTTTACTTTACTTATTTTATTTTGTTATTTCTTTATTCTATTTTATTTTAATTCACCCCGGCTCCATCCCACTTCACTGGATTCCGCCTTAGTACTTAAATTTTGGTCAAATCTTCTAAGATCTTCGTCCTCGTTTTCATCTTCTAACAATAGTTCGGCCGATATCGAAATACAGCACCTACTACCCCCCGTTGCCAATAGCGACGATGATGATGCTGGCGCAGCTGTCATTGCTGTCATGATTATTGTTGATGTTGATCTTATTGTTGTCGTCGTCGTTGGAGCAGAAGACTACCAACAGTGAACCAACCCTAATGACAAATAGCTAACTAGCAGATATCTCAAAGAATCCTCACTGACTGTAAAACCATCCCTCAAAAACAATAGTGTCAAACGACATCGAATTTGTTATTTTCTATATAATCCTTTGATTTTATCTATTTCTCTACCGCTCCTCTTTCTCCTTCCCCCTTTGGTTTTATTTTTTCTCTCTTCTTATTCTAGTTTTCTCCTCTTCTACTTTTCACTTGTGTTACTTCTTTCTTCAACCCGTTTCCTGTACCGATCCCCATTGATTAGTTCCTATACTTAATTATTGAAAACTTTACTGCTACAACTCAGCTTGGGGTCTTTTACTTCATCCGTAGTCTGTAGTTACTTACATAGTTAGAAAGACAGTATTGGTGTCCGTGAAATATACACACCAGGTCCGAACACAAAGGAACTAATCTCCCACTGTCACTGCCTCGTTTCTCACTATTATGAACAAATAGAGGCCCATGCGCTGGCCGCTCCACGGCCCCGGCAGACAGAATAAAGAAGGCGTTTCCGTGGAGGATGGTGAGAGATGTTGCAGAAGAGTCAGGCTTCGATCGCCTTGACCACACGTGAGCTGATCGATATTGAAACAATTGTAATATGCAAATAAAGTTTCTACACAAGCTGCAAATCTGACTTCAATTATTTTCACTATATCTACAACATGCAGCTGCCTTAAACTTGGAGCAAAAGCCAATCAAAGACGGACTCCAGGATGGATTCAATTAGAAACCATTACTAACCAGAGTACTCAATACTTGGAGTATAGATTATGTTTTTTATGAATGAATAAGGACCCCCCCCCCCCCCGTATGGAACTAGCTATTGAAAGAGGAGGCGCTCAGCCATCGGGTCCAATTTTCATATATATATATATATATATATATGTATAATGGTAGCTAAGATGCTTCCATAGGCGGTATGCAGGTTGAGCACTCTATGCTCATACGGAGCAGAGTATGATAGAATGGAAAACGAAAAATCAGTGATTCATCGGAACTCAATTTATTGTGTGTTACAATTGTTTCCCTGGCGAACAGCTGGAGGTGCGACCTGTGTGTGGATCGACCTGATTCTGGATTCACAGGTTCCTCGGACACGTCTATTGATTTCAGATTATATCCTCTTTCTGAAAGAGGATATACTTTGAAATCAATAAACGTGTCCGAGGAACCTGGGAATCCAGAATCAGATCGATCCACACACAGATCGCACCTCCAGCTATTCGCCAGGGAAACAATTGTAACACACAATAAATTGAGTTCCGATGCATCACTGATTTTTGGTTTTCCATTCTCTATATATATACGAAGGTTTAGAGAAGGATTAGGTTTCCGTAGACTAATAGGAATGAAACATTCTTTCATTAAAACTAACTCATAAGAGTTAATTAAATACAAATAACTTACCTTCCATGTTTTAATATATCATTCCAACTTCCTATATATATATATATATATATATGTGTGTGTGTGTGTGTGTGTGTGTGTGTGTGTATTGTGAAGGCGTGTGGCTGAGTGGTTAGAGAATTCGATTTCTGAACCGGGCGATGCGTTATGTCCTTGAGCTAGACACTTTATTTCACGTTGCTCCTTCTAGCTGGAGTTGCGACCGATAGATAGCACTACCAACTGGAAAGTCCGATGAAAACATTGTTTCCTTAGTTCGATTTGACGAAAGTCGATCGATCCTTTATATATATATATATATTTATTATAGAAATGGCTTCTACAGGACTATTAAATATTTACACACTGCTATGTATTGAGTACCTTACTTACTGTGGTTACCCCAGATTGAGCCCGGGATAAATTTATGTATATATATATATATATTAGAAAGTGAAGTTTTTTTTACAAAATGAAAAATAAGCGGTGTCCTACACGAGTGAAAGTATAAAGAAAAAAAGATGAAATCGAAAATGCAACTGGTGTCTTATTTAAAAAAAAAATATATATTTATTTGGTTCCTTTACCGGTTTCGCAGTTCTTCTGCTTTTCAAAAGTAGAGTTGAGATGGAGGGTCTGTGGTTTTAATAAGACTCCAGTTGCATTTTCGATTTCATCTTTTTATATATATGTATATATATATATATATATATATATATATATATATATATATATAACGAAGAAATTGTGGGAAGGAACCAGATGGACCATAACGCACCAGAGTACTCAATACTTAGGGTAGTAGAGTGTATATATATATATATACATGCGAAAAGTGAATCAATAAAGACACCAAAACGATACATTACAATGAAGATATATATTTATTTAACGTTTGATATTGTAGGAAAAGAGTGTCAACATTTCGGAGGTTAGTCCTTCATTAGAAGAGAGAATGAGAAATAAAAGAAGAAATAGAACGATAGACGAGAGTAGGAAGAGAAATATAAAGAAAAAATGTTTCGAAAGAAAGCAAGTATGTGCTCAGTCATTCTGTGCAAAGAAGCATATTCATACTTATATATAACCCTAAGTAACTAGTGAGGTCTGTTAGAAGTATTTACAATTCTATTTGTGTTCTGTAGTCGTTTATGAAATTTATGTGCACGCATAAATATATATATATATATATATATATATGAGAATGAGCAACAAAATGGATGGATTTTAGCGAGACTAACATTAGTGACATAGTAGCTATCAATTAGTTAATATATCGATAATATCTTAGTTGCATTTACCCTTTCAGACGATCGTAACACACGCGCGTTTGTCTGTGTGTGAATGAGTGGGTGTGTGTATCGAGCGATTATACGCAATATATTAAAAATACTTTCCTGTACGGACTTGCCTTAAGGCATGAGCAATGATATGCAAAAGTTCCCCGAAACTGGCGTTTCATTCAGCAAGGCCCACGTAATTTCCGTAATTATGTTTAAAATAATTGTAAGCTGGGTTTTGATTGCGTAAGAGTATTACAGCTAACTCTAATTTAAGTTCAGTTTAAATATATATGAAAACTGGCAACATATAAATCAAACTGATAGATAGGTAGATAGAAAATGAGAATAAGGGTCGTATTAACTGTGTTTCTGACAAAGCAAGCAATTTATTTGATTCCAATTATTTTATTTACATATTCATAGAGAAACATCTTGCAGTTATTTGTCTCACTCTCCGTTCTATAGATAATACGACAAAGGGAAACGATGAAAGAGAGAGGGTGAGAAATGAAGCGTAAGAGAATAGAAGAGAGAAAATGCTGATAAAGAGAAGCAAAACGAATAAATATACTATTAGTACGAATGAGAGAGAAGGCGGTGGGGGACATGACAGTTGAGGTAGGAAAATACATCATTTTCTAGTGTTCAACTCTGAATTCTTCAACAATCGCTCTATATACATATCTATCTCTCTGTCTATCTATCTGTCTTTACAACTCTCTCATTTATATATCTGCCTGGCCTTTTCTCTCATTCACTCTGTATGTGTATAGACAGACAGACAGGCAGTCAGGCAGATCAACCTGCTAGAAATATTAGTGACTCTAAAAATTTGGGAGATTATTTCCAAAAAATTAAGAATTAATTCCACCCACAATTTAATTGTTATACTTAAGCAAATCTGATCTTTGTTAACAGACATGATTATAGTTCCAAACATATTTTGATCTTAATAGTTTGATTTATTTAGCGAGATAGTCTTTACAATTCTGCATGCCATATTTTTACAAGTAGAAAAGACAATTATGGAACATTTTGTAACTAGTAATTCACATAATTATAAAAATTAATAATGAGGTGGACGAAAATGCACAATTTGTTGAGAAAAGAAAATATGTTACAGTGTGATTGGTTAGGTATTTGGGAGTAGTATATATTGTTATACAATAAGAACCTGTCACCAAACGTATTTCTATTTAGTTTTCTACTGGTGTTCCTGAGAAATATTTCATCTGCTTTATACAAAAATTGCAGTTAGGGGCTTCTTTAAAAAAAAGAACTTATCCGTGGTAGGATTTTCTATTGCTTAGGTTGTGGTTGGTATCATGTGCCCTGCTCAGGATGAAAATAAATGAAATCTTGATATGATTGAATTCTAATTCCAGAAATTCCAGGACAACCATTTCGATATATGAATTCGTTTATTTATCACTATTAAATGCCATAATCAAATCTTAGAGTAGGAAGTTATTAGTTGTGTGACTTGTATCTCAGTGTATATAAATAAATAAATTATTAATGTTAGTATCAAACTTTATAGTGTAGCTACGCCTATTACACAACACTTAGTCACTCCTCCATAAATACCAGATAATAATGTGCCAACTCCCCTTTATTCCAAGCAATCAAAAGCACAATAATCATACTGTTCTCAGCATGAGTGTTTGTCTGTGAAACATATACATATACACCAGATCCGAACACAAAGAAACCAAACTCCCACTGTTACTGCCTCCGTCTCTCCCGCTCTCCCAATCTCTCCCTATTATGAGCAAATGGGGCCCCACGTGCTGGTCACCCCGCAGCCCCGTCGGACAGAATAGAAAAGGCATTTCCCCGGAGGATGGTGAGGAATCACCTGTTTGCACTCTTCAGGTATTTTATATTACACAAGGAAAAGTACAATAAACACTGGTAATAAAAAGACATTTTTAAAAGACAACTTTTGTTTTGATGTATCAAGTTATCTTTGATGTGAATTTCTTGTTCAACGTTTTAGAATATTCTTTATGTTGTTGCGACCAAAGATATCTAAAGATATTTTGATATATCTATGGATTCTTTACAAAAATCTAATTATCTTTCAATTAATTGATATATCTGTGGATACCGCTGCATTCCTGGCTGGTGTTGATGCAGAACATGGGAGAGCCATTCAGAAAAAGGAAAAGAAGATTCATGATATGAAATTAAGAAAAAGAAAGTAGGATGAAGAAATCAAGAAGATTTCCGAGAATGTAGCTCTTGAAAGTTTGTCAACCAGCTCAACCATTAGTGATTATTGTAATGAAATCATCACCGCCGAATCTCGACGCCACTCACGTTGCCACATGGGAACTGGAGAAAGTATAGGTATGACAATAAATAATTATTACATCGTAATTGTGAAGAGGCTTTGCCATGCTGTTTCTAAACTCTGGATTTCCTCTTTCTTCAACTGTTTATCGAGCAAGAACCAGCCACTTTAAGATGGCTAAATCACGTTATCCGCTTTCCCACCTGAAAACATATCCTGGCTAGTCCTTCATTTCAGCTTTCTACTACACTCGATCTGCTTACAGTTTTAGCTATAGGGAAAGGAAAGTAGGACTCTTAGGTGTTCTGATTATAGGAGATGAAATCGGACAACAGAACACTGAAATTGTTTTGAAGGAAATTCGACGACTGAAAGTTGAGGAATATGTATTTTCTCACCGCCACTAGTAACACCGTTGATGCTCGAAACGTTGTGAACGATACTGCTAAGCGAGGTATTTGTCTCGTAAAAAGGTTTAATGATTCTACGAAGGATGAAAATGAGAAACAGCTCCTCCAAAACATTGCTGCGAAGCAAGGGAAAGAAGTCCTACAGTGGGCGAAGGTGTCCCTGTCCGGTAATAAATTTCATTAATAAATTGTTTTCTCTATTTACCCCCAATATTATTGTGTATTTCTTCATTGGATTCAATAAAGAACAATATAGCACAATCTAGGTAAAATAAATCGTCATAAATAAAAGATGTGAAATAATTATTATTCGATAAGCCTATAATTCGGCATACTTCGTTATTTCACACACACACACACACACACACCCACACACAAACCGGTGTATTCTACATGAGATGATTGGCGATAGTTTGCAAAATGGAAGACCCTAATGTAAATGTTGTTATTGCTGCTTGCAATCTCACAAACTTTTTAGCATCATCCAAACAAAACCTTATTCACCAACAGGCTTCAAGTACCGGCACATATGCCTGATGAATTCTTGTTAGGTTTCTTCTGCCACTACAAATATATTTCATGCTATGCACTACATCAAGTAAATCCTACCGATACACGCACTTTTCCATCAACTGTCCTCTATATCATGTCTTACCCAAGTTACAGAATCTCTTTCCACCATTTTTACACCCAAACAGGATCACCTCACATTCCACATGTTTCTCGCATGCATCACCTGCAGTTGAATATCGAGCAAATTATCATCAATTTATGGGTAACTGAATAAATCATGTATATATATACATATGTGTGTGTGTGTGTATGTGTGTGTATACACATATATATATCTATCTATCTATCTATATATATACATGATTTATTCAGTTACCCATAAATTGATGATAATTTGCTCGATATTCAACTGCAGGTGATGCATGCGAGAAACATGTGGAATGTGAGGTGATCCTGTTTGGGTGTAAAAATGGTGGAAAGAGATTCTGTAACTTGGGTAAGACATGATATAGAGGACAGTTGATGGAAAAGTGCGTGTATCGGTAGGATTTACTTGATGTAGTGCATAGCATGAAATATATTTGTAGTGGCAGAAGAAACCTAACAGAAGAAACGCAACATTCTATAGAGGGCTGGTACGCAGCAGGTGCGACGACGTCCTCGGAGAAGCCCTAGACATGGAGGAGGACGAACTGGCCAGCCTGTTCGGTAGGACATTCAGCCCGGGACCTATGGACAACTTCCAGAAGTCCCTGGCCTGGCAGTGCTACCGAGGGGCTTTACCCGTTCGAGAAAGGCTCTACAGACACGGGCGCCCGGGTAGGGACCCCGCCAAAAAGATCTGTCCCAGATGCGTGTGCGACGAGGAAACCGTTGCACACGCATTGGTACACTGCTCGGGCGTAGCCGATCTGTGGGGCTATGTCGAACAACTGCTGTCAAGGGCGGGACCGATCCGGTTGACCACCGAGTCTATTGTAATGATCAAGCCGCCTCCCCCCCTTCAAAGATGAAGCAGAGGCGGTGTTTCTGTGCGTAATAGCCATGGCGAAAGAGGTTGTATGGTGGACGCGTCTGAAAGGACTGAGGTCAGGCACCTTTCTCTCTGGCCAACAACTGGTCCGTTTCTTCCGATATCATTTCGGAAGAAGGATCAGGATGGAGAGAGAGGTGCTGCACCCCAGCCGTTTCTATGAAAGATGGGTGAAAGTGGCGAGAATGGCCCGTGTGAATGGGCCTTCACTCTACATCAGACTATAGGTGAGGAAGATGAAAGACCAAGGGAGCACCCCTTCTCTGTGCTCCTGAGGAGAAGGGTTGCAAACTTTTTTCGGGGGTGTGTGCGACCCCCAAGGCGCCTCCTCTCTATTGAGGATTTTGTTATAAATTTTATTTTTTGTTATATCTTATTTTATTTTTATATTTTGTTATTGCCTCCTCCTTATTGAGGACGCCTTTTTGTGTAAACTCCCCCCTTTGTACTTGTCCCACTTTTGATGCCCTAGTGGCAAATAAAAGAAACATATCTATCTATCTATATATATATATATATATATATATATATATATATATATATATATATATATATATATATATATATATATATAGTAATAATAATAAATTTGAAGACTAAAATCCAAAGAGGGCTCGATAAGGATAAATATATATCAAATATATAAGAACCGTAGAGCAAATATTTATTAAAATAACAGATTAAAGTTTAAGCAAAGAATTCTTTGCTTAAACTTTAATCTGTTATTTTAATAAATAAATATATATATATATATATATATATATATATATATATGTGTGTGTGTGTGTGTGTAGGAGGTGAGTTTTATTGTAGTACAATAAAGCAATGCAGATATCGGATAAGAAGCACTCTACAGTTTGTAGGACTGGAGTATACATAATATATAAGATCAAAATATGGTTAAATGAGTTCCATGTATTTTATTATGCGCATTTCAAATCTATCTTCTAATAAAAACATCTTCGATGCTAACGCCAATTACTATAATAACGCTCTTTCTAAAGCCGGCTATCCTGATAAAATCAAATATAATAAAGAAACAAATTCTAGAAGATCTTACAGTAGAATAATTAATCATGATCATTCCAATAACTATAATAAAAGACCTAGATACAAAAACATAATCTGGTATAATGCTCCTTTCTCCATCTCTATTAATAATAATATTCCTAAATTATTCTTTAGTGCCTTAAATAAATGCTTCCCTCCCTCACATATCTATAGTAAAATATTTAACAAACACACTATAAAATTTTCCTATTCAACATCCTCCAACATTTCCAACATTATCTCTAAACACAACAATAAAATACTAAATACTAAATCTCTTCCTTCCAACACTGAATATCATAATAATAGTAATAGTACTCCCGACGTCATTGTAAACTCTAGGCTAATTTCTGCAAACCCAAATACAACGTCAAACACAACTTCGCTAAATGTTCTTTATCCCATTCTAAATCAAGAAACTATTATTCCTATCGCCAATAACTTCTCCAATCCAATTCCTTCTATAGATAACACTAGGTCACTCGTTAATAATCTCTCTAATCGCAATTGCAATTTCCCTGCTAAAAATAAATGTCCTCTCAACAACCATTGTCTTGATAAAAACTTAATTTACGAATGTAAAGTTATAACTGACACCAATTCCTTCACCTATTTTGGCTCCACCTCCACCTCCTTTAAAGCTCGTCTTTATAATCATCATTCGTCTTTTAAATATAAACTTTAAAAAACCAACACGGCTCTCTCAGAACTCATATGGTCCTTGAAAGACAAAAAAATTTAATATAACATCTCTTGGAAAAAGGTTTCCTCTGCTCCTCATACTTGAACAGTTCTCTATCTAAGACTTACAATCTCTGTCTAAATGAAAAATTTACCATTATATCTAATTTAGATTCTATAATAAATAGACGCACTGACTTGTTTTCTATCTGCTTGCATAAATTCCACAGAACTTTCCATAAAGTATACAGCTAATATGATAAACTTTATCAATTCAGAATCCTTTTCTCAAAGGCACATATATATATATATATATATATATATATATATATATATAAGAGGGTGTTAAAGTTTGCTTGAAGCATTGTGAAATGTGTAAAATACGTAGTTAAGAAAGCCACAACAATGCAGAGGGAAATCTCGAGGTAGGAAGTGAATGATAGATAGGAGAAACAGGTGAAAGTGAAAATTGAGAGAGATAAAGATGAAAACAAAACAAAGGTAGAAGGGTTACCGTAGTGGAGATTTAATCCCAATTTTTCGGGCTCACGCCCATCAACGGGGAAAGTTCCAAAAGGGGGGGGGGGAACAGGCCAAGCGGAGAAAGTTGTGATGTCGTTAAGACAGGAATGCCGTTATGGGGAGAAAATTATTTAAAATTTAAACGAGGGAAAGAATGCGCGTTATAAAAGCTATCTCTCTCTCTCTATCACCCATCTCTCCTCCTATCTCATCCTTCCTCACTATGCTCCTCCCCTCCACTTTTTACTCTCATCTCCTCCTCTTTTTCATCCTTTCCACCCCACCCCCACCCTCAAATTTTTTTTTTTTTTTTCCCAATATCACACATCAATCTAAAACTACTTTTCATATGTTGATTTAAAACTGCACTATCCACAAGTGTTTTTTAACCTTCATATCATGTCCTATTTTATCTGATGAAAACACAAATGTTATTGCATGATGATATTTGTTTTTGAAATGCGCATAATAAAATACATGGAACTCATTTAACCATCTTTTGATCTTACATATTATATATATATATATATATATATATACATATATATATATATATATACACATATATATATATATATGTATATATATATATATATAGATATATATATAGATATAGATATAGATATATATATTATATATATATATAATATATATATATTATATATATATGATATTATATATATGTAATAATATATTTATATTATATATATAGATATACTATATATATATATGTTATTTATATATATTATATATATATATTATATATTAATGATATCATATATAAATATATTATATATATATAATATCATATATATATATTATATATATATAATATCATATATATATTATATATATATAATATCATATATACTATCATATATATATATATATATTATATGCATATAATATCATATATATATATATCATATATATTATATATATATATATATATACGATATTATAAGCATGTAATATCTATATATATATATATATATATATATATATATATATATATAATGGAAAAATTTGAACAGGGACAAGACAGAGAGGCAGTACAACAAATGTTTATTAATTTCACGCTCTTGAGAGTGGGGTGTTGGTGGGGGACGACGTGTCGGGCATAAGCCCTTCCTCAGGTGGGAAGTGTGTGGGAACAGAGTTCAAAGGGTATGTAGGGGAGTGGTGGAGAGACATATAGCGAAAGGAAACGGTGCGAATGAAAAAATAAAAAATAAAGATAAAAATAAAAATAAAGCATGATCAAAATACAAGGAATGAGATAAATTTAAAAATAAAGGCATGATCAAAATAAACTGAAATTAAAAGGGGGTTAAACAGGTGGTGGAAGGGTGTGGGGTGTGTAGGGGTGGTGGCGGGTGGAGTGGGGAGAGGGAGACGGGGTGTCCGAGCGGGGAGGGCTGAAGGTGGTGTGTGTGTGTAGGTGTGCGTGTGTGTGTGTGTGTGTATGTGAAAGTAAGGGTTGGGGGAAGAACGGCGTTGCATGTTCAGGAAGAGGTGTGTGTGGGGGGGTTTGTGGGTCGGAGTGTCTGTGCGTGTGTGGATAGAGGGGTGGGGGGAGAGGAATCAAGAGGCTGAGGATGTAGTTATGTGGTGGGAAGCACGTGTGTGTGGGGTTTAAGCGTGTTGTGGGTGTAGGTGGCGTGTGGAGAAACAAATTTTTTGGGGCGGTGTATGTGGCTGAGTTATATAGGTGATTACGTAAGAGGGTGGTTGAAAAGTTGGTAAAATCCGAAGATGTTTAGTGGATTGGTTATTGGTCAATTTCTGCGTGTGGGTATTCCATGAAGCGATGGTCGGAAGAGGAGAGATGTGGGATATATATACATGATATTATATATTTATATATTACATATATAAATATATTATATATATATAATTATTTCCACTTTTGGCACAAGGCCAGCAATTATCCTAGTGTATTACTGGTACTTTATTTTATCGACCCCGTAAGGATGAAAGGCAAAGTTAACCTCGGCGGGATTTGAACTCAGACCATAAAGGGCCGTAACTCTTTGCTGCAAAGCATGGCGTCAGACCCTCTACCGATACTGCCAATCCACCTATAATGTATAGATATATCATATATATAAAGTACCAGTAATACACTAACATATTATACACTAATAATTAAACTATAACAATAATAATAAAAGATAATATTATCTTTTATTATTGATGTTATTGTTTTCATTCACTTGATTCTCCGATGTATCTATAAATACCAATGCCATGTGTTACACCCTCTAGTATTCCGATGATTTGAGTAGAGACACACATTGTATTTAAGGTCGAGTGCCGCAATTTCGAGTAATCAGCGGCCTTTAGACGCACCTGATCAATGAAACAATTGTTAATACTGTAAATAAACCTTTTTTGTACCCCCGACCATTTCACTATTATATGGGGGGAATTACTATACGAACACGCCAGACAACAGCATGACGGTAACATAGACGACATAGAAATTAAAATAATATCTAAACATAGAAATGACCCAGCAGGTAGGCAAATCAGAGAGGCAAGCGAAATAGAGCCTAGAAGGCCAAAGCTAAACAGAAAAAGTGAATGGAATAACAACACCCAAACAAACAATACTGGCTGAAGAGAAATATAAATAAATAAATAAATAAACAGATAAAATAAAAATGGCGTAGACATACAATACAACAGGAGGAAACATAATAGTACCACTGATGATGTTGCAGATGTGCAACGAAAGAACTTTGTTAGACTATATATATGAGTTTATATCTGTATCTTTGACCGTGGGTCAGTCAATGATAAACATTGAGGACCAAATGAATTAACTGTGGAGATATAAAAGATACAGAAGCGAAAACCAACCAAACAGTGAGTATGTCCTGTTATTATTTCTGGCAATATTATTACATTCCTGCTATATCAAGCGTTAACCTAATATATACCTTCCATATACTGTACCGATGGTGTTGTTATTTCTGTTTACCGTTTACATACATATATATATATATATGTTTAACCTTTAAATATATATATATATATATTTAAAGGTTAAACAAGGTTCAATGAATAAATCAAAGAATGAATATGGCCCAGAACATCGCAAAAATAAATAGTAGAATTCTAAATCATAATCAACAAACAATTAACGATAATGAATATAATAACTCTAGCAATATTAATACTAGGAATAACAATAACATTAATCTAAGCACAGTCAATAGAACACTTCAAAGTACTAACAATGTTAATGTCAATTGTCCAATTTATAGTAATAAAAATAAATCGAAATGTAATAGTAGAAATAGATCAAATTGCCCTCTGCAAAATAATTGTCTGGATAGCAATCTGGTCTATAAATGCCCCGTAAAAGCAAATAACATCACATACAACTATATTGGTGCAACTTCATCGAGATTTAAATTAAGATTTTCGAATCACAAATGCTCTTTTTCGAATCCTAATAGGAAATCTTCGACTTCTTTATCACAACTTATATGGTCGTTAAAAGACAAACATTTAAAATACTCGATTTCTTGGTCGAAGCTGTGTAATAGTCGAATCTACTTGAATTCTTCAATATCACCTAACTGCAATCTCTGTACTATGGAGACCCTATTAATAATTACTAATTATGAAAATTTAATTAACAAAAAAAGTGAATTATTCTCAAATTGCCTTCATAAAGCTTCCTCTACATTTCAAGCCTCGCAAAAAGTCAGGAAAAAACACTAAATAAATAGGTTCTAATTTTTGACGTCTCTTATCAACTGATTGCGTAAAATGTTATAACCGATTATAAAACCTTATAATAATTTTTACCCATTTATGATATGATTAATGTTAGATTATGGGTTCTATATAAATATATTAACATATAGATTGTTAACATTATCTCTTGATGAATATGCATATCATTTGATTGTGTAGATATATTTAATTTGATTGGGATTCTTGTATTTTTTTAAATATATAGCGTATATGGTTGACAGTTGTAATGAACCGTAAACCATTCTTGCATTTATGTATTTATGTATTTATTCTTTTGGAGTATGTTAGTTTTAAGATTCAGGATGTTTGATTTATATATTTATATTTATGTATATATATGTATGGTATATGCGTCGCACACGATCCTAGTTGACAAACCTTTTCCACTTAACTTGATGTAAAACTTCAATTATAACTTTACTAACAATGATTTTATTATTTATTTATTATATGTATATGGATCACTAATATCGTCTTGAGTTCCGAACAGAATACTCTGTATATATTTGGACAATTGTGAATATCTGGTTTAATAACATGCTTCTAGCTACATTTATAAGTACTTTAGATACTTAAGGACATTCTAGTGTTATAATTGTTAAATATTTTCTAAATTATATAACGATTATTATTTTTTTAATTTAATTAAATTCGGGTTACCTTCGGGTCGATGAAATTCTTAAGTTTTCTCTTTCTCGTGTTTGCAGACACTTTAAATATGATATTATACTACAATATAGATCCTTTAAAATTTTCTTGTATTTTTAAATTATATAGCTTAGATATTTGGCACTTATATGATCTCAAACAATTTACTTATTTACCTTGAATTTGGTTCTTATCCTTATGATTCATGAAGTTTGATTTGTATATTTATAGTATATATGTATTACATGATCCTAATATAATAATTGATCTAAAACCTTAATTTTAACAATATTAACAGTAACTTATTTATTATATTATGTTATATTATGTTACGTATAACTGACTAATATCGTCTTGAACTTTAGACAATATACTCTTTGTATATATTTAGACAAATGCGTATATCTAATTTAATAATACCTTTTTTAAGTTTAATTATAAGGCCTTTAGATACTTTAAGGCATTCTAATTGTTAATTTTAAATTTTTAAAGTTATAACTGTAATTATTTTCTAAATTATATAATGAGAATTACTATTTTAATATAATAAAAAAAAATTTTAATATAATATAAGATAATATAATTTAAATATGGATTACCTTCGTGTGGATGAAAATACTAAGTGTCTTCTTTCTCATGTTTGCAAATACTTTAAATATGATTTTATAAATTAAATATGTTAGTATACTTTAATATTAATATAGATATTTATAAACTTTTATAGCCTGAAATAATATACCTTTAGATTAATTCATTATTCTGAACTAACATAAATGATTCGAAATGTTACGGTCAGCCGGATACGTTTGGATATATATAGCGTATATAATTAATTGTTAGTATATTTCTAATTAACTAAGGACTCGAAATTATACCCTCATATAATTACACCCAGATATATTTAATATTTAGATTGATGGATACTTCTAGATAATTCAAAGATTCGAGTTTACTCTTTCACAAAGCTATGCCCAAATGTATATGAATGTATTTATATAGATATATATATGTTTGCATCATCTAATCACACCCTATTCATCCACGACAATACAAATTTCCCTCCCTATGCTTTACACTATAAAAATTATTCCTCCTTGTCTCTCTATCCTTGATCAATTCTCTTTTGCTTTCTATACTTCTAGTAACTATATTTTCTCCTCATCTGTTTCTCTCTGTCTTTCTTCTTTCTTTCTTCTTTCTTCAATAATTTAAATTATTTGAATCTCTAACAGTTATGTAAATTGCTATTATGTATTTTTAAGCTTTCTCACACGCACCCTCTGTATTATATGTAAATTCTTTCATGTCTCAATCTTAAGGTATATAAATATTGAGTTTTGTCATATCTTATTCTTATATATGAATGAATCTTAACCATCTACTAAGTCAGGGTATGTTATGCATCATCTTATTTTATCTGATGAGGACGTACTGTTGAAGATAGCTCAGTACCTCTGAAATATGTATAATAAAATATACTTGAGCACACAAATGTCTATTTTTGTTAATATTTTGAATTTATATATATATATATATATATAT
>OZ024745.1:82470512-82475512 GCA_964016885.1 Eledone cirrhosa | reverse complement strand
CTTGCCATTCTGAGTTCAAATCCCCCCGAGGTTAACTTTGCCTTTGATCCTTACGGGGTCGATAAAATAAAGTATCTGTAATGCACTGAAAAATTACTGACCTTGTGCCAAAAGTAGAAAGAATTATATGATTTATGTATATGTACAAAATACTATGTGTTTCACTAACAATATACGAAACTTTCTCTCTATATAATTTGAATTATTAATGGACAAATGTCTAATGTGTTTTTCTACAGACGGGTTTGATAAACATAATCATCATACATGTTTTTCTACAGATAGGTTTGCTAAACATAATCATCATACATATTATGTATAACATAGTATATATATATATATTTATATATATATATATATTTATATAAATCAAGTTTGTTATACAATAAGGGCTTTATTCACATTGCTGAAAATTGTTTCTCTGAAGTGGTATGTCTAGAGTTCGCTACCCGCCTGTTTTTGCGTCAAGTGATCACCAATACTTTGTTATAACCAGTCAATTCATCAGAGCATGCGAGAATGAAGGAAATACACAGGCATGGCTTCGATATATAGTAGTTGCATTAAAACAGAACAATAATAACAATACTCAAATAAATTAGCTAGACTGTAAATAGTTTAAATAATCACAACATCAATCTAAGTAAGACATAGAGTATACTGATGACTTTAGCATGTAAAACGAGCTGATACGAAGCAGATGTATGACATTGACATGTAAAAGCTGTCATGGGTATATTATATATAGTGTAGAGATAACCTGGGGCTTAAAACAATGGACCATTTACTTTACTGTAAGTTTGCTGACCGTAAGATTTATTTATTATCTGACAGATAAAATATTTTCATTGTAGTGAGGATGGTAATTTTTATGTGGGGCAAAGCGGATTCATTGTTTAAGTGGTCTATATTAGATGAAGGGATGTCTAATAGACACAAAATTCATCCAGTTTGACATAGAGAGTTACTATGCATCTATTACCTTACCGCTCCTTACGGCCGCCTTGGACTTTGCCGAAACACTCACACCCATCACTGAGCAGGAAAGAAATATCATTCTCCACGCCAGGAAGACAGTCCTACTTTTCGACAAGTCTAAGTGGATAAAGAGAGCTCCCGACTCCCCCTTCGACGTCAGTATGGGCGCGACGGATTCGGCTGAGGTCACAGATCTTATAGGATTATTCCTACTATTTAAACTCACCGAAATGTTTCCTGCATTCGGCGGTGGATTGTACCGGAATGATGGGCTCCTCACCCTCAAAGGGTACAACCCCAGTAGTACAGACCGGGTCCGTAAACAACTAATCAACTTCTTCCGGGACTGGGGATTTAAAATGACCCTACAAACGTCCCTAACCCGAGTCAATTTCCTGGACGTTACCCTTAACCTCAAAAATGATCTGTACTTCCCATACAGGAAACCAAACGACAACATGCATTACATCCACCGCCACTCTAACCATCATAGAAACATCACCAAAAATCTGGTTAAAAACATCTCCCTCCGCATATCTCGTTTGTCCGCTAATGAGCAGATATTCGACGAAAACGCGCCTCATTACAACCAGGCCCTCAAGCGGAGTGGCTTCCGGGAGGAAATATCCTTTTATCCAGCTTCCCCTAGCGGATCCAGCAGGCGACACCGCCGCTCACGCAACGTAACGTGGTTCAATCCTCCCCATAATGCCGAGGTGGCAACAACTATTGGGAAAATCTTCTTTAGACTCCTCAAAAAACACTTTCCACTACAACACCGCTACCACAACATAATCAACAAAAACACCATCAAACTCTCCTACAGCATCACACCTAACTTCGCACAAAATATCGTCTCCTCAAACAACAAAAAACTCAACCCCTATGGAAGAAATAACCTAGACATCAGTGGAGAGCCGACCAGGAGGTGTAACTGTCCTGATAGATCTACGTGCCCCCTCAACAACAAATGCCGAGAACGTAACGTGATCTACCAGTGCAACGTGAGGACGGACACCTCCAACAAAGATTATATAGGGTTAACCGCGTGTGACTTCAAGACCGAAGTCTACCAACACCGACATACTTTCCGAAACCCGGTCCGGCGACATGCCACTACACTTTTGGGCCACATCTGGGACCTCCAAGATAATAATATAACATACAATCTCACTTGGAGCTTACTGTCCAAAGCGAACTCTTATACGGGAGGACGCTGTCCGTGTAACTTATGCTCGGAGGAAACATTACAAATGCTGTTTTCGAAGGACCAACTCCTAAACAAGAAGGAGGAAGTGGTAACCGCATGCACACACAGATTGCATAGGACTTACCTCGCCCTCAAACCCCATAACGACCCGGGTGGGTAGACAAGGGCTCATACCCACTACTTGCCGAATAAGTTAGGGGAAATCCCAGCTTACTTAGGTAGATGTATCTCTTTTCTTTTCTTTTCCTCTTTGTCTTCTTCTTCCCGCTGTCTGATCATATCACTTCCTTCAACCCCCTATTTTCTTCCTCGTCTGCTTTTCCCTTGGCCTACCCCGATGCAGCCCATCGGGCCTCTATAGCATCAGTTCCCCCACCCCTGAAATCTTAAGATAGAATGGCCGGATACGTTTTATTAACTACTTATAGCAGACGTGTTAAGCCCCTTTAATTCTGTATCAGTTCTGGTACTTCTCAATTTCTATAAGTTTTTTCTATTCTCAACTTATTAACCTGTATATATATCTGTATATATATATATAAGATAGCATTGTGATTTTTTAATTCATTTCTCATCTAATTTTATATATTTTTATATTTCTTTATATAATCTTTTATTGTCTCCTACTCTCATTCGATTTACCTATTCTATAACCTCCCTCCTCCACTTCATACTCTATCCTCAGAAACTGCTGTATACATGTCACTTTCAACGCTTGACCGCTCCACTCACCCGCCTATTGTTCTACAGGCAAGTTCAGCCACCCCTACCTCCCACCAAATACCATGATAGACTTATTTGTGTTTACAACAAATGTTAACCAATCCTCTTGACAACTACAATCTTCCCATATAAGGAAGTGCCCCCTTGAAAAGTTCGGCTATTTATTCACCAGGCTAAACATTCTAATATAGTCCAGAAATAGCCGTCGAAACGGCATGAGCTCTGCCGTCGGGGTCATACTTTTTCCTATTTCCCGCGCTACTACCCTAAGTATTGAGTACTCTGGTGCGTTATGGTCCATCTGGTTCCTTACCACAATTCTTTTGTTTTATATATATATATATATATATATATATATATATATATATATATATATATATTGGTAAACGGAATAGAAAATGCTGACAAATTGTTCACAGTTGAAAAATGGTTTAATTATGAATAAAAGAGTATTAGTAATTGTATGGGTTAGTATTCAGTTGTGGTTTTAAGTTTTTAAGTTTTTACCGGTTGCGCATTTCTACATGCTTTTCAAAAATAATTTTGAGATAGAGTTTCCGTGATGTTTGCTCTGATCTGATTAGTTTGGGGAATTCTAGATGTCTTTATGTTAACAAAGTGGCTCCAGCGCTACTTTGGTGTTGCAAAAATTCTTGTGGTTACAAAGAAGGACTCACTAACAAGCAATTCAGCTTCATCACAGACTTCACAAGTAAATCCAGCCTTTTCTACGGTATCCCTAAAGTGCATAAAAGCGAATTAATAAGTAAGGCATGCAAGGAAGCCACAGACATAGTCATCAATGCCCTCTCACCCAATGATCTCAATTTAAGACCTATAATAGCAGGCCCCGCTTGCGAAACCCACCTCCTTAGCAACTTCATTGATACCCTTCTCAAACCCTTTCTCAAACACATCAAAAGCTATATAAGGGACGACCTAGATATGCTCAATCACCTCCCTAATATGCCACTTTCTGAACAAACCCTACTAGTGACGTTCGATGTAGTCAACATATACACCAACATCCCCCACAACCTAGGAATAGAAGCTATCCAATTCTGGCTGGATAATTTCCACAATGAACTCCCACAACGCATCAAAAAAGAATTCGTGATAGAGGGACTCAAATTTATCTTGGAGAACAATTACTTCGTTTTCAATAACAAACCCTACAGGCAGAAATCTGGGACCGCTATGGGAACGAAAACAGCCCCCACTTATGCCAACCTAGTCATGGGATACCTGGAAATCACCCTCTACACTAAAGTCCTAAACAAATTTGGAAACACCCTCCGCTTACACATTGAAAGGAACTGGAAGCGATATCTAGATGACTGCTTCATCCTTTGGCACGAAAACATCGAAAAACTTAAAGAATTTCACACCCTTATAAATGGGCTCAACACGAATATTAACTTCACGATGGAATACAGCCATCAACAACTCCCCTTCCTCGACATCCTCATTAAGATCCATAACAAAAAAATAGAAACAGACATATACTACAAGCCCACAGACTCCAAGCAATATCTCCCTTTCAACTCTTGCCACCCTAGACACGTTAAAATTAATATTCCCTACAACTTAGCCAAGAGAATCTGTACTATAGTCTCCAATAAAAACACCTGCTACTTACGGCTACAAGAACTAAAGGACACACTCATAGGCAGGGACTACCCTGCATCCCTAATTGACAATGGAATCCAACGTGCCCTAAAACTCAGTACCCAGGACCTTAGACACCCTAAAGTAAATCAACCGAAACTAAAAGCTCTTCCATACATCTCCACACACAACCCCCTCAACAATGAGGCCTTTGACACCATCCTCCAGAACATCCCTGTGTTGAAAAATGACCATAGAATGAATCAAATCCTACGAACACACGATATCATAAAGAGCAAAAGACAATCCAAGTCAATGAAAAACATCCTAACACATGCCAAAGTACTGCCAACCACAACAACGAAACCCACAGTAAAAAAATGCGATAAACCCAACTGTGGCATTTGCATCAACCTAATAGAGGGTTCGGAATTCTATTTCAAAGAAGGACAACGTTTTATAGTAAAACACAATTTCACAT
>OZ024745.1:82345512-82468012 GCA_964016885.1 Eledone cirrhosa | reverse complement strand
GTCCTCAATGTTGCCATTGATTGACCGACGGTCAAAAATAATACAGATACAATATAGACACAAACACATATATATAGTTTACATAATTTACATAAATCTTTCGTTGCACATCTGCAACATCGTCAGTGGTGTTATATTTTTTTTTTCCTCCTGTTGTGTTGTATGTCTACGCCATTTTTTTTATTCAGTCTGTCTATATATTTATTTATTTATTTGCTTGTTTGTTTATTTTATTTTGTCTTCTTTGCGCATGCGTTTGCGTGTGTGTATAGTGTTATGTGTGCTGTGTGACTAGTGTGTATAGTGTTGTGTCTGTTGGGTGACTAGTGTGTGTTTATGTGCTTGTTGTTATTGTGCTTGTGTATGTATTTATTTATCTTATTTTATTTTATTTACTTATTTATACTTCTCTTAGGTCAGTGTTGTTTGTTTGGGTGTTGTTGTTGTTCCACTCATTCTTTCTGTTTAGCTTTGGTCTTCTAATTTCTATTTCACTGGCCTCTCTGATTTGCCTATCTGCTGGGTCATTCCTATGTTTAGATATTATTCTAATTTCTATGTTGTCTATGTTACCATCATGTTGTTGTCTAGCATGTTCGTATAGTACTGATCCGTTTTTTCGTCCTTTTAGTTCCCCCCAGTGTTGGTCTATCCTTTCACCTATGCTACGAGCTGTCTCACCTATGTTGTTGTTGTCATGTTTCTGCAAGTACCCTCTGTACATCTTATGCTATAGACTACGTTTCTAGTTTTACAGTTTATCCGGGGGTTCACCTTACATATGATACATTTCCTATTGGTACAGTGGGTTTTCTTAAAAGGGTAGGTTTTGCTGATCAGGGATTTTATGGTGGTTCCTGGTTTTTCTACCACCTTTATTTTTAAGTGGGTCTTTCTCAGGGCCTTTCTACACTGGTTAGCTAATTTCCCTCCAGGGGTGGCGTCCACAAACATGACACTCTGATATCTCTGGTTGTCGTACCATGATGTGGCCTTCCCTATCTTATGTCTAGCCCTATCTAAGCTATTCCATGATTTGCTCCTGTATAGTGGGCAAATTCCTTTCATGTCCAGTTCTATGAGGGTCTTATACTTTTCCATGGCTCCTTCATATACTCTGACTCTGTCTCTTTGGTTGTAGCCAGAGAACTGCATGCGGTTGATGAAGTGTTGGATGTGTCTTTCTATTTCTGTTGGGTCGCACATGCTGGACACATTCTTCATCACTCGTACCAAATCTGCGATCAGAATATTAAACTTAGCACTACTGGACATTGCTGAGTTTTTGAGTATCAGGTATTTGGAGGCCATGGGTTTAGCATAGTGAGTGGAGAATTTGGGCTCTCTCGTCTATAGTGTTAATCCAGAGTTCTGTGTCTAATACAGGTAGTCTATTGTTAGTGTGTTTGGAAGGGAAGTCGATAGTTACAGTTATACTCTGGTGTATGGAATTAGCTATCTGCTGGATGCTTTCCATCGTGCTACGTTCTAAATCAAACTTGTTAGTGCTCTCTAGTGGGGGTGTTCTTATAACTATATTGATATCGTCTACATAACGAGAGTACATGATGAGGTCTATGGAGCTTTCATTAAGGAGATCTTTAAGACTCCTTTCCCACCATACCATGAAAAGGTTGGCAACATCACCAGCTATGCTGACGCCGATGGCTGCTCCCTCATTTTGGGTGTAGATTTTCTCATTGAACTTAAATATGTGGCCCTTTAGGGTAGTTTTGATATTAGCCCCTATTGCATGTGCGACCATTTTTCTTACCTGATCAGTGTTTTGTGGGGTCCGTATAGCTTTGGTCCACCCAATCCACCTTCCTATGGGAGTCTTTTTGCCATTGAGGTTATGGTGGGGGGGGGGGGGTCTACCTCTTATAGGTCTACTAGGGCAGAAACATCTAAGGTCATGGCTGTCTAGGTAGTCAGTGTCGTAGGTAAGTCTAAGTAGGAGGCCCAGTTCGTCTGTGTCGACGTCGCAGAACTCGACCTCACTCTCAATGATCATCTCCACACATCTTTTCACAGCAAAATCAATGTTAATGGATGGGTACAGTGACACCACATCCATGCTGCCTATTATGCAGTTGGATAGGCTCCTGTTTTTGTTGCTCTCACTGATTCTGCTGAGGAGGTCCTCTGTACTTTCACATACATCTGGGGACATCTTGATTATGGGGCGTATAACCATTGAGAGGAAGTAGGAGATCCTGTAGTTGCTAGCTATATTAGCTCCGCATACGGGTCTTGTTGGTGGTCCTGTTGTCGGGTCGTCGACTGTCTTGTGGTCTTTGCGGAGCCCATACAAGGGTGGTATGCCATTGTTAGACGCCTGGAAGTTGTTGGCAGTGCGTCTGCTTGGCTTTAGGATGTCAGTCCACATCATCATGTGAGCGTTGAGGATTTTTTTTCTCCCATCGTGTGTTTGTTGTGCAACTTCGCTCGTGTTGGTGATGTGCGGTTGCATAGCCTCGATGTAGTTCGGCATGCTATCTATTGACATCCTACCAGACTTATCTGTGGGTAGACACACTACCTCACCATCCTTGTGCGCTGCTTGAGGCTAACCAAGCCTTCTACAGGTTTTCTCCCAAGTTGTTGGGCCTCTGGTCTGCTCTGTCTCATAGTATACCTGTCTACTACTTGTCTAATCTTATTTCTAGTGAACTGTGCCTCCGTCTCGTCATCTATTTGCTGTGGTATGCAAACTCTTTTATTAAAGGGTAACATCGTAGGATAGATATTACCCATCTTATATGTTTTGTCAGCTGGGTTGAAAAATAGTTTCTCTAAGGGGTTGTCATTATATCTATCGTCATAGTTGTGTGTGTTGCTATTATTGTTATCATGGTGGTTGTTGTTGTTTCTATCATTAGCATTATTATTATTGTTATGATTGCTAGATGTATTGTTGTTTACTTCACCGTTATTGTTGTTGTTGTTACTGTTATTTCTACCATTGTGGTTGTTACTATTATTATGTTTCTTGTTTTTGTTGATGTTGCTACATGTACTATTTCCATTATTACCACTGTGGTTATTGTTGTTGTTGTTCGTATTGTTACCGTTATTACCACTGTGGTTTCTGCTGCTGTGTCTGTGGTTAACGTTTCTATTATTATTATTATTGTGGTTGTTGTTGTTCCGTCTATCGCTATTATTATTGCCATTATCACTATTTCTCACTTTCCTGCCATTGTTATGGTTATGGCTGTTATTTCTATACCCAGAGTTATTGTTTATATTACTACTACCGTTATTATTGTTGTTGTTGTTTACCTTTGCATTCCAACGTATTTTTGTGAAACACTTTTCCAGCTCCGTTTTGCATTCCATAGGGTTAATCTTTTTGTAGATGGCAAATTTTGGTGGTAACCGTAGGATTTGTTGTTCTTGTTCAAAAACTCAGCAATGTCCAGTAGTGCTAAGTTTAATATTCTGATCGCAGATTTGGTACGAGTGATGAAGAATGTGTCCAGCATGTGCGACCCAACAAAAATGGAAGGACACATCCAACACTTCATCAACCGCATGCAGTTCTCTGGCTACAACCAAAGAGACAGAGTCAGAGTATACGAAGGAGCCATGGAAAAGTATAAGACCCTCATAGAACTGGACATGAAAGGAATTTGCCCACTATACAGGAGCAAATCATGGAATAGCTTAGATAGGGCTAGACATAAGATAGGGAAGGCCACATCATGGTACGACAACCAGAGATATCAGAGTGTCATGTTTGTGGACGCCACCCCTGGAGGGAAATTAGCTAACCAGTGTAGAAAGGCCCTGAGAAAGACCCACTTAAAAATAAAGGTGGTAGAAAAACCAGGAACCACCATAAAATCCCTGATCAGCAAAACCTACCCTTTTAAGAAAACCCACTGTACCAATAGGAAATGTATCATATGTAAGGTGAACCCCCGGATAAACTGTAAAACTAGAAACGTAGTCTATAGCATAAGATGTACAGAGGGTACTTGTAGAAACATGACAACAACATACATAGGTGAGACAGCTCGTAGCATAGGTGAAAGGATAGACCAACACTGGGGGGAACTAAAAGGACGAAAAAACGGGTCAGTACTATACGAACATGCTAGACAACAACACGACGGTAACATAGACAACATAGAAATTAGAATAATATCTAAACATAGGAATGACCCAGCAGATAGGCAAATCAGAGAGGCCAGTGAAATAGAAATTAGAAGACCAAAGCTAAACAGAAAGAATGAGTGGAACAACAACAACACCCAAACAAACAACACTGACCTAAGAGAAGTATAAATAAGTAAATAAAATAAAATAAGATAAATAAATACATACCAAGCACAATAACAACAAGCACATAAACACACACTAGTCACCCAACAGACACAACACTATACACACTAGTCACACAGCACACATAACACTATACACACACGCAAACGCATGCGCAAAGAAGACAAAATAAAATAAACAAGCAACAAATAAATAAATAAATATATAGACAGACTGAATAAAAAAAATGGCGTAGACATACAACACAACAGGAGGAAAAAAAAAATATAACACCACTGACGATGTTGCAGATGTGCAACGAAAGATTTATGTAAATTATGTAAACTATATATATGTGTTTGTGTCTATATTGTATCTGTATTATTTTTGACCGTCGGTCAGTCAATGGCAACATTGAGGACCGAGTAAGTTAGATCGCAGATATAAAAGACAGCGAGAAGCGAAAACCAACCAAACAGTGAGTGTGTTCTGTTATTAATTCTGGCAATATTACGCAAATATGACCCTCCCCAAGTATAACAATATCTGTTTCGACACACGATTTCATATAAAAAACCTCGCTAAACATATATATATATACATATATATATAAATATATATATATATATATATATATATATATATATATATATATATATATATATATATATATATATACGTTATTCCGGGTTGAATCGGAGGTAACCACAGTAAGTAAGGTACTCAATACATAGCAGAGTATAAAAGTTTTAATATAGATGAGATTCTACAGGACTAGAACTGTTTCAGATATAAAAGACAGCGAGAAGTGAAAACCAACCAAACAATGAGTGTGTTCTGTTATTAATTCTGGCAATATTACGCAAATATGACCCTCCCCAAGTATAACAATATCTGTTTCGACACACGATTTCATATAAAAAACCTCGCTAAACATATATATATATAGATATATATATATAAATATATATATATATATATATATACGTTATTCCGGGTTGAATCGGAGGTAACCACAGTAAGTAAGGTACTCAATACATAGCAGAGTATAAAAGTGTTAATATAGATGAGATTCTACAGGACTAGAACTGTTTCATTCATTAGAAATCATCTGATGATTTCTAATGAATAAAACAGTTCGAGTCCTGTAGAATCTCATCTATATTAAAACTTTTATACTCTGCTATGTATATATATATATATATATATATATATATATATATATATATATATATATATATATATATATATATATATATATATAAATGTATGTATATATGTGTGTGTGTGTGAGAAAAACCACAGACCTTCCATCTCAACTCTACTTTTGAAAAACAGAACAACTGCGAAACCTGTAAAGGAACCAAATAAATATATATATATATTTTTAAATAAGACTCCAGTGGCATTTTCGATTTTATCTTTCTTCCTTATACTCTCACTCGTGTAGGACACCTCGGTTATTTTTCATTTTGTAAAAAAACCTCACTTTCTAATATATATATACATATATACATATATATATACATATCTATATACAAATATATACAGTATATATATATATATATATATATATATATATATATATACGCACTTATATATATATACATACACATATATACACATACATACATACATTGCACACATACATATACATATATATATATATATATGCACATATATATATATATATACATATATACACATATACATACATACACATACAAATATATATCTACATACAAAAACATACACATACACATACATTATCATATACATACGTATACATAAACCGATACACACGTACATATATACACATACTTATACATGCATTCAAAGAAGTACGTTAAACATGTGGGAAAAGCAGATAGGTATTAGGTACTTCCATAACCATAGTGGCGTAAGGCAGGTCGAGATGGGTGCGGGGGTAAGTTGGGATGGAGGTGGAGGGGATATTTTGTCGAGTGGGCTTTTTTAAAATAGGAAGTTTTTTTAGCCATCTGGCATCAACACTAGCTTAAGATATTTGAAAGTTGCAAAGTTTTTGTGAATGCAATTCGAGCAGTATTAAGAGAGTCTGTTCAGTATCCGGCCCTTGGCAATGTGTATATATATATATATATATATATGTATATATATATATAGAGAGAGAGAGAAATATACATGCGTGTGTATGATTGTGTATAGAAGATTATATTAAATAAAGGAATTCCAACTTTGTCTAATTTACTCGTTTTATTTACAATCCTTTAAAATGTATAATGGTATTAGAATGAAATAGTATGGTAGAATATTAAATGTTAAGTGTTAATTGAACAAGTACTTTCATGCTTTCGCAATCTTCAGGTTCATATTCTGTGGTGACAGTCAAGTTTGCAATTTTCAACTGTTGAAACATATATAAACATATACATATGCATATATATATATACCAAGTTTGCTAGGGTGAAACACACACAGACACCCGGATGTAACACATGCACAAACTAAGCACACAACACACACACAAAAACAAGATGGCGTAGGACAGAACAAAGGAGAGGCACAAAAACAAAGAAAATAATCCCCAGTCACTGAAGAGGTCACAGAATGTGTGACGAAATAACTTTGACAATATATAAACAATCATCTGGTTCATTGGAGGGTTCATTAGCCCAAAACACTCTGTAGTACTGTATATTTTTAAGCTGCTATTGTGCGGCGCTTTAATCCTGTATTTAATCCTGTATTTAATCCTGTATTTGAGCTATTTGAACTTTTAAAAATTGTATTTAGATTTTATTATAGTTTTTTTCTTTCTCGTTCTTGCATGCTTGTTTCATATGTTCTTTTGAAATTTGTTGTGCCCTTCATGCTCAGTTGAGCTGATTGCTCCTTGGTTTGGGCTTTTTGCTAGTTGCTCATCGTTTTTCTACATACATGGTCCGATGAACCGATTTTTATTTCCTCTTCTAAAAATCTGGTGGGAGGCCATGTAGAAGATCACGCCACCTAGCATTGACTTTGGAGGCAGTCGATTAACTGCCCTTAGTTCTGACGTCACGTTCTGACGTCAGTAGCTGAATACACTCTCTTTTCAACTTTGTGTGTTGATGCGAGCTGACGCATGGAGAAACAGCGATATCACACCATGCGGTCACCGGATATTTGAACACCGCCACGAAATGATAATTACGAATTACCAATCAAGGAGCAACTGATATGATAACCTGTTTTGTTTATTGCTCTGATTAAAATGCTCATGTACATATAATCTCGAGGTATGTTCTTTTTGCTTAATTGTTTACCTACACCTAACAGCAAATATAAGAGATGTCTAGCAGCCAAGCTAGGGAAACGAACTCCCCTCTAAATCGTAAAACACGCAACCTTCTAAAATGATGACCATCTCTCCTAAATGTTAAATCAACATATGAAAAATAAAATAAGATGTATATATGAGATTGGAAAAAAGGAAAGGAAGGGGGAAAGAAAAGGTAAGGAAGAGGAAGAAAGAATATAGATAGAAGAAAAAAATATAATAATAAGGAAAGGATGACGGAGGAGGAGTATAAGAAGGAAGGATGAGAGAGGAGGAGAAAATGAGTGAGAGGGAGAGAGCGATAACCTTTAATACTGAGAAACACTGTCTCACAGAGAAAATTTAAAAAAAACGTTGTAACATAATAAATAATTTTTTTTAAATGTTTAAGAAATTAAAAGTTAATGAGGTTTATGAATGGTGATGCTTATGATTAAAGAAAAAGGAATTAAGAATACTATTTATTTAAAGTTTATATATTGAAGGGTTTAATAAGATGTGCGAAAAGGAATTTATTAAAATGTATTATTAAAATAATTGTTTCTACTTTTGGCACAAGGCCAGCAATTGCCCAGTCTATTACTGGTACTTTATTTTATCGACCCCGTAAGGATGAAAGGCAAAATTAATCTCGGCGGGATTTGAACTCAGAATGGCAAGGGCCGTAACTCTATGCGTATTATTAAAATAATATATATTAAGTATATAAGGTGAATAAAGATAAGGTTAAATGAATTATGAACTTAGAGGAATTAATTAGGGTCCAAGTTTGTTTCTATATATTGTAATAGGAAAAAGTAAATAATAGATTTAATACGAGCATGGAAGGAGAGAAGAAAGAAAAAATTCAAGAAAAAAATATATATAACGTCAAAAAAATATGTTTACAAAATTTCTCTAACGGTAATATTAGTATATATTAAAAATAAAAATTTGTATGGCGAGAATATAAGGAAAATGCTATAGTGAGTTATAAGATGAATTAAGAAGTAATTGAGAAGTAAAAGTTGCAGATTAAAGATTAGAAATTAAAAAAGAAGAAAATTAGGGGACCGCTAACGACATAGTATGAGTAATATATAATATACTGAAATAAGATAGAAAGATGGGTATATTTGTAAAAAATATAAAAGCGTTTGAGAGAAAAAGATTTTAAACTAATTAGGTAGTAAGATATTAGCTGTATACTTTATGGAAAGTTCTCTGGGATTTATGCAAGCAGAGCGAAAATAAATCCGTACGTCTATTTATTATAGAATTAAAATTAGAGATAATGGTAAATTTCTCCGCTAAGCAGAGATTACATGTTCTGGATAGGGAAGATTTTAGGTAAGGAATGGCGTTGCAAACCTTTCTCCAAGAAATGTTGTAGTTAATATTTTTGTCCTTTAAGGACCATATGAGTTCTGAGAGTGATGTGTTAGTTCTTTTAAGTTGGTATTTAAAAGAAGAATTGTGATTATAAAATCTTGCCTTAAAGGAAGTGGAAGTGGAACCAAAATAGGTAAAAGAATTAGTACCAGTTATAACCTTACATTCATACACCAAATTTCTATCAAGACATTGGTTACTAAGAGGACATTTAGTTCTAATAGGGCAATTGCAATTACGATTAGAGAAATTACTAGAGTTATTAGCAAGTGACACATTATTATTTATAGAAGGAATTGATGTGGAGAAGTTACTTACGATAGGTGCTAAAGTTTCCTGATTTAGATTGGTATTATAAACATTCGACAAAGTTACGTTTGACATCGTATTTAAATTTACGGAATCTAGCCTAGAGTTAACATTGACGTCGGGCTTACTATTGTTATTATTATGACGCTCAGTGTTGGATGGATATGATTTATTACTTAATATTTTAGTATTATATTTTGAGATAATGTTAGAGATGTTGGAAGTGGTGGAATAAGAGAATTTAATTGTATGCTTATGAAAGATCTTACTATAAATATGTGAAGGAGGGAAGCATTTATCTAAGGCCCTAAAAAATAGTTTAGGAATATTACTAATAATAGATAGAGAAAAAGGAGCGCTTTACCAAATCATATTTTTATATCTAGGTCTTTTCTTTATGCTATTGGAATGCTTATAACTAACTATATTACTATAAGTTCCTCCATGATTGGTTTCTTTACTGTATTTAATTTTGTCAGGATAACCGGCTCTGGAAAGCGCATTGTTGTAATAATTGGCTTTAGCGTCAAAGATAAGTTTATTAGAAGATAGATTTGAGATTCTTTTTTCAACATTACTGACTATAGCATTTTTAACGTTAATAGGGTGGTTAGATTTAAAATTAACATAATTTAGATTCTCATTGTCTTTATGGTAAGGGTAATATAGGCCGGTGTCAACATTAAGGGATATATCCAGAAAGTTAGCTAGTTTGACGTTGTTTTCAAATTCAATTTTTATGTTATGGTGCTTAAATAGATCAAGTATATTATTCTTAATAATATTAAGGTTAACTAAGTTACAGTTTAAGACAGTAAAAAGGGCATCGTCACGATAAATTACACTGCGAAGTTGGGGAATTTTCCGATTTAAAGAATTCAAAATAAAGATTCCAATCATCCGTCAATTGCGCTGAATCCGACAAACCCATTGTGATATCAAAGTTGTTGGAAGTATCAGCTCTAGTCCAATATTCGTTGTTGAATTCCAGGATAGTTTTTCTTGCGGTGAGAATGATGAACAGTTCATCTGTGGTGATGTCAGAATATTTGAATGCAAAAGAGAGAGCGTTGTTGAGGAGTGAAGGCGAAATAGAAGAATAGTAACTGGCAATGTCAAACTGAATAAATTTTTGTTTGTTTTTATTATTCAGGTCATTGAACCAGTCAATTACATCAGATGTACCAATCCATAAATTTAAGTTAGAAATAGAGCAATTAGAACGAACCTGTGGGATAATTCTATCCAAGATGGATTTACTAACAACCCCCAGATCGGATTTAGAGGGGGCGATTAGTCTAACAGGGAGTTCAGTTCGAAAGTTACTTTTGTGATCCTTAAGATTTATCCTTGGAGTTCTTGGGAAGAATGGTTCGGTCTTTTTCTCGATGCCAAGTTTAGACATAATCTCAGAAGCTTCCAAGTTTATAGCTTCCAGATTCTCATGGTTAGTTTTGAATTAATTCTTCCTTAGTTCCTTAAGGATAAGGTTATTATATTTATCTTTAGATACACCATATAAATTATTAGTTTTGTCGGAATGGACTAAGACTTTTATAGAAGAATTAAGGTCCGAAATCGTTTTCCTGAGATTTATAAGGTGCTCCTGTCCTCTATAAGGGTTTCTCTTGAATTTAAGTCCTCTTATAATATTAGTTAGTTCTTCCTCAAACTGTGCTAGATTTTTATTGAAAGGAGGATTTCTTCTAGAGTTAAATAAATAATCAAAATTGTTACGTTCCTTAGTATAAAAATTTCCTTCGAAGCGCTGGTCGTGGAAAAAAGCGATCCATCTAAGCCTTCTCACAAAAGATTCAGTTTTTTCAATCAGAAGTTTAGTGAATTTACCAGGGATAGGTATGTCTTTAAGTGAAGTTGTGATGTTGTAATATTCCATGTTATAGAAGAAAATTAGAGACCTTCGAAGGTATCCGATATAAGAGTTAGCGCTCAAACAGTCAATGAGCAAGTTAATGTAAGAGGTGAGTTTTATTGTAGCACGATAAAGCAATGCAAATATCGGATAAGTAGCACTCAACAGTTTATAGGACTGGGGTATAAATTATATAAAATCAAAAGATGGTTAAAAGAGTTCCATGTATTTTATTATGCGCATTTCAAAAACAAATATCATCATGGGATGATATTTTCGTTCTCATCAGATAAAATAGGGAGACAGGATATGAAGCTTAAAAAACACTTGCGAGCAGTGAAGTGTTAAATCATGTAATAAACCTTAATAAACCTACAAAACCATATAGATGAACCTGCGCATAGAAAAGCATCTAAATGTAACTGCCATCTGCCTGACAAATGCCCTTTACAAAATAGATGCCTAGAGACAAATATGGTATACCTATGTACTATAAATTCAGGAAGCTTAGAATGGCATTACATTGGTTCCATAGCTGGGGAGTTTAAGGAAAGGTGGTACGTACATAGACACATAGACACTCTATGACTAACAGGAATGTCTCAAAGACAACGACTCTCGCCAATAAAATCTGGCAACACAAAGATGCAAACATGGAATATAAAATCAGCTGGACAAAGCTATCATAAGCAAAGGCCTATCAAATTGGTATGTCCCACTGTGGTCACTGTAATATGGAACTTTTCCAAATTTTAAATTACAACAAAATTCTTCTTAACAGTAAAATTGAAAAAAACATTTTTTGTCGACATAAATCGGCGACTAAATTTTAGAACTTTAGACCAGATTAATTTCATCTTATCTATTTCATAACCCAGATTGTACCAATTGGACCTATTATGATATCACATTATCAACATCATCATCATCATTATAATTATAATTATAATTGTCATCATCTATCAAAGAACAATATCAAAAACTCTTATATTTACATTCTTATTTTATATATCTCTATTTTTCACTCTTTATCTTTATATTTCTATCCCTAAATTTATTTCATCTCTGACATTTTATTTTATCATATATTATAACTGAAAACTAATTAATTTATTTATCTATTCAAATAATCAATACACACATGGATATATTTAACATTATCATATTTTCACCTGATTATCTCTCCATATATTTCAACAATTCTCAAAAACCATTACCAATAATTTTAATATTTAAATATTCTTCCAACATTTTACTCTTTTTACTCCTTTTACCTATTTATTTTTATTCATTTTTCACATTTTATACCATTTTATATCACATTAGATATAACTTAATTATTTATTTATTTATTTATCAATTTCTTATATATTTTTTTATATATTTTTTCATATATTATTTATATATCTATTTTTATTTTTATTTACATTTATTCATGTATTAACGTTTATTCATTTATTTGTCCCTCTATTCTTCTTTTTATCCTACGTTATTTTTACCTGTTTGTCTCTCCTCTATCTACCATCACCTTCTATATATCTTCTTCTCTCTATATTTCTATCTATAATAATTTCTCCTTTTCTTCTTCTTACTCTTTTTGTTTTTCCTTCTTCTTTATCCTTCCTTTCCCTTCTTTCTTTACTGTATCTATCTCCCTTTCTTCCTCCTTTTCTCTTTATATCTTTATTATTAATATTATTATTGATGATGTAATTTGAATTTGTGAATTTGCCGGTTACATGTATATTTTTTTAACAGTTTCCGAAGATCTAATAGAGTTAACATCGTATTTAAAACTGAGTGGCACTGCTGTTAGTGTTCAGCAATTGTTAGACTTCAAATAAATCCCTTTTTTTTGTACTGTTGACCATCTTATTATCCACTTTTTCAATTGTATTACTCCAAGATAAACTTACATAGGAATGAATACAAGTGAAATCATAAACTCGTCATCTACGTAAACCTCTTGTTGAGTCAAGCAACGCCGTACGCTAAAACTTTCCATAATAATAAGTATTCACAACCTCTAATTGGATTACCTATAACGATATTTTGTTATCCTTTATACCAAGCTCCCATTGGGTTGAGCAATCAATTTAACGCACGGCACTAACAAGGAAAAATACTATATAGGAATGTCCTTAAAAAACATACCTATACCTACAAATAAGGAATATATGCTCGGTATGATACAAAGAACTAATGACTTTATCCGTAGAATAATATGGAAAGCATATCATTACGATAAAGGACATTATAATAGTGATAGAAATAATGGGTCTACCAGTGAAAAATATGCGTTTACATCCTGCAAAAATCCACCAAGCAACCCACAACTTGATGCCTTTGAACTTGACCTCATGAACATGATAAAAGAAATTAGATTTAAAAAACGAACGCATCATAACAAACTACAAAATAACGTCAATGCACTACTAAAAAAATTACGTAGCACCAACGGTATTATAGTAAAGGCAGACAAAACATCAAATGGATATACCATGAGCCTTAATACATACAACAATTTCATACGCCGGGAATTACATAAAAAATACAAGAAAACTACAGAGACTACACTCAATAGCATTAACAAGCAAGGTCTTAACATAGTAAACAAACTTAAAATATCCGATAGAACAGAACCTCTAACCCCTTGTACACCCACTTTTAATCTGAAGGATCATAAATGTAACTTCGAAACTAACCCTACTATTAGATTAATATGTCCATCAAAATCAGATATAGGCAGAATTAACAAGTTTATACTAGATAGAATAATACCACAAATTAAAGAACAACTAATAATCAAGCTCTGGGGTAACACAAATGAAGCAATAGATTGGTTTAATAAATTAGACAATAGAGAATCTTCCGACCTTATACAATTTGACATAAATTACTACTACTCTTCTATTTCCCCAGTTACCCTAAATAATCCTTTGCACAAAAAATCTCTGACCTTTCACCAGATGAAATTAAAATAATACTAGCTGCTAGAAGAACAATCATTAAATTCAACAATAGTTACTGGGAGCGAAAATATAGACAGAATAACTTCGATATAACTATGAGATCAAATGATTCAGCCCAAATTACAGACATTGTTGGAATTTATATAGCACATTTCTTACATGGAGAATTTGATAACCTACAAGGAGAAATATATAGAGACGATACACTACTTTTAGCTAAAATCTTAAATAATCAAAACTTAGAAAGATTAAGGAAAAAGATTAAAAAATTCTTTAATAATTTAAACCTTAACATCACTTTTGAACCCAACTCTAAAAAGGCTAACTTCTTAGATGTATCGGTCAACCTTAACACAGGACTACTAGAACTCTTCCATAAAATAATGAAAATTTAGCTTACATTGTTTATAACTCTAATCACCCTCGATCCATAATTAACTCCATAACACATAGTATATCCCTTAGAATCTCGCGCCTATCTTCTAACATAGAAATTTTTAATGAACACGCTAACTACTACAACATAGCTTTACTTTAAGACAGGCCATAAAGAAAGACTCAAATACATACCAGATACAAAAAATAACAAAACACTTAATATTAATAGCACCATCCACACCTATAGAAACAACAAACCTAGGACTAAACATAAAAATTGGCAACAAGCACGTAAATTAAAGGAACAGAATACTAATACAAAGACTACTAATAACTATAGAAGATGCAGAAATAGAAATTACTTATGGTTCAATCCAATGTTTAACTCCTCTATAAAAACTAAGCTACCTTACACTTTCTTCAAATTAGTTAACAAACATTTCCCTAAAATGAATAAATATCATAAAATCTTTAGTAGAAAAACTATCAAACTATCATACTCCACTGCCAACAACATAGAATCGCACATACATAAAATTAACTATAAAAGAATGTATAAATCAAGTGGCCTGCAAATAAGTACCATAACACCTAATACAAAACATAAGCATATAACATCATCATAACCAAGCACACGTCAGACCACATCACCACCATACATCAACAAATCCAATTCTCAGCCCATACATAGCACCCTACAAAACCATATAGAAGAACCGGCGCATAGAAAAGCATCTAAATGTAACTGCCATCTACCTGACAAATACTTGCCATCTACCTGACAAAATAGATTCCTAGAGACCAATATAGTATACCTATTTACTATAAATTCAGGTAGCTTAGCATGGCATTACATTGGTTCCACAGTTGGGGAGTTTAAGAAAAGGTGGTACGTACATAGACACTCTATGACTAATAGGAATCTCTCAAAGACAACGACTCTCGCCAATAAAATCTGGCAACTCAAAGATGCAAACATGGAATATAAAATCAGCTGGACAAAGCTATCATAAGCAAAGGCCTATCAAATTGGTATGTCCCACTGTGGTCACTGTAATATGGAACTTTTCCAAATTTTAAATTACAACAAAATTCTTCTTAACAGTAAAATTGAAAAAAACATTTTTTGTCGACATAAATCGGTGACTAAATTTTAGAACTTTAGACCAGCTTCATTCCATCTTATCTATTCCATAACCCAGATTGTACCACTTGGATCTATTATGATATCACATTATCAACATCATCATCATTATAATTATAATTATAATTGTCATCTTCTATCAAAGAACAATATCAAAAACTCTTATATTTACATTCTTATTTTATATATCTCTATTTTTCACTCTTTATCTTTATATTTCTATCCCTAAATTTATTTCATCTCTGTCATTTTATTTTATCATATATTATAACTTAAAACTAATTAATTTATTTATTTATTAAAATAGACAATACATTTTTCACATGTTATACCATTTTATATCACATTAGATATAACTTATGTATTTATTTATTTATCAATTTTTTATATATTTTTTAATATATTTTTTCATATATTATTTATATATCTATTTTTATTTTTATTTACATTTATTCATGTATTAACGTTTATTCATTTATTTGTCACTCTACTCTTCTTTCTATCCTACGTTATTTCTACTTATGTTTGTCTTTCCTCTATCTACCATCATCTTCTATATATTTCTCTTTTATATTTCTATCTATAATAATTTCTCCTTTTCTTTTTCTTTTTCTTTTTCTTTTTCTTTTTCTTTTTCTTTTTCTTTTTCTTTTTCTTTTTCTTTTTCCTTCTTCTTCGTCTTCTTTCCCCTTCCTTTCCTTTCTTTCTTTACAGTATCTATCTCCCTTTCTTCCTCCTTTTCTCTCTATATCTTTATTATTAATATTATTATTGATGATGTAATTTGAATTTGTAAATTTGCCGGTTACATATATATATTTTTTTAACAGTTTCCGAAGATCTGATGGAGCTAACATCGTATTTAAAATTGAGTGGCACTGCTTTTAGTGTTTAGCAATTTTTAGACAACTCTATCAGTGAAGCAATTGTTAGACTGCAAATAAATCCCCTTTTTTGTACTATTGACCATGTTATTCTCCACTTTTTCAATTGTATTACTCCAAGTCAAACTTATATAGGAATACAAGTGAAATCATAAACTCGTCATCTACGTAAACCTCGTTGAATCAAGCAACGCCGTACGCTAAAACTCATCCATAATAAGAAGTATTCACAACCTCTAACTGGATTACCTTTAACGATATGTTGTTATCCTATATATATATATATATATATATATATATATATATATATATATATATATATATATATATATTAAAAATTAGGTAGTAAAATGTGCTTATGCCGTAGTTGACTAAATAGAATTAATCTGTTGGTATTTTAAAAAACCCTTCTGAATGCAAAAGAGGATGAGTATTGACGTACATGGGACTCAAACCCACATTTCTGGTTTGCCGGACCAGTGTGTTACCATTACACGCCAATACTCATCCTCTTTTCCTTTCAGAGGGTTTTTTTAAATCCTTACTAAAAGACTAATTCTATTTAGTCAACTACGTCGTAAGCACATGTTACTACCTAATTTTCAAATTCGCTAGTCGTTTCTAAACACAGCCTGCTTTGTGTCTCCCTATTTACACACACACACACACACACACACACGCACACACACACACACACACACACACACACACACACTGTCCAATTTGACGAAATTCTATCGACTGTCGATATATATTTATATATATTCTTTTTTTTTATTTTTGTTTAAGTCAATATATATTTTCCTATTTTAACTATATTGGTTTTTGTAGCTTTTCAGAACCATCTTCAAAGGAATTTGACTCTAAGTATCAGAGATGTGTAAATTATAATTCTACTCAAGAAAAGAAACACCAGAAATATAATCTCAACACTTCAGATATTATTGAATGTACCAACCCTGTTCCCACTGGAGCCACTCCCATGAATCAAAGGAAGTTTACCTCCTTGAAAAAACGTGCGAAAGACCTAAATATCGATGCGAGAAAAGGTTTCCGGAAACCCTCAACAGATGAAAGTTTGAACGTACCTGAAATAACATTAGAAAACTATAATACTAAAGATGCAGACCCGTGGTATCTAGCTGCGTCTCTGAATTCCACTGGATATGATATAGAACTCCATAGTGATGAATCAAATTTCTCTGATGATCTTTCAAAAATTAGTAAAGATGATCAAAACAAATCTCGTGAATTACTGAGTAAATCTTCATTTAGAGTATGGAAGCAGTCAGCATTAGAGTATCTGAAGTCACACACGACTAGCTTACACAGAAATAAGTCTTACCATATTGATATACCTCAAGAAACTTCGAAAAAACAAAAAATATATCCTACAAAAAGACATCGTAATATCTATTCTGCATGTGAAAATTTCTCAGTCTCTGACAATCAGTCACATGAAGAGGAATCTTCACAATTAAGCCAGTATGAAATATCTCCAACTGAAGATAATGATGGAAAATGCAGCAATATACACACATGTCATAATTTAAAGTATTCGCTGTACTGCGAAGACAAGTCCCCAAAATGGAGTAAAATAAGACGTGCTTTTAGTGAATTGTATCCGTACCGTTGCATAGAAGTTCGCCACGTTGAGGAAAACATGTTATCGGACTATACTGAGAGAAATGATAATTGTAGAGATAATTCAGCAAATTTCGGTGGTAGAAAAGTAATCCGCGACAACACAGATATGACACATTCCATTAAAAATACATCCTTTCCAGATTCACACAACTTAGATTTACTTCCTTTTCGAGATAATTTACGTTCGAAAGGTAAGTGTTATTCTATTTTTTCTCGGTATTTCAGTTATTACAATGTATACCACCTACAATTTAATAAAACTACAAATTGTTTGTCACAACTTTAAATTTTACTTGGTTACAAATGATAACTGGTGCCTTAGCAATGTTTTGTTTCAATTCTATAGCATTCTGTGAACTATACCTAAAGATCCTTTTAGTCAAGACTCTATGCAAAGACAGATATAAACTCTTTGTCCTTATATATATAAAATGATAACAGCAAAAATAACTTCAATGAAATCTTAACACGGGAAATATGCTGTAGAACAGTGTAGCAATGAAACAATATATTGTTAACGCATCAAAAACTTATAAATAGAACTTACTGCTTTGAGTATATTTTGTATGTAAATTAGTCTAACCGACTTACTTGAGTCCTTAGTAATAATATGTTATAAGATCTGTCTCTTTGGATGGTGAATGAGGACATTCAGTCAATTGTGAAAACCCAACAGAGAATTGAAACTAATTCAGCTGTTCCCTGCCTTTTTTCTGCCCACGAATATACACTATATATACACTACAGTTAGTCTTGGCCTGGAATCTATATATATATTCGATAATACAATACAGCAAACTTAATAACGTCAAAATATTCCAATGGTATGACCATTGAATAATTAATATCTCGTTTCAACCATATTGTGTAGACAATTACATTTCCACAAAATTGTTCATAATGCTAACTTTGTATCTTATTTTATTAGGTAGCCATAAAAAATTGAATTGTCACTCACTCTACAATATTATATTTCATTTTACCGCGTCTTACATAAATGCAAAATTAAATCACAATGCATAGAAATAAAAACAAAGAGAATGTAGAAATAATATAAAATCTATTTCACTGATGCAGAAATAATACTTTCGTTTTGCTTTAGTTTATGTCTATACATAAGGAATGGGTATGCTTCTTTCACAAGACCCTTAACGGAGTAATTGCTGAATATTATCTTGAGTTGAGACTTTATCGATTTAGTTTCTCATCAACCAGACTAAGTCCCTCTATTTTAAAGGAAAGACTAACTAAAAAGCTGAACCGTAAATTATGTACAAATACCTTCACTCTGGCATAATGAATAGCGAACTCAGCTTTCTCGCAAATAATCTTTACATTTATGGTACTTGTCTCTATTTAATAAAATGCTAAATATGAGTGCGGATTGTGACTCCTGGAAACTACGTCATTTACTACAACGATTTATAAAAATATTCTTTCCTTCCCCATTTTCCCTTAACAAGTGTTTTTGCTGATCCAGATTTTGTAATTTATTTTTCAATATTTAAAGTAATTATTTTATATTATGTTTTGTTTAAATGAGTTGCTAAAGTCGTTAGAATGTTTAAATGCTTCATGGTATTTGTTCCGGCTGCGCACTCTCAGTTAAAATGCTACTGAGGTCAGCCTTGTCTTACAATCTTTTTTAATCGATAAATAAAGTACCAGTCCAATGTCGTGTGTTGGCGGAATTGTTAGAGCCGGATGCGATGCCTCGTTTTATCTTTATAATTAAGTATGATACTTTCATTTACCGTCATTGTCGTCTTGTCATCGTGGGATGCAGGTCCATTCATTTTCATTCTGCTCATCTGGAGACATCATACAATTGACTTGTAACTTTATCGTGTGATATAAAGAAGTTCCTATTCGGTAGAGCATTGGACAACATGCTTTGTGGCATATAGTTACGTTCTGTGATCAAGTCCGGTCGAGATTGGCTTTGACTTTCATCCTTACGTCGTTCATAAATTGAAACACCAGTAACGCACTTATGGTCGATTTAATCGACTTTCTCCTTCCCTTCTAGTCGTTGGCCTTGTATCAAAAGTAGACGCAATTATTATATTTATGGGAGGTGAATTGGCAAAATTAGAACGTCAGACAAAATTCTTTGTTGCATTGAGTTACGCAGTCAGTTGAGAAGTATTTCCATCCATGATAAACGTGTGGGCTGCATATGGGCTGCGATACATCGGCATTGGAAACGTGGTTCAGAAGCATGGGGTGGCAAGGCCAATTCAAATGGCCATTTGAAAATTTTCCCCAGAAATGAAATAAAAATGAAATGTTGTTCTTATTCAATTGGTGAGTGTTGATCTACGGTCCAAGTTCAACGTCACTCTCCGTAGTCCGGCTCGGAAAAATACCACTCAAATTGCTCGAGCAGTAGACTCGAAAAAACTCAACAATACTGACAATAAAAAAGAATTTCAAACTCTCTGTAATAGAAGGCTTGCTATTATCACTGACAGCACAGACATTGAATTAGCATGGTTTGCTTTCAAAAGTGATGTCTATGAATCATCCCAGGAAAGTTTTGGTTATGTAAAGAGAAAACATCAAGACTGGTTTGATTCAAATTATCCAAATATTTCTCCTCCTTTGGATAACATGCATAAGTGCCACCACCGGTGGATGTCGACAGGAATAATGCCACAGAGTGCAATGAATTCAAATCCAGAGATAAATGTCAATCTCAGCTACGGCAAATAAAACAGACATGGTGATGAATGAAGGCACAAGAATTGCAGAATGCTGCCGATAGATGTGACTTTAAATCAGAACTTAAAAGAAGTTTTTGTACTCGTGTCAAATGGCTCAACTCCCATCATTTTATCCAAAGGTAAGCTTTTGACAGACAAAAAAGAAATCATAAGCGTTGGGCAGAACATTTCTCTAATGTTCTCAATATAGAACCAAATGTTCATATGAACCTTATCTACAACCTACCACAGAGGCCTGTCTTTGCCGGACTATCAGCCACTCCAACTTGTGCTGGGATAAAAAAAAAAGCCATAAAACAACTTACCAATGACAGGTCATCCAGAAATGATGGAATACCAGGAAAGATATATAAATATGGTACCAATCTCTTTATTTGTAAACTTTGTGATCTATTTTCTTTAATCTGGGAATCAGGATCAGTTCCACGGGAGTTTAAGGATGCACCTGTTGGCCATTTCTTCGTGGGAGAAGAAAGCATCAGAAACTAAGAGCTGGTGTCAGTGCTGCTTCTCCTATATTCATGCTTTTCTTCTCCCACGAAATAATCCTAGATGAACCCCCATTTCTTGTTCGCGACGAGAGAATCCATTTCATATATATATATATATATATATATATATATATATATATATATATATATATATATATATATGGTGTATTATCGACTTATATCAGCATGCTAAGAAAATAACACTTAAAATAAAAAATGTATTGAGATGATTTAAAAGTTCAGATCTCCTAAAGATATCGAATAATGACTAAATTTTGCCGTAAAATGTGTTCTATTATTCATGTGAGTATACAATATCAGCAGTCTATTAATAGCCTTATTATTAAGTTTCTATTTGTACCATATTTCCTTATAAGTAAATACATTTCTACCTTGACACGTACACTCATATAAAAGTACAAACATGCAGCCAGTATGCACAAAGAAACACGTACATCTTTCTCTCTCTCTCTTTCTCTTTCTCTCTCTCTCTCTTCCTCGCCCTCTCTCTCTCTCTTGCCCTCTCTCTCTCTTACACACACGCAGACGTACATATATATATATATATATATATATACATATATATATATATATATATATATATATATCTATATATATATATATAACAAATAGTTTATCGCTCTACAAGGCTGAATACAATAAATGTAATCTGAGTTTTTTGAATACTAATAATAATATTCGATTCATTTGCAATTATGCAAACAGCCTCTTTAAAGCCATGTTAGTAGAATGACACCGTCATTCTTGCTCGTGTGTTGGCACGTAAACAGAACTGCATATATATATATATATATATATATATATATTTATTTATTTATTTAATTTCAGCGAGATCGTATTTCGGCGGGGGCCAAAAACAAAGCGAAACGCAATCCTCGAGATATGCGGCAAGTGCTCAATAGACTAAAAGAAGACCAGAGCAATTAACATACGTCAGATAAAAGGCCAGATAAAATGAAAACAGTGGTCGTGAATCTATCAGCCACCGGAGCCAAAACAAACGAAGCAAGCTAAACAGGTTAACAAAAGAATTTACCTGGACCTCCTGGAAAGTGTTGGTAAAATCTAGTCGGAGGTTTCTGTGACTTCTAAATCAATTATACTGCCTGCTTTCGTTGTAAGCTTTTGGTATAACGATCGAACAAGGTAGCCATTTCGTCAACAGGTATTTTGTTCTCAGCCGGCTACGGGGTTCCAGTGCAGTAATTGTGACGTAATTACCCGACGTGTTTACTCTGCAAGGAGGGTAACCCCGGGTTTTGGTGGTTGCATTCAAAATGGTGGTTGTATTTCAAAAGTTGCAACAAAATGCACAAATCGAAGTAAGCTCTCAACCGGGTTGTTTTTAAATAAATTAAGCAATTAATCATCAATCAATAGAATTGTCTAATTGAATTAACTAATTAATTGTTAGGCCCAGGAGATTAGTACAAATATAATTTCAGCGAGATCGTATTTCGTCGGGGGCCAAAAACAAAGCGAAACGCAACCCTCGAGATATGCGGCAAGCGCTCAATGGACTAAAGGAAGACCAGAGAAATTAACATAGGTTATGAAGGCCAAATAAAATGAAAACAGTGGTCGTGAAGCCATCAGCCACCGGAGCCAAAACAAACGAAGCAAGCTTTAACAAAAGAATTTACCTGGACCTCCTGGAAAGTGTTGGTAAAATCCAGTGGGAGGTTTCTGTGACTCCTAAATCAATTATATATATATATATATATATATATATATATATATATATATATAGTAGTGAAAGAGTGACGAATAACAGGGGTCGGCTGTACAAAAGTGTTTTATTTGCAGTATTAACAATTGTTTCATTGATCAGGTGAGTCTAAAGACCGCTAATCACTCGTAGTTGCCGTACGTTAAAGCTTTTCATAGAACCTCTAACTGGATTACCTAAAACGATAACTTGTTATCCCATATATATATATATATGAAACTGGCCTCAGATCCTCAGTCGATATTGAAACAATTTTGTAAAGGTTATTTTATTTTCAAATGTGAAAGAGTTTCAAAAGAAGTAAAAAAGATAATAAATATATAAGGAGAGGTTATTTAGATATATAGAGTGACAAAGTAGAAATAAGGGAGGTATCTTTTAATTAAAAATAGTTCATGAAAATTAAATTGTTTGAAAAGACAAAATGCAGAAAATGCTCTGAACATTATTTCGTGGTACCACATTTGGATAATGAAATGGAAAAAATGAAATTTACAGCTCACAACCCAACAGGTTTAGCTTATTTTCTACGAAGTTGTATCTAATAGCAGGTGTTTCGGGTGTTTTAATGCTAAGAGCCTCAGTCTTATCACGAAAAACAGCATTTTATGCTCACGAACGCCCTAGGTAGGTTTAAAACCGAGATGATACATACAAATAGAAAGTTCAATGGAATGTATCTCACCTTCTGTCAAATTGAAAGGATATTTTATTCAATGTTTGATCTACCCCAAAATCTACAGAACCAGTGGGATTTGATTTCTATCCTGCGAAGGAGTTGTTGTAAGTCATTGTAACGAAGAATATACATGATCAAATCATAGGCTCCGTTTACTAATTGAATTGTAAAAGCATCTATGGTGATGATCTTGAAAACACTAAGATAAACCCCAGACTGTAGAAGATTTCAATATGTTTTGTTTCTGCTGTGTTGCAACGGATTGATGCAGAAATGTCAAAAACCAGTTTGAATTGAAATTTGCAGTGACCTCACAAATTCAGTCACAAAAAAAGTACTGAACACTTCCTGAGTAGGTGTAAACATATTCGAATCAACATGTTCTTCCTGTTAAATCTATAGGTAGAGATACAACCTTCCAAAACAAGTGGTTCTTCAGCTCATCCAACTTTGCATATTCCAATTTCTGTTGAGAAGTTTTGTGTGCTGTATTGATGTCAACAACAAAACTGTTCTTTCTTTTGTTAGAGTGAAACACCACAAATGTCGATAGATGAATATAAAACTATAACTAGCATATTTTCTTGTCCTGGCAAAAATAGTTCACCTTTATGTTGAACATTTCTTACAAAAATTCATAGGTAAAAAATTCATGGTGAAAAATTCATGGTGAAGATTTCTTACGTAAAATTCATAGGGCAGACCATCCAATTCAGGCAATTTGCCTCTTGTGCAGTTAGCCATCTCATCCCATATTTCGTCGGCCGTTATCAGCTTTTTGCCACACCCCGCCTCCTATGCTGAGAGCCATGGCGAGGCATCGAGGTAGGAACTGAAATCCATCCCGCGATCTGACCCAACATCGAGTCTGAACGAGTATCGATGAAAAAACCGTTTGGGATCAGGTACAGTGCAACAGTCGTCATCCTCCAAAGACCAAATTGTGGCTTTGTTGCTACACTGCGCCTCTGCCATACTCGATCTCATCCAACTGCTTTCGTCTCCTCGTGTCTAAGAGCATGCGCCTTGGCTCTGATAACGCAGCCTTCATGTTTCGCATTGAAAAATTCGTCGAGCGCCAATCTCATTGCAAACACATCGACTGCGATGCTTTCTCTAATGGCCACTTCTAGCTTCCTAACTAGTTCTCCCTCTAGTCTAGTTTTCTTTATATCTATTCCTTTATTAAATGTTATTGATTCTTCTCTAATTGCCCTTTTCAGAGCCATCTGTTGTTAACGATTGCCCACGTCAAAGCTCGTTTAACTAATTCACTAATTCGTTCTCTGTAATCTTTGCGCACAGGAAACGACGTGTTCAGCTTCCAGTAGCCGGATCTCTGTCTATGTAACCTCTCTAAGTCGATTGTACCGGTCACAAAGTTATAGCCTGTGTAGTCGACTACTCTGAATTATGGACAACCTATACTACACTTATCTATTTCTCAACAGAATGCCTTATCTAGATACGATCTGGATGACCCGATGCGGTTTGACCATGTCCACATTGGCACATCTGGGAAAGCCAGTCGGTAGCTGTTGCACAGGTGGAAGTGATGAACATGGTTGCGAGGCTTTTGCACCTTCCTCCCCTATAGGCTAGTCCCACACAGTCCCAGTGTGCGTCTGACAGTATTCCAGTCACCCACTAGTACTAAGGAGCGGGACGTTCCAAGGACGTTCTCCAGCCGCCTGAAGAAATCAGGCCTTTCACCCCTGTAGAGTCATATACAGACACTAGCATAAAAACATGTTCTTCGCTGCTGGTCATGTCTAGCACTACCAACTTACCCTCTGGGTCCAGAAAGATGGTCCGTATCTTGAGATCCAAGCCTTCTCGAAACAACACACCGACTCCGCCTCCAGATCCCGGACGGTTTGGAAATGCTTACACCCCATGGGTGAAATGACACTTGCCTCCAATATTCATGTCTCATTGATGGCCACCACATCTATGTTCAGTGACCTGAGCAGATGGCCTTGCTTCCAAAACGACGCCAGTCCGCGTGCATTTATACAGACGATCCTGAGAACAGCCATTTTAAATAAAGAGGAGAAAAGGTGATAAGGGATTACTTACCTCATTCATGAGGGAAGTGGAATGGTGGTCCTTATTTCATGCGAGATGGGTGCACCTCCACAAGAATGTCGGAATATATGTGTTTTGATAATGTGGTGCGGAAATCCGCAATTTTGTTGGGGAATTTTGTATTTGAGGTAGTGTATGATTTTATGTGATGTGTATGTGTATGATCTGTATGTAGGCAGTGTTTTTTTTTTATTTTTTTATTGGCAATGTATTCCGTTTCTGTCATTGAGGTGCATTACTTTGTGGGGGGTTGTGTGTGTTCATGGCTGCGTAATTCGTGCGGTTTATTTTCTTTAGATGGGTTTGTGTTTGTTGTTGTTGCGGTTGTGGGTTTAGTTGTATCATAATAATAATAATAATTTTAATTGTCCCCGGCGTCGTCATCATTCTGATCATGAACAGCGTTCTAATTTTACATCCCATTATTTCCATGTCTGCAGGGCCTGTGATTACCACAGCATATCTTCCCTCCTGTCTCTATGCATATATAAGTGCGAATGCATTCACACGAGTGAAAGTACACAAATGTCCATACGTGATAACCTAGCTCCGTTTATATTCATAAATCAAGGCATAATACTCTCGCTACTCTTGCGTATTCATCTGTGTAAATGCAAGAGGATGTTTGCCACATAGAAAAGGTACGAATATTCTCAAACTTTTAATTATTTCTTTTGTTTCAAAAGGAAAGAAATTGTTTGAGAGGAATCAATTATTCATATTTTCTCTTCTTCGCTGTCAATTATACACACACACACACACACACACACACACACACACACACACACACACACACACACACACACACACACACACACACACACACACACACACGCACAGCATCACACACACGCGCGCGCCCACACACGCGCACGCACACACACACACCTCCCTCTCTCTATATATATAGAGAGAGAGGTGTGTGTGTGTGCGTGTATATATATATATATTTAATACATTAACAGAGAAAGCCTTAAGCAATACTCCGACCGGCTTCCGTCTCACTCAACAAACATTAGGATATACCTTAGTATAATCCAAATTTTACGTTTGGGGTGCTAACTATATGTATTTTGCGGATAGCCAGTTGTATTATTTTATATGAGACATAATTAAAATACATCTCCCTTTATATATATATATATATATATATATATATATATATATATATATATATATATATATATATATATATATATATAGGTGTGTGTGTGTTTAGATATTGCTTTTGTTATATTCTGCAATTGATGTGCTAGCATTAACAATAGGTGAACTGATTTCATAATAGCATATTCTTTAGCTGACATACATTTAGAACGAAAGATATTAATATTTGTACCAATTGTTTCTTCTTCTTCTTCTTCTTCTTCTTCTTCTTCTTTCGTGTAAAAATATGAAAACGACGATCATGTAAAATTAAAACGAAAGGAAATTCCCAAATGGGGATGATCCCAATAACACCGCTGCCACACTCACTGTTGTGACAAGTGTCCCCTGACAGTTGTACGCCTCCAATCTACAAATCTACAGACGAATACTAAAAGTATACTCTTTCATTCGGACCATGCTCACCACCCTCACCCACCTTTCAACAAACTGAACTGTTAGGCAACAACCTCTCCGCTCTGGTTTATATCACATCTTGAAATGCATCAGTTCGTATAGTTGAAGCTTCAACTTCAATTTAACTAATCTGGGGTGTAAGGGTGGGGGCTGCATATATCATGTTCACTATCTATAACTCCTCCATCTAGATACTACTAAAACTCTGTGATTGTGTGCTTGTCTGTGATTTGTGCTTGTCTGTAATTTAATACAGCCAAAACGGCGCATAATGGGAAAATACTTTAAAAGGAAGTTGCCCCTGAAATGGGAATACAAATGGAATAAAACAAGGTTCGCGTAAATCGGAGCACTGGTGTTTTTCCGGGTACTTTCATAAATAGGCAACATTTCCGTGATAATTAATAACCCTCTCAATATATATTATAACCCTCTATCTTTCTATATATTATAGCTCTCTTTCTTTCTATATACCATAGCCCTCTATATACCATATATTACTACCCGTGACCCAGTTTACTATAAAATCATTATTATCCATAGAAAAAGAAATTGGTTTTGTAAATGTGTTTTATTTTAAGATGCTTATTACTAGTTTTCTATATGACATTTTTAAAATTATTAATTTCTTTATTATTCGCTAATTTTGCATTTCATAACCTGGCTAACAGTTTTATCGCAGTTTGAAAATGTTATCTCAGTTGTTATATGATTTTCTCAATAGCGTCATGAAATTCTAAGTAAGCACATTTGCAACATAATTTACATTTCTTTTCGTGAGTGAATGCAGGATAAATATGAACAAATCAATTCACATATGAAGTGGTAAAAAAATTCTCGGTAGAGCTTGATAACAGAAGCTCTTCAGAGAAGAAATCACACTCGATAAGTCTTCCGGCACTTAAATCCTTACACTCTAAGAGGGGAAGATCGCATTCAGCTATGATTTCTGGATGGCCTTTTGCTGACCCGTTTTAGCCACTTGGATATAGGTGACTAGTCTATTTTAACCTTATGGAAATTTTGTTGACAAGATCTAACTGTAATTTCTTCCCTTGTTTCTGCTTTCAAACTTATAATCAAACACTTTCTTGAATTTAGAAAAGTAACGTCGGCAGTCATGGTATTAGTGAAACACCAACAGTGTCATCGCTACCACCAACACTACCACTATGACTCACACTTAGTGTACGTCAAAATACAAATATTATATCCTCAAACAGTATAGAGGTCGTTTTTACTCCTTCATGACCTGATCCAGCTGATAGTCCTCTCCGCTGCCTCTAGTACCTTTAGAACTTTGCTCCTGTTCTTTTCAGAGACTGGTTTGTCGCCAAAGGCTCTGGCTGCAACTTCTATAGCGAGAAATTTGACCTCCCTCAGGCTAACTGGCGTATTTTTCGATCTTGAACTCACCTCCTTCGTCTATTCTATTTTCAAATTTCACGGTAGCTTCAAACAGAATTAGCTGCTGTGAAGAATTGGAATGGAGTACAATATCTGGTCTCAAGCCACTCTTCCTGATGATTTCTGGTTGTTTTGTTGATCCTGGGAGTTTTGCTCTGCACTGGCAATTATTCGCACTATCCAGAAGACTTCACTCCTGTGCTCCGTATGGCTTAGCTGTTTCTGGCCATAATTTGACGAGATTTGTGCATGCGGGGCATGGAAAACCTTGTGTGATTGCTTGCAACAAGAAAGTAGCCTTTTTATTCACAAATGAGGCCCAAGTAATAGTGTTAAGCAGAGTGGGGAATTAAGTCTGTCACTCAATAATAAAACATTCTCTCCGGTAGGATTTTATTGTTTTCATCGAATTTCCCTGATAAACATTTATTCGCCCCGAAGCTGTAGTAGATGACGCTTGCACTGTAGACTACTGAAGATTATCGACCCACAATGCGCATCTAAGTTGTACATTTATTTGCTTAGAATTTGTGACAACATTCAGTTTCCAGCTTTCTGCTTCGAGCTACTTAAATCTATCTAGAACTGTTAATCTGCTAATTATGGAGGGGAGTTCCACTTTGATCACTCAATCTGCTAGAAATATCAGCCAACTTTCTCACTAACAACAGCCTGCCTTCATTAGAGAACGAAGCATAGATTGAATAATATAGTATTAGTTTCCTTAAAATGATAGAAAGGAAACCGCATAAATGCCACCTATTAGATCATTGTAACCCGATTCTAATCTATAACATAGAATTGTTAATATGGAGTATTTTTAGTCGTATGGAAAGAAAAGTTTTTCGAATATCCTCTGCCAATTCACCAGATAAATAACCCATTAGATGTATTGCTATGACGATTATAAACGACACTTGACTCTCACTAGATGTTTTATGTAACTGCGAAGAAAGTAAATTATTGAATCGGTCGTTAGCTCCTGTGAGCTACATGGCAGCCTACAGATGCCACTCCGTAAGAAAAAGAAAGAGATATAGAGGAAGTATCGACCCCAGTGCCAGACTGGTACTTTTTTTATCGACCCCAAAATGATGAAAGGCATAGTTCATAGTCGAGCTCCGCGGGATGTGAATTCAAAGAGCAGAGAGCCGGAAAGTACACTGCAAAGTATTCTATTCGACGTTCCAACGACTCTTCCAATTCGCCGTCTTCTAATCTATCATAAAGAATCTTAAAGTTTTACTAGTGTTTCTTGCAATCCAAGGTTTTCCAGTTCTAGGCATAATCATTTACATAACACATGATCCATGAATAAAGTATTTTCAATAAATATTTAAATTCTAATAGTTGTTGATTATTTTGTGGCAATTGAATTTAGATAATAGAAATTTTCCACGTTTTTACATTGAATACCACAAATATGTTTGCAAATTATTTTTACATGTTATTTGAACATTTTAATTTGCTGTCACACAATATATAGTTTCTTTATTTCTTTATTTGAATCAATTTCTTGTTTTTTTTTTTTTGGGGGGGGGGTCATTGAAAGTTTAAGATATTAACTAATAAGTACCTGAATGTATTCGAATATTTTCACTTTGTATACAAAATGTTTTCAAAACATGCTTACTTCAAGAATGTATCATTGTTTCCATATTTGGGATGTATCAGAAAATCACGTATATATCTTATTTCATTATTTATTAGAAATAAATATCTTATCGATTACTGGAGGATATGAGCACATCTGGCCATAGTAGTGCAGAAATGTTTGTTACCGATCTACCGAATTAATACGCTAAAGACTATTGTAAGCATTGTAAGGAAAGACCGTCTCTCTCTCCTTTTTCTTCTTTGTCCCGTAACTCCTGACAGAGTCGTGGGGGCATCGTATTGAGATACGGCGTTTGTTGGACATTTTAAGCCTGGCGGAGCCCATCCCTCTCCAAGCCTGAGTACAGCAAATTTCTTTCAGAGTAAGATAGAAAGTGAGAGAGAGGAAATGAGAAAGAGATATAGAGAAAGAATTGACCCCAGTACTAGACTGGTACTTTTTTATCGACCACGAAAGGATGAAAGGCAAAGTTGACCTCGGCGAGATTTGAACTCAGAAAGCAGAGAGCCAGGACGAATACCATAAAGCATTCTATCCGACGATTTCGATTAAATATATTGTTAAAATAAACTTTTAAAAAATACTTAAAGGGTGAAATGAATTTAATTTGGCATTCTTTCCAGCCATCATATCTCTTCCTATTAATTTCTTCATTAAACAATATGAGTGATGACGAGTACAATGCATATATTATATTATACAATATTATATATATGTGTGTGTGTGTGTGTGTGTGTGTGTGTGTGTGTGTGAGAGAGAGAGTGTGTGTAATATTATATTATATTATACTGGCAGTATCGGTAGAGGGTCGGACGCCATGCTTTGACGCATAGAGTTACGGCCCTTGCCATTCTGAGTTCAAATCCTACCGAGGTTAACTTTGCCTTTCATCCTTATGGGGTCGATAAAATGAAGTACCAGTAATACACTGGGTAATTGCTGGCCTTGTGCCTAACGTAGAAACAATTATATATATATATATATATATATATATATATATATATATATATATATATATATATATATATATATATATATATATATATATATATATATATATATATATATATATATATATATATATATATATATATATATATATATATATATATATATATATATATATATATGTGAGTGTATGTGTATGTGTAGGGCGGTGGATTGGCAGTATCGGTAGCGGGTCGGACGCCAGCATAGTTACGTCCCTTTACGATCTGAGTTCAAATCCCGCTGAGTTCAAATCCCGCCGAGGTTGACTTTGCCTTTCATCCTTACGGGGTCGATAAAATAAAGTACCAGTAATGCACTGGGTAATTGCTGGCCTTGTGCCTAAAGTAGAAACAATTATATATATGTGTGTGTGTGTGTGTGTGTGTGTGTGTGTGAAATATTATATTATATTATACAATATAATACTGACCGTGAAATCGAAAGGAAGGGGTTGTTTGCAGAATTCTTAGAGTGGAGAGTAAAATGGTTTGTGACATTTGTTTCTGCTCTTTGATCTTTCCAGTAAAATAAAACATGGTTCACGTGGGTCGATGTAATTTTACCTCCTTCCCTGCTGTTGGCATTGTATCTAAATTAGAAATTATCTTTTTTATAAGAAAAAATATTTTGTTGTTTGGGTTTTTTTTACTATATGAACAATTTTAATATCAAATATTTTAATACTAAACGTTTATCGTGCGAGAGAGTTTGATCAGTTTAAATGGTTAGTTGTTTCTTCTTAATTTATTATGTGATATCTTGTTTCCAGCGATGCCTTTTATTTTTTATTATTTTAATTTTAATAAGAGTGGTGGATTGGCAGTATCGGTAGAGGGTCGGATGCCATGCTTTGCAGCATAGAGTTACGGCCCTTTATAATCTGAGTTCAAATCCCGCCGAGGTTATCTTTGCCTTTCATCCTTATGGGTTCGATAAAATAAAGCACCAGTAATGCACTTTTGTGCCAAAAATAAAAACAATTATTTTAATCTTAATAAACCAGGTATTTAGATAACTCCTTTTATATTTTGAGCTTAGATCCCACCCATCTCACCCGATTTAATGTCGATAAATTAGGAATTGGGATAATAAAGTATCAGGTAAAATTCGGAAATGGCGAAGAATACTGCATTGGCAACAATTATTTCACAGGATAGTTCATTAGTTTTGTAGGAGAACTCAATAATCTGAATTACCGTAGGAATAGAAGAGACTAACATTTGGAGCACAATGGGTTATACTTGAAAAATAGTAGTAGCGTTGTCGTTTGTACTAAAGGTAAATATATGGAAGGCCTTAGATTGCGTTGCTTACGCATTGCCATTGCCCATCGATTGAAACCAGTATTAGAAGAAAATAATAAGAGAATCTCAGTGAAGATATCATGAATCCATAAGACAGTGAATGTCCTTTTCTTACCTACTTAGTGACACACGTGATATATTGGCGGGTGTGTAACAGTGTCAGTATTAAGAAATTGAACTTCTATAACCATGTGTTAATAGTAAGGATGATATATTGGTGTAGTAGTAGTTTCATTAATGTAATAGTTTTTACATTTGCGCACTGTGTAGCAGCTTTAAATGTATGATATAATTAATTGCAATTTCTCTGCAAAGTCATTTAATTTCCACTAACGCATTTCCTTTCGAAAGAACAATAAAGAAAAGACAGAGACCAACTCTAAAATAGCATTCCAGGCATACTGCAAAGGAGATTATTGTTTTACGACATTGTATAATTATCTAGAATTAGAATTCAATGTTTACTACATTAAATATTTAAACACTAACTTAATTATTGTTTTTTCCTGTTCATGAAGTTTTTGAATAAATTATTATCTAAAATATTCTAATTTTCTATACCAACTAATGCACGGGGTTGTACATTTATATATTAGTTCTCCCACCACTATTGCGGCAAGGAAAGTGATGAGTATGCTTCATTGGGGATGTATAATAAAACCGAACCATTTCCGAAGTTGTCTCCCTTACATGCCGGCCGACATAATCAGAACAATAAGTCATTGAAAACATGTCTTTTTATCACCAGGCTTTTTTTATTTGTTTCAAAATATCGTTAATATTCAACCTTCCAATGTAACATGGAGTGCTTGTCAGAATAAGACACAATGCCATCCGCAAGGAATAATACCGCTGGAATAAACACATGGAATGCTCATATTATTGAATATTTAATACGCATCAGCATTTCTTCTTCTTCTTCTTCTTCTTCTTCTTCTTCTTCTTCTTCTTCTTCTTCTTCTTCTTCTTCTTCTTCTTCTTCTTCTTCTTCTTCTTCTTCTTCTTTTTCTTCTTCTCCTTCTCATTCCTGAGAGGGCCATGGGCGCAGAATTCTCAAAGACACCTTCCAGCGGGTCCTGTCAGAAACAACCGTCTCCAATTGATCCGGCTGGATCCCTAAGCGAGACCAGCCAAGCTCATCGATGTAATCCAACCATCTTGCTCAGAGTCTACCCCTGGGTCTCTTGTCGATTCTTTCCTGAGACATTCTAGCCTCACGCCAATAGTATCGGAGCTGTGATCTCTCAATTCGGAGAAGTAGTGGCTCTACCTGGAGTGACGCTCTGCTCTCCAAGTTACGCACTTTCTCGTGTAACGCTAGTCCATAGACCATTCAGAGAAATCTCATTTCGGCTGCTTGTATTTGTGTTCTTTCGGTCAATACACAAGATTCATTTCTGTTTTCTAATAATTAAAATAGTTTATATGATTTATTAATTATATCAAACTTTGAACAGGCTTAAAGTATCCGAGGGTATGAGAACAACACAAGAAAAAGCTAGATTGCGGGATCCAAGCTGTTGATAACATGATAATGATATTAAAGATCAACACGAAGAATCTTGTTAAGACCTACCCATTAAGACTTCGGCCAAGTACAAACCAAATGAGTTGTTTAGGACAGAAATGACAATCTATTCAGAGACATAGAGATCAGCTGCCTGGCAGATGACTAGAATGCTTTTAAAATCAGTGAGAAACGGGCTTTATGGTTAACAGATACAAAATCTACAACTTCTTTACCCAGATTATAAAAGTGCAGGTATGCCTTTAGATATTAGTAACATTTGTTGTGTAAGGAGCTGTTAGTGGCAGTCTCGAAACATTAGAATAGTCAGCTTAAGTAATTCCTCAGCCAATAAACTCTTTTCAAAATAGGATTCTCAGCAAAATATTAAAAATATAGAAAACTTTTCTAAAGCTTAGCCTATGGTGCTTGGTTTTATTCAAATTCCAGCGATAGAGGTTGGAGGCTTTCATACATACATGTTGATTGCTACTTCGTATCAGAAGAGTGCTATCCCTTCATTGAACATTACACGATCATGTGCACGTATATGACTTTTAAGACCAGCTTTTGTTTTGCAAGCACGTTCACAGATGTGGCACTTGAACTGTCTGTCTTCTGAAGTTACATACATACATGATGGCTGCCCCCTCGTTATCGAGTATGGCCATTGCACGATATACCATTATTAATAATTATTAATTAATTCTATCGAGCAATGCCTGTGTGTCAAGATATTTTTTAAAGTGAGGAAAGACTGTGCACTGAGCCAATCCCACTCTATGAGCGACAGTAGCTATAACCCGAAAAGAAGAAAAGATCAACATCATCGGTAACTACTGAGCCGCAGGTTTTATATCGGAGTTACCCCAGTTTCCTGAGTTGCCTGCTCCTAGAAGAATGCCCTGACAAAGGCTAGGAGTCCTTCACTCCCAGTGGTTTAACCGGACGATCGGGTGTCCAGCCCTACTATTTCTATGTCCCCGTGCATATGTACATGCGTATATACATATTTACACACTTTTGGATGGCCGTTGAATCTTATGAGTTCTTCCGCCCTACATACATACATACATACATACATACATACATACATACATACATACATACATACATACATACATACATACATACATACATGTTGATGGCTGCAACTCGATTTCGAGTAATGCCATCGCTTGATACTTAAGCATGAGCATCACTGATGTGGCTTTTTAGTCCTGCTAGGGACTTGCCTATGGCCAGCAATAACATACATCGCAACAAATGTAACATACCAAGCGATGTCTGCGCTTGAAGCTTTTTTAAGTGAGGAAAGGCTTTGCACGAGGCCAATCCCATTCTCTGAACATCGAATACATTTGCACAAAATGAAGAACTGGTCTACATCATTAGATACAAATGAAGTCATAGGCTTTATACCAGTGACTTTCTCCGGGAGAGATGTCTTAATGAAGACTAGGAGTCTCTCGCTCCTCTAAAAAAAAACTTTATTGGATGACCGTTGACTCTCCTGAGTTTCTCCGCCCTTTGACGAGTTTTGTTTTTCATCCCACATCATGTCCAAAATAACCCCCTGGTGTGGTTGCCGGTTTAGTCGACCATGAACAGGTTGTACTGAGTTACATATTACTAGTAGCACCGAAGAGCGAGCTGACATGCATACATGCATACATACATACATACATACATACATACATACATACATACATACATACATACATACATACATACATACATACATGGTGGCTGCCAACTTGTTTTCGAGTACGGCCACTACTTTATATCCATGTAGGAGAACCCCTACCGATGCGCTGAACGAGTGTGACTTTTTAGTCCAGCCAGCGACTTGAAAACTCTGGTACAAACACTACACTTGTGACAATTATTGACACATAGTGCTGGGCCCATGGTAACATGTGACAACAAGTGCAGAGAGATCTCCAGATATAAAGCAATGCCTGTGCCGTGAAGCTTTTATAGTGAGCAAAGGCACTGCACAAAGCCAGTCCCACTCTCTTAACCAAGATGATATTTACCAAAAAGAAGAACAAGTCAACATCATTGGATACCATCAGGGCTGCAGGTGTTATATCAAAGTTTTCCTTCTCCTAGAATTCTGCCTTGACAAAGGCTAAGGGGTCATCTCTCCCGGTGATTTTGGATGGCCATTGACTCTTAAGAGTTCCTTTTCCCTTTGACAGGTTTTGTTTTTAGTCCTGCAAGATGTCCAAAGTCACCCTCCTCACCAAGAAACCTTGGTGGGGTTGCCAGTTTAGTCGCCAACGACACTGTACGATGCAATCTGTAGAAAAGATATCCCCGACAATAAACACATTAAAAGCAACAGCAATGTGGAAGACATACATATACATAATATGAAAGAGTAGTGGTGGAATGTTCCAGTAAAAAAAAACAATAAAATGCAGGCATAAGAGACCAGATATAATGATATGGGACAAGTAAAAGAAGGGATGCACAGTAATGGAAGTTAGCTGTCCAGCAGATGCGAATATAATATTACAGAATAGCGAAAAGGAGAAAATCTATGCAGAACTAATGAGAATTCTACAGATACTCGACTCTGACTATACCTTCAGAAACTGCCTCAGTACAAATCTTGAGAAGCTGGGCTTCACAGAAACAGAAAGAACATGACTAGTTAGGAAATTACAAGTACACTCCATTAATGGAACAGTAAAAATATGTAAAGCATTCCAAAACGTCTGCATCTAATAACTGCATATAGACTTGTACAGATACAAAGCATATGCACATGCACATATTACTCAATACATACACATCCACATATACAATAACATCATCCATACCTGCACACACATGCATGCATGCAGACATGCAGACATATCTACCTACTTGATATTGTGTAAATTCCAATAAGAGAGTCTTGTGTCTATGTTAGAAACCGATTCTCTCTCTCTTGCCAAAACTTTGTGAAATTATAAAACCAGAAGAACATGCATACATACGTACAACTAAAAACATAGATAGATGTATAAATTCTCCGATATTTTAATACAGTATATACTAATGCAAGATATCTAAATATATATTATTAAAGATTCATATATGTAGTAGTGTTTAATTATGAGTTAACTTCTCTCTCCCTCTTTATGTCATTTTTATGTGGTAACTTACTATTTAAATAGTAACATACATTTTTATATTGTAGCGTCCTCTATTCTCAAGAGCTGTCCTATTCAATAGTATTCAATTGTAGAAAAGACGTCCATTCTACATGGTTAAGTAGACAATTATCTGACCTCTCTTCCGAAAGGTCATGTCGGTGGCTTGAAACTGACACAAGAAATATTCTATACGCATGCCAAAAACACATGTTAGATAAATAGACTAGAAGCAAAAGAAAAATAACGAAACGATAATGTAAAACCGAACTGATTGATATTTTGGAAGAGAGAATTGCGTTTGGTGGTTGACAATGGGGAAGTGAAAACATTTTAGAAAAGAGAAATAATTGTTTCTACGTTAGGCACAAAGCCAGCAAGTAACACAATGTATTACTGGTACTTTATTTTATCGACCCCGTAAGGATGAAAGGCAAAGTTAACCTCGGCGGGATTTGAACTCAGAATCACAAGGGCCGTAACTCTATGCGTCAAAGCATGGCGTCCGACCCTCTACCAATACTGGAAAAATAATTGTTCCTACTTTAGGCACAAGGCCAGCAATGACCCAGTGCATTACTGGTTCTTTATTTTATCGACCCTGTAAGGATGAAAGGCAAAGTCAACCTCGGCGGGATTTGAACTCAGATCGTAAAGGGGCGTAACTATGCTGGAAAGCATGGCGTCCGACCCTCTACCGATACTGCCAATCCACTGCCAATCCAATACTGGAGAAATAATAGCGTGCAATAATAAATAGTAAACACAGCGATGCAGGAGAATTTTTGATATAAAATGTTCGCATCATATCGTTGTTATTGTTTAGTCCCCTTCGTCAGGCCTTTATCAATCAGTTTTATTATCTAATACGTTCCTATCGTGACCATCCTGTCTTTCTTCTTTCAACTACAGAATAACTAGCGCTGCATTACCAAATTTATGTGAGTTTTTTCTTAAGACAGCAGTTTGTAATTGGAGCGGAATTCAGCTGCTATTTCCAACAGATCAGGGGATCTTATTAAAAAAACCTTTGTTATGACCACGTGCGTCGTTTTTAAATAGCGAACAAAATTGTTGTTTCATATATTGGAGTAATGATGTATCGGTGAATTGTGAACTTCAGGAAATCTTGTTTCTCTTCAGTAATCTTACCTCAGCTGTTGATCTTCCCTATATTAACAGAATAAAATATTGTCAAAATTTTCAAAAAAAAAATACATTAAATATTTAGTATTTTAATACTCGTCCAATAACACTTTCTTAATGGACATCACTTTTAGAAGTTTGTTATTGTTGCAAGGCCTCGGCGGACAGAATAGCAAGCCCGTTACCCTGTACGATACTGTTAGAAATGCGGTAAAAGTGTCAATTCACTTTAAGTGTCTCGTTCTTGCATCAAGCGATCTCCATTCCCAACGCAGTAAGTATGATGTTGGCTCTGGGACTTAAGAGACCAGATGTGTTCAACGATAAATCTATTGGAGAAGCGCCAATAGTTTGTCATCTTGCGATTTTCACTATGAATGATACTTATTTCACCAGATTGTCGCTTGAGAAATCATTGTGTACTTGTTATAAAATACATTGACTTCATGCCTACTTCAAATACAATTATTTGAACTACGTGACAATAGTGCTAATGCATAGACTATTTAATCACAATAATTGCCATGATTCACAGATTTCACTTTAAACTCCAATGAAGTCTACTTTCATAAGTCCGAGTATATAATAAGATATCAGATCTCAGCACTATTACTTTCCCCTACCATAAGTAAGTATTGTTAAAGAATCAGAAGCCGATGGTTTCTATCAGAATCCTAAGTATATATATATAACGTATCTGAATACTAATATTTTACTTTTTCATAAGTAAGTATTGTCAAGGAATCACATGCTGGTGGCAGGCTTAAATGGTTGAACAATGGATAATATGATGTTCAGCATTTAATTACATATATTTAGGGTCTGGTTCCTTTAGAGCAGAAGTATTTGTCTTTTTCATCTTTTTGGAATCTATGACATTAGTAATATGGCGCATATAATCGATTATACTGCTCTTCCCAATTTCTATTAAAGGAGCACAGTAATTGGAATCGATAATCTATCAGTGTATTAACTTAGTTATTATGGATTTGTCTACTATTTCTCGGTAAACGTTAGACGCCCTTCATCCCTCATATTTCAGTGAACGCACACAAGCTCTGACAACGCCACCTTCGTGTACCATGTTGAAAAATTGGTCGAATGCCAATCTTGCTCCCTTTCCTAAATGCCTCTTCTCCCTTCCAGACTATCTCTCCGGCTACTCTAGTTTTTTATATCGTTAGTCCTTTACTAAACCTTAGGGATTTTTCTCGAGTGACCCTTTTCATGGAAAACCACCCTTTTGAGTTGATGATACTACGCCTCAACGCACGGTTAACTTCTTTGCTAATCCGGTAACCGTACAGATCACAAATTGGTGGTCTGTATAGTCAAGTACTTTGAATTTTGGACATTCTAAGTTTCTTCCTTTCTACTGCTCTACGAAATAACCTACCTAGATACGATCTGGATGGTCTGATGCGGTGAGCTCAGGGACTTATTAGCGCACTCGAGAAATCCAGTCGGTATCTGTCTAACAGTTTGTAATATCTAAGCAGGATTCGAGATTTTGCACACACCTTCCATATTTTTCCTGACCATTTTATGTTCTGAATTCAAATCCTGCCAAGTTGAACTTCCCCTTTCCTCCTTACGAAGTTGATAAAATAAAGTGCCACTAGCATACTGGGGTCGATTTAATCGATTTTCCCCCGCCCCTAAAAATTGCTGGGCTTCTGCCAAAATCAAAAATAATTATTATTACTATTATTATTATTATTATAGTTGCATTTATCACCAAGTCACAACCAGTGACCTCAAGAGACAACAAGGTCCGCCATGTTCAAGAAAGAACATACATACACACACACATGCATCTTTAGGTGTTTAGACTTGTGATGTACTTATATTGACAGAATCTTCCTCAGTATATGGGCAGTTCCCATTAGTACTATCTTTGTATTTCTCCTATACGCGGGTTTCCTGGGATTTGCGATAAGTAATCATTAGACCCCTTAGGTATCATTGGTAGAGCGCCTACAACCACTGGTAATGTTTTAGTTCTCAATGTCCAGATTTTTCCAATTTCTATCTCCAGGTCCTTATACTTGCTCAATTTTTGAAATGTTTTTATAGATACATCCTTGTCTATTGGAACGGACATATCAATTAGCAGGCATACCCTCTTTTTAAAGTCCTTCAGTATTATATCAGGTCTATTTGCTTCTATTTTTCGGTCTGTTTTGATGCTAAAGTTCCACAAGATTGAGATGTGATCTTTTTCAAGTATGGGAGGTGGTTGATACTCCCACCAATTCTTTTGATGAGGCAGGTCAAAATGCTTACACATTATCCAATGTATGTATTATGCAGCTCTGTCATGCCTGTTTAGGTATTCGGTTGGAGCTATAGGACTGCACATTGAAATTATATGATCAATGGTCTCTGGTTCTTTTTTACATACACGGCATAATGGGTTGCATCCATTTTTTATTATGTTGGCTTGGTAATTTTTTGTTGGCAGACACTGATCTTGTGCTGATATAATCAGTCCTTCAGTCTCAGATTTCAATCCAGAGGATGCCAACCACTGATGGGTTAAAGTTTTGTCAACATCATGATTGTTATCTCTTTCTGGGTATTTTCCATACAGAGGCTTTTCTTGTCATTTCTTAGTCAGTTTCTGTAGCAGTTCTTTCTTTGCAGTTACCTGCTTTGCTTTTTCTGTGTTTTCCATTTCAGCAGTAAATGGGACTTCTGAAATTAGTAGTCCATTACTGTATCTTTGTGCATCTTTTGTAATGGAGTATGATCTTTTGATGCTTCCGTGTTTCAAAACGACTTTGATCATCCAATCATGTGATTCCCTTAGATATGTAGATAATCCAATTGTTGCAGTTTTCAACACAATATCTAACTGGATTAACCCACGTCCTCCTTCTTTCTTAGGGAGATATATTCTATCTGTATCTTCCATAGGGTGATGCATTCTGGGCATGGTTAAGAATTTTCTAATTTTTGTATCGAGCCTACGGATCTCTGTACTTGACCAGTTGATGACATTGTAACTGTAGGTTACTACTGGTACGCCAAGCGTGTTTATGGCATCGATCCTATTCCTTGCATTCAATTCCGTTCTTAAGATTGCTCTTAAGATTGCTCTTACTCTGCGGTAACATTCCTTCCTTATCCTTTCCCTCATTGTCGAGTGCTTGATTCCGTCTCCTTCACAAACACCTAGATATTTGTAAGTTTCCTCTTGATCAGGTTCTCTTATCACATTCCCCCGATCAAGATTAATGTCTGAACTTTTCAGCAGCTTTCCTCTGGTGAACGTTGCTTTGGCGCATTTATCTAGTCCAAACTCCATTTTAATGTCATCACTGAACTGCTCCACAGTGGATAATAGCCCTTGCAATTGTTCATCATTTTTTGCAAATAGTTTCAGGTCATCCATGTAGAACAAGTGATTAATGGTTTTGTCATAGACTTTATATCCATGTTTTGTTTCATTGAGCACTTTACTTAATGGTATAAGTGCGATGCAGAATAAAAGCGGTGATAAAGAGTCACCCTGAAAAATTCCACAATTAATATTAACTTCTCCAGCTTCCATGTGATTCCTTTTCACTATTCAAAAGGAGTGTTGTTTTCCATGTCTTCATACTGAATGACAAGAACCTCCTGACAACGGGAGATATTTTGAAAATCTCTAAACATTTTTCAATCCAACTGTGTGGCAAACTATCGAATGCTTTTTTATAATCTATCCAAGCAATTAATAGATTTTTGTGTCTATTATGATAATCTTCCAGTATCATTTTGTTAACCAAAAGCTGATCCTTTCAGCCATATGAACCTCATTTTCACCCTTTCTGCTCATTGGGAAATAGGTCATTTGTTATCAGGTGGTCATATGTATATTCAGTTAGGACTGATGTTAAAATTTTATACATTGTGGTCAAGCAAGTTATCGGTCTGTAATTTTTGGGATTGTTTGTCTCATCATTCTTCGGAAGCAGGAATGTAATGCCGTTAACTAGCCATGATGGTATCTTTTCTGGCTCCTTAACTAGTTCATTGTAAAGTTGGGCTAACAGCTCATGAGACTCTGTGAAGGCATTTATCCAAAAATTTGGTATTTTGTATTTTCCTGGGGATTTCCATTTGCTGGTTTTTCTAAGAGCCAAACGCAACTGTTCAATTGTTATATTTTCTCATATTTGTTCCTCAAGGTGAGCTGTATCTTTCATTTGTCTGTCTATCCATGGGCATGTATATTATGAACTTTTTCTTCGGCCCAGATCTTTTCCCAGAATTCTTGCACTTCCTCCTTGGGTGGTATTGATTTAGCAGTTATTGTTGACTTGCCAATTTTTCTCTAGAAGTTTCATTGGTTGTTTTTGAACATATTATTGTCCTTATAGAATCTAGATCGTTTTTCAAAGCGCCTTATACGAGCAGCTTTGGCCGACACTTTTTGCTTGATTATTTCTATCAGCATGACTATGTCACTTGTTGATTTTATACTGTATTTTCTTTTCAATTTTCTAAGTTTAGTTTGTTTAACATGTTCACCTCCTTTATAGTTTGTTAAAATTTCTATGTCAGATCGGAGAAGGTTTATTTGGCGATTGATGTTCTCTTGCCAAGTAGATTTATTGTGGGAATTCCTTTGTTTTTTCATTTTCACTCCACATAAGTGAGTGGTGACTTTAGCCGATGCATAATAGAGATGATTTAAATCTGTAATGTTTAGTTTGTTTGTGATGATAATGTTTTTGAGAATTATGTTAGTCTTGTGTATTATCTTTTGGTTCTGTTTGGAGTTCTGGATCTTAAGGAGGGTGTCTCGTTCCCCCATGTCAGATTCTTTCATTTTCATCCATTCGATCATAATTTCAACCTTCAAGTTGGCAAGTTCATTCTCATTCATTTCTTTATCATTTACGATCTCATTGTTTTCATTTTGAGTTTCATCTTGAGCATGCACTCCCTCCACTTTTTCGATCCTTTCTTTAATTTGTTCTGTTGTCAATGATTCCGCCCCAACCCTGGGGTTCGAAGTGTTACACTTTACCTCGTTTTCACTGACATGTTTCATTTTCCCTTCGCTGACTTTGTGCTAATAACTTGATCTGATCAATTTCTATATGTTAGTAACTTTTTTTTAACAATATTTCTTCGTATATTGGCTAGTTTGTTACTGTCAATATAGCCTCTGTTTTCGGGATGTTTCTTTTTCCAGTTTATATATGTCTGTTCTGTATTCGATATATTTTATGGGTAGTACATGGCAGCGTAGAAAGCCTCAAGGACTTCTTTATTGTCTTCCCTTGACCATTATTCTCTCTTTTTCTTTGGATTTCTTGGTGGTGAGCTTGGAGGGCCAACAGTAGGAGTATTCCGGTTATGGGAGGTCTCCAGCTCCGAAGTGATGGGAAGGTTTGAACCATTAGCTAATTTTTCGACCCTAGTCTGGTTCCTCTCTGAGGGACGCGGCCCTTTTTGAGCCGGGTGACTGCCGATCCGGTATGAGATTTTATCATTTGACATTTACTTTATTTTGTCGCGTTTTATCCTTAACCGCCAAGGGGTAATCATTTCGTGTTACCACTTCTAGGACGAGTGTCAACCAAGACTAGAGGAGTCGTCCTCCCCTAGAGACACGGCTATTCCCCGCCGGCCGCCACCCGGTATTTCTTGGTCACGAGTTTTCTGTTTTGTTGTTTTTTAAATTGTTATTATCATGAGTGGTTCCTTAATGTAAGCATTGCGTGGCTTAAGAATGAAATTATTATTAATAATATATTATACTTTTTGCTGAAGTTGCCTGTTATTGTTGTTGGCTATGTCGGTGGTGGTGCTGGGGCTTTTTCTATTGTTGGTGGGGAAGGGGGGACCCAGCAGTGCCATAGTGGTTGACGTTTGACCGAGTCACTAAGGCAGTCTATTTATATATTTTGCTAGCCTCTCCCTTGTCTAGTGAAACTGCCACCTACCCCTTTCTTAAGTTAACAGAATGTAGTGGGGGAATAGTGGTGGTAGCAATGAAGGAGTGGTGGCGGCGGTGATGGGATAGTGGTAACAATGATGGATGGAGTGGTGGCGGCGGTGACTATAGTGATGGCGTTGTCGTTACTGAGTTTTGTTGAATAGACTGTAGATAGTATGCGTTTGTTTGATCTGTGTATATATGCGGTTTGTCGCGTATGTTTAATATATGTGTTGACATATTAACCTAATATTTGAATTAAACATTTTGAGAAAACTTGAGATATAATAGTAATTATTATTATTATGTTGGGATTTGTAGTGGTGGTGGTGGTGGTGAAATTGCCGTTATCTGGCTGTTGTATTTAGTGTACACAGAGGGGTGATGGGATAGGTGGTGTATCTAGTTTGTGGTGTTGGTGAAATTGCTGTTATTTGGCTGTTCTATATAGTGTAGACAGAGGGGGTTTTCTTCCATTTATAGACATTTTTTTTTTAATATAAAATTTATAATACAAAATTGAATATTTGAGCGATATAACAGATATTATGGATCCGAATTTTCTGAGAGTTGAGTCTGGAGCTTTATGTATCATTTGTACTAAGAATTGTTATATCACAATTGTTTTAAATATATTAAAAATCCAAAACTTACGGGAGATATTTCATACCATTCTATCCACCACGTGCGTCTTCTTCCCTTCTTCTTCTTCTTATTATTATTATTATTATTGTTCTTTGAGTCTCAGTCATTGATGTTAGTTAACTGGAAAGTTTGTTGAAATGAATATCAAGCCACTACTTACAGCCTCAGATATTCAGGACGTATCGGAGGGTTCTTGCTGTTCCTAGCAAGCATGCCTTTTGAAGTGTTCCAAAAAGCGGGGCGGGGCCAATTTTCTTTAACCATCCCTGGAAACTTTTTGAGATAGTATCTAGTGCGCCTATGACAATCGGGACCACTTTGACTTCATGGCAGTTCCAAATCCTTTTTACCTCCCACTTTAAGTCCTGGTATCGGTTGATTTTCTCCCTCTCCTTCTCTTGCACTCTCGTGTCGAATGGGCAGGCCACATCCACAATCAGGCACGATCTTTTTTCCTTGTCCAAAACCACCAGGTCAGGTCTATTGTGTTCCATTTTCTTGTCCGTCTTTATTTTAAAATCCCATAACACCTTCACCTGATCGTTTTCTATCACCGACTCTGGCTTATGCTCATACCACTTCTCAGAATGTGGTAAATTGTTTACTTTTCATATGTGCCAGTGGATCACCCTGCCCATCATATCATGTCTCCAGCCTTTATAGTGAGTCTGGGCTAGGTGTTTACAATAGGATACAATGTGAGCCATAGTCTCCTCTCTCTCTCCACAGATCCTGCACAGTGGGCTAGCCTCCTCCTTGTAAATATGGTGTTTCAGCCACTTCGTTTTGAGGGCCTGCTCTTGCACAGCCATTAGCATTCCTTCTGTAGCCTTTTTAAGGTCTCCTCTTCTCAACCAGTTCCATGTCTGTGGATCTCTGAATTCCGTTTTCTTAAAGAAGGTACTATGAAGGGATATTTCATGAAGGCTGCTCTTTCTCCTTGTTGTTATTTCCTCCTTGGACTAGCCTGGTCTATTGTCGTCTCCTTCAGTACAATTCTGAGCATTGGCTCCTTACTATCGGTCACGTATTTGTGTAGGTTGTTTTTCTCCATCTGAACACAGTCTTCTATGCTGATAAGACCTCTTCCACCTTCAGATCTCCTTAAGTAGAGTCTATCGACATCACTCATCTTGTGGAGCATGTTGTAGATAGTCAATAGCTTCCTAGACACAGCTCGGGAATTTACTGCATTTTTGGCATTCCTACTGTTCAGATGTGACTTTAATACGCTCCTTACTCTCCGAAGGTATTCAGATCTCATCAATTCCTTTATTTTTTTGTTCTTGATGTCATCAGCCTCCAGAATACCCAATTACTTGTATCCTTCTTCAGTGTCAATTTCCTTTATCATCTCACCTCTTCATTAAAAGGACTCCACACTTATTAATACCAAATTGCATACATATATCATTGCTGAAAATACGGACAGTGTCAACAAGCACATCCAACTCCTTCTCACTCTTCCCGAAGAGCTTAAGATCGGCCATGAAGAGGAGGTGATAGATGGTAAGCTCTCCCTTTCCCAACTTGTATCCTGCTCTCACTTTTCGCAGTATAATGGTCAGGGGCATCAGGGCAAGGGCAAACAAGAGGGGACAGACTATCTCCCTGGAAGATAGGTCTCTTGATCTTCACGCCTCCCAAGGATTCTCCAGCTGATGTTAACTCTGTTTTCCAGGACTTCATACTTTTGCTCAACAACTGTCTGATGTTATCTGCCACCTTGAAGATCTCCAGGCTTTTGGTTATCCAAGAATGAGGCATCATGTCAAGTGCCTTTTTGTAGTCTATCCATCCCATGGAAAGACCAGTGTGTCTCCTCTTGCGATTCCTCATTACCATCTTATCAATAAGTAACTGGTCCTTTGTACCACGGGACTTCTTTCGGCATCCTTTCTGTTCGTCCGGTAACAAGTTGTTTGTGTGGAGGTGATGGTAGATGTCCTCAGACACAATGCTTGTCAACAGTTTCCACATTACGGACAGACATGTGATAGGTCTATAGTTGGTAACATCATTACTCTTTTGTCAACCACTCTGGTACCTCACCACTGTGGTACCTTTTGTCAACCACTCTGGTACCTCACCTGACATCAAGCAGTCATTGAACATGGTTGTCATTTTCGGGTGGAGGGATGTTACATTTTTAATCCAATACCCCTGCACACCATCTGGGCCTGGTGATTTCCAGTTGGTTACTTTTGGCCTGCCCCTTAAGAGTTTCAACTGTGATACTCAAATCAGTTTGTTGGTATGCCTGTTCACTTATCTCCTTTTGTTCTGTCTCAATCCACACTGCCTGGTCATTATGTTTAACATCCTGCTCCCATATTTCTCTCCAGAATGTCTTAGTTTGTTCCACCTCAGGGATCAAGTCGTTGCCTCTTTCTTTCCCTTCAAGCTGTCCAAACAACATCTTCTGGTTGAGGTCAAGCATGCGGTTCTGTCTATACTGACTGACTCTGCTCTCGTATCGCCTAATTTTTGCACTCTTTGCTACAATGCGTTGCTTCAGTTCCTCTATGATAATATTTAGCTTTTTCCTCCTAGTTTTGTACTTTATTTCCAATCTATTTTTAGTGTCTATGTTTTTTAGTGTCCCATTCAGTAGGGACTCAAGCTTTCCAATGTGATTTCTCATTTCCCTGATGACCATTCAGTCCTTTCTTCCACCAAGGTTCTGATCTTTCTTGTTTGTTGTTTCCTCTCGCTTTTATGCCAAGTAATTTCCTCACCGCATTTGCTGTTGCTTTGAGGATATTGTTGCACTGGTGAAGGCTCCTCGCCCCACGGTATGGGATGACTTTGTTTACCTTAGCTGTTGTTTCTTTTAACTTTTTCCTGCCTACAAATCTTTAGCTTCATAGGTTTCCCACCATCATTGTTCATTTCATCTACCACTAAGTTTAGGATATCAACCAAATCTTGTCCTAGCCCGTCAGCATTCATCTCCTCAATGGCCGTATCTTTGTTCCAGGTATTATTTATTTCAGCATTCAGATCATTGTCTGCTTCGGATGATTCCGTCGTTCTCTCAACCTCTTCACCTTCATTTCCCACTGGCTCGTTTGCCTGGCATACTCCACTCTCCATTTCCAACCTAATCTCTCTGCTCAGTTCCTCCAGTTCCAGCTCGCTTATCCACCCATTAGTTCTTATTACCCGATCCTGCCCGGCCAATTTTTGTTCATCTAATTTAAATAGACCAATCTCGTTCCAGATGTTATGCATCCGTTTCCTATAGCCTTTTTCCTTGCGGTTACACTTCAGGTAACATTGCATAACAGTTCTATTCAATTCTTTCGTCCAGTTGGTTCTGGTCCATTTCCTTCTTTTTCCTCCGACACCTGCAGTATTTGGTTGACAGCCAGGTCCCTGTTGCTGAGCCAGGGATCACCTGCAGGGTGAGAGTCTGCACATGACATTCCAGTCTCCACTTCACCGTTATTCGAACTGTTTAGGTTCGACATTGAAATACTCTTATCGAGGATTGGTGAATATATTTGGTTACATAATCACCGGTGATTTGCTCACCCTCGGTGATTTTAGGGTGGCACTATCACGCTGTAGACGAACATAAATAAACAAACAAACAAATAGGTAAAAAAAAAAAAAAATAAGCATAAGTTTCATTGTAATGTAATTTTTGAATGTCTGACTTAGTTTTTTTGCTTGTCTGTCTGTTTGTTTTTCTTTTCTTTTTTCTTTTCTTTACGTTTTTCGTTGCTGCTGTGCTGTTTTGATTTTGATTTTTTTTTTGATTTTTTTGACCGGCTCATCAAATCAGTCTATTTATATCTTTTGATGCCTTCCTCATTTAGTGTCTTAGCAAGAGGTAGTGGGAGAGAATAGCGGCGGTAGCGATAATGAGGCAGTGGTGGTGATGTGCTAGTAGTACTTAGCAGGAGGTAGTGGGAGAGAATAGCGGCGGTAGCGATAATGAGGCAGTGGTGGTGGTGATGTGATTATAGTACTGTAGTGATGGTGTTGAAGTTGAAGTAGAAATAGGAGTTGAGGTAACTTGACTAGAGTTTTTGGCGTGGTAGTGGTGATGGTGGCGGTGGTGGTGTTGGTGGTGAAATTATTTGCCGCCTGTCTGTCCACTTAGCCATTTTTCTCTTTTTCGACTATAACATTTCTGATCCAAAATTAAATATTAAATATTGGGGCCCTATGCGGTAATGAGATGCGTTGCCGCTTGCTGAGGGTCAAAACTGTAATCTTATATTTTATTTGTAATAAGAATTATTCTATCACAGTTGTTTTAAATAAGTAAAAATCAAAAACTTACGGGAGCGATTACATAACAATATATATCCACCATGTGCGTTTTCTTCTTATTCTTCTTCTTATTATTATTATTATTTTTATTATTATTATTCGGTAGATGGTCGGACGCCATGCTTTCCAGCATAGTTACGTCCCTTTACGATCTGAGTTCAAATCCCGCCGAGGTTGACTTTGCCTTTCATCCTTACGGGGTCGATAAAATAAAGTACCAGTAATGCACTGGATAATTGCTGGCCTTGTGCCTAAAGTAGAAACAATTATTTTTATTATTATTATTATTATTGGCGACCTACGTAGTAAATCGTATTATCGTGAGCTCCGCAAAGGTTTGCTATTTTCAGTTGTTTAAAATTGCCATTATTGGAAAATGTTTATTGTTAACTGTATATAAGTGCACATACATTGTTTTCTGAAAAGGGCACTCAAAACGATTGGGGCCTTGAGCCCAAAATTTAAACTTTTATAATTATAAAAAAACCCAAAAAACTTACAGCTGAACCCAGTAGCTGAGAGCCTTCCTCACAAACTAACACCTCACACCGACACCACCATTGTAAATATTACTACGTTTGCCAACACTAAAAATTTAAGCAGTAGCAATATTTTAAATTTGTCTCAGGCAGACATTCATTTCCAACATCACCACCACCCAACGCGCTAGAACTAGCACCAGCGCCTACACCATCCACCACGCCACAACCAAAACCTACGCCTGTGGAGGATTTTCCACTCCCCGACCTATCGCAACTGGAAACAGATTGTGAGGACGAGGAGTGGGAAACGGTATCAGGAAATAAGAAATAAAAAAGAAAAAGAAACCAAAAAAGAAAAAATCCTCCCCCCCCCCCTCCAAAATACAGAGGGAAACAAATAAACTATCAAACAAAAAGTTAGGACAGCTATGCCACCATCCACACCAGCATCACCAATCCCATCACCACAACAACCAATAGCATCACCATCATTAACACAACACCACCATCACCAACACCACAAAAGTCACCAAAAATCGAAACAGAAACAAACCCACAACAAACGCAAACAAAACAAAACAACCAAAACGATACACACTAAACAGCATTAAATTTGAACAACAACCAATTATTACACTACATCCAACACAACACCAGCATCACAGAAAAAGACTACACAACAACCCAAAAGTTCACACCACCTCCACACATACAAATCACTCGCATCACACAGAAAACGTACATGACACTGCTGTGGAGGGCTGGGCATGCCGTGGCTGATGATGCGCAGACACGCGCTCAGGCTACGACATCTCCACCTCTTCCTCGACGGTGATCCCAGCATTTTGTTGAAAGATGGGTGAGAGAGGCAAGTATGGCCCGAGTGAATGGGCCTACTCTGAGTATGTGTCTGTAAATTAAAGGTGGAAAACTGGGAGAGGGCACTTGCCCTGGTGGTAAGGGTCACTGTGGTCTTTTAATGGGCTTTCTCCACAAATGTCCCTCGGAAGTCTCCCCCCTATTGGGGAATTTTTCTTTATTTTATTACATCCTCTGTTTTTTTTACACGCAGAGATGCCCATCTGTACCGTCCGGTATTGTCCTGTACTGCCCTTAATGTCTACGTTATGTAAACCCTTGTGGTTAATAAAGAAAACATTATTATTATTATTATTGTTATTGTTATTCCTTGAATCTCAGTCATTGATGTTGGTTAACTGGAAAGTCCGTTGGATTGAATATCAAGCCACTACCTGCAGCCTCAGATATTCAGGACGTATCGGAGGGTTCTTGCCGTTCCAAGCAAGCATGCCTTTTGAAGCGTTCCAAAAAGCGTGAAGGGGCCGATTTTCTTTAACCATCCCTGGAAACCTTTGGAGATAGTCCCCAGTGCGCCTATGACAATCGGGATCACTTTGACTTCATGGCAGTTCCAAATCCTTTTCACCTCCCACTTTAGGTCCTGGTATCGGTTAATTTTCTCCCTCTCCTTCTCTTGCACTCTCGTGTCGAACGGGCAGGCCACATCCACAATCAGGCACGATCTTTTTTCTTTGTCCACAACCACCAGGTCAGGTCTATTGTGTTCCAGTTTTTTGTCCGTCTGTATCCTAAAATCCCACAGCACCTTCACCTGACTGTTCTCCATCACCGCCTCTGGCCTATGCTCATACCATTTCTCAGAATGTGGTAGATTGTTTACTTTGCACAGGTGCCAGTGGATCACCCTGCCCATCACATCGTGTCTCCAGCCCTTATAGTGGGTCTGGGCTAGGTGTTTACACTCGGACACAATGTGAGCCACAGTCTCCTCTCTCTCTCCACAGATCCTGCACAGTGGGCTAGCCTCCTCCTTGTAGATATGGTGCTTCAACCACTTCGTTTTGAGGGCCTGCTCCTGCGCAGCCATTAGCATTCCTTCTGTAGCCTTTTTGAGGTCTCCTCTTCTCAACCAGTTCCATGTCTGTGGATCTCTAAATTCAGTTTTCTCAAAGAAGGTACTATGAAGGGATTTTCCCTTAAGGCTGCTCTTCCTCCTTGATGTTATTTCCTCCTTGGGTATCCCCTGGCCTACTGTCCCCTCCTTCAGTACAGCTCTGAGCATTGGCTCCTTACTATAGGTCACGTATTTGTATAGGTTGTTTTTCTCCATCTGAACACAGTCCTCTATGCTGATAAGACCTCTTCCACCCTCAGATCTCCTTAGGTAGAGTCTATCGACATCACTCCTCTTGTGGAACATGTTGTAGATAGTCAATAGTTTCCTAGTCTTCCTATCCATTTCTTTTTGTTCAGCAACATTCCATCTCAGAATTCCCGCACTGTACCTAATAATAGACACAGCTCGGGAATTTACTGCGCTTATGGCATTTCTGCTGTTCAGATGTGACTTCAATACGCTCCTTACTCTCCGAATGTATTCAGTTCTTAACAATTCCTTCATTTTTTTGTTCTTTATGCCATCAGCCTCCAGAACGCCCAAATACTTGTATCCTTCCTCAGAGTCAATTTCCTTTATCATCTCACCTGTTGGTATCTGGATCCCGTTACTTCTGCTCAACCTACCCCTCCTCATCACAATGACTCCACATTTACCAATACCAAACTGCATACATATATCACTGCTGAAAATACGGACAGTGTCAACAAGCACATCCAACTCCTTCTCACTTTTCCCGAAGAGCTTAAGTATTATTATTATTATTATTATTATTATTATTATTATTATTGAATGCTATGGTTGACGGAGGCTCGGCTCTGTAAGGTATTGTAAATTTTGACCGCTATAACAATTTTAAATTGTTTAACACTTTAACCAACTTGTAGACAAAAACACCCTCCTCCTCGTGAGAGGGGTCTTTCTGCCCGTTATTTGGCCCTTCGGGGTTAAATAACCGCTTATTGGGGTTTTGTGCCCAATATTTATTTTAAACAAAAAAACAACATGGCTACGAAAAAGAATTTTCATAGGTCACTCCCACTCATTCCGTCTTCTTCTTCCTCAATCGTCACTACAGCAGAGAGAAGATTGTCTCTCTCCCTCCCTTCTCTAAATGTGTCCCTCTCCCTCCCTTCTCCTTCGCAAGTGACGCCAGAAAAGAAAAATCACGTGCAAAGCGAGCAAGATTTCTCCACGACGACGACGACAACGACGAAAAAGGTGTGCGGGAAATACGAAAACCCATTTCATTCGTCTGACGTCAGGAATAATAGCAGTAGCAGCCGTAATAACAGCAGCAACAGTGACAAGGAAAACAACAGTAGCAGCCGCAACAGCATCAGCAGCAGCATAAACAACAACAGCATGAGCAGCAACAACAACAGCAGCAGCAGCAGCAGCAACAACAACAACAACCACAGCAACAGCGGCGGCGGCAGTAGTCGTAGTACCTGCAGCAACAACAAAAGTAACACCAGCTCTGACGACAACAACAACAACAACAACAGCAAAGAAAAACCAATCTCGTTTGCAGGTATCGCAAAGAACCTGGAAACCATCCTCATAACAAATGAGGAATTAGAGGAAGCGAAGAAGATGGTGACAAAAACTGGACACCGAGCAATCTGCAAGGCAGCGGAAATATTTTTCGAAACCCAACAGCACTGTACGGTCACGTACCGTACAGTAAGTACAAAATCCCGTAGGGTTGAAAGAGCCACAGAGGCTCAAATACAAAAAGCCTTGGGGTCTGTGTGGCAGCGGAAAACGCACACCACCCGAGGCAAGAAATATGCCACCGTAGACGTACTTTTTGCCACACCCCAGGAGGCAAAGGCTCAATCCTTAGTGACCCTAAGGAGCGAGGAAATGGTGTTGGTGCCCTTCTACTGCGGGCAAAAAATTGGTGAGGGTCAAACTGACCCACGTCCTCGTTCCCCCCCCCCCCCCTCCCAGGATGGCCCCTTCTTGACTGGCTGCGTCTGTCCTCGTCGGAATCGAGGACAAAACAACTGTATTGCAAGTACAGAAAAGAGTAAGAGAAGATTGGGTTAATCCAAACCAACCAAGAATGCATCGAAGCTATCCCGGATGTGATAGACTTCGATAACGGCACTCAACTGCCCATAAGTGTTGAGGGCAAACGCCCGAAATGCTTTCGCTGTGGATCGAAGACTCACCTCAGGGCCTTCTGCAACGAGAAGACCCTGAGAAAGGAGAAAACCCCCCTCCTTCCGAAACCGGCTCCACGGCTACCAGCAACAGGACAAGCGGCAACCAGGAACGATAGGTCCGTGGCACCCATACCCACGCCACGGAAATCAAAAACAGCAGCAGCAGTGGAAGTATTAACAACAACAACAGCAATACCAAATGCAGCTGCAACGGAGATTCCAGTGCAAACATCACCAACAACAACAAGTGAAAGAGTGGAGCTGGTACCCGAACTCACAGAATCAGACATGGAGTGTGAGGTGGGAGAGGGATGGCAAAAGGTCGTAAGAAGGCACAAACGCAGAAGCAGCGCATCGTCGCCTTTGAAAAGGGAGGAAAGAAATGAAAAAAGGGTAAAGTCTACTGCAAAGAGACTCACAGCAGCAACACCACCAACACCATCACCACCCACACTAGTACCACCATCACCACCGGCGACAACCCCACCGCCAACAATAACTTCAACACCACCACCACAAGCACCAACATCGCAAACACAACAACAAAACACACACACCCAGCAACAACGACAAGAAAATAGCAGAACCACACCCCACCCCCAGAAAAACAAATGCACGGCAATAAATACACACAACAAGAAACTAATGACTTACATAATTGAACACACAAACATTTCACAACAGGACTACATAATACCAGCACCAATCAAAACGCCAACTAACATAAGACTGCTAAAAATAGCACAGAAACAATACACAAACATTAAAACGAAATTCCCCAACGCAGTTGGTGATTTCAGGGACCTAGGAGGAACCATCAATCGAAGAGTATACTCAGACATTCTCTTAGAAGAGCCGACGACCAGCCGAAGGGACGATTCAACGGTCCCTTCACCAGACGATCAAGTGAAAATGGATGTAAAAACCATCCCTCCTCTACCAAAAGTACGGTAAGTGGTCTTTCCCATCTTTTCCACTCTATTTTAAACATGACCTCACTCAGAATAGGCAGCATAAATGCGCGTGGCTTGGGGTCGTCATGGAAGCAGGGTCACCTGCTCAACGACCTCAGGTCACTAAACATAGATGTAGTGGCCATCAGCGAGACCAGAATCTCCGAAGCACGGGCCTTCGCACCGATCTTCGGCGGCTACGATGTGTACGCATCTCCCAGCCGTCCTGGATCCGGTGGAGGAGTTGCTGTGCTTTTTCGGAGAGGTTTGGATCGCGCCATACGGGCCATCTTCCTGGACCCAGAGGGTAAGCTGGTGGTGCTGAACGTGACCAGCGGAGACGGGCAAGCTTTCAGGCTAGTGGCCGTCTATGCCCCGACAGGAGCAGGGCGGCCTGATTTCTTCCGGCGTCTGGAGACCTTTCTTGGAACGTCCCGCTCTTTAGTGTTAGTGGGCGACTGGAACGGGATCTTAGATGCACGCTGGGACTGTGTGGGATTAGCGGATAGGGGTGGAGGGTGCAAGAGCCTCACCAACCTGCTCAGGCGTTTTGAACTGTCTGACAGGTACCGATTGGATTTCCCGAATGTGCCAATGTGGACTTGGACAAACCGCATAGGGTCATCCAGATCATATCTAGATAGAGTATTTTGTAGGGAAATAGATAGGTCTAGTATAGGCTGTCCACAATTCAAGATAGTCAGCTACACGGACCACAAATTCGTGATCTGTGTGCTTGACTTAGATAGGCTTCATAGACGAGGACCCGGCTACTGGAAGCTAAACGCGTCCTTACCAGCGCGCAAGGCCTACAGAGACCGGATTAGCGAACTAGTTAAGCGGGCGTTGACGGGGGCCATCGTCAACAACAAGTGGTGGTTTGCTCTGAAAAGAGCGATTAGAATAGAATCGATTAGGTTTAGTAAGGCTTTAGCAATAGAGAAAAATAGAGCAGAGGGAGAACTAGTTAGAAAATTAGACGAGGCGCTTAGCAAAGGCATTGCGACCGACGTGCTTGCGGCGAAATTGGCCCTTGACCAATTCTTCAATGCAAAGCACGAAGGCTGCGTTGTCAGAGCAAGGGTGCGTGCTCTCAGACACGAGGGGACGAAAGCCGTTCAATGGGCCCGAGTGGCGGAGGCGCGTCGTGGCAACAAAGCCACGATCCGGTCTTTGGTGGACCACGACGGGCGCATGCTACACGATCCCGGGCAAATGTGTGAAGCTTTTCAGCGACACTTCGCTCAGCTGTTCGGGGGCAGCGGTGGGCCGGGTAGAGGGATGGACTTTAGTGTCTACCTCGACGGACTGCCGCGGCTCTCGGCCACTGAGGCGAAGTGTTGCGAAAAGCCGATAACAGCCGCTGAAGTAAGGGAGGCAATGACTGGCTGCACAAGGGGTAAGTCGCCTGGTTTGGATGGTCTGCCCTATGAACTTTACGTACAGATGCCAGACTTGTTCGGAGGCCTCTTGGCGGACGTCTACTGCAACTGGCAACAGAACGGGAGAATTCCCAGTTCTGTGAGCCGAGGAGCGGTGGCACTGCTGGGAAAGGATCCGAACAAGGGGGATAACATAGACAATTTCCGGCCCATAACTCTGCTAAACACAGAGTTTAAGATTTTGGCCAAGGTGCTAGCAAAGAGGTTGGCGCTTGTCGTTGGTGGTCTGGTGGGAGCGGCGCAGACATGCGCCATTCCCGACAGATCCATCCACGACAACCTCCACCTCATGCGATACATCGTAGAGAGGGTAGCTAGGGAACCTGGCACGGGTGGGTCCTGGATCAATTTAGATCAGTCGAAAGCTTTCGATAGGGTCAACCATCGTTACCTAGCGGCAGTCCTGAGGGCGGCTGGCTTTGGGCCCGTCTTCAGAGGCTGGATCGCTGCCATGCACAGCTACATCTGCTCTGTGGTGAGAGTGAACGGTCACCTGTCGGAACCGTTCAACATCATGCGCTCGGTCCGCCAAGGATGTCCCCTCTCGTCCCTCTTGTACGTATTGACTCTCGAGCCATTACTGCACAAACTGGAGACGTTGAGGGGAGTCCCGCGCGAACTAGGATGCGGAAGATCCGTTTCAGCATATGCGGACGATGTCACCGTAGTGGTGTCGAACGCCAAACACATCGAGGCGATCGGCACTACACTAAGAGAATACGAAGCGGTGACAGGAACAATGATCAACCAGGAAAAGTCAGTGGGCCTGCAGCTCGGCACCTGGAGAGGCAGGTCCATGCCGTCCAACAGCGTCGTCGTCTAGGGGTCTGGTTCGGTCCGGACCTCCAGACGGACAAAAACTGGGACGAGGTGACGAGCAGGGTGGCTTCTCTCACCCAGAAATGGGCGGAGAGGAATCTATCCCTGAAAGGTCGAGCGGAGGTGGCTAACGCGTACATCGCGTCTGTCATCTGCTACCGCCTGACCGTCGTACCTTGTCCTAAGCCTCGCCTGACTGCGCTGGAGCGTTTGCTCTTTCGCTTCTTGTGGAAGGGACGCGCTCCGATGGTCAGGCGGTCCATCTGCTGTCAACACCCGCTACGTGGAGGGCTGGGCATGCCGTGGCTGATGATGCGCAGACACGCGCTCAGGCTACGACATCTCCACCTCTTCCTCGACGGTGATCAGGTGTGGTCGCCGTTTGCAAGACACGTTTTTCCCCAGCTCGTCTCCTTGACGGAGCTGCAGTCCTGGGTCAAGCGAAGACCGAGAGGGAGCGCTTGGAGACTGAAATGTCTTCAGGCGCTCACAGCCCTCGACCAATCGGGCAATGTGATCGGTGGAAACTCCACCTTGGCGTTCTATAGGGGATTAGTGGAGGGGAAGAGCGACGACGTACTTGGAGAAACTCTAGGCGTCGACGAAAATCAACTAGCCAATCTCTTCGGAAGGACTTTCGGGCCGGGGCCTATGGACAACTTCCAGAAATCCCTGGCCTGGCAGTGCTACCGAGGAGCTTTGCCAGTTCGGGATAAACTCTACAGGCATGGAGGTGCCGTCAGCCGGGCATGTCCGAGATGCGCGCAGGGCGACGAAACCGTCCTGCACGCACTCGTCCAGTGTCCGAGCATTGCTGACTTGTGGGTTTATGTCGAACACCTGCTGTCACGTGTAGGACGGATCCAGCTATCAGCTGAGTCCATCGTGAGGATTGCCCCGCCCCCTTCCTTTAGCCTGGAAGGGCAGGCAGTTTTTATCTGTCTGGTGGCCATGGCGAAAGAGATAGTATGGTGGACACGTTTGAAAGGGCTGAAGACGAGCACTTACCTCTTCGGTGATGCCCTGATTAACTTTTTCAAATTTCATTTGAAAAGGAAAATCAGGGTAGAGAGGGAAGTGCTCTCTTCCAAGCATTTTGTTGAAAGATGGGTGAGAGAAGCAAGTATGGCCCGAATGAATGGGCCTTCTCTGAGTATGTGTCTGTAAATTAAAGGTGGAAAACTGGGAGAGGGCACTTGCCCTGGTGGTCAGGGCCACTGTGGTCTTTTAATGGGCTTTCTCCACAAATGTCCCTTGGAAGTCTCCCCCCTATTGGGGAATTTTTCTTTGTTATTTTATTTCAACCTCTGTTTTTTTACACGCAGAAATGCCCATTTGTACCGTCCTGTATTGTCCTGTACTGTCCTTAATGTCTACTTTATGTGAACCCTTGTGGTTAATAAAGAAAACATTATTATTATTATTATTATTATTATTATTATTATTATTATTATTATAAGGGCGGTGTAGTGGCAGTATCTGTGGAGTGCTGGACAATATTATTCGTGACATAGAGTTGCGTCCCTTTACCAGTCGAGGTTAACTTTTCCTTTCATCCTTATGGGGCCGATAAAATAAAGTACCAGTAAGCACTGGGGTCGATTTAATCGACTTTCCCCTTCCCGTGTCCTTGTGCCTAAAGTAGAAACACTTATTATTGTTCTTATTATTGCCGTAATCTTTTCGATGAACAAGTAGTCAAATCCTCTTCAATCCTCTCAGTTATTAGCTACAGTTAATCCGGTTGAAAACAAAGCGGACGCAAAGTAAGATGAGAGCAAATTAAGATTAATAATAATAATAATAAATTGTAATTCTGTAGAGACTTTTCATGCTTCGGGTTACTACTACAAGGTTATTTGAAACAGACTTCATATAGTGTAGATAGAAAATAACAATTCAAAGTAGCATAAACGTACACATAATAGCTTTGTAAAAATAAACGCCAATAAAAATTAACAGCAATAATAATGTATATGTCCACAAGTTACTCATATTCAATCTATTTGGAATATTTAAATTCGAGGAGCAGTGTACAATGCGATGCATTTTTGTTGTGAAAAACACAAGTCACAAGGTAAATTTTTCGTTATCAGTATACTTTACTTTAATCTGCTTTTTTTGTTTTTTTTTTACATTTCTCTTTATCAAAATTACGTCGTCGTTTAACTGTAAAAATAATGATAAACATGGAAATATTAAAAAACACTTGTATATTAGATAGGTAGTTTGTTTTGGTACATTATTTATGTATTAAATCCAAAACTTACAAGTGTACTTTTGCGTTAATTTTATGAAAGTTAATATCTACGTGTCTTCTCTCACGTTTAAAAATCTGTGTTAATCTATATATCTTTTATTCTTTTATACTGTTAGTGGTTTCAATCATTAGACTACGGTCATGATGGGGCACCACCTTGATTTAGTTGATCTTATCGACCCCAGTACTTATGTTTTTCAAGCCTGGTACTAAACCGTATCGATCTGTTGTTTTTTACTTTGTCGAACCGTTACGTTACGGGACATAAACATCGACCGACAAACGTAAACATAGACACATACACACACACACTCACATACACATGTATACACACATACAACATACACACATACACACACTCACATACACATATATACACATACAACATACACACATACACACACACACTCACATACACATATACACACATACAACATACACACACACACACACAAACACGCACACTCACACACAGATATATATATATTTAAAGGTTAAACAAGGTTCAGTGAATAAATCAAAGAATGAGTTTTACAATAGATTGGAAGCACTCAACAATTTGGTTTTCCGGAGTTATTAATATTAATTCAAAATATTAACAAAAATAGACATTCGTGTGATCAAGTATATGTTATTATACATATTTCAGAGGTACTGAGCTATCTTCAACAGTACGTCCTTATCAGATAAAATAAGATGATGCATGACATACCCTGACATAGTAGATGGTTAAGATTCAGTCATGGTAGTGAATATGATATGACAAGACTCAATATTTATATACCTTAAGATTGAGACATGAAAAAAACTTACATATAATACAGAGGATGCGTGTGAGAGAGCTTAAAAATACATAATAGCAATTTACATAACTGTTAGAGATTCAAATAATTTAAATTATTGAAGAAAGAAGAAAGAAAGAAGAAAGACAGAGAGAAACAGATGAGGAAAAATATAGTTACTAGAAGTATAGAAAGCAAAAGAGAATTGATCAAGGATAGAGAGACAAATGGGAATAATTTTTATAGTATAAATCATAGATAAATACATGAATATACATTTGGGCATAGCTTTGTGAAAGAGTAAACTCGAATCTTTGAATTATCTAGAAGTATCCATCTATCTAAATATTAAATATATCTGGGTGTAATTATATGAGGGTTTAATTTCGAGCCCTCAATTAATAAGAAATATACTAACAATTATTTATACACCATATATATCCAAACTTATCCGGCAGACCGTTAAATTTCAAATTCCTTATGTTAGTTCAGAATAATGGATTAAACTAAAGGTATAATATTACAGGCTATAAAAGTTTATAAATGTCTATATTAATATTAAAGTATACTAACATATTTAATTTATAAAATCATATTTAAAATATTTTCAAACATGAGAAAGAAACTTAGTATTTTCATCCACACGAAGGTAAATCATATTAAATTATATTATCTTATATTATTTTCCCATACTAAAATTTTTAAGTTATAACTGTAATTACTTTCTAAATTATATAGTGAGAATTATTTTAGTATGGGAAAATAATTTTTTTTTCTATTTTAGGCACAAGGCCAGCAATTACCCAGTACATTACTGATAAAATAAAGTACCAGTAATGTACTGGGTAATTGCTGGCCTTGTGCCTAAAATAGAAAAGAATATATATTTTCCCATACTAAAATAATTCTCACTATATAATTTAGAAAATAATTAGTTATAACTTTAAAATTTTTAAATTAACAATTAGAATGCCTAAAGCATCTAAAGGCCTTATAATTAAACTTTAAAAAGTTATTATTAAATTTGATATATGCATTTGTCCAAATATATACAAAGAGTATATTGTCTAAAGTTCAAGACGATATTAGTCAGTTATACATAAGACAACATAATATAATAAATAAATAAGTTACTGTTAATATTGTCACAATTAAGGTTTTAGATCAATTAATGTGTCTTAGGATTATGTAATACATATATACTATAAAAATGTCATGAATCATACGGAAACGAACCAGATTCAAAATAAATAAGTAAATAGTTTGCGATCATATAAGTGCCAAATATTTAAGCTATATAATTTAAAATACAAGAAAATTGTTAAGGATCTATATAGTAGTATAGTATAATATTTAAAGTGTCTGCAAACATGAGAAAGAGAAAACTTAAAATTTTCATCGAGCTGAAGGTAACCCGAATTTAATTAAATTCAAAAATAATAATCGTTATATAATTTAGAAAATATTTAACAATTATAACACTAGAATGTCCTTAAGTATCTAGAATACTTATAAATGTAGCTAGAAGCCTGTTATTAAACCAGATATTGACACTTGTCCAAACACATACAGAGTATTCTGTTCGGAACTCAAGACGATATTAGTGATCCATATACATATAATAAATAAATAATTTTAAAAAAAAAGACATTGTTAGTAAAGTTATAATTGAAGTTTAACATCAAGTTAAGTGGAAAATGTTTGTCGACTAGGATCGTGTACAACGCATATACTATACATATATATAAACAAATATGAATATATAAATAAAACATCTTGAATCTTAAAACTAACATACTCCGAAAGAATAAATACATAAATAGATAAAAGCATGAATTGTTTACGGTTCATTACAACTGTCAACAATATATGCTATATATTTAAAAAAATACAAGAATCCCAAACAGATTAAATGTATCTACACAATCAAAAAATATGCATATTCATCAAGAGATTGTGTTAACAATCTATATGTTAATATATTTATATAGAACCCTTAATCTAACAATTATCATATCATAAATGAGTAAAAAAATTAATATAACATTTTACGCACTCTGTTGATACGAGACGTCAAAGATTAGAATGTATTTATACTTGACTTTTTTCCTGACTTTTTGCGAGGCTTGGAATGTAGAGGAAGCTTTATGAAGGCAATTTGAGAATAATTCACTTTTTTTGTTAAATTAAATTATCCTCATTAGTAATTATTAAAGAATTCAATTATAGTTTTCTTAACCCTATTTAATTCTGTATTGCTATGTTTGACAACCGTAAATAAAATATCGTCCCTATATAAACCACCGGTAATCTCCGGCAGTTTTCTATTTTCCATATTTAAGATAAAATTCCCAGAAGATAGGTGACCTGCGCTGAGTCCGATGATCCCATGGTAATGTCAGAGTTTCTATTCCTATCTGAAAGGATCCAATACTCATTGTTGAAATTAATTAGAGAATAATAAGACAAAAATTTTAAATACTGGATTTCTTGGTCAAAGCTGTGTAATAGTCGAATATACTCGAATTCGTCAATATCACTTAACTGCAATCTCTGTACCATGGAGACCCTATTAATAATTACTAATTAGGATAATTTAATTAACAAAATAAGTGAATTATTCTCAAATTGCCTTCATAAAGCTACCTCTACATTCCAAGCCTCGCAAAAAGTCAGGAAAAAACACTAAATAAATACGTTCTAATCTTTGACGTCTCGTATCAACTGAGTGCGTAAAATGTTATATTAATTTTTTTACTCATTTATGATATGATAATCGTTAGATTAAGGGTTCTATATAAATATATTAACATATAGATTGTTAACACGATCTCTTGATGGATATGCATATTTTTTGATTGTGTAGATACATTTAATTTATTTTGGATTCTTGTATTTTTTTAAATATATAGCGTATATGGTTGACAGTTGTAATGAACCGTAAACAATTCATGCTTTTATCTATTTATGTATTTATTCTTTCGGAGTATGTTAGTTTTAAGATTCAAGATGTTTTATTTATATATTCATATTTGTTTATATATATGTATAGTATATGCGTTGTACACGATCCTAGTCGACAAATATTTTCCACTTAACTTGATGTTAAACTTCAATTATAACTTTACTAACAATGTTTTTATTTATTTATTATTTATTTATTATATGTATATGGATCACTAATATCGTCTTGAGTTCCGAACAGAATACTCTGTATGTGTTTGGACAAGTGTCAATATCTGGTTTAATAACAGGCTTCTAGCTACATTTATAAGTACTCTAGATACTTAAGGACATTCTAGTGTTTTAATTGTTAAATATTTTCTAAATTATATAACGATTATTATTTTTTAATTTAATTAAATTCGGGTTAACTTCAGGTCGATAAAAGTCTTAAGTGTTTCTCTTTCTCATGTTTGCAGACACTTTAAATATGATACTATACTACTATATAGATCCTTAAACATCTTCTTGTATTTTAAATTATATAGCTTAAATATTTGGCACTTATATGATCGCAAACAATTTACTTATTTATTTTGAATCTGGTTCGTTTCCTTATGATTCATGAAATTTTTATAGTATATATGTATTACATAATCCTAAGATACAATAATTGATCTAAAACCTTAATTGTAACAATATTAACAGTAACTTATTTATTCTATTATATTATGTTGTCTTATGTATAACTGACTAATATCGTCTTGAACTTTAGACAATATACTCTTTGTATATATTTGGACAAATGCATATATCAAATTTAATAATAACTTTTTAAAGTTTAATTATAAGGCCTTTAGATGCTTTAGGGCATTCTAATTGTTAATTTTAAATTTTTAAAGTTATAACTGTAATTATTTTCTAAATTATATAGTGAGAATTATTTTAGTATGGGAAAATAATATAAGATAATATAATTTAATATGATTTACCTTCGTGTGGATGAAAATACTAAGTTTCTTTCTCATGTTTGAAAATATTTTAAATATGATTTTATAAATTAAATATGTTAGTATACTTTAATATTAATATAGACATTTATAAACTTTTATAGCCTGTAATATTATATCTTTAGTTTAATCCATTATTCTGAACTAACATAAGGAATTTGAAATTTAACGGTCAGCCGGATAAGTTTGGATATATATGGTGTATAAATAATTGTTAGTATATTTCTTATTAATTGAGGGCTCGAAATTAAACCCTCATATAATTACAACCAGGTATATTTAATATTTAGATAGATGGATACTTCTAGATAATTCAAAGATTCGAGTTTACTCTTTCACAAAGCTATGCCCAAATGTATATTCATGTATTTATCTATGATTTATACTATAAAAATTATTCCCATTTGTCTCTCTATCCTTGATCAATTCTCTTTTGCTTTCTATACTTCTAGTAACTAAATTTTTCCTCGTCTGTTTCTCTCTGTCTTTCTTCTTTCTTTCTTCTTTCTTCAATAATTTAAACTATTTGCATTTCTAACAGTTATGTAAATTGCTATTATGTATTTTTAAGGTCTCTCACACGCACCCTCTGTATTATATGTAAGTTTTTTTCATGTCTCAATCTTAAGGTATATAAATATTGAGACTTGTCATATCATATTCAATACCATGACTGAATCTTAACCATCTACTATGTCAGGGTATGTCATGCATCATCTTATTTTATCTGATGAGGACGTACTGCCGAAGATAGCTCAGTACCTCTGAAATATGTATAATAAAATATACTTGATCACACGAATGTCTATTTTTGTTAATATTTTGAATTTATATTTTGAATATATATATATATATATATATATATATATATATATATATATATATATATATATATATATATATATATATATATATATATATATATATATATATATATATATATATATATATATATATATATATATATATATATATAGTGAATTGGCAGTATCGGTAGATGGTCGGACGCCATGCTTTCTAGCATAGTTACGTCCCTTTACCGTATGAGTTCAAATCCCGCCGAGGTTAACTTTGCCTTTCATCCTTACGGGGTCGATAAAATAAAGTACCAGTAATACACTGGGATATTAGCTGGTCTTGTGCTAAAAGTAGAAACAATTATTATTATTATTATTGGCGACCTACATAGTAAATCGTATCATCGTGAGCTCCGCAAAAGTTTGTTATTTTCAGTTGTTTAAAATTGCCATTCATGGAAAGTTGTTATTGTTAACTGTATATAAGTGCACATACATTGATTTCTGAAAAGTACACTCAAAAATATTGGGGCCTTGAGCCCAAAATTTAAACTTTTTATAATTATCAAACAAAACAAATTTCTTTGAAAAATCATGGAAGACTCAGTGTCACACCTTCCTCACAATCCAGCACCTCACACCGACACCACCATTGTATATATTATTACGTTTGCCAACACTAAAAGTATAAGCAGTAGCAATACTTTTAATTTGTCTCAGCCAGACATTCATTTCCCGCCATTACCAATGATTGCAGGTGTTAAAGCCGCCACCCCCACCTCTACCACCACAGCGACAACAGAAACAAAAGAAAAGAATTAATTAACTCGTGATATCGAAATGAATTCAACGAAAATGAAGTCTTCTACACCGAACACCACTGAGGCCACCACCACCACAACTGAAACTAAAATTAACAATAACAAAAATAACGATAACAACAACTGCAACAATGAAATTAAGAAAACTACCCTGAGTTTTGCCAGAGTAGCAAAAAATTGCGAAGCCAAAAGAATGGTAAAGAAAGATAGGTACAGGGTCAGCCCCCCCCCCCCCCCCCCCCCCATCCCCCACCCAATAAAATGGAGCATCGTCGCCTATGCACCGTGTCTTATCGGACAATTAACATAAAATCGTGCCAAGTGGGGCGAGAATCCGAGTCCCAAATCCCAAAAGCTTTGGGACATGTGTGGGCAGAAAAACCCACATCAGACGTGGGCAGAAGTATAGAACCGTGGACGTGTTCTTTGAAACACCAGAGGAGGCTAGAGAACGCTCCATGGCCCCATTAAGAAGTGACGACTTCACAGTCGTCCCAAGCTATTGTGGCCAGAAACACGTAAAGATCAGGGTCACCCACGTTCCACCGGCCATCGAAATTCCCTGGATAATAGCTGCCGTCCTCGCCGGCATCGAAGCCAATACAAAGATAATCGAAATAGCGAGAGAAAAGCAGGAAAACTGGTCCGGATCTGGGATGGAGCTCCTGATCCAAGCGGCCCAAAAAAGCATTGAGGAGATCCCAGAGGTAATAGACCTCACTGACGGCAGCCACCTCACCGTAATTGTCGAGGGCAGAAGGCCTAGGTGTGTCGAAAAAAAAAATACAGAGGGAGACAAATAAACTATCAAACAAAAAAGTTAGGACAGATATGCCACTGTCCACACCAGCATCACCAACCGCATCACCCCTAACACCAACACTATCACCATCATTAACCCCAAAACCACCATCACCTATACCACAAAAGTCACCAAAAAGCGAAACAGAAACAAACCCACAACAAGCGCAGACAAAACAAAACAACCAAAACGATACACACTACACAGCATTAAATTTGAACAACAACCAATTATTACACTACATCCAACACAACACCAGCATCACAGAAAAATACTACACAACAACCCAAAAGTTCACACCACCTCCACAGATACAAATCACTCGCATCACACAGAAAACGTACATGACACTAAAACAAAAATTCCCCAAAGACATCGGAGACTTCCGACAAGCACTCTCCAGGAGGATTTATAAGGACATCCTTCCTGAGGAGGCCACAAGAAGTGAAAAGGATGGAGAAACCGTCTTTCCTCTACGAGAAGTAAGGTAAGTGGTCTTTCCCATCTTTTCCACTCCATTTCAACATGACCTCACTCAGAATAGGCAGCATAAATGCGCGTGGTTTGGGGTCGTCATGGAAGCAGGGCCACCTGCTCAACGACCTCAGGTCACTAAACATAGTTGTAGTGGCCATCAGCGAGACCAGAATCTCCGAAGCACGGGCCTTTGCACCGATCTTCGGCGGCTACGATGTGTACGCATCTCCCAGCCGTGCTGGGTCGGGGGGAGGAGTTGCTGTGCTTTTTCGAAGAGGTTTGGATCTTGCCATACGGGCCATCTTCCTGGACCCAGAAGGTAAGTTGGTGGTGCTGGACGTGACCAGCGGAGACGGGCAAGCTTTCGGGCTAGTGGCTGTCTATGTCCTGACAGGAGCAGGGCGGCCTGATTTCTTCCGGCGTCTGGAGACCTTTCTTGGAACTTCCCGCTCTTTGGTGTTAGTGGGCGACTGGAACGGGATCTTAGATGCACGATGGGACTGTGTGGGATTAGCGGATAGGGGAGGAGGGGGCAAGAGTCTCACCAACCTGCTCAGGCGTTTTGAGCTGTCTGACAGGTACCGATTGGATTTCCCGAATGTGCCAATGTGGACTTGGACAAATCGCATCGGGTCATCCAGATCATATCTAGATAGAGTATTTTGTAGGGAAATAGATAGGTCTAGTATAGGCTGTCCACAATTCAAGATAGTCAGCTACACGGACCGCAAATTCGTGATCTGTGTGCTTGACTTAGATAGGCTTCATAGACGAGGACCCGGCTACTGGAAGCTAAACGCGTCCTTACCAGCGCGCAAGGCCTACAGAGACCGGATTAGCGAACTAGTTAAGCGAGCGTTGACGGGGGCCATCGTCAACAACAAGTGGTGGTTTGCTCTGAATAGAGTCTATTAGATTTAGTAAGGCTTCAGCAATAGAGAAAAATAGAGCAGAGGGAGAATTAGTTAGAAAATTAGACGAGGCGCTTAGCAAAGGCATTGCGACCGACGTACTTGCGGCGAAATTGGCCCTTGACCAATTCTTCAATGCAAAGCACGAAGGCTGCGTTGTCAGAGCTAGGGTGCGTGCTCTCAGACACGAGGGGACGAAAGCCGTTCAATGGGCCAGAGTGGCGGAGGCGCATCGTGGCAACAAAGCCACGATCCAGTCTTTGGTGGACCACGACGGGCGCATGCTACTCGATCCCGGGCAAATGTGTGAAGCTTTCCAGCGGCACTTCGGCTAGCTGTTCGGGGGCAGCGGCAGGCCGAATCGAGTGATGGACTTTAGTATCTACCTCGACGGACTGCCGCGGCTCTCGTCCACTGAGGCAGAGTGTTGCGAAAAGCCGATAACACCCGCTGAAGTACGGGAGGCAATGACTGGCTGCACAAGGAGTAAATCGCCTGGTTTCGATGGTCTGCCCTATGTATTTTACGTACAAATGCCAGACTTGTTCGGAGGCCTCTTGGCGAACGTCTACTGCAACTGGCAACACAACGAGAGAATTCGCAGCTCTGTGAGCCGAGGAGCGGTGGCGCTGCTGAGAAAGGATCCGAACAAGGGGGATAACATAGATTATTTGAGACCCATAACTCTGCTAAACACAGAGTTCAAGATTTTGGCCAAGGTGCTAGCAAAGAGGTTGGCGCTTGTCGTTGGTGGTCTGGTGGGAGAGGCGCAGACATGCGCCATTCCCGACAGATCCATCCACGACAACCTCCACCTCATGCGATACATCGTAGAGAGGGTAGCTAGGGAACCTGGCACGGGTGGGTCCTGGATCAATTTAGATCAGTCGAAAGCTTTCGATAGGGTCGACCATCGTTACCCAGCGGCAGTCATGAGGGCGGCTGGCTTTGGGCCCGTCTTCAGAGGCTAAATCGCTGCCATGCACAGCGACATCTGCTCTGTGGTGAGAGTGAACGGTCACCTTTCGGAACCGTTCAACATCATGCGCTCGGTCCGCCAAGGATGTCCCCTCTCGTCCCTCCTGTACGTATTGACTCTCGAGCCATTACTGCACAAACTGGAGACGTTGAGGGGTGTCCCGCGCGAACTAGGATGCGGAAGATCCGTGTCAGCATATGCCGACGATGTCACTGTAGTGGTGTCGAACGCCAAACACATCGAGGCGATCGGCACTACACTAAGAGAATACGAAGCGGTGACAGGAGCAATGATCAACCAGGAAAAGTCAGTGGGCATGCAGCTCGGCACCTGGAGAGGCAGGTCCATGCCGTCCAACAGCGTCGTCGGGCGCTGGACGGAAGGACCGGATAAATTGCTAGGGGTCTGGTTCGGTCCGGATCTCCAGACGGACAAAGACTGGGACGAGGTGACGAGCAGGGTGGCTTCTCTCACCCATAAATGGGCGGAGAGGAAGCTATCCTTGAAAGGTCTAGCGGAGGTGGTTAACGCGTACATCGCGTCTGTCATCTACTACCGCCTGGCCGTCCTACCTTGTCCTAAGCCCCGCCTGACTGCGCTGGAGCGTTTGCTCTTTCGCCTTTTGTGGAAGGGACGCGCTCCGATGGTCAGGCGGTCCATCTGCATGTCAACACCCGCTACCTGGAGGGCTGGGCATGCCGTGGCTGATATGCGCAGACACGCGCTCAGGCTACGACATCTCCACCTCTTCCTCGACGGTGATCAGGTGTGGTCAAGCGAAGACCGAGAGGGAGCGCTTGGAGACTGGAATGTCTTCAGGCGCTCACAGCCCTCGACCAATCGGGCAACGTGATCGGTGGAAACTCCACGTTGGCGTTCTATAGAGGATTAGTGGAGGGGAAGAGCGACGGCGTACTTGGAGAAACTCTAGGCGTCGAAGAAAATCAACTAGCCAATCTCTTCGGAAGGACTTTCGGCCCGGGGCCTATGGACAAATTCCAGAAATCCATGGCCTGGCAGTGCTACCGAGGAGTTTTGCCTGTTCGGCATAAACTCTACAGGCATGGGGGTGCCGTCAGCCGAGCATGTCCGAGATGCGCGCAGGGCGACGAAACCGTCCGGCACGCACTCGTCCAGTGTCCGAGCATTGCTGACTTGTGGGTTTATGTCGAACACCTGCTGTCACGTGTAGGACGGATCCAGCTATCAGCTGAGTCCATCGTGAGGATTGCCCCGCCGACTTCCTTTAGCCGGGAAGGGCAGGCAGTTTTTATCTGTCTGGTGGCCATGCGAAAGAGATAGTATAGTGGACACGTTTGAAAGGGCTGAAGATGAGCACTTACTTCTTCGGTGATGCCCTGATTAACTTTTCAAATTTCATTTGAAAAGGAAAATCAGAGTAGAGAGGGAAGTGCTCACTTCCCAGCATTTTGTTGAAAGATGGGTGAGAGAAGCAAGTATGGCCCGAGTGAATGGTCCTACTCTGAGTATGTGTCTGTAAATTAAAGGAGGAAAACTGGGAGAGGGCACTTGCCCTGGTGTTCAGGGTCACTGTGGCCTTTTAATGGGCTTTCTCCACAAATGTCCCTCGGAAGTCTCCCCCCTATTGGGGAATTTTTCATTATTATTTTTTATTACATCCTCTGTTTTTTTACACGCAGAAATGCCCATTTGTAACGTCCTGTATTGTCCTGTACTGTTCTTAATGTCTACTTTATGTAAACCCTTGTGGTTAATAAAGAAAACATTATTAATATTATTATTATTATTATTATTATTATCGTATCCACCGAGGTTAACTTTGCCTTTATCCTTAAGGGGTCGATAAAATAAAGCAGCAGTAACGTAGTGGGTCAATTTAACCGACTTTCCCCCCTTTCCAAATTACTGGCCTTGTGCCTATACTAGAAATCATTATTATTATTATTATTATATCCGCCGAGGTTAACTTTGCCTTTCATCCTTACGTGGTCAATAAAATAAAGTACCAGTCACGCACTGGGGTTAATTTAATCGGCTTTCCCCTCCCCCATAATTGCTGGCCTTGTGCTTACATAAGAAACCATTATTATCTTTAGCGATTCATAGTTACAGACGTGTTATTTTGGAGCTCTTGTAAGTGTTGTTGATTTTGTTGGACTTTTTTGTTTTAATGGGGACATAAGAACTATTTGAACCTTTGGTCCATATATTTCACTTCGACATTGTTAATTTGTTGGCATTGGTTTTTTGTTGTTTATTTAATGGAGGCAGCACCCCGACTAAATCATGTACGAGTAAAGAAATCATGTTACGTGACAGTCCAAAGGCCGTCACCACCAGCATTACGGGCGCCAAGAACAACTTCACCAACGACAGCAACAGCAGCAACAATGGCAGCAGTAGCAACAATATCACCACCAGCAGCAGCGGCAACAACGGCAGCAGCGGCAACAACAGCAGCAGTCGTAACAACAGCAGCAACAACGGCAGCAGCATTCGTAAAAACAGCAGCAGCCACAATGACACCACCAGCTGTAGCAGCAGCAATAGCAACGGCAGCAACAGCGGCATATCAATAACGACAGCAGCAGAAACAATGAAATATCTTTCGCCGCGACCGCAGAGAAAAATACCCTTTATTATGAAATTGAGATTTCAGAAAAGAAAAAAACGCGTCTAGCAGAGGCTAGAAAATTAATAGATTTTTTTAATATTACAGCATTCATAAATGTGCCCCGGGGTGTTGGCAGACATCGAAAGGTGCACCATCACCCCCAAATGTATAGGATCTACCATCACACGTAGAGGCAGCTCTGAAGAACTTGATGCCAGGAATAGAGCACATCGAGAAATATAGGAAATATGCGTACATCTCATCTCGGTGCTCTTCCGAAGCGAATGCCTCGTAGGAAAACACTCAGTCATTCCAGGGCAAGCGAAGGACTTCGTACTGTTCCTTTCCCACATGGGAAGAACTAAAACAACCAGTATAGCCACCAAGAATGGACATCTAGTGGGTCCTGGCAAGAATTGCACTGGAGGATGAGGAAACCCTTCTAAAGGTAAAAATAACCCAGAGGGAATCCAAGTCGTGAACCTGTTAGGAACTACTGCTCCAGATCAAACCGGAAAAAAATCGACAGGATCCCGGACTTAATCACCCTTCTGGGTGAAGAGAAGTGAAGGAATTGTAGGAACCTGTAGTTAACATACATAAGAATATGCCCCCTACATGACCACCTGCCACCTTCTCAGTATTATCATATTTTCCTTCTCTTCTTCCCCATTTAACGTAACGTTCATACATTTATAAAGTAGGGTTTATATATTTTCCTGCCGTTCACAGTTGTTTTTCAAAAGCTATTGTTTCTGTTGTCAGTACCACATTATAGATATCTCTATTTCCAGATGTTATATTTGGATAAGTGCTCCATTATTTTAGAAATATATTAATGCATTTTCGGGTTGATACATTGATTGGAAACGATTTTCAATTCATTTGCCTTGATCGCACTGCTTTTCTGGAGTACGGTTGGTTTATCATTTTCAGAAATTTTTCCTTGTGAATTATTAAAATACTTCTTTTCGAGTGTTGTTGCATAATTCCGGGCATAATTTCTATATTTCTATTGTAAAAAATCCTTAACTTTATCGTGTCTGAAGATATATTTTATCTGACTTATGGTCTTGTTATGTTGTTGTTGTTGTTGTTGTTGTTGTTCTTCTTCTTCTTCTTCTTCTTCTTCTTCTTCTTCTTCTTCTTCTTCTTCTTCTTCTTCTTCTTCTTCTTCTTCTTGTGTTGTTGTCGTCATCATCCTCCTTCTACTCCTCCTCTTCATCATCTTCATTATTATTATTATTATTTTTTTTTTTTTTTCTTTTCTTATATTTACACGCACAATATTTACACGCACAAAACCCACATCGTACCGTCCTGTGCCGTCTGTAATGTTTTTCTTGATGTCAGCCCTTGTGGCCAATAAAGAAATCATTATTATTATTCTTATTATTATTATTTCACCAAAGGTCGGTGGATTGGCAGTATCGGTAGAGAGTCGGACACCATGCTTTGAAGCATAGAGTTACGTCTCTTTATGATCTGAGTTCAAATCCCACCGAGGTTAACTTTGCCTTTCATCCTTACGGGGTCGATAAAATAAAGTGCCAGTAATGTACTGGGTAATTGCTGGCCTTGTACCAAAAGTAGAAACAATTATTCTTCTTCTTCTTATTATTATTATTGTTATTACTCTTTGAGTCTCAGTCATTGATGTTAGTTAACTGGAAAGTTTGTTGAAATGAATATCAAGCCACTACCTGCAGTCTCAGATATTCAGGACGTATCGGAGGGTTCTTGCTGTTCCCAGCAAGCATGCCTTTTGAAGTGTTCCAAAAAGCGTGAAGGGGCCAATTTTCTTTAACCATCCCTGGAAACTTTTTGAGATAGTCCCTAGTGCGACTATGACAATCGGGATCACTTTGACTTCATGGCAGTTCCAAATCCTTTTTACCTCCCACTTTAAGTCCTGATATCGGTTAATTTTCTCCCTCTCCTTCTCTTGCACTCTCGTGTCGAATGGGCAGGCCACATCCACAATCAGGCACGATCTTTTTTCTTTGTCCAAAACCACCAGGTCAGGTCTATTGTGTTCCAGTTTCTTGTCGTCTGTATCCTAAAATCCCACAGCACCTTCACCTGATCGTTTTCTATCACCGCCTCTGGCTTATGCTCATACCACTTCTCAGAATGTGGTAAATTGTTTACTTTGCATAGGTGCCAGTGGATCACCCTGCCCATCACATCATGTCTCCAGCCCTTATAGTGAGTCTGGGCTAGGTGTTTTCACTCGGATACAATGTGAGCCACAGTCTCCTCTCTCTCTCTCTCCACAGATCCTGCACAGTGGGCTAGCCTCCTCCTTGTAAATGTGGTGTTTCAACCACTTCGTTTTGAGGGCCTGCTCCTGCGCAGCCATTAACATTCCTTCTGTAGCCTTTTTCATTATTATTATTATTATTATTATTATTATTATTATTATTATTATTATTATTATTATCATTATTATTATTATTTCACGATACATTGCAATTGCAGATGTTGATTTGAAAAATCATCTGCGTATATTCTGAATTATTTTCATGCAGCTCACAAGTTACCTCCCGGTGTTTTGCTGGGTTTTTTTTTATCATTCATTGGTGTATTTTCTCAGTAGAACTGTCGCATAACGATAATTCCTTTTGTTCTTTTTACAGTTACTTTACTGTCTTTAATTTTGACTTTTTTGCGTGTATATATGGCTTTCTAATATGCATAGAGCTGTATGCTGAATTTCCTTTGTTCATTCTGTTGGCACATCTATGTCTAACACTATCTGGAAAGTATTTATTTTATATATGTATATATATATTTGTGCGTGTGTGTTTGTGTCTTTAGCAATGGCTTTACATGCAAAGAGCACGAGCGACTGTTTTGCTGTTACTGAATAATCTCCATATATTGACCACTATTTTCAATGCTCTTATCGTCCTCATTTATTTGTTTCTCATATTTGTTCATGTAATATTATCGAGTAAGAAAGATTTCCCATAATCTGTGTCACGACTGAAGCAGCAATAGCTTTTTTCTTGTAAAAACTTTTAACAGCTTAGTTAAAAAGTTTTATTCCTATACTACTTGGTCAAACATTATTTCACGTTTTTTCTTATCATATTTTCTGAGTCTAGTGTCGTGTTAATATAAACATAATTTCTGATGTTTTTCTTTGCTTTTCATGGAGCAATGTTTGATTGCTACCTTTTATCCTATAGAGGATTACCTACCTTTCTCCTCTCATACGTACCATATATCAGGATATTCTCGTTATATATATATATACATGTCAGAATTTATATATATATAATATAAAACGAAAAATCAGTGATGCATCTGAACTCAATTTATTGTGTGTTACAATTGTTTCGTCGGCGGACAGCTCGAGAGAGATCATTGTGTGGATCTGTCTGATTCTGGATCCGCAGATTCGACGGACACGTCTAATGATTTCGGAGCAAATTCTCTCTCTCTCTCTATATATATATATATATATATATATATATATATATATTCATTTAGGTTTGTTCCCCACTGGATAGAACTGATCATTTCATAAAGTCAACCGTGATGTAATATGAGGAAAAGCACTCGACGTAATGCAACTGATCCATCTTCGTTTATGTTGAATCTTGTTGGTGGTGCGAGAACGGAGTCAATTATTATTGAGTAAGATGACGAGAGGCTGGACTGGTGAAATTCCTTAAATATTCATTACAAACACTATGCACATTTCAATGACCGGGTTTTGTAGGAACCCAGTGACATCATCAGGTGTTACGAAATTTATCTAGTAAAGAAATATAATAATGGTAGACACAATATATATATATTCTTACATGCGTACTTTTATTTTTCTTTACAATATATATGATTTGATACTTTATTAATCGATGGATATTTCATTGATTGATCATAATTAATAATTATATGCCATATGCCATATCGGATTCCTTGATTTATGAATTGAACCAGACTGAAACCTCATCATTCTCCATATTTAATGAACTTTCACTTAGCTTGTAATCACATAATTCGAATATATCAATTTATTTTCATTCTTTGACTTTTGAATACATTCCTATTATCTTTGATGTTTTTTTCCTTATAATTGCTTCTGTAGACCAGAAATGTCTCTTTGCCATACGATATCGTGTTCCGTTTGAACCATTTCTATTGCCTATCCCATCATATCTTTCGCTCTCATTAACACATATAATTTGCAATGCTAGTAATACCTTTCCTGAGATGTAGCCCGCGAGAAGCTGACGGCGTCGTCTTTGATAAAGTGACGGTGCTTCGTTTAGTGTATTTCCTTCAGATCCTCAACTGAAAATATGTTTTCTGCTCGTGTTCTTACCTATCCAGTGGTAACATTTTCAGGTGTTTTTACCTATCCAGTGACTACTTCTAGTTCTGAAAAGTTACAATACATTAATATATTTTAGGTGTTCTTATAAAAACCTACAGTCACATTTCTCGCGTGATCCATAATTTTATCCCTGACTTATGTTAAAAATAATCTACCATATAAAACAAATTGCAGGCATATTTATTGGGTTTTTCTTACATGTATTATTATCATTAAAATTCAACGAAGCTCATCCTTTTTTCTGAAATACCAATTAATCAAACCAAAATTGGCCTATAGGTTTTTCATTTCATTTTATTTGTTTTCTTGGGTTTCTGCTTTTGTTTTTACATTCGAGCTGTCAGATTTTCTAAGAATGATATCAAAATGTTTTTCTTTTATTTTTTGGTTTTTGTTCTTTTTTTGTTTTTTCTCAAATAAAATTTATACATTTTCACAAATAATTCCAAATAATCTTTGAAACATAGGTACTTTTAATACTAATTAATATCAGCCCGTCAAGACAACGCTATATCTAACTGAGCCTCTTCATGAATGTATTATTTGCAAAATTCTATATAAGTTATTTTGCCTCAGTACCGAATGAATATAGCGTCACTGGAGATAGATAAGAATATAGTATTTCGTCTTCTCCCGCTGTGATATTATCATAGATTGAAATAGCTACAGCGAGACATATATGTTTTCATAAACATATTGTATATACTTCCATGTGTGCTTTTATTATGAATTATGCTGTGGTAATACTAATATATATATATATATATATATATATATATATATATATATTAAATTTGACTTAATTCCGCATATAAATGGTTTCAAGACGAAAACACGTACAACTCGTCGGGGGTATTTCAAATAAGTAAAGTTTTAATAGAGTATAGAGTACAAAATGCTTATTTATATCTGTCGGCATCCAAGAGTTAGGTCAACACTATAGACAGCATTGTGTAAGAATGTTTTAACTGTGGCGGCAGATATAAACAGAACTAGACGTCATATCCGCTAGAAAGAGGTACGAAGTACTAGTGACAATGTGAACAGCTCGACAAATTCAGAATTTGGAACAGTTATATACTAATTTAAGGTATCACAATATATCATTATTTAAGGTATATATATACACATATATATATATGTATATATATATATATATATATACATTATATATACATTCATATATATATTGCTATTTCAGAGCTCCAATTCTAATATATATATATATATATATATATATATATATATATATATTAGAATTGGAGCTCTGAAATAGCAATATATATATGAATGTATATATAATGTATTTTGCAATACACTTTATGCTTAATTAAAAGCATTTTGAAGACCGTATGCTATTGTTTTAGAGTAGTGACAAACTCACTTACTTTAATCTCAGCAAACAAGGGGAGATAAAGCCTTTATCTCCCCTTGTTTGCTGAGATTAAAGTAAGTGAGTTTGTCACTACTCTAAAACAATAGCATACGGTCTTCAAAATGCTTTTAATTAAGCATAAAGTGTATTGCAAAATACATTATATATACATTCATATATATATATATATATATATATATATATATATATATATAAAGAAGGAAAAGTGGTAAGAAACCAGATGTACCATAACGCACCAAAGTACTCAATACTTAGGGTAGTAGAGTGGGTAATAGGAACGAGTAGGACCCCGACGGCTGAGCTCAAGCCGTTTCGACGGCTAATTCTGGACTAAATCAAAAATGTTTATAAATGAATAGCCGAGCTTCTCAGGGGGTGATTCCATATATGGTAAAAGTGATTGTCACAAGGATTGGTCAAAAGTTTGTTGTTGAGACACATAATTCTATCATAGCATTTTGTGGAAGGAAAGGGTAGCTGAACTTGCCAGTAGAAGAAAGAGGGAGAGGGAGTGGAGGAAACCCAGTCGTGCGTTGAAAGTGACAACTACATCAGAATCCTAAGGATAAGAGGTCAAGAGAAGTATACTAGAGAGGGGTGAGGAAGTCGAAACAATAAGTAAATCTATATGTAGTAAATATATAGAAAAATATAAGAATGTTAAAAATATAAAAAAATACAATTTCTGGTTACTATTCCCCTACCACAATCATCAAATTTCTAACTGGTACTGCTAAACTATAGAAAAGTTTAATAGGTGGGACGGAATACTAAATACGAGATTGTAGTGAAAGAATTTTATGAGATAGTAGTAATCGGCCAAATCTATCTTACAATGACAGGTCAACAAGTAGGGGCCAAAATACTAAAAAAAACTAATACGAAATAATAATTCAGAGTCCCGAAACTAATACGAAATATTAATTCAGAATCCCGAAAATGAATACTAGTACGATATATAAGAGTACCGCTAGAATACATAAATTCTAATACAAACTGCATAAATGCTCGTACGATATATATGAAAAACTAATACGAAAAACTTAATACGAAAAATTAATTCAGAATCCCCCCCCCCCCCCCCCCACACACACACACACACAAAATACTGATATACGAGAAACTAAAGCAGAGATACCACTTAGAAATCTAGATATCACGGAAATGGGGCAGCAATCAGATAAGAAAGCAAGTATCTGGGGTCTAGCACATCTGCTATAAAAAGCGGAGTCGCCCAATTCTATCATAGAATAGGGGGTGGGGTGGGGGTACTGAGGCTACAGAAGACCGAAGGGCTGCCTCAGGGTGGGCGAGAAGGTGAAAAGAACGACGACAAAGAAGGAGATCTGGGGTGGAAGGACTGGGTAGGGGTGGGGGGAAGAAGGAAATATAGAGGAAACGATAAAAAATATATAGGAAAATCTTACGTCTACCTTTGTAAGCAGGGGTTACCCATTACAAAGTCGGCAAGGAGGATGTTACAGCCCTTGTCTACCCTCCCCCCGGTCATTATGGGGTTTGAGGGCGAGGTAAGTCCTACGCAATCTGTGTTTGCATGCAGTTACCAGTTCGTCTTTCTTGTTTAGGAGTTGGTCCGTCGAAAACAACATTTGTAATGTTTCCTCCGAGCATAAGTTACACGGACGGCGTCCTCCCGTGTGAGAGTTGGTTCTGGACAGTAAGCTCCAAGTGAGATTATAGGTTATATTGTTATCTTTGAGGTCCCAGATGTGGCCCGAAAGTGTAGTGGCGTGACGCCGGGGCGGGTTTCGGAAAGTATGTCGGTGTTGGTATAGCCGGGTCTTGAAGTCACAAGCGGTTAATCCTATATAAGCGTTGTTGGAGGTGTCCGTCCTCACGTTGCACTGGTAGATCACATTACGATCTCTGCATCTGTTGGCGAGGGGTAAATGGATCCATCAGGACAGTTACACCTCCTGGTCGGCTCTCCACTGCTATCTAGGTTATTTCTTCCATAGGGGTTGAGTTTTTTGTTGTTAGAGGAGACGATGTTTTGTGCAAAGTTAGGTGTGGTGTTGTAGGAGAGTTTGATGGTATTTCTGTTGATTATGTTGTGGTAGCGGTGTTGTAGTGGGAAGTGTTTTTCGATGAGCCTAAAGAAGATTTTCCCGATAAGTGTTGTCACCTCAGCGTTGTGGGGAGGATTGAACCATGTTACGTTTTGTGAGCGGCGGTGTCGCCTGCTGGTTCCGCTAATGGAAGCTGGACAGTAGGATATTTCCTCCCGGAAGCCACTCTGCTTGAGGGCCTGGTTGTAATAAGGCGCATTCTCCTAGAATATCTGCTTATTTGCGGACAAACAAGATATGCGGAGGGAGATGTTTTTAACCAGGTTATTAGTGATGTTTCTAGGATGGTTTGACCGGCAGTGGATGTAGTACAGGTTTTCGTTTGGTTTCCTGTATGACAAGTACAGATCGTTATCGAGGTCAAGGGTAACGTCCAGGAAGTTTACTCGGGTTATGGACGTTTTTAGGGTTATTTTAAATCCCCAGTCGCGGAAGAAGCTGCTGACGTCGAAGGGGGAGTCGAGAGCTCTCTTTATCCATTTGGAGTTGTCTAAAAGTAGGACTGTCTTTCTGGCGTGGAGGATGATATTTCTTTCCTGGTCCGTGATGGGCGCAAGCGTCTCGGCAAAGTCCAAGGCGGCCGTAAGGAGCGGTAAGCTAATTGAAGCATAGTAACTCTCTATGTCAAACTGGATGAATTTTGTGTGTCGTTTGTCCTCCATATTGCTGAACCATGAGATTACTTCCTGTGTGTTGATCCGTAGGCTAAGTCTGGCGTTTTGCTTAACTTTTGGTATAACGCCGTCTAGGATTTTTTTTACTGATTCTTCCTATGTCGGACTTCGTTGGTTTTATAAGCCTGATAGATGGTTTACGGTCGAAATCGGATTTGTGGTCCTTCAGTGTGAAGTAGGGAGTCCGTGGGTCTAGGGGTTCCGTGATATATATATATATATATATATATACACACACATACATGTGTGTGTACATGAACGAACATATTTATTTTCCATTTTTGCTTTTGACTTTACTTTTGAATTTTACTTTTGACTTTAACGTTTGTCTTATCAAACATTGTGCTTGGGATTCCCTTTTCTATTCATTACAAATCTTTTACGCCATGATTTTTATAAGCCGTGCAATAAGATTTTCTTATATCACTGTATGTTATATGGAAATAAAACAGGTGACTTGGTTCAAATCTGTGGCAGCTATTTTGTTGTTCTGAATATCTAATTAAAAAATATATTCTGAATATCTAATTAAAAATATAAGTAACCTTTTTTTTATTCGAAAGAAATAAGAAATACGTAACCCGTATCTAACACTATATTATTATTCAAAAAGATTAATTTAATTTAATTGTTGGTTTTTCTATTGCATTCGAAAATCCATAACTGTTTCCATAGTGTTTCAGAAAAATAATCTGAACTTCTTTCCCGTGGCGGACTAAATGTGAACTCAGAACTAGTATCCCGGTGAGGAAAAAGGAAAGTTTTGATAGTGTTTATTGTTTTTTTTATTATTATTATCAACATCAAAGATATGGTGAAACAAATTTGATACGAAAAAGAAATGAAAACTGGCCTCCGAATTATCTCATACCGATCTAACCTTCTAATTTGCAACGTTCGGCTTTGGAACTGTAGTAAATAGCTATCAGCTTTATTAACTCTAAAACATTTCATGCACAGTTAATTCAATTAATATCATTTTAAAATGAAAAATTCCTTTTAAAATTATACAAGAGCATGCTAAACTAACCAACCACACGTTAGATAAATAAATAAATAAAATAAAATACAATGGCTACATAAAAGTTCAAATGTATATTTATCTCTAAAAGCAATACAAACTCATTTTAAATTATCTCTAAATATATATTCAAATTTAAGAACTTTTTTACATTTTTATTAAGTTACCTTTTTCTACATTAAAAACTTCAAAGGCACGTCTCAACAAGGATCTCTATAATCTTTAGTGAAAATGATTTTACGTAGCTGAGACTACAAACTATTAAATATCACATTTACTTGAATTCGTTTATCAATAACAGCTTATATCTCGGTGCATCTCCACTTAGCTTTTTATTGAGGGGCTACCTCGCCTTCCTCACATTGTTGACTCTCAATAAAAATAAAAAGGGTAACAGTTATTATGCTCGACTATTTCTGAAAATTCCTTTCGAGATCGATAAAATAAGTACCAGTCTAGAACTGAGGTCAATTATTCTTCTATATCTCTTTCTCACTTCCTCTCTGTCACTTTCTATCCTTCTCTGGGAGAAATCTGATGTATTAAAACCTGGAGAGGAGATGGTCTCCGCTAGGTTTAAAAGTGCCCAAGAAATGCGTATGTCATTACAGTGTCCCTACGACTCCACCGGAAGTTTCGGGACCATACAAACATTTTTGAAAATGCCAACCTAGCGATCTAGACAAGTGCATTCAAAACAATCTTGTAGTTGCAAGAGTATTATTTTATTATCATTAGGGCGGTGGATTGGCAGTATCGGTAGAGCGTTGGACAACATGCTGCGTAGCTTAGAGTTACGGCCCTTTACGTTCTGAGCTCAACTCCCGCCGAGGTTAGCTTTGCCTTTCATCCTTACGGAGTCGATAAAATAAAGTACCAAATACGCACTAGGGTCGAAATTGTTGGTCTTGTGCTTAAATCAGAAACCAATAATATTGGTGTTATTTTATTTGTATTTATTGTTGGTTTTTGTATTTATTTGCAGCGGTGCCATTAGAATATGAAGATTATCAACAAACCAACGACACATTATCAATTTCGAATCCTGCTGACATGATTCCACATCGTATTGATTTTAAAAAATATATCATAAACCCTGACAGACAAATTCCTCGAAGATCGTCATTTACAGATGTCGAAGATGTCCTCAACGCTGAAACTTCGAAGATAAGTTTACCAAAAAGAGAAAGGCTGTGTATCTCTTTACCTAGAAATAAAATAGAGCCATCATCTCTCACGGAATCATCGGCAAGTAGACTTCCTACTAATTCTTCAAAAGATATTTCGGAATTAGGTCATTTACTTTACGAAATGAAGAAAATATTTATAACCTACATTTCTAATTCAGATTTTTTATTGTTAAAGCTAATATTTTTTGCACACACACACACACACACACACACACACACACACACACACACACACACACACACACGGTTAATAACACATGCGGTTAATTACACATCTTGATGTCAACAATATGTTACCAGAAGAAAAAAAGTGGTGCCAAAAAGGTTGTAAAGTCCCGATGCTGGTAAATCAAAAGAAGAAATCGAATCTTAGCATAACCTGAGTTTTGATACCAGAAGGCTTTCGATAGCATTCTAAACTCATTGATATTTGGGTCAATCCTCATAAATAAAGTGTTAGATTAATATTAAACACTGAAAAAAAAGCTAAAGAAAGTAAGTAAACATATTCTGAAAACAGCAGGTATAAATTATAGCCTTATAAACTGGAAACTAAGTACGTTTAACATTTTACAAAGCAAAACTACTAACAAATATCGAAGTAAACATAAACAAAATTTATCTGCCTCGCACACAAAATAGATGTGGCCTGACTCAGACCGACATTTACTACAAAATAACACCTGAACTGGAGAAGCAAATAGAAGAATACTGATAAATGTAATAAGAAAAATTTTTTTTTTCTACATAGAAAGTGTCAATACATAGGATTTTATCATATTCTTCGGGTGTTAAGCGCACAAAATAATATATACATATATTAACTATCAACATGGGCGCAAATAATATGCTAATCAGTATGTCCATTCAGGATACAACTATATGAGATAGGGTATATCAATTCCTCGATTATATATTTCCTGTCATACATTGTTTAGATGATATATATGTCTTCCTATAAAACCCAAATTAGGCTTGAAACTGGTTAATTGTATTCATTAGTTTTTCAGTTCACAGGGCAAAACATATTTTGCATGTTTACATACCTTTGTGCAAAAACTTTGTAAATTCATAATGAGATTTACGCAGTCTCAGTTATTTCAATTCAGTATATGTATATATATATATATAAATATTTAAAAAAATAGAGGTGTAACACACGAGTTGTGATATATTAGTAAAAGGAAAAGAAAATGCTGACAAATTTTTGCCAGTGAAAAATAGTTTAATTCGGAATAAGTATAAATTAGTAATAAGTATTGGTTAGTATTCAATTTTAGTTTTAAGTTTTTACCGGTTGCGCATTTCTAATGCTTTTCAAAAATAATTTTGAGATAGAGCGCTCGTGATGTTTGCTAGAGCAAGCAGGGAAGAGTATACAGGATAAAAATAAAAATAACAACACAAGAGAGAGTTACCTTGGGAGAGATTTAATAGTCCCTATATATTTCGGATTCACATCCATCAACTGGGGTTTTTTCCGGGGTGGGGGAAAAGGCTGTCTGTCGGACAAGTCCGGAACGCGTCTTTCGCTGTTTGTTGTTTTGAATATCTGAGGTATTCGGCAGAGCGCGCGTGCGCGTGAAATGGGTCGGTCGTACAGAGGTCAGCGGCCGAATGAGGGAGTGGGATGGCGCTAGCTGTCAGTCCATTCTCTGCCTGTTTGTTAAATGTTACTGTGTGTGTGTGTGCGTGTGTTGTTGTCTCGCTTGAGTGTGTGTGTGTGTGTCTGCTGTTGCCTTGTTCATCTGTATTGGCAGTGTAGTATGTTCGTATGGTGGAAAGCTACTGTGTGTGTGCGCGTGTGTAGTTGTCTCGTGTGCGTGTGTGTGTGCGTGTGTTGTGTGTTGTTGCATCGCTTGTTAACTTAAACCAGCCATTTCATTTCGCTTCTCTCTGGTCGGTTGTTTATTTGCGGTTGCAGTCGTTTGATAAAAAGCGCTTCCTTGATACGTAACGTGCCGACGTTTCTTTCAGTCGCTAGAATTGTGACAATGGGCCTTCCGTCTTTGTTTCCGCATTTGTCTATGTGTTTCCGGAAAGACGAGGCCCTGGTTTTAGTGTGTTCCTTGATCCGAATGTGCAAAGGTCGAATTGTGCTACCTATGTAGTATTGGTTACACGACGTATGTGCATAGGCAACAGTTAGCATGGCGTATCGGGCAGTCTCTGAGGGAGCATGCGTCAGTAGATTTTTCGGGTTTCCTGGAGAGGCATCTTCGCAGGGAGGGGCCCGAGTGGGCCAGGTGGATGTCGAGGCCCTCCCTCCGTATAGCCTTGCGGATAGCGTTGGTGGTTTTCTCGCCCAGGTGTGGCATTTTAAGGAAGCACTTGCCTTGGGTGCTTCTCTGTCTCTTGCGTCTGGTGTCTCCTATTCTGTCTGTGATCGAGGTAGGGTACCCGTTCGTCTCCAGCACCTCGAGGAATCGCTTGGTATGAGTGACACCACTCGCGGGATCGTTGCATCTGTTTTTGATTCGCGCGATCTCGTTCGTGATGTATCCTCTTTTGGCACTGTTAGGGAGGGCGGACTTGTAGTGAACGAATAGGTCCCTGCAGGCTGCCTTTCTGTAGAAGTTAAAGTGGATCCCTCCTTGTTCCGTGTATCAACATCACTCGGGCCCCTCCCTGCGAAGATGCCCCTCCAGGAAACCCGAAAAATCTACTGACGCATGCTCCCTCAGAGACTGCCCGATACGCCATGCTAACTGTTGCCTACGCACATACGTCGTGTAACCAATACTACATAGGTAGCACAATTCGACCTTTGCACATCCGGATCAAGGAACACACTAAAACCAGGGCCTCGTCTTTCCGGAAACATATAGACAAATGCGGAAACAAAGACGGAAGGCCCATTGTCACAATTCTAGCGACTGAAAGAAACGTCGGCACGTTACGTATCAAGGAAGCGCTTTTTATCAAACGACTGCAACCGCAAATAAACAACCGATCAGAGAGAAGCGAAATGAAATAGCTGGTTTAAGTTAACAAGCGATGCAACAACACACAACACACGCACACACACACGCAAACGAGACAACTACACACACACACACGCACACGCACGCAGTAGCTTTCCACCATACGAACATACTACACTGCCAATACAGATGAACAAGGCAACAACACACACACACACACTCAAGCGAGACAACAACACACGCACACACACACACAGTAACATTTAACAAACAGGCAGAGAATGGACTGACAGCTAGCGCCATCCCACTCCCTCATTCGGCCGCTGACCTCTGTACGACCGACCCATTTCACGCGCACGCGCGCTCTGCCGAATACCTCAGATATTCAAAACAACAAACAGCGAAAGACGCGTTCCGGACTTGTCCGACAGACAACCTTTTCCCCCACCCCGGAAAAAACCCCAGTTGATGGATGTGAATCCGAAATATATAGGGACTATTAAATCTCTCCCAAGGTAACTCTCTCTTGTGTTGTTATTTTTATTTTTATCCTTTATACTCTTCCCTTCATTCTACACATCTCACACATCTTATACACACCACGCATCTCAACGTACACCCACTTACATCTCTCTCTCCACCACCGGACTTTGTTACCCGGAGATTTACCCATTTGCATTGTCGAGGCTTCCAAACGACTTAAAGATATTTACTTATTGTTCCACAATGCTTCAAGCAAGCTTCAATACTCTCATATATATATATATATATATATATATATATATATATATATATATATATATATATAAATAAAAATAACAGATTAAAGTTTAAGCAAAGAATCGCTGCTTTCACCCTTAACGGGATCTTCTGAAACTAACAAAGTCAATCTGTAAACGCAGAACTGGATATTTCAGAAAACGTTGCAACCGGAGGAAGACAGGAAGACGATACTTTGGTTCGTGGAAACGTTCGCTGGCAAAGAACGGGAAAAAACGAATAATACGTCATTAATAGGAGCGGTGAAAAACAATTACGCGCAAAGACAGAACCCCGTTTATGGTATAAAAGAGGTCGTAGACTAATGTTCTCTTAGGTGGTGCATAGAGACGTTCTCTGGCAATGAACGAAAAAACGAAGATAATAAGTCATATGTGGAGCGTGGAGAACAATAGCACGCAAAGACAAAACCACGTAAATGGTATAGCAGAAGTCGTAGACTAAAATTCTAACTAGGAGACCAAATGAATCTCCGTTACAGAGTAAAGAACAAAGTAAATATATACAATACAGAAGTAATAGAAATAAATAAATAAATACACGCAAACAAATACGTACATACACAAGCATACGCAAAACCTTACCATAGGTATACAAAACCACGCACATATAAATATGTGTGTGTGTGTATGCTTGTGTACAAATAAATAAATAATTATATAAACGTATATAAGTAAATAAATACGTATATAACAAGCGCCCACACATACCTACATATAAATACACGAATGTTCGGAGACGTAAGTCAATTAAAACAAGACGTACACATATACACACACCCACCATACGTACGAACCTGCATACTCACGCAGACCCAAAACTCCCGTATACATATAGCCAAACCCCAAATACCAGAATATATAAAAAAAATTATACGCCATAACAATCAAATATACGTACGAGAAGGTATACATACCTTCACAAAACATACGGGTAATATATACTTACCTATGCAAATAAGTAAAGGAATAAACAAAACATATACTTAGCTCCCACATCAAGACGTAAAATATCCACGTATAGATCGTACTATCCGTTAGGGTATAACGTGGGGCTGTAATACAGGAAAGTTTTGTGCAATTTATGTTTACAAGCCGAAATTGCCTCACATTTTTTGTTTAAGATGTGGTCTGTGGCGTAGAGTATTTCCAGGGCCTCAGCGGCGCAGAGGTCACAAGGTCTTTTATTTCCGTTATACGATCTAGCCCTAGCTAGGATCTCCCAATTGTAACTTATATTGGGTGTGGTTGTCTTTTAGACTCCAGATATAAGCTGAAAGTGACGTCATATTCCTTCTTAGAGGGTAACGAAAATAATGGGTATGCATGTAAAGACGCTGCTTGAAACTATTGGCGATTAACCCTATGTAGGCCCTACATAGGGTTAATCTACATAGGTGTTACAACCTTACATTTGTAGACAATGTTACTAGAGAGGCATTTCCCTTTGGATTTTAGTCTTCAATTTTATTATTATTACTATTTGGCTCCCTCGGTTGAGCACTCTACTGTCTTATATTCATCATGCAGAAACAACATCTGAATATTTCTACAAAGAACATACCCGTACCAAGCAGGAAAACATACCTAAAACTCCTGATACAGAAAGCAGACGCGTTCATTAAAAGGTTGCGTTGGCGTGCCTTTTATTTCGATAATCCGCGAAAAGCAGACAACAAACAGGATAAATTTGGATTTAAAACCTATAATAACCCCCCGTGGAACCCAGCATAGCTACCCTTCGAAAATGATGTCTTGGAACTCATTCGGAGTATCAAATTTCGGAATAGGAGCAATTCCTTCCAGCAAGACCTGAAGAATAGAATTCGTTCTATTAAGGATTCTAACGCCGTGCACGTCCATTCCGACAAAACTGGCAACCTATATCAAGTGGAGCGCAGTACTTACCATCAACTACTGCATAATGCTGTAACTAAGGATTACCGTAAAACTAATCGGTGCGTCATCAATGAAATCAACGATGCTGGGTTTAAAATCACATCTGATCTCAACATCCTGGACCGGACCGAACCTCTGGACCCTATTTCTCCCCACTTTACCCTGAAGGATCACAAATCCAATTTTCCGAACAACCCCTCTATTCGGCTTATTAACCCTACGAAGTCCGATTTAGGTAGACTTAGTAAAACGATTCTTGATAGAATTATACCTGAAATTAGAAGTTTGGCCCCTCTCGCACTGTGGAACAATTATTTCGCGGTGATTGATTGGTTCAACGGCATATGTAACAAGGAACATTGCCGTTTTATCCAATTCGACATCAACAATTACTACTCCTCCATCACTTTACCACTTCTCCTTAGAGCTATCAATTTCGCTAAAACACTCACAGTGGTTAAGGATTTCGAAGTTGATGTCATCCTTAATGCCCGAAAGTCGGTGATTAATTTCGACGACTCTATTTGGATTAAAAAATCCAATAGTAGCCCATTCGACGTGAGTATGGGCGCCAGTAACTCTGCGGAGGTTACTGATCTTATTGGCCTTTTCCTTCTTTTCTCTATCAAGGACGAATTCCCCAACGCGGGCGGTGGTTTGTACCGTGACGATGGTGTTTTGACCATGACTAAGTGCGGACCTCGTGCTTGCGATAGGTTCAGAAAAGAACTCACAGCCTTCTTTAAAGGCTTCAACCTCTCTATACAGGTTGAGGCCAATCTCTCGACGTTACCCTCAATTTATTGAATGGGTTGTATTACCCGTATAGAAAGCCGAATGGTACGCTTAATTACATAAGTAAGCATTCCAACCATCCTGCCAGCATAACCAAGAACCTGGTAAGAAACGTTTCGTTGAGGCTTTCCCGTCTTTCCACCAACGAGCGCATTTTCAACGACCATTCCACTTATTACAATGAAGCTCTTGCTCGAAGTGGATTTGTCGATAAGGTAGCATATACAGAGTACGATTATAGACCTAGAAGAAATAGATCCCGTCGTATTTGTTGGTTTAAGCGACCATATAATATGGAGGTGGCCACACCATTAGCTAAGATCTTTCTTTCCCTTATTACGAAGCATTTTCCCCCTACACATAAATATAGTAAAGTTTTTAATAGAAATACTATTAGAATTTCTTACTCGACGACTCCTAACCTTGCACATAACATCACAGCTTCAAATTTAGCTAAACTACCTAGCCGTAGGAACACGTGCAACCCTGTAGTTAGTACTAACTGTAATTGTAGGAATCGGGCTGATTGCCCCTATCCGGGAAATGCCTCTCTAGTAACATTGTCTACAAATGTAAGGTTGTAACACCCACGTCCCGTAGGGCCTACATAGGGTTAACCGCCAATAGTTTCAAGCAGCGTCTTTACATGCATACGCATTCTTTTCGTTACCCTCTAAGAAGGAATATGACGTCACTTTCAGCTTATATCTGGAGTCTAAAAGACAACCACACCCAATATAAGTTACACTGGGAGATCCTAGCTAGGGCTAGATCGTATAACGGAAATAAAAGACCTTGTGACCTCTGCGCCGCTGAGGCCCTGGAAATACTCTACGCCACAGACCACATCTTAAACAAAAAATGTGAGGCATTTTCGGTATACCCTAACGGATAGTACGATCTATACGTGGATATTTTACGTCTTGATGTGGGAGCTAAGTATATGTTTTGTTTATTCCTTTACTTATTTGCATAGGTAAGTATATATTACCCGTATGTTTTGTGAAGGTATGTATACCTTCTCGTACGTATATTTGATTGTTATGGCGTATAATTTTTTTATATATTCTGGTATTTAGGGTTTGGCTATATGTATACGGGAGTTTTGGGTCTGCGTGAGTATGCAGGTTCGTACGTATAGTGGGTGTGTGTATATGTGTACGTCTTGTTTTAATTGACTTACGTCTCCGAACATTCGTGTATTTATATGTAGGTATGTGTAGGCGCTTGTTATATACGTATTTATTTACTTATATACGTTTATATAATTATTTATTTATTTGTACACAAGCATACACACACACACATATTTATATGTGCGTGGTTTTCTATACCTATGGTAAGGTTTTGCGTATGCTTGTGTATGTACGTATTTGTTTGCTTGTATTTATTTATTTATTTCTATTACTTCTGTATTGTATTTATTTACTTTGTTCTTTACTCTGTAACGGAGATTCATTTCGTCTCCTAGTTAGAATTTTAGTCTACGACTTCTGCTATACCATTTACGTGGTTTTGTCTTTGCGTGCTATTGTTCTCCACGCTCCACATATGACTTATTATCTTCGTTTTTTCGTTCATTGCCAGAGAACGTCTCTATGCACCACCTAAGAGAACATTAGTCTACGACCTCTTTTATACCATAAACGGGGTTCTGTCTTTGCGCGTAATTGTTTTTCACCGCTCCTATTAATGACGTATTATTTGTTTTTTCCCGTTCTTTGCCAGCGAACGTTTCCACGAACCAAAGTATCGTCTTCCTGTCTTCCTCCGGTTGCAACGTTTTTTGAAATATCCAGTTCTGCGTTTACAGATTGACTTTGTTAGTTTCAGAAGATCCCGTTAAGGGTGAAAGCAGCGATTCTTTGCTTAAACTTTAATCTGTTATTTTAATAAATATTTGCTCTACGGTTCTTATATATTTGATATATATTTATCCTTATCGAGCCCTCTTTGGATTTTAGTCTTCAATGTTATCATTAGTACTATATATATATATATATATATATATATATATATATATATATATATAATTAAGTCAAAAATGTACATCTACATATGCATACTGAAATACTAGTGTGTATATGAATACACACACGTATACATATGTAGGTGTAATAAGTCTTTCACTGGTTGCTTTACTGTGAGCACCCAGCTATTCTGTATGTAAACACACAGACAAACCGGTTTTTAGAGTCATACTGGTTTTCGGGGGAACACCTTCCCTCTATTCTCCAGAAAGCCAGACAAGGAACATTGAACTAGTTTCGTTGTTGTTACAACTCATCAGCAATATTTACCTATCTACCGGCCCTTCAGGAGAATTGTAAAAGCACATATCGTTATATGCTTTTTCTATGAAAATTAGTAGTGGGCAGACTAATTTGCATAGAGTGTGAGTACGCACCGGTTCAGCGGAGACGATAAAAACAAATAACGAAACGAAATTAAATTTCGTTTCGTTTGTAACTCACTTTTGTATGACTGACGCTTAAACAATTAAGTCAAAAATGTACATCTACATATGCATACTGAAATACTAGTGTGTATATGAATACACACACGTATACATATGTAGGTGTAACAAGTCTTTCACTGGTTGTTTTACTGTGAGCACCCAGCTATTCTGTATGTAAACACACAGACAAACCGGTTTTTAGAGTCATACTGGTTTTCGGGGGAACACCTTCCCTCTATTCTCCAGAAAGCCAGACAAGGAACATTGAACTAGTTTCGTTGTTGTTACAACTCATCAGCAATATTTACCTATCTACCGGCCCTTCTGGAGAATTGTAAAAGCACATATCGTTATATGCTTTTTCTATGAAAAAGCATATAACGATATGTCTGGCTTTCTGGAGAATAGAGGGAAGGTGTTCCCCCGAAAACCAGTATGACTCTAAAAACCGGTTTGTCTGTGTGTTTACATACAGAATAGCTGGGTGCTCACAGTAAAGCAACCAGTGAAAGACTTGTTACACCTACATATGTATACGTGTGTGTATTCATATACACACTAGTATTTCAGTATGCATATGTAGATGTACATTTTTGACTTAATTGTTTAAGCGTAAGTCATACAAAAGTGAGTTACAAACGAAACGAAATTTAATTTCGTTTCGTTATTTGTTTTTATATATATATATATATATATATATATATATATATATATATATATATATGGCAAGTAAGTATGTTTTGAAACAGTCAGCAGGTTTTGAAATTAGAAAATAGAATAGCTTTCACCGTATTTTTGACTAAAGGAATGTTAGCCTGATAATGAGGTTTAGAATCCTCAGATAAATGGAAAAAGATGAGTATTGACGTATATGTACGTCAATACTCATCTTCAGCAAACAATTTTCAGCAATCAATTTTCAGCAAACAATCGTTATTTCAGAGCACCAATTCTAATTTTCAATTTCTGCTTGACCGGCAACCGCTCTGTATAATCAGTTCCTGATTATTACTAGAATTCTATAAGAATGAAACATTCATGATTTTCAGCAAACAGGTGGAGTACTTAGCTTTGATAAGTACCAAAAAATACGAAACAGAGCTCTGTCAGCTTTATCTCCCCTTGTTTGCTGAAAATTTAAAGTAAGTGGGACTGTCACTACTCTAAAACAATAGCGTAAGGTCTTCGAAATGCTTTTAATTAAGCATACAGTGTATTGCAAAATACACTATATATACATTCATATATATATCGCTATTTCAGAGCACCAATTCTAATATATATATATATATGTGTGTGTGTGTGTGTGTGTGTGTGTGTGTGTGTGTGTGTGTGTGTGTGTGTGTGTGTGTGTGTGTGTGTGTGTGTGTGTGTGTGTGTTTGTGTGTGTGTGTGTGTGTGTGTGTGTGTGTGTGTGTGTGTGTGTGTGTGTGTGTGTGTGTGTTTATATATATATATATACAGTATATATATATATATAGAGAGAGAGAGAGAGAGAGAGAGCTCAGCCATCGGGTAATATGAATCTTTTCATATTATCCATTCTACTACCCCAAGTACCGAGTACTCTTCTGGGTTATGATCCACCTTGTATTTTACCACACCCTATCTGATATATATATATATATATATATATATGTGTGTGTGTGTGTGTGTGTTTGTGTGTGAGTGTGTGTGTGTGCATGTGTATGTATGTATGTATTAGTTAATCAGTATTTCACATTCGTTACTCTTGTCTTTTATTCAGGATCAGGATACAAATGTGAACAGACTCAGCAACTCATCGCCATCAAGCTATAATGACAGTCCAGAAAGCTCGAGTTTGACGTCTGGTCAAGAAATATGCATTACAACTTCCGATACTAGTGTCAGCACAAGTCCTTCTACATTGGAATATGGCCTTTCTGAAACTATTCGACGAGATATGAATACGAACAGCCAAAGTTCTAAAATGACAAAGCAAGAAATATTCTCCAAAAGCATTTCACCTGGCAACACACCTCAGAAACACAAGGATGAGGCGATGAAAAAAGAAGACGATCTACGAAATGCAGACAGCTCAAAATCTAAAAATTGGGATGAAATAAAACCGAGATACACTACAACTGATGGAAAAGAGGAATCTGCGAGTGTATATAATGAAAATATAGATACAACTAAGAAATATCCTATATCAGCAACATCCATTGCAGCTGCTCTTACAAATAACAACGCAGATGTCAAAAAATCATTTCATCCAACCCCACCATTTCGCAAGTCAAACAAAGATATAGGAAACTCACCAATGTTAACATTGAAAACAGATGATAGTTATTTGTTACAGGAAAGTTACAATTCTACAGAGCTTCAACAATGTTTATGTGAAAATGATAAATTGATTTCGGCTAATATGCTTGATAAATCTTCCAATTCTAATAGAGTTCCATTGAACGAAAGTCAGTTTAACATAAATGATAACGAAAGTAAAATGAATTCTCCTACCACCAAGAAAAATGAAAATGTGATAAAAGTTAGACCCAAACCTCAAACTCGAACATCAATTGACAAGTTAGCAAAAGATACAGTAAATCAAAGTGACGATACTAAGAAAATCAAAAGACCTTGTAAACCATCTGATTACCAAAGCTTTCATTCAGATACATCACGTGAAGCAGACAATTATGAACCATCATCTCCATTAAAGCAAACGAATTTGAAAAGTAAAGTAGAACATTATTCGGGATTGGCTTCTGAAGATATTATTATTAAACCCAAATCTTGTCAACGAATAACTGAGGATAAACAGCATTTAAGTGCAGGCTCAAATAAATATTTTAGTTCTGATTCTCCGAGTTCAATACAACATTATAATGTTTTAGACATAAAGGCATCTAGAGAAATTACAACAACAAAACCTACACAAGATCCAGCAATATTATGCAACAAGACAGTACTGAAAAGATTTCCTTATCCAGAAGCTGCTCCACTTAAAAATACTGGGATGTCCACAAATGTACATATTAGTCCGGTTCAGACACCAACACGAATAGCTCAAACAACTCGAGTCCAATCTGACGGGAGCAAGTCTCCGTTGAATAAACCCAAAATACCATCTAAGCCAAAGCATACAATTAACACAAAAGGAAGCCGAATACCTATCAGTACGTCAACAAGACCTGTTGTTCCACCACAAAGATCTAATCGGCTTGTTATGAACAGATTAACTAATCCTTATGGCGGCCTTAGAATTGCCTCTGATAACACATCAATATCTACTAAACCTCTGCCACCAATCAATATCAAGAATGTTCCCCATCAACTTTACCCAGATAGTTTATGCTTAGTTGCTGAACATTCTTTTCGAGCACTCCCAATTTCAGAAGCTACTGGATTGGGGGAGAACAAAATGTTTAAGAAAAACCTAAGCCACAAGGAATATTCAGAATCTACTAATAGGGACCAATGTACAGCTACAATACCAGATGCTGCCACAATCACGATGTTGAGAAGGAGGGCATATATAGATGAAGAAGAAATATACAGTGATCACAATATTAAACAAACAAATTTAGATGAAATTGAATCATCAAAAGTATCTAGCCTTAAGGAATTTCCTCAATCTGCGAGTCGTAATAGTTTAATAAGCTCTTCTAGTTGTGAAGTTGAGGTTGGCTCACCTACGAAGACAACACCAACAGGCACTGTACTTCTCGCAACAACATTAAATACGTTAACCGAGACATCAGATAGAACGAAGCAAGAGAACTGGGACCAAACAAATATGAACAACCTTGATATCGCTAGATTAACAACAAGGAGCAATGAACTGTTGGAAAAACAAAGAGAAACATTTACAAGAGTCAAACAAGATGCTGCTGCTCAAACTTCCCAGTTTGATCTTTATGAAGAAAATTACGACAAATATTTTCAGAGCAGGAAAGGAAATATGGAATACAGACAGCATGATGCTGCAGCTCAAACATGTTTAGACACTAGCTTAAAGGAAACATCACCAGATGAAAATGGATCAGATACATTTTCGCTTGATTTTACATCAACTTCGCCCTTACCCGCCTCTATTCCTATAACTAGACAAGCTCATCATCACATCAAAATGGGAGGTGCTGCTTTGAAGACCCGTCCTTCTTCTGAAATGGTTGAGATGAAACATCAGAAATACTTTAAAACCAACTACTTATACCAAAATGCTTTAGAGCCTTCACGGTCGTAAGTTTAAATATCTTTTTATATAATATTATTTTTCAGTTTTATTTTTCTGTATTTTCTTCAATTTTCTCCTTTATTTCTTCTTTTTCTTTTCTTCTTCTTCGACTACTACTGTTGTTGCTGCTGCTACTACAACTACTACTACACCTATAACTACATATTTTATCATTATTGTTATCAAAAGTATTACTATTACTGTTATCATTATTTTTGTTAGTCTCTTGAGACATGGTACACTCGACGAAGTAAATTCATTGTTTGTAACGTGTTTTTAAAGCAGTTTTGTCTGAACATTGTATATTGTTTTTTGGCTAAACCAACCATCTTCTTGGTGAGGAGGTTGGTTTCCCTATATCTATTGCGCTTAGCGACAACTTTTGGGTTTTCTTTTCACAAACACGTCCCTCGTTAAACTAAAATAGACATGGCGAACGATAAAAAATTCCTTCGCAGAATTGAATAGCGAGCTGTCCACAGTCAAAAATCAATGACAGCAGCAGCAGCAGCAGCAGCAACAGCAGTAACTACAGTAACACTACCAACACTAACTTAGCTCGAAAAAAATATATGACAGAATTCCTCAATTTAACACCGTCAACTCTACCATAAAAACTACACATTAATATAAAAAAAACTCAACAAAAACAACATTAGCACAAACACTAACACTACTACTACCAACACTACCATAAAACATCAACAAAAAAATGAAACAAACAAAGAAAAATATACCGTCAACACAGACAAGAATGACAACACAAATGGCAACAACCTCAACAATATTAATACTTTTGAAGCGACAGCTGCAAAAACAGCATAACGTTTCAAAATGAACATTTCAGAGAAAGACACATATTTGTCCTAAGCAGCCAAACAAATTAAAATGTATGAGCCGATGTAGCCATCATCTCAGATGTGTTGGCAGCAACGGAAAAAAGCTTGAATGTATAAATCCATTTTGATAAAGACGTGACGGAAGATGACATATTGGATGGTATTCTGCTCGAGCCGTGATGTGGAAGAGTTGCGTCGGCATATACGGTTTACGTCACCATGATAGCATTTAACACTGGGGTCTGTTTCGTCCATAGCTCCAGCTGGATAAGAATTGGGACGAGGTAACGAGCAGGGTGAACAGTCTAACCCATAAGTAAGCAGATAGAAAGCGATGCCTGAAAGGTCAGGCAGAGTTGGCGAACGCGTACATCATGTCCGTCATCTATTATCGCATGACCGTTGGGCCTTGTCCAGGTCTACGCCTCACCAAATTGTAACGTTTGCTCTTCAATTTTTGTGGAAGGAACGGTTTCCACTCGTGAGATGGTTCATCCGCTGTCAGCACCTTCTACGCGGAGATCTGGACTAGCCCTGACTGATTATGCACAAACATGCACTGAGGTTACGGTATATCCAGGTATTTCTAAACGGTGAACTTGTGTGGTCGCCGTTTTCAGGACAGGTCTTTTCCCAGCTCGTCTCATTGCCTGGGCTGTATTCTTGGGTCAAGCGAAGACCGAGACTGGGCGCCGGCATCACGAATTATGCTAGGCGCTCACAGCCCTCGACCAGTCCGGCAATGCAGTCAGCGAAAGTTCCACTCTAGCGTTTTATAAGAACTAGTGGTGGGTAAGTGCGATGGCGTTATTAGAGAAACTCTGAGCGTCCACGAAATTGAAATAACCGGTCTCTTCCGGAGAACATTCGAGCCTCCGACTATGGACAATTTCCAAAACTCCCTGGGATGGCAGTGCTACCGTGGGACAATCCCAGTTTGAGACAAACTCTACAAGCACAGAAGTGATATCCTACGGGCCTGTCCGAGATGAGCGCAGAGTAATTAAACCGGTCCGCATGCATTCATCCAAGCATTGCTCGCGTGCGGATTTTGTCGCATGTAGGATGGATCCGGCTATTGATCGACTCCATCGTGAAAATCGCCCCACCACATTCCTTTGGCCAGGAAGGGCAAGCGGTTTTCCTCTGTCTGATGGGTGTACCAAAAGAGGTTGTTTGGTGGACGTGGCTCAAAGTACTGAAGACAGACACCACTTTCCTCCTCAGCCTAACCCTCATCAACTTTTTCTTGTTCCACTCGGAGGGGAAGGTCCGATTGAAAAGGATAGGTTTTCCGTCCCCAGTACATTTGTTAAAATGTGGGTGAATGTAGCGATGATCACCCGAGTGAATGGGCATACTGTGACCATGTGCCTGTAAACTGGAGATTTTAGAGATGAGAAGGGTACCTTCCTCTTGTTCTCTTGACGATTAAAGTTGTTTGGGATCAGTTGGGGGTCTCAGTTACCTCTGGATGAAGTTCCCCTCTATTGGGGAATTTTTATTGCTATTAATTTTTTATCTGTTTTATTTGTTTAAACGTTTTCATTTATTCCTTTTTTTTTTTTTTTGTAACTCCCCATTGTTCCTGTCTTTGGTATTGTTCTACATGTTTCAGCCCTTGCAGCCAATAAAGAAATAGATCTGAGTTTATACAACCTATATAGTTTTACTTTAAGGACGAGCCATTTTGTAATGTATCTGTTGTTCTTAGGAGGACATTCGTTTGGAGTTCCTGAAGAATTACGTTTCCTTGGTTTTAGTGTTGAATTATTCCAGTGCGATTTTTTATTGAGCCAAGTTCTCCGAGCACTACTGGTATGACTTGTGTAGTCCTGTCCTACTTTCTTTAAAATATTTATCTTTAGACAATTTTTCCGTGAACTTAACGTTTTAGCACATATTGACTTAATCAATAAAAGTTTTGTTTTCTTTGATGGTTTTTATTATGACGTCTGGTCTGTTTTCTTTGATTTCCTTATTTGTTGGCACTGCCATCTCCTATAGGAGGGTAACATTTTCTTTCTTGGCAACTGTTTCTGGTTTGTGTCATACAATTTTCCAGGGACGTTCATATCGTATCCCCTGCATGTTTTACAGTGTAGTTATGCAGGTTTTACAGTGTAGTTTAAAGTGTTTTGTAGCGGTGCAATATACACATTTCTTTGCCAATATTGGGTAGCCAAATAGAATGTTATCAATGGTTCTCTCATAAATTCCACATATTCTACACATATTGTCAATATTATCTTTGATAAAGCGATATTTGTATGACTTGGGTAGTGATGATAAATTCCTGTCTCTGTCATGAAAGAATAAGTACTGGGGTGGATAGGATCTATTTAATCCAAGTGATACCCCAGCATGGGCAGTCTCTAATTACTAAAAGCTGTAAAAGTGTAAACGTAAAGCTACTCCAATTATATCATTAATCAGGACAGCTATAAATACCGACATAATGTTACGACTAATAACGACAGCATGTCTCGTAGCAGTAAAAACATCAACAGCAACTAATGAGAGAAAATTTAATGGTGACATCAGAAACAGTGTGCAGCTTCGGAAACTACCCAACCATTATCAAGGGATGCAATAAATATAATCAGAATAGCAATAATAATGTTTTGTAACGTTGGCACGTGGCTACAGAGATTTAGTCGATTATATTGATTATCAGTATTTCACTATTATTTTTTGTTCTTCACTTTAGCAGATTCAGAAGGATAAAAAATGAACTGAACACTGGCGGGATTTGGAACAGAAGATAAAAGGGTGTGATTAAATACTGTGTGCTGTCATAACTAGGATTCAACATTTGCACCAACTTATACAACAGCATCTATAACAACAAGGGACAGTAGTATTGTTACAGGAATTAATAACAACTTCACTGAGCCAACAAGGCAGCCTCTTCGTGGCTACTTGACTGGCTAGAAATAACAGCCAAGTACTTCACTAATCACATTTTGCATTCTAAATAAGGGCGTGATAGATTATTTGGTCCCGAATCCTTTGTACGAGATGGTAATTATCATACGTTTCCTTGTTCTGGGTTGGACTTGGGCTCAACAATAATGACGACGACAAGTAACTGATTATATAAGAAGCCGAAAAAACAGTTACAATATATTTGTAGCAGTATAATGCGTAAAGATTCAATATAATTTATTGTCATATAATATAAATTTCTTTGTAGCTCAAATAAAAATGAATTTCTATCATCATATAATGTCCCTACAAAAATCACAATAACATGATTAAATGCTCATGAAAATAACAATTTGGTTTTTACTACAAGATTGATAAATGACAATGCATATCATATGTATCGAAGTACACAACAAAATGAGTTCATGTAATGCTGGATTTTTAACTTTTAATGAGAGGATATATTTCTCATGTGTAACCAAATTCTCTTGTCTTTCTTTATGATGAAGAGACGTTTGCATCGTTTATGCAGTTCTGGTCGAGAGTTTTTCCGTGTCTGAAAAATCCGACTCAGATAGGGGTAGGGGTGGGCTTGTGTGCATGTCTGTATATATATATACATATATATATATATATATATGTGTGTGTGTGTGTGTGTGTGTGTGTGTGTGTGTGTGTGTGTGTGTGTGTGTGTGTGTGTGTGTTTGAAAGGTGCGTGGCTTATTGGTAAGTATGTTCAACTTACGATCATACGTCATGGTTCCAATTCCCGGACTGTTCTTGAGTAAAACACTTCATTTTAAAATGCTACAATAGATTCAGCCGAAAATGAGTACCAGCTGTAGCTGTGAGTTTAATCCTGCGATAGACTGGTGTCATGTCCAGGGGGATTCTTGAACTCTCAGTCACTTAAAGCCACGGAAACCGGGAAAAGCACCGGCCTGGTTGTCCTCCGTGCTTGAGACAGACCTTTTAGTGTGTTTGAATGGGGGAGAGAGAAGGAGAGGGAGAGCTGTGTTAGGAGAGCCCCTGGTTGTTATTTTTTCTTGTTGAATTTTTTTTTTTTTTTCTTGTTGAATTTTTTTTCCTCTGCTGCTGCTGCTGTTGTTATTAGTGCTACTGCTGCAACCGTGATTGCTTTTCTACGAAAGTTTTGGGATGAACAGTTTAATCATTCCGAATCTCTTTGTTGGTAGAAATATTGAATTAATTTTCTTTCATCAAGGATACTTGCAAGAAAATATCTTTTAAGTGGTCCTCTTTGAAACATCATTCACAACAACAAACAACTTTAACAACATCATCAACTAAAACAACTACAACAATAATAATTGTTCCTGATTTAGGCACAAGGCCAACAATTTTTAGGGGAAGTCAATTAAATCGACCCCAATGCGTTCTATAGAACTCGAGAGTGCAAGCATACGAGGCTTTGGCCAAAGCACGGCTGTGGGGCGGTAGTAGATGTACGCATTCGCCACATCTTAGCTTTCAGAGACAGCCACCTCTCTGCCCATTTCTGAGTGAACGTGGGCAATCAATTCATCACACGTCCCAGATTTTGTCCATCTCGAGGTCTGGATCGAACCAGACTCCGAGCATACATAATAAATATATAACTTTGTATACACATGCGCAATATATATATATTTTTTTTAACGATCGACTTTCGTCAAATCGGACCGAGGAAACAATTTTTCTGTTGGTCTTTCCAATTGCTAATACTATCTATTGGTCGCAACTCCAGAGAGAGAGGGAGGATGTGGGTGTCTTTAAGAAACTGTGCAATGCAGGTAGGTTTCAATTACTGAAAGTCGGAAGGAAATTGAAAGAAGTTAGGAAAAAAGCAAAAAGTGGGGGAAGGTGGGAAATAAAAGGGAAAGAATGACTGATTTTTACCTAGAGTAATTTATTAGTCTCGAATTTATTTTTCGGATTTATTATCCATTATCAAAGGGTATCTGTATGGAGAACTTCGGAGAAACTGGAGATTGTCTTTCTTTAGTTATATTTGTTATATAGCGAACAAGAGAGACAATCTCCGATTCCTCCGAATCCATCCCCTCCTCAACGAATCCCCCTTGATATATGATGAATCCGATCTGACACATATTTGGACAAATAAATGACTAAGTTCATTCTTGTCCTTTTATTTTCCTCTTTCTCCTACCTTTGGCCTTCTATCTCACCTCCCTCAAATTCCCTTCCGACATGCTGCCTTGGTAATTCAAACCCACGTGCATTGTACTACTTCCTAAACACACCCCATTTTCACTCTAATATTCAACAAACTACAATATACCTTATTCATATATATATAGAGATGGAGCTGTGTGTGTGTGTTTGTGTGTTTGTGTGCTTGTGTGTGTGTATGTGTGTGTGTGTGTGTGTGTGCATATAAGTAAGCAGGCACGAAGTCACGGTTGCACCATAAATGAACTTTATTGCAGCGATCAGCTCAGGGTTCGATCATGATCTTTGGGACGATAAACGTCAAGTGATCCCTTTATGTACATTTATTTTTTGTGGGGTGGGGGTGAATAGATAAAAGGATGGGCATATTTGTAAGGTATAAAGTGCAAATATATAAATACAATAAAATAATTGTTTCTACATTTGGCACAAGGCCATCAATTACCAGTACATTACTGGTACATTTTTTATTGACCCCGTAAGGATGAAAGGCAAAGTTAACCTCGGCGGGATTTGAACTCAGACCGTAAAGGGACGTAACTATGCTGGAAAGCATGGCGTCCGACCCTCTACCAATACTGCCAATCCACAATAAAATAATAATAATAAAATAATAAAACTGTTTGCTGCCTTCCTGACCCTCTTTGGGGTCTCGGGATACGCTACCTTTGTATGTCCATCCCACGCCTCCCAGAAGAGGTCATAGGCCCATCGCCAGTTTTTGCTGCATGAAATGGAGACTGCAATATATTTATCGGACAGACCGCTCTACCTAAGGCCTGAACGCATCTCTTGTTAACTCACACGAAGGACGATGCGGTATGGTTTTTCAAGAATCTCGGGGCCGTGTTCACGAACTATGGGAAGCAAGAGGCTGAATTAAGTGCACGAATTGCAAAAGCTGGTTCAGTAATGCGCCAGCTTCAGCGTTCAGTAATCAGAGGTAGGGAGGTAGGCGTAAATGCCAAACTCGCTATTTTCAATTCGCTCTTCGTTGTAACCCTTACCTGCGGTCATGAATCTTGGGTAATGATCAAAGGAATACGATCGCGAATACAAGTGGCCGAAATGGGATTCCTCCGAAGGGCTTTTGAAGTAACGTTACTCGATAAAGTGCGTAGCTCTGAAATCAGAGAGTCACTCCAGGTATAGCCGCTACTTCTCCAAATTGAGACATCACATCTCCGATACTACATGTGGTTAGAATGTATGGGCAGATTTTACTGGCAAAACCAACACGTAGGAGGCCCAAGGGTAGATCCCGAGCAAGATGGTTTGATATTATCCATGAGCTTGGGAATCCAACCGGATCAGTTGGAGATGGTTACTTCTGATAGGACCCACTGGAGGAAACGTTTGAGGATTCTGAATCCACGACGCTCTCAGGAATAAGTGAGCGTAGAGGAAGAGAAGAAGAGAACAGAAATAATAAAATAATAAGAAATAATAAAAAATAGATATATTAAAAATTACATTTTTTTTAGAAAATACGGTAATACGACAAAGAGAAAGGACGGAATGGTAAAGTAGAGAATAAACAAACAAAATATAAAATAAAACCTTTTGATGTGTTCTGCACCTATGAACGCATATCTGGTGAGATGTCGGTGCAGATTCCGGTCACGAAGATTATGATTGAACCTAGCGCTGATCAATACCGAAACAATTGACATCTTTATATATATATAAATGAGGATGTGTGTGTGTCTGTGTACAACTTGGCATGCATAAGACTTTCACAATTACCAACTGAATTTGACCCAATTTTCTGTGCACGTTGCACAGGTCGATAAGATTGTCACATCACAAATATTTTTCAAATCGATCCACGTTGAGCAATAACAAATCGATATCAAACTTATAGGTAGAAAAATTGATGTAAAGGAGATAACAAACTTTATTGACAATCCTAATAAAAAAGGGAGATAACATACTTTTCAATATAAACATCACATTCATTTGATTGACGAGATTTTGATGATGGTTTTATCGTTTGTTTCTTGTTTATTCTTTGTTGCACTTTCAAAGTTAAAAAAACACTTGTTGTTTTAACTTGTTTCACTATATTAAGTGTTAATTTTCGCGTTAAGGGCATAATCTCGCAGCAGTCTCGAATTGACGAGATTTTGATGATGTTTGTTAATTATTGAAGACTTCTGATTATTTTGACAGGTTGGGGACAAATAATGTTCTTCTTTCACTTCCTAGCTGTATATTCTTAGCATAATTTAATTAGCCGGGTAAATCTGCTAGTATACAATAAAGTTCATATATGATGCAACCTTGCCTTCGTTTCTGTTTACTTGTAATTACACACTGCACGTTACAGCAACTGTAGCCCTGGAGTACATTGAAGTATAAACCCTACACGAGACGGAACCAAGTAACAGTATTGAGTCCTTTAACTGACGAACTGCCTGAAACTATAGTTACACATATTTTAACTATGTATATATATGTATATATATATATATATATATGCGGTTAACTTAAAAGCGGTGCACCCCAACTTGAAAAGTGTGCACCCCAACGCATATGACCATAAGAATAATAAGCGATGACTATAAATAATAGTTGAAAGAAATGGGTGAAGTTCTGGAGACGGGAAAAGTGGGCAGAGACGCTTTCGAGGTTTGACGATATAGGGGTGGATAGAAAGTGCAGAGTTTTTAGTGTATGGCCTCGAAGTAAACACAATATGAGTGACTATCTACATGGCTAGTTATGAAAATATTTCTGAGCAAATAGATCAAATTAAGATTGTGTATAAGGACAGCATTTTCTCTACGCTGCATGGTGGTTTCTATATTGTTTAATCAATATATAGTTTTCTATAGGATTTTATGTCAGATATATCAAAGCTTAATAAAACAGCACTAAGAGCATATTGGCAAATTAATCTCCCACTACCCTTTCGATTTGCTTTTACATAAAATTTTCATTTTCACATAATTAATGCAATATTTGTTCGTTTATAATACACTCTTTTAGGGAATTTAATGTGAATATTATAAAATTAATTCTTACATAGACACATCGACAGCAAAATATCACTGGTATGTATTGACCATTGCTGAGATATAATAAAAATTGGACACGAGCGGTTTGTCACGTCATAAAATATTTCTTGCGGTAGTTTTTTAAACATAGTTTAAAACAGATTAACGGGTGAACGTTAAGGAAAATTACTTCTGTATCTCTGCAGAACTATTATTTTCTTGTATTGTATTTCTACGTATGAGATTTAGCAAATGTAAGAAGAATGAAAATGTCTTCATGTGTACGATCACTAAGCATTGCAGCTGTGTATATTCGAATATATAATGTTTGTATGATAAATATAACTTTTTCTCTTTCAATTTACAGTGCCGACCAAATACAACAGATTGTGTTTATGGAGGAAGGCCAGCCACGTTTGTACGATTTAAAGCCAGCATCTTGTCAAAATGTACATATTATATCACCTAACAATAAGTCGTATATAAGCGGTTATAGCAGTGCAAGCTCACAGGAATTTTCTCTCTCTACTGACCAGAATGTTATGAAACCGTCTTATGTTGATCACAGTCACGCAATGTTTACTCGACCAGAACTCACGACGAAGCTATCCAACAGTTTAGCTTCTGGTTTGAATGAAAGCTTATATAGCAGTAGTGATAGTCATATTTTCCACAGTAACAATTCTCTGAAAGAGACGACATATCCAGAATTTGAACCAAGAAGGCGAAGAACTGCATCATTATCAAATATTGAGTATGAGAGAAGAATGGATTCTCGTAAAAGTCAAAAGAGGTAAATATAAATAAAATTATAAATATATTGAAAAAATACATAATAAGCTCAAGCAACAGAAATATTCTATTTATTGTCATGACAAATTTCAAGTAAAATCGCATCGATCTTTATAGACTAAACACAAAATAATTCTCATAAGTGCTACTGATAACAATTGTAGTGGTTCGGGAGTTAGGTTTTCAGGTAATCGAGATGATGAGATGGCTTAAATCAACGGTTGAATTTATTTAACTTCATTTAGGATTATAATGTCATTTGGAAAGTAATTGGTGTCGTGTTCATTGGTTCAACGCTAGTAGAATTAATTCAGAAAACACATAGTCCCTGGCTTTCCCGTTTCTATCACACCAATGCCCATTTATTACATAGTCATTTTCCAACTAATAATGCAAGCTGTTTCATTTCTTCTGCTTGTTCCTGGTTGAATAAATTACATTTTGCTTTCATTCAAAACGTTTTATGGAAAGACATGATCGCTCCAATCTTCCATTTATGTCCTCTGTAAAACTATCGTCCCTTGCAATTTGTAGAATTGCTGCCAAATCTTGATTATTTATTCAAGCAAAAGATGCCAGATTTATAGCATTTTCTTTGTTATTATTCAATCAGTTAAGGAGCCCCTAGAACTCTTTATTTTTTTAGAGTTAATATAGAGTCTGACAGTAGGAAGTCATCTTCAAACATCCAACCGGCTGCGGATGCTTTCATTAGAGTGAACTCTGTTAAAGTCACTTAAGGGCCAGGTAGTAGTTTTAAACCAGGTAACAGATTTAGTATACCACCCAAAACTTAAAATATGACATGAAACAGATTCCAACAGGTATCTTGTGCGACACCCTAACAATCCCACCAGTCCACTACACTTCACTGGTATTTAGTTTACCTGACTCGAGATGATAATAACGTAACCAATAAATTTCCCAACTGCTTCTTCATGTGAATAGGTTCGTTACCATATTATTTACGAATACTGCATATAATTTTCAAATAACCTTGAAAATAATCAAGAATTTCACATTATTAAACTTGTGTGATGGATATAACTTAACAAACATTTGAACATAAAAGGTTTAATATCTCAAATAGCTGTGCATGAGTTCAGATAGCTCTCTATCAAAGATCCATAAGACTTTCTTAGATAATTTGCAGTGGATTCATTTACAGTTACATTGTTCAACTAGATATAAATGCTTTCAGAAATCTTTATACATGAAATATATTGAAAGCTATTGAGAGCTAGGGAAGTTGATGAATGTAGAATGACGCATCCTTCACCGACTCAGAAAAAAATATATCGAAAAGTTACCACATGAATTGAGAGTATCAATGTTTTGTCTTCTAGTATATTTCACTTCTAATAAATAAAGTAATTATCTCTGGTTAAGATTGTTTAGAAACTTTGAATACGTAAAGAATAATGGAAATTTTAAGTATTCTGTAAATTTGTTCAAAACAATTTAAAGAATATTTATAAATACAGCAACTGTGAAACATTAAGTGCATCAAAACAAAATGTTCTCATAATGAAAATATATTTCTTTTGAGCGTAAACAATTTTAAGATTTATAAGATTTACTGATGAAATTGAAAACATTTTCAGCGTAAAGAAATAGGCAAACATCTCTTATATGTGCCTTCAAAGTAAAATATATTTTTTACTCATAAAGTGCACAAGTCTTTAAATACAATGTAATGCAGGAAATGCATAATCGAGGAACTTATATACCTTATCACATATAGTAGTATTGTGAAATAGACGTACTAATTTTCATATTACTTGCACTCATGATGGTAGTTAGTTAATATATATATATTATTTTGTGCGCTAAACAGAGGAAGTAAATGATCAAATCATATATGTATTAACACCTTCTATATAGAGAGAGATTTGTGTTTCTTTTTATGTTTCTTATTTCATTTATCAGTTTTCTCTTTGCTTCTAAGTACTTTCCCAGTTTAACTGGCGAGGTAGATACATTTTGTCTACGTTTGCTTCGATATGTTGTTAGTTTCATCGTTTTGTAGGGAAAAAAAGGTAAATTCAGTAAGCTTCCAGTTTATTATGATAAAGCTATATTCTATACCTGCTGCTGTATTCAGAATATTTGTACAAATTTTCTTATTTTTAGCTCTGACTTCAGTGTTTAATATTAATCTAACTGTTCTGTGATATTCTTTCCTAATTTTCTCTTTAATTTTCATATATTTTATTTGGTTGTTTTGTCTATTTCTAGGTAGTTGAATGGTGGATGGTGATCTAATTCTCTATTTCGGTGTAATATTCCTAGCGTCGATTAACATGTTATTTCGCAGTGTGGCTATGACAGATTTGTCTAATCCCTTATTCATATTTGTGTCTTTGATGAAGTTATAGACAATTTTTAGGAAGTTTTCTGATTCGACGTTATTCCTTGCAAAGATTTAAATGTCATCCATATAGAGGAGATGATTTATATTTTGTCTATAGAATCTGTAACGTATGATGGTTTCATTCATCTTGATTTTAGGGGAGCCAGGGTAATATAAAAGTGTAGGTGGATAATGAGTCCTTTTGGAAAACATTCCTCTTGTTACGGGTATGTGGATGGGTTTTCATGGGGTTTTTTTCTTATCTTCAGAGTTATTGGCTTTTCCATCTTGTCATGGTACTACTGATATATATGCTCGGAGAAGGGGCTACTTTATTTATGAGGATTGACCTAAGTATCCATGAGTATAAAATGCTATCGAAAGCCTTCTGGTATGAAATCCAAGGTTATGCTAAGATTCGATTTCTTCTTTTTATAATCTTCTATATTGACTTGATTCACCAGTAGCTGGACTTTACACCCATACAATCCTTTCTGATAATAGCTGTTTTTTTTTCTTCTGGTAACAGATTGTAGCTTTCAAACAAAATATTGTAGCGCAACTCAAATAGAACAATCTCCACACGCAACACACATCCTATACAATAAGCATACAATAAAATAAAACTATCTGGGTGTACTATATTGGTTTGAGGGTGTATATGCTCTTTTCAGGTATATTATAGGTTTATAGTTTTATGGGTTTGTGGTGTTTTTTGTTTCTGTTGATTAGAGGGTCTTTACCTTCTAGCATCCTGTCAGGTATTGGTTATGGCTAGCTTAGTGTTTTATCGAATGCTGCTGTTATATATCCATGGGTATTAATGAAGTGTTTCTCCATTACGTTAGAGACAATCTATTCTACTTGTATGCGGTTCTTAATCGATAAAAGATTTCATTTCAAGTAATATTGGGCTATATCTGTGGTGCTATTTTCTTATTCCTTCCTATTCCTGCCTTTTCTCTTGTAACATTTTGTTGTGTTAATCTTGTTTGCTCTACATTCCTTTCCAGTATGTGTGAAAGTCTGATGTTGTTAGTGTTTTATCTATTGTTATGCATCTTTGGTGAAACAAATCTGTGCCAGGAATCATGCACAACCTGTACAAGACACTATTCATTCAATGGAGCAACTGAAATAGAACAATCTCCACATATAACACACACCCTATACAATAAACATCCAATAGATTATAACAATATCAATTTACAAGACAACTTATATTACACATTTCATACAATAGAAAGCAGACTAAAACAACACAACAAGACCGGAGGGTTCTGTAGCACAAAAATAAGAATACACATTAAATATAAATATGACGAGCCCAAGCTGTTTTATCACACTTGAAAATGAATTGATGACTCTATGAATCAATATGTTTGTTTGAAATTTTCAATGAGATATTCCATAACTATGACAGCATACCAAAAGGGTATCTGTCGTTTACAAAGTAGAGTGGGTGGGAGAATGAGAGTGAGCGAGAGAGGGATACAGAAGGGAGAGATGTTGTCTTAGTCAACATGGCTGCCAATGGTGTTATTAAGTATATTTATTAATGCGTGCTCTCTCATCTTGGGAATCACAATGCATTCCAAATATTTAAATCTTATTTATTTAAATCTTGTTTAATCTCTAATAAATGACACTGAAACAATGTATAATGTTTGAAATAATTAACTACTGATTACAAGAAGTGTATAATGGATGCCTATAATAAATGTTAGAAAAAGCTCAGCACGACAGCAAAAGCTTAATCGGTATATCATAGAAAATTAGTGAGTGAATCAAATGAATGGCTTTAAGAACGGATCGGGTTAATAGGAATTAGAATTTAGTAAGGTAAGTTAAACAAACGAGATATAGTGAAGGGGATTATTAGAATATTCCTTTGTTTAATTTATTGGATTGGGATATGTAGCACAATGTTTATAAAAGTTGAAAACAAGTAGGATCATATTAGCTAGAGTGACTCCAGTAATGATCATATGAATTAAAAGCTATTCTAAACAGGATTTTTTTTTTTAAACCTGATTCTTATTACAATTTGGAAGAACTCGAGGTACCTAATAATGTAGTCGGGAATATTTTTGTCCTCCTCTTAATCCAATCCAATCCAGGGCCTTCTCACTCTTTTTTTAAGAATCTCTCCCTGGTTGACCTACACTAATTTCTATTTGGTTTTGGTCATGTCAGGGGTGTCACTATGCTTGTCCAATTGTGGGTTGGTAAGGCTATTTAACCCATAGTTGGACTGCGTGGCTGTTAACTCTGTGGAGTTCATCTTCCCTTTTAAGAGCTGTTGTTTATTGTGCTGCTGGGATTCACTTACCCTCCTCACCAGACCAGATTCTGGTGGGGGGGGGGGGCGGTTTAGACGTCGACCACTTGGTCATGAAGAAGGTTTTACTGGGTAACATGGTACCAGTAGCAGGCAAAAGCCTGGCATGAATCATTATAATACTCTTCTCCAAATACAGGAAAGTTTATTCCTTAAACATTAGCTAAACTCTAACCGTTGTTCGGGGAGACATTACCTAATCGGAAACAAAATATTAACAGAATACTAGTAAAATTGTACGATGCAGTCAAGATAGATGGGTTTATAATGTTTCTGTTGTGAATGTATTAAATCTGTATAGCGATTCATTTTAGCAACATGTTTTATTAATTTACGCTATCATACATATTGCTACAGAAACATTTTATGACAAATTTAAATTTGTGGTGGCCTCTATGTAGTATGACTCAAGCCAACCTAAATATATTTAAACTTATGGAAAACAATGTGCAATCATGTTTACTACATTTCAGAAGGTAAAAGATATAAATCAGTTATTATTTCTTATGTCATAATTTACACATGCGCGACCGCACATTTATCTATCTATCTATCTATCTATCTATCTATCTATCTATCTATCTATCTATCTATCTATCTATCTCTCTATCAGACGTGTGTAACTTCGCGGAGAAATTTCCGTTAATTTATGTAAGAAAAAAACGTGAGTTTTTAGATAAATTTTATATCATTGTGTAACTTGACCACCCGTCTGGACCTTCAGGTGGTGGGTCAACTCATTTTCGCCCCTACAGGGGCGGAATATCCATTTAAAAAAATGTTCTCCATCGAATCTATGAAAAAATATTGTAAAATTTTGATTACGTTATGAACGCTGCGTCCAACGATAATGGTGGTGGAGAGGCGGTAAGACTACAAAGCTCGCAGTCAACAACGCCTTCTTCACTAGATACTATAGAGATGGAAAGACGAAATGAAAATGTAAAAACGAATTCATATCCAAACAACACAAATGACACCAAACAATTCAATGACAACAAAAATAACAGCAACACCAATAATGATGATAAAAGCAACAATGATAACAACAACAAAGAAAAAAATAGAGACAACACCAATAACACCAGCATCAAAGACAACAACAACACCAAGGAAAATACGGATGATACCAACATCGGTGACAACAAGAATAACAACAACAATAACAACAATAATGACAACACCACCAATACGGATTCCACAAAGAAACCAAAAATCTCCTTTGCAGAGAAAGTTCAAAAGAAGGAAGAATTGATATATCTCGACATAACAAATGCTGAACAACTTTTAAAGGACGCTAAGAGATATGTCACTTTCGAAAAAAATGGTGCTTTCAGCATCAATTCTCCGGTAGGAATTCGCAAAAAAACTGCTCTCAAAACGATAGTTTTTAGGACAGTTTCCAATTCTACCCGAAAACCAGTCCAATTGTCACAGAAAGAAATTGAACTGGTTTTCAAAAATTCAATGAATGATATTGCATTCATTCAAAGAAGCAAACTTTTGGGGAGTATTTCGGTACTCATGAAGGATCAATTGACGGCCCAAAATTACTCTGTGTCGCCAATTGTATCCAACCTGTACACCTTTTTCCCTACATACATGGGAAAAAGGACACAAAAGATCAAAATCACGAGTGTCACACCAAAGGTGAACATATGGTGGATACTGTGCGGCTTCATCAATTTTGATGAAGACAGAATACTGTCAGTAGGCAAGTCCCCCAGAGATGTATTCAATGGGACTAGCATTGAAGTTCTGGTGCAAATGAGCCCAGAGCGAATAGCTATGATCCCACAGCGTGTACTCCTGGACGGACTCACCTACATAAACTTTTCGGTTGAAGGTAGGCGGCCTTCATGTTACATTGCTTTAGCAGGGGTCACCTGAGGGCTTCCTGTCCTAAATTAATGAACCAAAAAAAGGCTCTTCTGCCGACACCTATCAAAACAACACAACCACCAACATCACCACAACAACACCAACACACACAAATAACCACAACAAACACAGTCCCACCCAACCCCACTCCACCTAAAACCACTGCAAAATCACATACAGACACAACAGCTCCCCAAGACATACCCCTCCCCAATCACACAGACGATACAACAGATGAGGCTATTTCGCCATCACCCAGTGAAGACGAGGGAGAACCCCATCGCTCGAAAAGAAAGAAAAGACATCACAAAAGCAAAAAACCAGCAAAAACTACCACAAACATACAACAACCAACACAAACAACAAAAACATCACAAACAAAACCCCCACCTCCTGAAAACAAAATACCTACAACAAAACGAAAGCACACACAAGAACTACAGACAAAAACAAACACAACACAAGAAAATTACACTTACACTTAGATAAACACTGAAAACAAAACACTAATGGAGACCATCACGAACGACCCTTCGGTTTTCACCGAAGGGAAAACTTTCGCCCACTCTATTAAAAATAGCAAAAAACTGAACCTAAAACTGATTAGGGTCCCTATACAAACTTATAGGTCCCTAAAAGAAACATTTGAGAAGGATGTGGGAAATTCCTGCGTGAAACCACTCAACCGCGTCCTTCTCAAATGTCTCCCGACCCCAGACACCCCCATCCCACCAAACACCACCCAATCAAACATCTGCGTCCCCACTCCGCCGGAAACCACCACCCATCCAGACAACCCCTCCAACACCCCCATGAAATCGTGCGGCCTGGTCCCCAGGAGGCGAAGTGTGAGTGATCTCTTTTCCTCTTTTAACTTTTCAGCACCAACATGGCCAATATAAGAGTTGGATGTGTGAACGTACGCGGCCTGGGGATGCCCTGGAAACAGGGCAAACTCTTAAACGACCTCAGGTCGCACAGTATGGATGTGGTAGCCATTTGCGAGTCCAGGATCCACGGCGAGCGACAGCTGGCCTCCATCTTCGATGACTTTGAGATCTACGCATCTCTCTGTCAACCGGGGGGTGGGGGCGGAGTTGCCGTTTTGCTGCGGAAACACCTGGGCCTCGTAACACAGACGGTACATCTGGACCCGGAGGGTCGACTGGTGGTCCTAGACGTTGACGGTAGTTAAGGTGGAGCCTTCAGGCTGGTGGCCGCATATGCCCCATCCGGGACACCGCGGCCAGGCTTCTTCAAACGTCTAGAGACGTCTGGGAACGCCCCGCTCCTTGCTTTTAGTGGGGGACTGGAATGGAATCCTAGATGCACGTTGGGACTATGTGTGAGCATGTCCCGATAAAGGGGGGTGTAACAGCCTCAAACAGTTAATCGACCGATTTGACCTGGCCGATAGATATCGATTAGATTTTCCGACTGCGCCACTGTGGACGTGGAGTAATCGTAGCGGAACATCTAGATCGTACCTAGATAGGGTTCTAGTTAGAAATAAGGATAGGGACATGTTAAGCTGTCCACAAATGTTCATGGTTACCTATTCAGATCACAAACTAGTGACCTGCATGGACAACCTTGATAGAACCCATAGACAAGAACCCGGCTACTGGAAGCTGAACTTGTCGTTACCGACAAGCAAAGCCTACAGTAGACGGATTAGCACTTTAGTTAAACAGCACTTGACAGGGTCCATTGTCAACAACAGATGGTGGTACTCTCTCAAGAGGGCAGTTAGATTAGACTCGATAGTTTTTTAGTAAAGAATTAGCGTTAGATAGAAATAGAACCGAGAAGGAACTGGTAGATAAAGTAGAAGAGGCAATTAGAAGTGGCAACGTAGCCAGCGTGCTAGCAACGAGAACGGCCTTGGACCAGTTCTTCGACGCAAAGCACGAGGGCTGCGTTGTCAGAAGCAAAATACGTGCTCTGGGAAACGAGGGAGCCAAAGCTGTTAGCTGGGCCCGAGTGACGGAGGCAAAAAATGGCAACAAGTCCACGATTCGGTCTTTGAAGGACCAAAACGGACGCGTGATACGTGAGCCGAAGCAGATGTGTGCGGCTTTTCAGCGGCACTTTGATCAGCAGTTCGGGGGCGGCGGCGCGCCGGGAGAGGCTATGGATTTCGGTCCATACCTCGACGGCCTACCGCGACTCTCGGACAGCGAGGAAAGTTCTGCGAAAAGCCGATTTCAGCCACTGAGATAGGGGACGCGCTGAGCCAATGCGGCAAACGCAAATCTCCAGGTCTCGACGGTCTACCCTACGAATTTTACGTAGCAATGCCGGACTTATTCTCCGGTCTCCTGGAAGCGGTCTACTGCAACTGGCAACAGAACGGGAGAATTCCCAGTTCTGTAACCAGGGGCGTGGTCACACTAATCAGGAAGGACGAGAATAAGGGGGATGACATAGGCAACTTCCGGCCCATAACTCTGCTAAACACAGAGTTACAGATTTTAGCCAAGGTGTTGGCAAAGAGGCTGGCGCTTGTCGTCGAGAACCTGGTGGGAGAAGCGCAGACATGCGCAATCCCGACCAGGTCCTTACACGACAACCTCCACCTCATGTGATACATCATAGAGAGGGTAGGGTGTAAACCCGGCTTCGGTGGGGCCCTGATCAACTTGGATCAGTCTAAGGCTTTCGATAGGGTTGACCATCGTTATCTGGATGCGGTGCTCGAGGCGGCAGGCTTCGGACCCGTGTTCAGGGGCTGGATTGCTGCAATACACAACAGCAACATCTGCTCAAGGGTCAAGGTGAACGGCTACCTCTCGGAGCCGTTCCATATTACGCGATCCATTCGACAGGGATGCCCTCTCACCTCCCTTCTGTACGTACTGACTCTCGAGCCACTACTGCGGAAGCTGGAGCTATTGCAGGGCATCCCTCTGGAACTGGGACTGCGCAAATCAGCGTCGGCCTACGCCGACGACGTTACAGTAATGGTGTCGAGCGCCTCGCAGATCGAGGAAGTCGGCACCTTACTGAAGGAATACGAAAGTCTCACAGGAGCGAAGCTGAACCGGGACAAGTCCATCGGTTTGCAACTCGGATCGTGGAGAGGCAAACCGATGCCTTCCGATGGCGTCGTCGGACGCTAGACGGAAGGACCGGTAAAGCTGCTCGGGGTCTGGTTTGGTCCGGACCTCCAGGTGGAGAATAACTGGAACGAAGTGACGGCCAAGGTCTTTGCACTCACCCAGAAGTGGGCTGAGTGCAAACTATCCTTGAAAGGTCGAGCGGAGGTGGCGAACACTTTTATAGCGTCCGCCATCTACTACCGCTTGACCGTCGTGCCTTGTCCAGCCAAAACGCTCGCCAAAATGGAGCGCGCGCTCTTCCGATTCCTTTGGAAGAGGCGGGCTCCTTTGGTGAGAAGATCCATCTGCTGCCAACACCCTTCTAACGGAGGGCTGGGGATGCCATGGTTGACGATGCGCAAACACGCGCTCAGGCTGCGGCATCTCTACGTATTCCTCACCGGACAACCGGTGTGGGCCCCGTTCGTGAGGCGAGCCTTCCCACGACTCGTCTCACTGACCGAGCTGCAGTCCTGGCTCAAGCAAAGACCGAGGAAAATGGGCGACTGGCACATCGAATGTGCTCAGGCGCTCACAGCCCTCTGGCAAGCGAACCCGGCGATCAGTGGAGACTCCACTTCGTCATTCTATAGAGGGTTGGTCCGCAGCAAGTGCGACGACGCGCTCGGTGAAACTCTAGGCGTAGAGGAAGATGAACTGGCCAGTCTGTTCGGTAGGACCTTCCGCCCGGGACCGATGGACAACTTCCAAAAGTCCCTGGCCTGGCAGTGCTACCGAGGAGCTCTACCAGTTCGAGACAAGCTCTACAGACATGGGCGCCCGGGCAGGGACCCTGCAAAAGAGATCTGTCCGAGGTGCGTGCGAGACGAAGAAACCGTCGCGCACGCATTCATACACTGCCCGGGCGTTACTGACCTGTGGGGCTATGTAGAACGACTATTGTCGTGGGTGGGACCAATCCAGTTGACCACCGAGTCCATTGTCATGATCAAACCGCCACTCTCCTTCAAAAACGAAGGAGAGGCGGTTTTCCTTTGTGTGATAGCTATGGCGAAAGAGGTTGTATGGTGGACAAGGTCGAAAGGGCTGAGGTCAGACACCTTTCTCTCCGGCCAACAACTGATTCTTTTTTTCAAATACCACTTTTGAAGAAGAATCAGGATGGAGAGAGAGGTGCTGTACCCCAGCAAGTTTTATGAAAGGTGGGTGAAAGTGGCGAGAATGGCCCGAGTGAATGGGCCTTCTCTCTATATCAGCCTGTAGGTTGAGGAAAAGGAGGAGGTGAGGAAAGGAGTACAAACTCTTCGTACTCCTGGAGATGAGGGTTGCACATTTTTTTTCGGGGGTATGTGTTACCCATATAAACTGTCTCCCTCTATTGGGGAAAATCGACTAACTTTTTTAAATTCCATTTCTGATAACATTTTACACGTTTTTATCGTATGTAAACTTCACCCTTTGTATTTGTCCCCTTCTTTTGTGCCCCTGTGGCTAATAAAGAAATATATCTATCTATCTATCTCTCTATCTCTCTTTCTGTCTGACGCGTGAAACATCGCCGGTAAGATTTTTCTAAATTTATATACGAAAAACAGAACAAATTGTTTAAAAAAACATTATTTTGTAGATTAACCCCCAAGCTGAATACCATTTTTCGCCCCTTTAGGGGCGAAAATTTTATTTTAAAAATTGTTCTAAAATATCAGATTTTACAAACTAAATAACTTGAACAACACAAGAACGCTGGAGAACGTCAATAGAGAAAAGAGAGAGAAAGAGGCAGATATTAACGTTATATCTGCTTCTGCTACTATGGACGTCGCCATAGATACGACTGTCAACAAAGAGGAAAAAATATTACCACTTGAACATTTAAAAATTTCTACCGTCGAAGCGGAGAAAAATAACACTAACACACATGAAAACACAGGAATTAAACCCATTAACATACATGCACATAGAAAAGACATCAACAACTCCACAGATACATCTACACATAATGTTTCACCTCGTCAAGGAACTGAGATTTCCAACACCGAGGCTAACAACGATAACAACAACAACAACAGCAACACCACACATAAAAAGAAAATGTATTTCGCTGAAACAGTGAACAAAAAACAAGATTTTATAAATCTTGATATCTCCAATGCAAGAGATATGTTCCAGCAACGGAGTAAAAAATTTGTAACTTTCGAAGAAAAAGGTGGGTTTAGAATTAACTCACTTGAAATAAAGGAAGACACAATTCGCAGATCAGTCACCTTTAGGACTGTGTCAAATTCCATAAGAATGCCGACATTTGTTAGCCAAGCAGATATAGAAGCTACTTTCAAGGAAATTCTAGCAAATATCGATTTTCTCCAGCGAGAAAAACAGTACGGAAGTGTTTCCGTACTGTTTAAAAGCGAGGCACTCGCCTAAAAACATTCTGTGACACCAATGGTGTCAAAAGCATACACCTTTTTCCCTACATACATGGGAAAAAAGCCACAAAAAATAAAAATAAAAATATACTCCCAAACATTAACATCTGGTGGATCTTGGCTGGCTTCGTAGAGCCAGAAACTGATATGATTCTTTCGATACAAAAATCTATTCGACTAAGGTGGGCGGGACTGATTTGGAGATTCTGTTGCAAATGAAACCGGAGAGAATCTCCAAAATACCCGAAAGAGTAGTCATCGATGATAACAACAAAATAAACATTTCCGTAGAAGGACGAAAATGTCATTGCTTTCGCAGTGGTAGCACACCACACCTAAAAGTCTCTTGTCCCCAAACACACAACAAGATCATTAAAAAAACACTATTACCAATACCAACACCAAAACAACCACCACCACAAGTACAACGACAGACGAAACGAGCAACCACACCAAATCAAACAGATACTCAAACAACAACAACAGAAAAAACAGAGACAACACCCCTGAAGAACACAGGCCTACCCCATCCCACTCCATCAAACACTACCACAAACACACACACCGAAACACCACCACCACCACACAACATACTCCTACCCCACACACCTGACGATGATTATTCATCGACGGATGAAGCTGCTGCTTCTTCTTTAAGTGAAGAAGAGAGAGAGCTGCGGAAATCTAAAAAAACAAAAAAAGAGACACCACAAAACCCCCAATCACCAACACCAACACACAACCACTGACACAAACAACAACACAAACAACACCACAGTCAAACATCCCCTATCAGCAAAACCAACACCAACACCACCCCAAACACAAGCACCCACCATAAAAAGAAAACTCCCGGACGAATAACAAACTAAAACAACACAACAAAAACACAAACAACAATACGCATACATCAACACAAACAACAAGAATTTGATGGAGGTCATCTCCCAAAACCCCAAGGTGGAGATGGAGGGCAAAACTTTCGTTAAGGCAGAATCGTCTCCACATCTTAAACTTATAAGGGTTTCTATGGAAACCTATAATGACCTAAAAGATAAATTTTCACAGGACGTGGGCAACCCCTGCTAGAAACCAATCAACCGCGTCCTGTTAAAATGTTTCCGCACCCCACCCAATCCCCCATCCAGCACCCAAATTACCGAGTCCAGGATCCACAACAGGCAGCAACTAATCCCCATCTTCGACGACTTTGAGATCTACGCATCTCTCTGTCAGCCAGGAGGTGGGGGTGGAGTGGCTGTCATGTTTCGGAAGAACCTGGACGTCGAAGTACAGCAACTACACTTCGACCCGGAGGGTAGACTGGTAGTCCTAGGCGTGAACAGTATTGGAGGTGGAGCCTTCAGACTGGTGGCCGTTTATGCCCCGACCGGGCAATCGCAATCACGGCCAGACTTCTTTAAGCGTCTAGAGTATTTTCTGGGAACGTCTCGCTCCTTACTTTTAGTGGGGGACTGGAATGGTATCCTAGATGCACGACGGTACTATGTGGGAGCATGTCCCAGTAGAGCGGGGTGCAACAGCCTCAAAACTTTAATCGGCCAATTCCAACTGGCCGATAGGTATCGACTGGATTTCCCGACTGCACCACAGTGGACGTGGGCAAACCGCAGTGGGACATCTAGATCGTATTTAGATAGGTTCTTCATTAGAGAAAGGGACAAGGAGATGTTAAGCTGTCCACGAATGCACATGGTTCCCTATTCAGATCACAAATTAGTCATCTGCTTAGTCAACCGTGATAGAATACATAGACAGGGACCCGGATACTGGAAGCTGAACGTGTCGTTGCCGGCACGTAAAGCTTACAGTGAACGGATAAGTAGACTAGTCAAGCAACAGTTAACGGGAGCTATCGTCAACAATAGATGGTGGTAATCTCTCAAGAAAGCAATTAGAATAGAATCGATAGGGTATAGCAGAGAGTTAGCCTTAGAGAAAAACAGAATAGAAAGAGAACTAGTAGCCAATGTAGAGGAGGTACTTAGAAGTGGCAACGCGGCTAGAATGTTAGCGTCGAGAACGGCACTGGACCAGTTCTTCGATGCGAAACACGAAGGCTGCGTGGTCAGAAGCAAAACACGTGCTCTAGGAAACGAAGGAGCGAAAGTTGTCAGCTGGGCCCGAGTGGCGGAGGCAAAAAGTGGCAACAAGTCCACAATTCGATCTTTGAAAGACCAAAACGGACGCGTGCTATTTGACCCCAAGCAAATGTGCGCGGCCTTTCAGCAGCACTTTGCGAGACTGTTTGAGCAGAACGACGGTGAGCCGAACGGGGAAATGGACTTTAGTTCATACCTCGACGGCCTGCCGCGTCTCTCGAACACGGACGCCGAGTTCTGCGAAAGACCGATCACGGACACTGAGATACGGGACGCTCTGGGCCGCTGCGGGAAACGCAAGTCACCCGGTCTAGATGGTCTACCCTACGAATTTTACATAGGCAAGCCGGACTTGTTCTCTGGCGTCCTCGAAGCCATCTACTGCAATTGGCAGAAGAACGGGAGAATTCCCAGTTCTGCAGGCAAGGGCGTAGTAACGCTGATCAGGCAAGACGAGAACAAGGGGGACGAAATTAACAACTTCAGGCCCATAACTCTGCTCAACACAGAGTTAAAGATTTTGGCCAAGGTGCTAGCGACGAGGTTGGCGCTTGTCGTCGAGAACCTGGTAGGGAAAGCGCAAACGTGTGCAATCCCGACCAGGTTCATACACGACAACCTCCACCTCATGCGATACATCATAGAGAGGCTGGGTAGTAAACCCGGCTTCGGTGGGGCTCTGATCAATTTGGATCAGTCTAAGGCATTCGATAGGGTCGACCATCGATACTTGGAAACGGTTCTCAAGGCGGTCGGTTTCGGTCCTGTGTTCAGAGGCTGGATCGAGGCGATGCACACCAGCATCTGCTCCCAATCACGCGTTCCATTCGACAGGGGTGCCCTCTCTCCTCTATTCTGAATGTATTGACTCTAGAGCCACTACTGCGGAAATTGGAGCTGTTGCAGGGCATCCCTCTAGAACCGGGACTGCGCAAAGCGGCGTCGGTTTATGCCGACGACGTGACGGTAATGGTGTCGAGCACCTCGGAAATCGGAGTGATCGGCAACTTACTGAAAGAATACGAAACGCTAACGGGAGCAAAACTAAACCCGAACAAGTCTGTCGGTTTGCAACTCGGTACGTGGAGAGGCAAACTGATGACGTCCTACAGCGTCGTTGGACGCTGGACGGACGAACCGCTGAAATTGCTCGTGGTCTGGTTCGGTCCAGACCTCCAGGTGGAGAAAAACTGGAACGAGGTCACGGCCAAGGTGTTTGCACTCACCCAGAAGTGGGCAGAGTGCAAACTGTCCTTGAAAGGTCGAGCAGAGGTGGCGAACACTTTCATAGCGTCCGTCATCTACTACCGTTTGACTGTCGTGCTTTGTCCCCGTGAACACCTCGCCAAGATGGAACGCATGCTCTTGCAGTTTCTGTGGAAGAAGCAGGCTCCGCTGGTGAGGAGATCTGTCTGCTGTCAGCACCCTTCCAACAGAGAGCAGGGAATGCCGTGGCTGATGATGCGCAAACATGCGCTGAGGCTGCGGCATCTCCAGGTATTCCTCACCGACCCCCAACCGGTGTGGGCACCGTTTGTGAGACAGGCTTTCCCACAGCTCGTCTCGCTGACGGAGCTGCAGTCCTGGGTCAAGAAAACACCCAAAACGATGGCCGCCTTGCACATTGAATGCGCTCAGGCGCTCACAGTCCCCTGGCAAGCGGGCGCAGCAATCAGTGAAAACTCAACTTCGACATTCTATAGAGGGATTGTACGTTACAATGGCGACGACGTGCTCGGAGAGACTCTGGGCGTCGAAGACGATGAGCTCACCAGTCTGTTTGGTAGGATTTTCCGCCCGAGACCTATGGACAACTTCCAGAGGTCCCTGGCCTGGCAGTGCTACCGAGGAGCTCTACCGGTTCGTGACAAGATCTACAAGCACGGACGCCCCGGCATGGATCCTTCCAAGAGGATGTGTCCAAGATGCGCGCAGGACATTGAAACAGTCCTGCACGCAATTGTACACTGCCCAGGCGTAACCGGCCTGTGGAACTATGCAGAACAACTGCTCTCGCGTATGGGACAAATCCAGTTGACTGCCGAGTCCATAGTAAGGATCAAACCGCCAGCCTCTTTCAAAAACGAAAGAGAGGCGGTTTTCCTCTGTACGGTCGCTATGGTGAAAGAAGTTATATGGTGGACGAGGTTGAGAGGACTGAGGACAGATGCCTTTCTCTCCGGACAATAATTGATTCCCGGACAACAATTGATCACTTTAGAAGGAGAATGAGAGTGGAGAGAGAGGCACTGCATCCCAGTAAATTTACGGAAAGGTGGGTGAATGAAGCAAAAATGGCCCGAGTGTTTGGGCCTTCTCTGTTTATAAGACTGTAGGTTGAAGAAGAGAGCAAAAGGAAGAAAGGAGCACTTGCACAACACGCTCCTGGAGTTGAGGGTTGTTTTATCGACGGGGTATTAAACAACCCATTTGTGGCGCCTTCCCCCTATTGGAGATTTCGATTGTTGTAATTGTTTGTTGTTATATTTTTTACACGACTGTATGTAAAATCCCCGGCATGTCTTTGTATTGTCCCCTTTTCTTGTGCGCCCTTGTGGCTAATAAAGAAATATATCTATATATCTATCTACATATATATATACACATATATATATACATATATATATATATATATACATATAACAAAATAATACAAAATAACTACTTCACATTCAATGGTTCAACATACAGACAAGTATCAGGTACGGCAATGGGCACGAAAGTAGCACCCACATATGCCAACCTAGTCATGGGATTCCATGAACAACAAATATACAGTCAGTCCCTTCTCTTATTTGGAGACTCTTTCCACACACACCTCAAAGCCAATTGGAAAAGATATCTAGACGACTGCTTTATCCTATGGCAAGAAGACATGAACTCACTTACTACGTTTAAAAACATGATAAACAACATAGATAATAACATACAATTCACAATGGAATCCAATCCTAAGGAATTAGCCTTCTTGGATATTCTCATCTCTGTAATAGACGGGAAATTAGATACAGATATATTCTATAAACCCACAGATTCCAAGCAATACCTCTTTTTCACATCAAGTCACCCAAAACATACAAAACTTAACATTCCTTACAATTTGGCCAAACGTATATGTACCATAGTATCAGATCCACCTAAACGGGAGCAAAGACTAAAGGAACTAAAAGACAC
>OZ024745.1:82068012-82340512 GCA_964016885.1 Eledone cirrhosa | reverse complement strand
ATAATAATAATAATAATAATAATAATAATAATGATAATAATTGTTTCTACTTTTGGCACAAGGCCAGCAATAACCCAGTACATTACTGGTACTTTATTTTATCGACCCCGTAAGGATGAAAGGCAAAGTTAACCTCGACGGGATTTGAACTCAGAATGGCAAGGGCCGTAACTCTATGCGTCAAAGCATGGCGTCCAACCCTCTACCGATACTGCCAATTCAACGCCCTTATAATAATGATAATAATGATAATAATGACTCACTATAAAGCCCAGACTCACTATAAAGGCTGGAGACATGATGTGTTGGGCAGGGTGATCCACTGGCATCAATGCAAAGTAAACAATTTACCGCATTCTGAGAAGTGGTATGAGCATAAGCCAGAGTCGGTGATAGAAAACGATCAGGTGAAGGTGCTATGGGATTTTAGGATACAGGCAGACAAGAAACTAGAACACAATAGGCCTGACCTGGTGGTTTTGGACAAGGAAAAAAGATCATGCCTGATTGTAGATGTAGCCTGCCCATTTGACACGGGAGTGCAAGAAAAGGAGAGGGAAAAAATTAACCGATACCAGGACTTAAAGTGGGAGGTAAAAAGGATTTGGAACTGCCATGAAGTCAGAGTCGTCCCGATTGTCATAGGCGCACTAGGTACTATCTCAAAGAGGTTCCAAGGATGGTTAAAGAAAATTAGTCCGGATGGTTAAAGAAGATTAGTCCAGCCCTGCTTTTTGGAACACTTCAAAAGGAATGCTTGCTGGGAATAGCAAGAACCCTCCGATACGTCCTGAATATCTGAGGTTGCGGGTAGCGGCTTGATATTCATTTCAACAAACTTTCCAGTTAAATAACATCAATGACTGAGACTCAAAGAATAATAATAATAATAATAATAATAATAATGATGATTTCTAGTATAGGCACAAGGCCAGTAATGGGGGAGGGGAAAGTCGATTAAATCGACCCCAGTACATTACTGGTGCTTTATGTTATCGACCCCGTAAGGATGAAAGGCAAAGTTAACTTCGGCGGGATTTGAACTCAGACCGTAAAGGACCGTAACTCTATGCTGCAAAGCATCGTGTCCGTCTCTCTACCGATAATGCCAATCCACCGCCCTAAGTCAGGCTGACACAAATGGACGCTGAAGCAAACAGTTAAAACTTAAAAGTTAATGACATAAACAAAGATTGAAAACAATTGTGAAATAAAGACATGATTGAGAACACATTTGTAATGTGGAAACTGTTGACGAGCATTGTGTCTGAGGAAATCTACCATCACCTCCACACAAACAACTTGTTACCGGACGAACAGAAAGGATGCCGAAAGAAGTCACGTGGTACAAAGGACCAGTTACTTATTGATAAGATGGTAATGGGGAATTGCAGGAGGAGACACACTGATCTTGCCATGGGATGGATAGACTACAGAAAGGCATTTGACATGGTGCCTCATTCCTGGATCACCAAAAGCCTGGAGATCTTCAGGGTGGCAGATAACATCAGACAGTTGCTAGGCAGGAGTATGGGGTCCTGTGAGACAGAGTTGACATCAACTGGAGTATCCTTGGGAAGCGTGAAGATCAAGAGAGGTATCTTCCAGGGAGATAGCCTGTCCCCTCTGTTGTTTGTCCTTGCCCTGATGCCCTTGACCATTATGCTGCGAAAAGTGAGAGCAGGATACAAGTTGGGAAGGGGAGAGCTTACCATCAATCACCTCCTCTTCATGGACGATCTTAGGCTCTTCGGGAAAAGTGAGAAGGAGTTGGATGTGCTTGTTGACAATGTCCGTATTTTCAGCAGTGATATATGTATGCAGTTTGGTATTGGTAAATGTGGAGTCATTGTGATGAAGAGGGGTAGGTTGAGCAGAAGTAACGGGATCCAGATACCAACAGGTGAGATGATAAAGGAAATTGACTCTGAGGAAGGATACAAGTATTTGGGCGTTCTGGAGGCTGATGGCATAAAGAACAAAAAAATGAAGGAATTGTTAAGAAAGGAGCGTATTGAAGTCACATCTGAACAGCAGAAATGCCATAAGCGCAGTAAATTCCCGAGCTGTGTCTATTATTAGGTACAGTGCGGGAATTCTGAGATGGAATGTTGCTGAACAAAAAGAAATGGATAGGAAGACTAGGAAGCTATTGACTATCTACAACATGTTCCACAAGAGGAGTGATGTCGATAGACTCTACCTAAGGAGATCTGAGGGTGGAAGAGGTCTTATCAGCATAGAGGACTGTGTTCGGATGGAGAAAAACAACCTATACAAATACGTGACCTATAGTAAGGAGCCAATGCTCAGAACTGTACTGAAGGAGGGGACAGTAGGCCAGGGGATGTCCAAGGAGGAAATAACATCAAGGAGGAAGAGCAGCCTTAAGGGAAAATCCCTTCATAGTACCTTCTTTGAGAAAACTGAATTTAGAGATCCACAGACATGGAACTGGTTGAGAAGAGGAGACCTCAAAAAGGCTACAGAAGGAATGCTAATGGCTGCGCAGGAGCAGGCCCTCAAAACGAAGTGGTTGAAGCACCATATCTACAAGGAGGAGGCTAGCCCACTGTGCAGGATCTGTGGAGAGAGAGAGGAGACTGTGGCTCACATTGTGTCCGAGTGTAAACACCTAGCCCAGACCCACTATAAGGGCTGGAGACACGATGTGATGGGCAGGGTGATCCACTGGCACCTGTGCAAAGTAAACAATTTACCACATTCTGAGAAATGGTATGAGCATAGGCCAGAGGCGGTGATGGAGAACAATCAGGTGAAGGTGCTGAGGGATTTTAGGATACAGACGGACAAAAAACTGGAACACAATAGACCTGACCTGGTGGTTGTGGGCAAAGAAAAAAGATCGTGTCTGATTGTGGATGTGGCCTGCCGCCCGTTCGACACGAGAGTGCAAGAGAAGGAGAGGGAGAAAATTAACCGATACCAGGACCTAAAGTGGGAGGTGAAAAGGATTTGGAACTGCCATGAAGTCAAAGTGATCCCGATTGTCATAGGCGCACTGGGGACTATCTCCAAAAGTTTCCAGGGATGGTTAAAGAAAATCGGCCCCTTCACGCTTTTTGGAACGCTTCAAAAGGCATGCTTGCTTGGAACAGCAAGAACCCTCCGATACGTCCTGAATATCTGAGGCTGCAGGTAGTGGCTTGATATTCAATCCAACGGACTTTCCAGTTAACCAACATCAATGACTGAGATTCAAGGAATAACAACAATAATAATAATAATGATGATTTCTAGTATAGTCACAAGGCCAGTAATGGGGGAGGGGAAAGTCGATTAAATCGACCCCAGTACATTACTGGTGCTTTATGTTATCGACCCCGTAAGGATGAAAGGCAAAGTTAACTTCGGCGGGATTTGAACTCAGACCGTAAAGGACCGTAACTCTATGCTGCAAAGCATCGTGTCCGTCTCTCTACCGATAATGCCAATCCACCGCCCTAAGTCAGGCTGACACAAATGGACGCTGAAGCAAACAGTTAAAACTTAAAAGTTAATGACATAAACAAAGATTGAAAACAATTGTGAAATAAAGACATGATTGAGAACACATTTGCACACAAATAAGAATAATGTGTGTACTGTATAAATATTTACAGAGAATAGAAAGGAAAGAAGGGATATGCCTTTTCGGGTGGATTCCTTTATCGAAGTAGAGTAAGTAAAGGAAAGAATATGAATTAAACACTGTAAGAACAATATGAGCTGAAGATACGATGTGTTTCGAATAACTGACTGAACACGTGTTTTTTCTTCCCCCAAAATTTGTTTCTGGTCCTTTCTCTTCTCACATGTTATCTTTCTATTTCATCTTTTATTTCTCATTCTATCTCCAGATGAAGAACTATGTTTGCCATTGTGCATACTCAATAAGAAAGCATTCATAATTTATGTTAATATCCATATTTACTGAGACGAGTATCGAAATGTAAGGGGTAAGCTTCCCATATGTCCAGGCTGCTAGATAGATTCTACAACAGATAGAAAGCTTTCTCTTCTCCATTCGCCAAACTGCAATTTCACATTTCATTTCCCTTCTTGTTGAAAGATACCAATATTAATACGTTTTAAAGCGCCGCTCTCTATAGTGTGATCTTCTAAGATACTGACTGAATTCATAATCTGTTTTCCATTTTGAGCCGAAAATATTTGACTCGGTTTCGTCTAACAGTGCCATTCGGGAAACTATTTCCGATACAACTCCCATTTATGATTACTCAAACATCTCACCCCTAAATCACAAAAAAAAACATTAACCAATATCGCCAACAGATGCCTCTCTTCATAATGACATGTTTGAATTATTATATAACTGCAAACGTTAAATAAAGCATTCAATATCTTCGAATCCCTAATATCAATATTATGTGATTTCATAATGAGTTTTGTTCATTTTTTGTTGTAATAATCAACTTATTTCAATGATTTCAGGTCAAGAATATCGGCATTTTTTGATAAACTTCAACGAAAAAAGAAGCCAGCAGTACTTGCGAATGATGTAGACGCTCCGACCCACTTCAGAGTAATTGGGCGTATATTAGAGATGTGCTTAGATGGTACCAGAATTATTGAGTTAACACAGCCTCCTCATGGTTTGTGTGGCATTTACATGACTCGTGTTAAACACCACCACGGTTATAGTAAGTTTTATGTGTTGTTACATTGGCATAATATAATCATAGACGGTTCAAAGAGAAGCCATCGCTTTTATTCTCAACAATTAATAACAAACGCAGAAATGGCGAAGAATGTCTCGGGTATATGCTGAGTTAGATTAATGTAAATGATATAGATCATAAATAGGTGGGAGTTAGAATACCTACGAAAAACATGGTCTGTAACAGAGAGGCGGTCCTTGAAATATATATCTAAACATAGAAATTGGGAGTAAAACGACAATATGAATCCTTTTTTTTTTTTAATCAGGGCGGGAAAGGCTGTGCCCATAACCTTATCAGAGCCTCCGAGACTGATGGAAGAAAAGAGGAAGATATCTTCAAACTGGAGATCTCACCTGAATGCTTGCAATGACTCCGCTAAATACATCCACGGGCTAGGTGTTGGTGATAAACTAAACGACCAATTAATTCAACCACACTAGTAGGCCATAGCAAAATTTGAACTCAGATCGCAATGATCCGACAGTATCTCAACCGACACTAACAATTCTGCCAATCACCTAACTTGAACTGGTGCTTTATTATATTGACTATCTATTGGACGAAAGGCGAAGTTTACCTTAACAGGAGTTGAACTAAGAAGGCAAACAGAAATTGATAGATTTCAGTGAATCAGCTAATAAGTTTTAAAATACTGTAATACTGGGAACATGTAGCAGAGGAAACATTATTCTGTTGGGCAAATAATAGAAGACTTTCAGGAAAGGATGGTTTATTGATTACATTTCTTTTCTGAATATAATGAAGGTAGTACACAAAAGTTCATATTGGGGTGTACAATAGAGGTTAGGGGAAAAAATCGAAGATCCGATAAGAATACCTTGAAGCAGTAATGATTTACTTTTAGCTAGTTTAATCATTCAGAGAAAAATATTCTAAGTAGACTAAACATAGATGCATGATTCGACTGAAAAACGAATACTGACGTTCAAATCTATATACTCAATGTTGTTGAAACTAGCATATCTTTAGAATTCTATTTGAATTATAAAAATGTTTAATATTTAAAAGAAGTATGACTATATCCTACATGTGATAGAAAATAAGTATGATAGAAGTATGATACAAGCATGGAGGAAGAAGATTGAGAATCAGACCAGTGATCGTGGTATGATTAGAAAGAAAGCAGTTAGAGGTAAAAGGAAATATGTTTTTCTATATAGATTGAGCAAGGGACAAAATGAAAATGAAACATTCTTGAAACTGTTGTAGAAAGCAGAGCTGGGTGGAAAAGCAAATAAAATGTCAATACACAATATATTAGATATCAAGTCCCTGAAAGATTCAAGCAACTTGTTAACTCTGTAACACAAAGAATAAATAACGACACAAGCAAGCGCAGAACTACGTACCAAACCATGGAAACACGGGATCATATATTTATTGCTAAACATAAATGGACAAAGAAACCAATGTCAATTTAGACATCAACTGTCTAATAGACTGTGTTATAGCCAACGAAAATAGTAATTTAAACATTAGGCGAGATCAAATCACTTAGGTATATATAGTATTTAGGTGGAGGCATGTGACCGAGTGGTAAGGGTATCAGATTTATAATCATAATATCGTGGGTTCAATTCCTGGACTAGGTTGTGTGTTGTCTTCTTGTGTACGAGACTTGCTGACTTAGGTTGTTGTCGTTCACTTGATCGAAATCAGAGATAAGTTTCCAGCGCCCACCGCGAGGAGGTCGACAACTTGGGCCTCAGTATACTCAACTAATAATTGTTTCTACGTTAGGCACAAGACCAACAATTCACCAGTGTATTACTGGTACTTTATTTTATCGACCCCGTAAGGATGAAAGGCAAAGTTAACCTCGGCGGGATTTGAACTCAGAATGGCAACTCAGAATGGTATACTCAACTAATAATTGTTTCTACTTTAGGCACAAGGCCAGCAATTATCCAGTGCATTACTGGTACTTTATTTTATCGACCCCGTAAGGATGAAAGGCAAAGTAAACCTCGGCGGGATTTGAACTCAGATCGTAAAGGGACGTAACTATGCTGGAAAGCATGGCGTCAAACCCTCTACCGATACTGCCAACTAATAATGAGTACCAACAGTAACTGGGGTTTAACCCTGCGATGGACTGGCGTCTTGTCCAGGAGAGTCTGGTACTCTCAGTCGCTTAACGTTATGTAAACCGAGATAAACACCGACCCGATGAGCCTCCGGGTTCGAGACAGACTTTAGACTTTTTTTTATATATATCATAAATGTGATGCTGGAAATAGTTGGATATAAAACCTAACCAACAAAAATCTTCAATTCTTTCTGAAACAGCTACGAATGAAATTTATGATTAAAACAATAAATAAATACACGGAATAGTTTGAGCGTGGGGTCAAATATCTTCTGATATTTGTCCTGGCTCCTTAAGTTTTGAACTTAAGTCTCACAATAACAAACTTACCCTTTCATCCTTCCGGGATTGATAAAATAAAATACCAGTCAAGTACTGAGTTGATTTCATCGGCTAAATCCTATCCTCATTTTTTTTTTTTTTTGTTTGCCTTATATCTCTGTTAGAAACACTAGTAGCTAAGAAACTAAGTCGGTTTCGTCTTACGTCTTCAGATCTGATAGAAATCATTTCCTTCGACTTTCTGGAATTAGTATTCACACGGGGAATACAAATGTGATGCTATTACACTGGCACAAGACCGATAGAATAATAAAGGTTTTTATCATTTTCTGCATTATATTAACTCAAACTTAGAACAGAAATATAATGTTCAACAAAAATTTAAACTGTGATCCAACAGGATGTATAAAATTATAAATGCAACACCCAATATAATGTTTATTTATCTAGTTAATCAATTTTAATGACCGTATAAAGCTAGTAAGCCATTACAGACTAGGGCGAATATCTAACACCCCTTACAGTTAAGAAGTAAAAGCAAGATAGACAGAAATATAAAACAATGGAAAGACTATAATAATAATTATTTCTACTTTTGGCACAAGGCCAGCAATTAGCTAGTACATTACTGGTACTTTATTTTATCGACCCGTACTGGTTTATATGTTTAGTCTTTTTTTTTTTTTTTACAGCGGAGTATGGCTCTTTATTTATATTACCGCTCTAGAACCACATTATTGAAACTCCATAGCTTACACCGTTTCTATTTGTGTATATTTCAAAGTTGAACGTGTAGCAAGCGTTGTTCTACGTTCCTTTCTGTGAATTTATTACACAGAAGATCCGTTAAAAACAGTGCTTTAAGTAAACTGGGAAATATTTTTGTGTACCGTCTCTCTTTCAACAATATCATAAATTATTCAAGGTAGAAGGAGGAAGTCTGAGAGTTGGGGTGGGAGAAGATATGTTGACAAAGTAAGAGAGAGAAAGAGAGCGAGAGAGAGAGGGGCGAGAGAAGGAGCAAGAGACGGGTGAGAGAACGTGGGAGAGGTGAGGGAAAGAGCAAGAGGCGAGAGAAAGAGCGAGATGTTTTTCAGAATAAGATATACAACTAGGATTGAAAGTACTTTTTTTAAAGTAAATTTATTACATATTTTTTTGTGATAACTATATTTTATATAAGTATGTATACGTACATACATATATGTATACAGACGTATATATGTATACAGACGTACAGTAGTCAGCAACGTATACCTTCCTGCCAGATGATTGAACGTCTGAAAATAATTATTTATTTTCAGACGTTCAATCATCTGGCAGGAAGGTATACGTTGCTGACGATAGCTAATAAGCTTGAAACTAGCACAGCGTTCCTTTGTCAGGGTTGAACAAATGAGCAACGATGGTTGCGAGACACTGTACGGCTTAATTCGGGATGTTTGTTTACAAACACACCGAGCATTATAATAAATGTTCGGTGAATCCATACGTACATATATATATGTGTGCATGTTTGTATATATACATACTACTGTACGTCTGTATACATATATGTATGTACGTATACATACTTATATTTAAGTAACAGCCGTACTAAGAGTGAGAAATGAAATTTCGTTTCATTTTTTCCGTTTATATTTTATAATTATATATTTTTGTCTTACAGGCATATATGTATCACGATTTAGTGATGGCTATCCTGCTAAAATGTTTGCAGGACTTTTGAGCATTGGTGATGAAATACTTGAAATCAATGGCATAACTACGAGTTGCATGACTGTAGAAGATGCACATGATATGGTTGCGTCATGTGACAAACTCATACTTCGAGTATTACCGGATATAAGTGTTTACAGAAAAACCTTAATGTAAACTGGTTTCCGAGAAGTGACATTGTAAATATATTGATTTAGTCATGTACACAAGGAGTTTTTGGTGAGAAGAAAGAAATGAGGATGGTGGCAACAAACGAGAATTGTGGAAAATGCAAGAAGTTGTCGTGGATAACCTTTATTTGTTTGCTTGTTTTTTCTATAATTACCTTAGGGAGATATATATTGTATTGATAGCAGAAATATATCCTTGGAATTATTCTGTCGAAATTATTCATTATTACTATCTTTTTTATGATTGTCACCAGGAGAATAAAATTAATACAATATCCGTACATAAATATACTTAATTGTATTTAGATATATTATTTTTTCGTCGTTTTCCCATATTTCAGAACAATATTTAGTATTATATAAGGCCTAGCGAAAGAGAGTCGATAATAATGTCGGAAATTGTAGATGAATACATTTAATGTGCCTCATGCTCAACATGGAGGGAAGGTTCTATGACCTACAATAATAGATATAAATTGTAAAACCTCAGCAACTAAGTTTCTCTTTATGTCTTCCTCTCACTCTCTTTCTCTCCCTCTCATCTCCCTCTCACTCCCCCTCTCTCTTTCTATTACATATATTGAGGAGTATATTTCTGGCAGCACATTCGTCTCCATCAATTTCTATATTTATTGTCTCGTACAGGTGTATAAATGACAGTGAAATATATATATATATATATATATTCCTACTCGATCGACTTTCGGCAAATCGGACCGAGGAAACAATGATTCCGTCGGTCTTTCCAGTTGCTAATACTATCTATCGGTTGCAACTCCAGGTAGAAGGAGCAACGTGAAATAAAGTGTCTTGCTCAAGGACATAACGCATCGGCCGGTCCAGGAATCGAACTCACAACCTCAAGATTGTGAATCCAATTCTCTAACCACTCAGCAACACGCCTATATATATATATATATATATATATATATATATATATATATATATATAGATAGATAGATAGATAGATAGATAGATATAATGTATAAAATCAATACAATATTATTACCTCATTACCAGAGGTTTCCCAAATGAGGCGAATACGAAATAAACGACTTCATTCGTTCGTCAGACGAGGCAATACCTCATCTGACGAACGAATGAAGTCGTTTATTTCGTATTCGCCTCATTCGGGAAACCTCTGGTAATGAGGTAATAATATTGTATTGATTTTATACATTAAATTTTGCTCTGATACTGACATAGAGCACTCTTCATTTCTATGACCTTTTCTGTTTCTAACTGAAATTTCAATACATATATATATATCAGTTTAGCGGACGCTTATTATAACGCCGCTTTGTTCGTTTGTCAACAAACTGAACAGCCTGAATTTATGCCATACGGTGTTAAGGCAACCACGTCACCTTTTTGTTCAACACTGATATATATGTATATGTATATATATATATATATATATATATATATATATATATATATATATATATATATATATATATATATATATATGTATATATATATATATATGTATATATATATGTATGTATATATATATGTATATATATATATATGTATATATATATATATGTATATATATATGTATGTATATATATATGTATATATATATATGTATATATATATATATATATATGTATATATGTATATATATATATATATATATGTATATATATATGTATATATATATATATATATGTATATATATATATATATAGAGAGAGAGAGAGCGAGAGAGAGAGAGAGAGAGAGAGAGAGAGAGAGAGAGAGAGAGAGAGAGAGAGAGAGAAAATTGAGGTTGGTAATGGCACATGGAATATATAAGAGACAGAATACTTTTTTGTGAAAAAACATAATTTTATAAGGTAAGGAAATAATAAAGGGTATAAATATTTATATAGGCGTGTTGCTGAGTGGTTAGAGAATTGGATTCACAATCTTGAGGTTGTGAGTTCGATTCCTGGACCGGCCGATGCGTTATGTCCTTGAGCAAGAGACTTTATTTCACGTTGCTCCTTCTACCTGGAGTTGCAACCGATAGATAGTTTTAGCAACTGGAAAGACCGACGGAATCATTGTTTCCTCGATCCGATTTGACGAAAGTCGATCGAGTAGGAATATATATAATACATATATATTTGTGTGTGTGTGTATGCTTGCCAATTCTCCGCCTACACACACAATTAGCAGAGTCATCAGAACGTCGGATAGAATGTTTTGCGGTATTCATTTCGGCTCTCTGCTCTCTGAGTTCAAATCCCGTCGAGGTCAACTTTGACTTCCATCCGTTCTAGGTCAATAAAAGTACCAGTCATTCAATACTGGGTGCCATTCTTCCTGTATATCGCTTGCTCATATATCAAAATTTAGCTCCAACGTAACTGTATACATATATGTACGTAAATTTCGTATATCTAAAGATATGCGGTATGTTAATAAATAAACATTTTGAAAGGCAAACTATGAATATTGAAAGGCTAACGGCCAGCGCCATCTAGCGATTTCCAACTGAAGCAGCGAGGTACAGATGTCCTTGCGCATTTTGAACTAATGTCTCTCATCGGAACAGTGCTTCTGTGCTGCTTTCTGCTGGAACTTGAAAATAGGCAAGAATATATAGCATTTAGCCTGTGTAGGTGGGCTGATTCCCCTCATTTGCATAGGAATATATATATATGTGTGTGTGTGTGTGTGCTCGCACACACATATCTCTACGCTCTCAGGGCGATATTTGTCATTGACTGATGCACATGCCCTCACAGATTTGTACGCACACTCAGACACATACATACACATGTTTACTCACAATACACAATGATTATCTCCCTTTCAAAACCTCTCTTATATATTTTCATTTGCTCTTTCCCAAAATGACTGACTAAACACATATCTGCTTTCCCTCCAAAATTCCTCTTCTTTTTCACGACTATGTATTTCCTTTGATTCTCATTAAAAGAAATGAGTCCATTCTCAATGTTCCAGCATGGTGCAAGAAAAATATAATGATATTGCACGCATGCGCAGATCTACTAACAAGGGAAATATTTCTAGTGGCAATTTAGACTTGTCGCTTTGTCTGTGTATACAGATATTTTCATTCTTAGTAGATCTTCGTGCAATATTATTATTTCTTCTTGCACCATGCTGGGGCGATGAGAATGCCACCTGACGAAAAGTTGTCTCTGTTAACCGTGGCCATCTCATGTATATATATGTGTATGAATAGGAAGACACAAAGCAGGCTGTCTTTACAAACGGCTAGCGAATTTGAAAATTAGATAGTAACCAAAGATGTGGCTTCGTATCCCATGTACATCAATACTCATTCTTTTTTTCCATTCAGAGGTTGTTTTTTTTAAATCCCAACTAACAGACTAATTCTATTTAGTCAAATACGGCGTAAGCACATGTTGCTACCTAATTTTATATATATATATATATATATATATATATATATATATATATATATATATATATATATATATATATATATATATATATATTTGTAGTACGGTTGCTTGGATGCGTTCATAGGCGGTATACCAGTTGAGAACTCTATGCTCCTTCAGAGCAGAGTATAATAATCAGTGATGCATCGGAACACAATTTATTACGTATTGCAATTGTTTCTCCGGCGAACAGCTCGAGGTGCAATCTGTTTGTGGATCGAACCTGACTCTGGATTCGCAAGTTCCTCAGATATGTTTAGTGATTTCGAATCAAATCCTCTTCGAAATCACTAGACGTATCTGAGGAACTTGCGAATCCAGAGTCAGGTTCGATCCACAAACAGATCGCACCTCGAGCTGTTCGCCGGAGAAACAATTGTAATACGTAATAAATTGTGTTCCGATGCATCACTGATTCTTCGTTTTCCATATTATGTATATATATTACTGGGATTGTTATATTTAATTGGCTGTAGCACTAAGACAACGTTTAAACATAACGTTTATATACATTAAACATATGCCGCATAAAAGTATGTTTATTGTATATAAAAGGATAATACACGTTTATATATGCTTTCCTATATATAATGCTTAAACGTTGTCTTAGTGCTACCCCCAATCACACTAAGTTAGCACTATATGCAAATGAGAATTTCTAGCCGACTTTTTCTATTTGCTATATGCAAATACGCCTCTCCTAAATCACGCTAAATCACGCTAAATTTTATATAGACACTACTCTACTCTATTTCATGGGTGAGTGTCACTGATGGAAAACTAACTAATCTTGATACAGCGTTTTATGACATTCTCAGTCTTCTGACTGTTATTTAACATTCTGTTGCATTTTGGGTTAGAACTTTGTGTCTGTTAGTAATGGTAGTTTTAGTTTTTGTTGTTTCTGCATTTGTGGTTGCGACAGGATTGGTGACAGATGTTATAGAAAAACACACTTGCTCTCAACTCTACTCCTCTCCTTTCTGCATGCTGTTCTTTATTGGCGCCAAATTATGCAATGCCATGAAAAAACAAACAGACTTGATCAAAACAGAAATAGAGTTGATCAGTGCAACTCCTTTGAGGTTAAAAGCCTGCTTACTCCTTAGGAAGGGTTGTTTCTACTAAAGGGCCAAGCCTAACCAAGAAGAGCCGCACAATGTGATTATGCACGATCATCGAGCTCCTATTTCAATGAAGAGTCAGCAAATCGGATATACAAACAATTAAAAAAAGGGTAAAATTAGTAAAGAAAACGCTGAAGACTTTACCTTTGCTTGGAATTTTAGACAATAGAAGGTAAGTAGTGTCTGCTTGAAATTATCGAAATATTTTTGGCACTGGCTTGTGGTTGTACAAATTATACAGAATATAAATAATAGTGAAAAACATTATCTTATTAAAAACAAAACTATTGCAAAAGAATCATAGTCTAAAGAAGTTTGCTGTTGTATATTTATGCTGTTCCCTGATGAGGCATATAAACAACATTTTCCTCAAGTTAATGTAACTGTAATAGTATTTCCTTTGTTATATACAATTTTGGAAAAGTTTTCTGCCAATCAAAAATAAATAAAAATAGATGCCTTAAGTTTATAAATAATATACACTAAATAAAACTAACACAATTTATAAAAAAATAAAAAAAATAGACACATCTAAATATTCTGACATGTAGATTCAGAAATTGTTTTGGTTCCATTTTTCATTTTGGTATTATTTTACCTGGATATTTGTTATTTTATTTTGTTTTATTTTATTACTTTTGTTTATTTCTTTTTGTTGTAGTTATTCAGCGTTCTTATTTCTTCATTGCTCCACACTATGTCATGCAGCGTTTGATACATATGTATGAAAATGTATTGGCAAATGAACGAACAGGAAAAGTAAATTTATAATCGATATAAAAATTTTGCATAAAGATGTGTTTGTGTATATATACATGTGTATATATATAGACATACACATACACAAATATATATATATATATATAGGCGTGTGTGTGTGTGTGTATGTATATATATATATGTGTGTGTGTGTGTGTATGTATGTATATATGTGTGTGTGTATGTAAATATATATATATATTCATATATATATATATATGTGTGTGTGTGTGTGAATGTATATATATATAGAGAGAGAGAGAGAATTCACAAGAATCAAAGCTATGTTCAAAGCATTTATTCACTTACGATTGTTTCATCCAAACCTAGGCTTGAGTCTTCGGAGCATTTTTCAATGTTTGTACATATAATTGACCTCCTATCCAACGCAATAGACATACAGATACATATATATATATTGATGTACAGTGGAGTGACATATATTAAACTATACTATTTTTGTACAGCAATTCAAATTCAAGATCAAAATCAAAATCAAAATTAAAATACCACACCACAACACCACACTCTCTAATCCACCCTATCTCGACACAAATCATTTCATCTATCTATAATTTTATACCCTAGAAATATCCCCATAAACACCTACTTTTAATATAATTACTTTCAATTACTTTTAATTATGTAGTGATATAATACAGTCTATATAAACTTTAAATACTAGATACGGCAGTGAATTATATATGCAATTGTAATTAAATGTATGGAGTAATAACATTGGATATATATAGGATTAATTTATTAACATAAGGGATCTGTCTAACTTATATGTAGGGTGCTGCAATGAATTATATATGAATTATATAAGAATTATATATGCAAGTATAACTTTATGGATAGATTAATGACATTGTAAATGAGGGATGTATTTGTCTGCCCTAGAGTTGTATTTGTTTTTGTCATGCTAACAGCCATACGCTGCTCCATAACTTACAAGGGGTTATGTAGACAAAATTCTAATAGGCACTCTGATGTGTTTTGAGAGTAGACTGTATTTTCAGTGAACTTTGATATAAAGATATAGCACTTTGTATGGGAAATTCAATTGTAGCACTATATAATAAGGAGTAATCAACTTACTATAGATACCTTTAGTACATTATGATAGAGTAGACTGTATTTAAAATTGAAAACTAGATATAAATATATAACCGTTTATATAAGGGACTCAATTGAGGCACCATATAATGTATGTTAGAACAATGAATTTAGTTATGAGAATCAGCTAGTTACCTCCCCTTACGCATTAACTCCCCTTAATTACACACATACTTCCGGGTAATAAACCACTGTAAATTCTCACAGCAGAAAGAACCTATTCTATAAATATGGATTAAATTACACTGAGCCTCAATACACTACAATAATTTAATGCATCAAACATTCACTACGGAATCATCGTTACTTATGTGAATGATGTAAAAACTATCTCTTGCTTTTTCTGAATGTGAAAATGGTGGTGGATACGAAAACCATAACTTTCTTTTGCTTCTTCTTTTTATTTTTATTTTTCTGCACACATACTTTTTTTATCTATACTAAAAATACCCTACCACTACAACCACCATAATACTCTTGCTTACCCGCTTAAAGTGCTTGCATTACATGTAACACCTTGCCACACAATAATCGTATAAAAATGAGACACACTTGCATGCTCCACGTGTAACTAACGCATACACTACCTACTAGATCTGACTATCAAACTATCCTCCTCCATTATCTATGTTATCTGCCGAATATATTTTAATTTTGATTTATATTTTAATTTAGATTTTGATTTTGATCTTGAATTTGAATTGCTGTACAAAAATAGTATAGTGTAATATATGTCACTCCACTGTACATCAATATATATATATATATATGTGTATCTGTATGTCTCTTGCGTTGGATAGGAGGTCAATTATATGTACAAACATTGAAAAATGCTCCGAAGACCCAAGCCTAGGTTTGGATGAAACAATTGTAAGTGAATAAATGCTTTGAACATAGCTTTGATTCTTGTGAATTCTATATAACTGCTCTGTAGAACAACTGATGTTATTACATTGAGCTATTTATCTCACTGGTAATAAGGTAGTAATAAATTATTGACCTTCACTGTTTAGGGTTTAAAATATACTATAAAAAGTTTAATATATACATAACCATAAATAGTATCCTTAATATTATTAACTGCTCCATACTGTTGAGCTAACATACATTAAATTACCAGAATGCTGATCAAAGACCAACTTCCTATGTCAACCATTAACATACCAATACCATCCAAAGATACATACGAGAAATTATTGATCAATAGTGTCAACTCCTTTATCAATAGAGTGAGATGGAGGACATTCCATTATGATAAAAACAAATCTAACAAAATTAATGATACTAACAAATTCGACTCCTTCGGCTTTAAAACTTTTAGAAGCCCCCCTCACAACACACTACTAAACTCCTTTGAAAATGACCTAATAAAACTAGTTAAGAACATTAAATACAAAAAGCATCGTAATAGAAACAACACCTTCTTAAACAAACTTAACTCCTCTATTAATGGATTCAAAGCAAGTAGTAAAATTATTGTGCATGCGGTCAAAACTAATAACATATACAGCCTAGATTATGATACATATAGAAAGTTTATATATAATGAACTACACAAGAGCTACAAGAAAACTACTATGAAAAACCTAGAAGATATTAATTTAGAAAGCCGTAATATAGTGTCCAAACTGGGACTTCAGAGACATACACAACCATACACCTCAACCCCCTAGATTCTCTCTGAAAGACCATAAGGAGGATTTCATTAGTAACCCTTCGATTAGACTAATCTGCCCTTCCAAGTCTGACATTGGCATTATCAGTAAGAAAATTCTGGATGAAATCATCCCACAGATTAAACACAAAATATACCTTTAAACAGTGGGGAAATACGGGTGAAGTTATTGAATGGTTTAAGGATATCAAGGAAAACAAAGATAAAAAATGTATTCAATTTGATATCAATTCATACTACACCTCTATTTCCTCTATCCTATTAAATAAGGCACTAATTATGGTCATGAACAATAGTGACCTGACTAGACCCCAGATTGATGTCATACTTGCGGCCCGCAAAACCGTAATCACTTTTGAAGACCAGTTATGGACCCGCAAGAATACGCATAACAACTTTGACATAACCATGGGATCTAGTGACTCGGCGCAGGTCACTGATTTGGTGGGCCTATACCTACTAAACGAAATCCATAAGGACCTTCCATACCTCAACGGTGGTTTGTACCGCGACGATGCGCTACTCCTTATAGACTATAAAAAATTTAATATAGAAAGAACTAGAAAACTATTGCACAAGACTTTCAAAAACTATAACCTATGTATCACCATAGACAAAAACACTAAAAACGTTAACTTCCTAGATGCCACCCTTTACCTAGACTCTAAGATATATACACCATTCCATAAACCTAACGAAAAACTGATTTACGTAGATACCAAGTCTAACCACCCTAGATCAATATTAAACTCTATCTCTAAAGGAATATCCAATAGAATCTCTAATCTATCTTATGACGAAACCATATTCAACAAAAACTCACAATACTATAATCAGGCATTAGCTAGATCAGGACATAATAATGAGATCGAGTTCCTACCTATAAAAACACATATTTCGCACAATATGTCCATGAGAAAAAATAGTAATAAGAATAATAACCACGCACACACTAGTACGAAGGGTGGCAACAAACGTAACTCACACCAGAGAGGACACCAAAATACCATAAAAGAAAATATCTCACCAGACATAAAAAACAAAAATAGAAGAAGAACTAATACATTTTTAAACCTCCCTTTCAATCTAAACATCTCTACCAACCTACCTAAGGCTTTCTTCTCACTCCTGGATAAAAACTTCCCATCTGGCTACAAGTACCATAGTCTTATAAATAAAAACACCATTAAAATCTCCTACTCTACTACGCCTAACATAGCATACCACATAGCTAGTAGCAATAAAAGAAAGATTAATATTTACTTTCAACTAACTAAAACACAGCAGGGGGTAAACTTTCAAAACAACGTAATATCTGCAAACCCTGATATCAATAGTAATAATAGTAATAACACTAGTGAAATCAATAACACTGGGAGCGACAGCCCCCATAGCCATAATGCAATACCTAGCAACCAGATTTCTACACAACATAATAACCGGCAGGTTAACATCCAAAGAAATTGTAACTGTAGATCTAATAGAACCTGCCCTTTAGATAAAAACTGCTTAATCAAGGACATCATATACTCATGCACCGTCAAAACTAGCAACTCTTCTGAAACCTATATAGGCTCTACTTCGAACTGCTTCAAAACCAGATACAATTCACACCTCCATTCTTTCAAAAAACACAGTCTAGCCAACTCCACTTCACTATCTAGCTACATACACTATCTAAAAACTAAAAATAGATCTTATACACTTAAATGGGAAGTTATAGGTAAGGCGGCATCGTACAAACCACCTAATTACTTCTGCAACCTCTGTCTTCTAGAGACCCATACTATAATCTTCTCGAATCTTAACCTCCTTAATAAAATATCGCAAGTGTTTGAGTCGTGCCAGCACCGCTTCCGGCACTCCTTCCAAAACTTTAAACCCAATAAATAACAATGTCAGACTTGAACCCATCACCGCTTCTAACACCACACCTCAAGGGCACGCATTACACCACAAGACCACACTCTCTGATCCACCCTATCTCGACACAAATCATTCCATCTATCTATAACTTTATACCCTAGAAATATCCCCATAAACACCTACTTTTAATATAATTACTTTCAATTACTTATAATTATGTAGTGATATAATACAGTCTATATAAACTTTAAATACTAGATACGGCAGTGAATTATATATGCAATTGTAATTAAATGTATGGAGTAATAACATTGGATATATATAAAATTAATTTATTAACATAAGGGATCTGTCTAACTTATATGTAGGATGCTGCAATGAATTGTATATGAATTATATAAGAATTATATATGCAAGTATTGATGGATAGATTAATGACATTGTAAATGAGGGATGTATTTGTCTGCCATGGAGTTGTATTTGGTTTTGTCATGCTAACAGCCATACGCTGCTCCATAACTTACAAGGGGTTATGTAGACAAAATTCTAATAGGCACTCTGATGTGTTTTGAGAGTAGACTGTATTTTCAGTGAACTTTGATATAGAGATATGGCACTTTGTATGGGAAATTCAATTGTAGCACTATATAATAAGGAGTAATCAACTTACTATAGATACCTTTAGTACATTATGATAGAGTAGACTGTATTTAATATTGAAAACTAGATATAAATATATAACCGTTTATATAAGGGACTCAATTGAGGCACCATATAATGTATGTTAGAACAATGAATTTAGTTATGAGAATCAGCTAGTTACCTCCTCTTACGCATTAACTCCCCTTAATTCCAAACATACTTCCGGGTAATAAACCACTGTAAATTCTCACAGCAGAAAGAACCTATTCTATAAATATGGATTAAATAACACTGAGCCTCAATACACTACAATAATTTAATGCATCAAACATTCACTACGGAATCATCGTTACTTATGTGAATGATGTAAAAACTATCTCTTGCTTTTTCTGAATGTGAAAATGGTGGTGGATACGAAAACCATAACTTTCTTTTGCTTCTTTTTTTTTTCTGCACACATACTTTTTTTATCTATACTAAAAATACCCTACTACTACAACCACCATAATACTCTTGCTTACCCGCTTAAAGTGCTTGCATTACATGTAACACCTTGCCACACAATAATCGTATAAAAATGAGACACACTTGCATGCTCCACGTGTAACTAACGCATACACTACCTACTAGATCTGACTATCAAGCTATCCTCCTCCATTATCTATGTTATCTGCCGAATGTATTTTAATTTTGATTTTGATTTTAATTTTGATTTTGATTTTGATCTTGAATTTGAATTGCTGTACAAAAATAGTATAGTGTAATATATGTCACTCCACTGTACATCAATATATATATATATCTGCATGTCTCTTGCGTAGGATAGGAGGTCAATTATATGTACAAACATTGAAAAATGCTCCGAAGACCCAAGCCAAGGTTTGGATGAAACAATTGTAAGTGAATAAATGCTTTGAACATAGCTTTGATTCTTGTGAATTCTATATAACTGCTCTGTAGAACAACTGATGTTATTACATTGAGCTATTTATCTTACTGGTAATAAGGTAGTAATAAATTACTGACCTTCACTGTTTAGGGTTTAAAACATACATAACTATAAAAAGTTTAATATATACATAACCATAAATAGTATCCTTAATATTATATATATATATATATATATATATTCATATATGTGTGTGGGGCGGGGTGCCTATACGAAACGTTAACGGAAAGCAACAATCAAACAGTGCAGTGCAATAAATATTTATATTAGTTTAACGCTTGATATAGGCTTAACGTTTCGGGCACCAGTCCATTAGAATACAGTATGAGAAATAAAAGAAGAAATAGAACGATAGAGAAGAGTGAGATCAGGAAGAAACATAAAAATATTTTTTGTTAAAAAGCACGTGTGTGTTCAATCATCTACATATATATATATAGATGATTGAACACACACGTATATATATATATATATATATATATATACACACACACACACACACGTACATATATATACACACACGTATATATATATACACACGTATACACACACACACACACACACACACACACACACACACATATATTAAATATATATATATATATTGAGTATATGTTGGTTGTTTACCGACACCTCAGTATGCAGATTGGAACACTCGACGAAGTGCGCAGGTTGGTTTGGTTACTCTGGTTACTTTGTAAATTAAATTAAAATAAATAAGTCAAATATTTAAAATTTGGCTTCGTTTATTACTGCTATATATATTTCGGTGACAGCCATCCTTGGCTGTGACCTCTTCAGGCTGTCTGAATTGGTGTGGTAGAGACGAGTACACATGTTGTTGAGGTGTTTAACTTTTTCAATACTCTGATATGCCCAGTTCCTGGTTGGGTTTTTTTTCTATGAGGAACTGGAATCATATGATTCCCGTTCCTCATATATATTCTATGTTTGTGTTGTGTGCGTGTGGAGGTGGGTGAGTGGGGTGTATTTATGAGAAGCAGTACTGAGACTTCTTCGAGTGTCATTATTCGTTACTGATATTTACTTGTTATTATTAGTGATGGTATGAGGCGGTGGATTGGCAGTGTCGGTAGAGGGTTGGGCACCATGCTTTGTCGCATAGAGTTATGGCCCTTGCTATTCTGAGTTCAAATCCCGCCGAGGTTAACTTTGCCTTTCATCCGTACGGGGTTGATAAAATAGAGTACCAGTAATCACTGGGATAATTTCTGGCCTTGTGCCAAAAGTAAAAACAATTATTAGTGATGGTATGATACGCCAGATGATCAATGTGACAACATACCATCCAGTAGAAACAAGTCTTTTTCATTAAACTATTTCCATTTAACATCTATTATGGGCAACAAAATGTATTCAAGCTAACATTTAACATTAGTCGTAAAACGTCGTAAAAAAGGTTACTATCTTGAAAGAAATGAAATAAAACTATTTTGGATTTTATCAAATTATTCTTAACATTTCGGCGGAAACGTCCAGGGTCTCATTATGAGAGGGATGGACGAAAGTTTATTGTTCGGTTTGGTGACCATATAAAAATAACCCCAACCTAACCTCGAAACCTAACCTCTCAAGAGCAAACCATTTTTAGTCCAATACTTAATGTTATAAAAATGAAGCAAAGTTATATTCCTTCTGGCACATTCATTTTTCTCGTTCTTAATTGGTTTGGTGGAAATATATTAGTCCAAGTGCCATCTTTGAGTCCGATATATATATATATACATACACACACACACACACACACATATATATATATATATATATATATATATATATACATTATGAAGAGAGAAGAAACATTTAGATATAATTAGTAATAAAATGTATCATACCTAAACTGCTCCTAGATTCCTCGACTACGTAGTTTCGTGGCATAAACAAAAATACATCATAAAGATATAGAGTCTCTGCGAGGTCTGCCGACTTATCAAGAGGATACCTCATTTTACTAGCTTCAAGAACGCGTCTACACGACGTGAGAAAGAATCCCAAAAGGCGGAGGGGGAGATAGTCACGCGATATAACGGTCGAGAAACAGAGCTAAGCCTCTTATAACCCCGAAGAAAATACCACGGAGGCGGAGGGGGTATTTATATCGAAGCCGTAGAAGAGGTGGTGAAGGGGGCGAGAAGTATGAGTAATGGCAGCTTTCCAGCAGTCACCACACTTCAAAGATTACTCAACCAGAGGGAGTTATTAACAATATATTTAGAAACACTTTAACTCTGATACTGGTTCAGTCTAATTCAACCGGATTGGTCTGTCCCAGTCATTCATTGAGCAACATCGGTGAGGTTGGCACCATTAACTCACGGTTGGGTGTGGATGCATTCATGTATATGTGTGTGTCCGCATGTATCTGTGTGTTTCTAAATATATTGTTAATAACTCCTTATTCCTACTTCTTTAGAATAGAAAGAACTAGGAATAAGGCTAATAGAATAAACTCATGGTATGATAGCAATAAATACCAGAGTGTAATGTTCATCGATAAAACACCTAGAGGTGAATTACCTTACAAATTTAGAAGGGCCCTAGATAAACATAAACTCAATATTAAGATAGTTGAAAGACCAGGTACCTCCATAAAAACACTTATTAGCAAGACATACCCTTTTCAAAGACCTCCCTGTATAGATAAGAAATGTATAATCTGTAAATTAAGCCCCCATATTAACTGTAAAACTAGAAATGTAGTATATAGCATAAGATGTACTGAAGGACAATGTAGAGATAAAAATATAGTGTACATAGGTGAGACAGCTCGTAGTATAGGGGAACGGATAAATGAACACTGGCGAGACCTTCAAGATAGTAAAGAATCATCTGTACTCTACGGTAAATTAGAGAACATAGAAATAAAAATAGAATCTACACACAGAAAAGACACAATGTTTAGACAAATCACATAAATCAACTCCAACCAAAATTAAATAGAAAACATGAGTGGAATAGCAACATCACAACTTACAATTAAGGACAGAATGAAAACACACACGCACATAGAACAAACAACCAGCCAGTAACATGTAAATAAACAAATAAATAAACGAATATAAACACACACAGACACCCGGATGTGGCACATGCGCAGACTGAGCACACAACACACACACAGAAACAAGATGGCGTAGGACAGAACAAAGGAGAGGCACGAAAACAAAGAAAAGAATACCCAGTCACTGAAGACGTCACAGAATGTGTGACGAAAGAACTTTGACAATATATAAACAATCATCTGGTTGTGGAACCAACCAACCGGAAATTTATAAATTCCTAAATTTATAAATTTATTATAATAAATTGAAGTGAAAGCTACTGTGCGTGTGTTTCTTATTGGCAACATGACCCTCCCAAAGTATAACAATACCGGTTTCAACACACGTTTTCAGATAAAGAATCTTGCTAAACAAATTCAGAAACGAAATATATATATATATATATATATATATATATATATATATATGGGAGGTGAGTTTTATTGTAGTACAATAAAGCAATGCAGATATCGGATAAGTAGCACTCTACAGTTTGTAGGACTCGAGTATAAATAATATAAGATCAAAAGATGGTTAAAAGAGTTCCAGGTATTTTATTATGCGCATTTCAAAAACAAATATCATCATGAGATGATATTTGCGTTTTCGTCAGATAAAATAGGGAGACATGATATGAAGGTTAAAAAACACTTGTGAATAGTGAAGTTTTAAATCAACATATGAAAAATAATTTAAGATTGGTGTGTGATATTGGGAAAACAATGAGGGGTGGGTGGAAAGGGTGAAAAAGAGGAGGAGATGAGAGTAAAGAATGGTGGGGGAGGAGTATAATAAGGAAGGATGAGATAGGAGAGATGGGTGATAGAAAGAGAGCGATACCCTTTATAACTGAGAAAAATATATATTGTTTCACAGGGAGAGGTTAAAAAGCCGTTGGAAGATAATATATAATTTAAAAGAATTTGAAAATTGATGAAGAGAAAAAAAATTAATGAAGAGAAAAAAATTAAGAATAATATTAAATTAAGGTTTGTATATTGAAGGGTTTAATAATATATGCGATGAAAAGAAATTGTTAATATGTATTAAGAATAATATTAAATTAAGGTTTGTATATTGAAGGGTTTAATAATATGTGCGATGAAAAGAAATTGTTAATATGTATTATTAAAATAAAAATATTAATGTTATTAAGGATATAATGTGAAAAGAAGTATAAGAGGGGATAAATTATGAATTTAGAGGAGTTAGTTAGTGTTTAAGTTTGTTTTTATGTAATGTAATATGTATGCGTAATATATGTAAATAGTTTGTTTACAAATGAGCGCAGAAAGCAAAGAAGAAAATATTGTTTAAGGAAGAGAAGACTTTAACATCAAAATATATATGATTATGAAGTATTTCCTAATGGTAATAATATAATGTAATAAAGGAGATTAGTTAGGGTTTAAGTTTGTTTTTATGTATTGTGATATGCAATATGTAAAAGTTAGACGAGCATGAAAGGGAGAAAAATATAATGAACTGAGAAGGAATAATCTAACGTCAAAAATGTTTATGTTTGCGAAGGATTTTTAGAGGTAATACTATAAAGTATTTAAAAGGTAATAATAAGTTTTATGGCCAATGATAGGAAGAAGGAAGAATGGATATATTGTGGTGAGTAATAATAAGAATTGAGAAGTATTTAGGAAGAAAAAGTACAGATTAGAGGTTAGAAATTAAAAGAAAAGAGGAAGAAAAGGAAAGTGATAAATAGGAATGATATAGAATGAGTAACTAGTATTATATAATGTATAATAAATAACATTGAAATAAGGTAGAAAGATGGATATATTTTTAAATAAATATATATATAAGCCTTTGAGAAAAAGGATTTTAAACTGGTAAAGTATTAGATATTAGCTGTATACTTTATGGAATGTTCTGTGGAATTTATGCAAGCAGAGAGAAATAAAGTCAGTGCGTCTATTTATTATAGAATCTAAATTAGATATAATGGTAAATTTCTCACATAAACAAATATTACACGTTCTGGCTAGGCATTCAAGTAGGGAGAGGCAGAACAACTTTCCTCCAAGAGATGTTATAGTTAATATTTTTGTCTTTCAGGGACCATATGAGTTCTGAGAGTGCTGTGTTGGTTCTTTTAAGTTGGTATTTAAAAGAAGAATTGTGATTATAAAAACGGGCTTTAAAGGAGGTGGAAGTGGAGCCAAAATAGGTAAAGGAATTGGTGTCAGTTATAACTTTACATTCATAGATTAAGTTTTTTTCAAGACAATGGTTGTTGAGAGGACATTTATTTTTAACAGGGCAATTACAATTGCGATTAGAGAAATTAACAGAGTTATTAACAAATGACCTAGTGTTATCTATATGAGGAATTGGATTGTAGAAGTTATTTACGATAGGAATAATAGTTTTCTGATTTAGATTGGTATTAAGAACATTTGACGAAGTTACGTTTGACGTCGTATTTGGGTTTTCAGAAACTAGCCTAGAGTTAACAATGACGTCGGGAGTACTACTGCTATTATTATGACATTCAGTGTTGGAAGGAAGTGATTTAGTATTTAATATTTTATTGTTGTGTTTAGCGATAATGTTGGAGATGTTGGAGGAGGTGGAATAGGAAATTGTTATTGTATGTTTGTTAAATATTTTACTATAGATATGTGAGGGAGGGAAGCATTTATTTAAGGCACTAAAGAATAATTTAGGAATATTATTATTAATAGAAATGGAGAAAGGAGCATTATACCAGATTATATTTTTGTATCTAGGTCTTTTATTAATGTTATTGGAATGATCATAATTAATTATTTTACTGTAAGATCTTCTAGGATTGGTTTCTTTACTGTATTTGATTTTATCAGGATAACCGGCTTTAGAAAGCGCGTTATTATAGTAATTGGCGTTAGCATCAAAGATATTTTTATTAGATGATAGGTTTGATATTCTTTTTCCAAAATTACTAACTATAGCATTTTTAATGTTAGTGGGGTGGTTAGATTTAAAATTAACATAATTTAGATTCTCATTGTTTTTATGGTAAGGGTAATATAGGCCAGTGTCAAGATTAAGGGATATATCCAAGAAGTTAGCTAGTTTGATGTTGTTATCAAATTCAATTTTTAAGTTATGTTGGTTAAAGAGATCACGTATATTGTTCTTAATAATATTAAGGTTAACTATGTTGCAATTTAAGATAGTAAAAAGTCCATCGTCCCGATAAATTCCACCGCGAATTGGTATCTTTATTTTGAACTCTTTGAATCGGAAAATTCCTCAACTTCGCGGTGGAATTTATCGGGACGATGGACTACAAATCAGGGTGTCTCTAACTAGAAACGAAATGATGAACAGTGTGCAAAACAACTTTGTCAAGAGAAAATAAAGAGAGAAAGAGAGAACATTGCAAGAAAGAAAATAGAAAGAGAGAACATTGCAAGAAAGAAAATAGAAAGAGAAAACATTAAGCTAGAAAAATAATAGATTTGGACGTTAGACATGAGAAGAAGATTTTCAAACCATTTAGCTAATTTAAACGTCCAAATATGCTCTACGGAGCTCCTTTGTTTACAATCATCGTGTTTAATTTTCGTTTTATCCAAATTGATTAATGTGTATATATCTCTTTTTACATCCTCTCTATTTCCCCATCTCTCCCTCTCCCCCTCTCTCTCTCTCCCTCTCTCCCTCTCTCTCTCTCTCTCTCTCTCTCACACACACACACATATATATATACACACACACATATATATATACACACACACATACACGCACACTCACGCTCTCCTTCTCTGGAAGAAAATGGGCGTGTTTAGATATGGAGAAGGGTTGGGCGTCAACCAGGTTTCAAATGCCCACTACAACTCAGTCAGGAGTTACAGATTTATACATACATAGAATATGGCTGAGTTCTTGCTGTTTCAACATCTAGTTCCAGTCTGGAACTAGCTGTTGAAATGGCAAGATCTCAGCCCTCGAACCTCGACTCTTTCTAATATATATATATATAGTGTGTATATAATTTGTGTGAGAGTGTGTACCAAGTACGACGCATGTAAATGATTGTATTTATACTCTTATATGTTTACATTACATTCTTTTTGGTATCCGAGTGTTAATCTGCTCTCAGCGATCGCGGAAAGAAACAACCATATCCATTAGAACTTAATATCCACTAGAATTTCAGTGTGAAACCATTGTATATTTATTATGGTAGCAATAGTTTAATATAAATGCACACATGGAACTACGTTGAGCTTAATATACAATATTAAACGTTACAAGCTTTTAGCGCATGAAATCATTAAAAAAACACAGTTTATGTGTGTGTGTGTGTTTATGTATGTATATCCGTACGTGACTTGTGTGTACGTGTGTGTGTTATATCAGATACGTGTGTTATATACAGATTTTACGAACTATATGTGAATATAATTTTGTCCCATTTTCATGGGTGGTAGATTGTGTTATTTAGATACGATCTATTTCTTTGTGGGTTCAAATTTCGCCGAGGTCACCAATTTATTTTTCTATCCGGGGTCGATAAATTAAAATACCAATGAAGTTTTGCAGTTGATTTAATCAAACTTATTATTTCACTTAAATTTACAAATGTGTACCACTGATACAAAAAATCTATAAGTTCTATTGCTAATTAATGATCTCACCGAACATGTGCACATTTCTTCCACAAGTCATTTTATTTATTTTCATTTACTCAATGATATTTCCTTCACGTACGTCTAGAAAACAATTGGTTAGCATTTATACATTTACGTATATTTAATAGCATTCACTTCTATCATAGCTCTTCGTTTTTGTTGTTGCTGTTGTTTTAGTATTTGAATATCTACAAAGAAATGCTGAACTTGCTGAAATTTATCTGAAGTTATAATTAGAAATATCGCACTAAAGTTTTCAGTTAAAGTTTATCTATCTTGAAAGTATTTTTATGATCGAATATTGAATCAATTTTCTTTTTTATATAAGCTTAAAAGATAAAAAGAAAGTGTTATTTTCTTGAAATAAGCACAAAAGAATGAGACATTAGCAGTCGTCAAAAATATTTTGTAAGTAAATTTCATATTCATGTCTAAAAATAAATGAGGGAAAAAAATTCAAACATTTTATTTTACCTTTTACGAAATTTGTGTTTAGCATGGTATATACTGTCATTGCAGTACCAAGAAATATATGACAAAATATTTAAATTTTAAAACGAAATAAAAAACAAATTGGTTTATTAACGTTACCATGAGAACATAGAGAACATACAACTATTTTTATTAACGTTACCATGAGAACATACAACTATTTTTGGCAGCTATATTTTGACTGTTTTTCAAAATAAATGAAATAACTAAGCTTCTACGAAATGGATAGCGAGATTGGCCAACATATGATATAGAAATCAATTTCTTTCATTAAAAGAAAGTTATTGTAGAGTGAGGTGGATGGATTACACATGTCAGTTCAGTCTAAGCAAGTAATTATTTAACTAGGCGAACTTTGAAATAATGCAAGACAAAGAAGATAAAGACAACCCCGACAAACATTGAATTCAAAATTTATAAAGACCAAATTGAATACTATAGTTAGCTTTATGATTTCTGGCTTTAATACGATTTGAACAGATTCACACTGACATGTATAGAAGAGCGCGTTTAAGAATGACAAAGCATACACATTCGGGATAATGTAAGGTAGTCGAGTTTTTAATCATCTTATGGCTTGATAATGTTTTGTGCCTAATTACAGAACAAATATTACAAACCTAATCAACTTTGTAAAGCTACTTTAGTTCATTAAATCAAGTAGACAGAAATATATAACAGTACTGTACTAAATCGACTATCATCATTTTATACGTTAATATAGTAGAATATTATAGCTAATGTATCTCATTCTCCATCACGGTTCAACATTGTAATTAATAACTAAATTTACTCAGCAATTACAAGTAATATCTTGAGAATTTCAGATAGTTTGAAAACGAGTAATGCAAAAGTATAATTATAGTAATAACTCTATACTCATTCGGAAGTTGAAATCATAAACAGACTGAATAAAACTGAAATAGAAGCACTTTAAATCTATTGAACGTTGAATTACTAACAACATCAGGATGGACCTATTCTATTAAACATCACTATAATTACGCTTCATCTCTTTAGAAATAACACATCTAACGTTTAGGCAATAACATTTCAATTGGTGTACGTGGAACGTAAGCATCAAAGACGTTTATTCAAGTGTTATATGAAGAACCTTTCAATTACTTTGAAGTGCCAACAAAATAGTGCCAACATTCCTTTTGTGCTACGGTGTTGCTATATTATTAACGTCAAAATCTCCCGTGGTTGTGACGTGGAACAACAAACGGAACAATAGGATGAACACTGTGATGAAAGAATCCTTAGGAGAAGTACGCAGTCTAGTCGAGGTTATAAACCCCCATGTTTTAGAGAGATGTGAAAATATTAGTGTTTTAAAGACATACGAAAGCATTAATATGAAATATGAAATGAAAAACTATTAGTATGAATATATTCCTTTCTAATATAAATGCCAGAGGATAGCAAGATATATAAGGAAGAACAATCAGGGTTATATGATCGACGAGATGAAATACAATATATATTTGACGGTTTGATTACAGTATGAAAAAAACGTCGCTTTAACTGCTGTAGATTAAAGAGTATTTTCATTTATCTGTCTATAGAATATTTTATCTTCATTATCCAACACATTAACCACATATTCTGCAGTACATTGGGTTTATTATCTAACACATTGTGTATACTATCAAACGAGCGCAAATATTCATTACCACATTGTAATGTCATCAATATTGTAATGATATTAATAATTATCGTCACAAAACCATATCACATCCCCCAACAATGGACTATGAATATGAACAGTGAGATATTCAACAAAGAACCCCAAAGATTCAATAAAAACTGGATAGATAAATACAATGAACAACCATCTTCAATGATAGAAAGTTCAAATTTTACAACAGATACAGTCCTCAAAGTTCCCCCTAAAGTATCAATAATAATTCGAATATCGATAAGTGTATATGCAGTTGGCTAACTAATATACAAAGTTACGGGTGGTATAAAATATTAAAAAATATTTAGAAGTTGAATCCGATGTTTGGAGTTGTCCCTGAAGGTTCTGTTGTTTTAGCGATTGTTGTTTTGTAAACATCAGTACAGACAAGCTACAAAAAAATGGTAATTAACAACAACTTTTTAATACAAAATGAAGAGTTTCCATAAACGTAAAACAATTATCTAGACATGAAATATCAGTAAATCAATAAATAGTTCAAAGAAAAATAAATAATTTCCTTCAACACAAAAAGCTGTTTATTTTTGTAAATTCTAGAAAAGACTTCAGTAATATATCAATATTCGAAAATACAGATTATTATTATTATTATTGTTATTACTCTTTGAGTCTCAGTCATTGATGTTAGTTAACTGGAAAGTTTGTTGAGATGAATATCAAGTCACTACCTGCAGCCTCAGATATTCAGGACGTATCGGAGGGTTCTTGCTGTTCCCAGCAAGCATGCCTTTTGAAGCGTTCCAAAAAGCGTGAAGGGGCCAATTTTCTTTAACCATCCCTGGAAACTTTTTGAGATAGTCCCTAGTGCGCCTATGACAATCGGGATCACTTTGACTTCATGGCAGTTCCAAATCCTTTTTACCTCCCACTTTAAGTCCTGGTATCGGTTAATTTTCTCCCTCTCCTTCTCTTGCACTCTCGTGTCTAATGGGCAGGCCACATCCACAATCAGGCACTATCTTTTTTCTTTGTCCAAAACCACCAGGTCAGGTCTATTGTGTTCCAGTTTCTTGTCCGTCTGTATCCTAAAATCCCACAGCACCTCCACCTGATCGTTTTCTATCACCGCCTCTGGCTTATGCTCATACCACTTCTCAGAATGTGGTAAATTGTTTACTTTGCATAGGTGCCAGTGGATCACCCTGCCCATCACATCATGTCTCCAGCCCTTATAGTGAGTCTGGGCTAGGTGTTTACACTCGGATACAATGTGAGCCACAGCCTCCTCTCTCTCTCTCTCCACAGATCCTGCACAGTGGGCTAGCCTCCTCCTTGTAAATGTGGTGTTTCAACCACTTCGTTTTGAGGGCCTGCTCCTGCGCAGCCATTAACATTCCTTCTGTAGCCTTTTTAAGGTCTCCTCTTTTCAACCAGTTCCATGTCTGTGGATCTCTAAATTCAGTTTTCTCAAAGAAGGTACTATGAAGGGATTTTTCCTGAAGGCTGCTCTTTCTCCTTGATGTTATTTCCTCCTTGGACATCCCCTGGCCTATTGTCTCCTCCTTCAGTACAGCTCTGAGCATTGGCTCCTTACTATCAGTCACGTATTTGTGTAGGTTGTTTTTCTCCATCTGAACATAGTCCTCTATGCTGATAAGACCTCTTCCACCCTCAGATCTCCTTAAGTAGAGTCTATCGACATCACTCCTCTTGTGTAACATATTGTAGATAGTGAATAGCTTCCTAGTCTTCCTATCCATTTCTTTTTGTTCAGCAACATTCCATCTCAGAATTCCCGCACTGTACCTAATAATAGACACAGCTCGGGAATTTACTGCACTTATGGCATTCCTACTGTTCAGATGTGACTTTAATACGCTCCTTACTCTCCGAAGGTATCCAGTTCTTATCAATTCCTTCATTTTTTTGTTCTTGATGTCATCAGCCTCCAGAACGCCCAAATACTTGTATCCTTCCTCAGAGTCAATTTCTTTTATCATCTCACCTGTTGGTATCTGGATTCCGTTACTTCTGCTCAACTTACCCCTCCTCATCACAATTACTCCACACTTACTAATACCAAATTGCATACATATATCATTGCTGAAAATACGGACAGTCTCAACAAGCACATCCAACTCCTTCTCACTCTTCCCGAAGAGCTTAAGATCGTCCATGAAGAGGAGGTGATTGATGGTAAGCCCTCCCTTTCCCAACCTGTATCCTGCTCTCACTTTTCGCAGTACACTGGTCAGGGGCATCAGGGCAAGGACAAACAACAGAGGGGACAGACTATCTCCCTGGAAGATACGTCTCTTGATCTTCACGCTTCCCAAGGATTCTCCAGTTGATGTTAACTCTGTTTCCCAGGACTTCATACTTTTGCCCAACAACTGCCTGATGTTATCTGCCACCTTGAAGATCTCCAGGCTTTTGGTGATCCAAGAATGAGGCACCATGTCAAATGCCTTTTTGTAGTCTTTCCATCCCATGGCAAGACCAGTGTGTCTCCTCTTGCAATTCCTCATTACCATCTTATCAATAAGTAACTGGTCCTTTGTACCACGTGACTTCTTTCGGCATCCTTTCTGTTCGTCCGGTAACAAGTTGTTTGTGTGGAGGTGATGGTATATTTCCTCAGACATAATGCTTGTCAACAGTTTCCACATTACGGACAGACATGTGATAGGTCTATAGTTGGTAACATCATTACCCTTGATTCGGTCTTTCATTATCAGAACTGTGGTACCTTTTGTCAACCACTCTGGTACCTCACCTGACATCAAGCAGTCATTGAACATGATTGTCAGTTTCGGGTGGAGGGATGTTATGTTTTTAATCCAATACCCCTGCACACCATCTGGGCCAGGTGATTTCCAGTTGGTTTCCAGTTGGTTAGTTTTTTGGCCTACCCCTTAAGAGTTTCAACTGTGATACTCAAATCAGTTTGTTGGCGTGCTTGTTCACTGATCTCCTTCTGTACTGTCTCAATCCACACTGCCTGGTCATTATGTTTAACATCCTGCTCCCATATTTCTCTCCAGAATGTTTTAGTTTGTTCCGCCTCAGGGATCAAGTCGTTGCCTCTTTCTTTCCCCTCAAGCTGTCCAAACAGCATCTTCTGGTTGTTGTCGAACATGCGGTTCTGTCTATACTGGCTGACTCTGTTCTCGTATCGCCTGATTTTTGCACTCTTTGCTACAATGCGTTGCTTCAGTTCCTCTATGATAATATTTAGCTTTTTCCTCCTAGTTTTGTACTTTATTTCCAGTCTATTTTTAGTGTCTATGTTTTTTAGTGTCCCATTCAGTAGGGACTCAAGCTTTCCAATGTCAGTAGGGACTCAAGCTTTCCAATTATTATTATTATTATTATTATTATTATTATTATTATTATTATTATTATTACAGTTGCATTTATCTTGCTTTATGTTCATACGACTTATCACCAAGTCACAACCAGTGATCTCAAGAGACAATAAGGTCCGCCATGTTCAAGAAAGAACATACATACTCACACATGCATCTATAGTGTTTAGACTTGTGATGTACTTATATTGACAGAATCTTCCTTAGTATATGGGCAGTTCCCATTAGTACTATCTTTTGTATTTCTCCTATACGCGGGTTTCCTGGGATTTGCGATAAGTAATCATTAGACCCCTTAGGTATCATTCCCAGAGCGCCTACAACCACTGGTATTGTTTTAGTTCTCAATTTCCACATTTTTCCAATTTCTATCTCTAGGTCCTTAAACTTGCTCAATTTTTCAAATGTTTTTATAGATACATTCTTGTCTATTGGAACGGACATATCAATTAGCAGCCATACCCTTTTTAAAGTCCTTCAATATTATATCAGGTCTATTTGCATCTATTTTTCGGTCTGTTTGGATGCTAAAGTTCCACAAGATTGAGATGTGATCTTTTTCAAGTATGGTAGGTGGTTGATGCTCCCACCAATTCTTTTGATGGGGCAGGTCAAAATGCTTACACATTATCCAATGTATGTATTGTGCCGCTCTGTCATGCCTGTTTAGGTATTCGGTTGGAGCTATAGGACTGCACATTGAAATTATATGGTCAATGGTCTCTGGTTGTTTTTTGCATACACGGCATAATGGGCTGCATCCATTTTTTATTATGTTGGCTTGGTAATTTTTTGTTGGCAGAAACTGATCTTGTGCTGATATAATCAGTCCTTCAGTCTCCGATTTCAGTCCAGAGGATGCCAACCACTGATGGGTTAAAGTTTTGTCAACATCAGGATTGTTAGCTCGTTCTGGGTATTTTCCATACAGAGGCTTTTCTTGCCTTTTCTTAGCCAGTTTCTGTAGCAGTTCTTTCTTTGCAGTTACTTTTACCTGCTTTGCTTTTTCTGTGTTTTCCATTTCAGCAGTAAATGGGACTTCTGAAATTTGTAGTCCATTACTGTATCTTTGTGTATCTTTTGTAATGGAATATGATCTTTTGATGCTTTCGTGTTTCAAAACGAGTTTGATCATCCAATCATGTGATTCCCTTAGATATGTAGATAATCCAATTGTTGCAGTTTTCAACGCAATGTCTAACTGGATTAACCCACGTCCTCCTTCTTTCCTAGGGAGATATATTCTATCTATATCTGCCTTAGGGTGATGCATTCTGTGCATGGTTAAGAATTTTCGAATTTTTGTATCGAGCCTACCAATCTCTGTGCTTGACCAGTTGATGACATTGTAACTGTAGGTTACTACTGGTATGGCAAGCGTGTTTATGGCATCGATCCTATTCCTTGCATTCAATTCCGTTCTTAAGATTGCTCTCACTCTGCGGTAACATTCCTTCCTTATCCTTTCCCTCATTGTCGAGTGCTTGATTCCGTCTCCTTCACAAACACCTAGATATTTGTAAGTTTTTTCTTGATCAAGCTCTCTTATCACGTTCCCCCGATCAAGATTAATGTCTGAACTCTTCAGCAGCTTTCCTCTCGTGAACGTTGCTTTGGCGCATTTATCTAGTCCAAACTCCATTTTAATGTCATCACTGAACTGCTCTACAGTGGATAATAGACCTTGCAATTGTTCATCATTTTTTGCAAATAGTTTCAGGTCATCCATGTAGAACAAGTGATTAATGGTTTTGTCATAGACTTTATATCCATGTTTTGTTTCATTGAGCATTTTACTTAATGGTATAAGTGCGATGCAGAATAAAAGCGGTGATAAAGAGTCACCCTGAAAAATTCCACAATTAATATTAACTTCTCCAGCTTCCAGTGATTTTGTTTCACTATTCAAAAGGAGTGTCGTTTTCCATGTCTTCATACTGAATGACAAAAACCTCCTCACAACGGGGGATATTTTGAAAATCTCTAAACATTTTTCAATCCAACTGTGTGGCAAACTATCGAATGCTTTTTTATAATCTATCCAAGCAATCGATAGATTTTTGTGTCTATTATGACAATCTTCCAGTATCATTTTGTTAACCAGAAGCTGATCCTTACAGCCATATGAGCCTCGTTTACACCCTTTCTGCTCAATGGGAAATAGGTCATTTGTTATCAGGTGGTCATATGTGTATTCAGTTAGGACTGATGTTAAAATTTTATACATTGTGGTCAAGCAAGTTATCGGTCTGTAATTTTTGGGATTGTTTGTCTCATCATTATTCGGAAGCAGGAATGTAATGCCGTTAACTAGCCATGATGGTATCTTTTCTGGCTCCGTAAATATTTCATTGTAAAGTTGGGCTAACAGCTCATGAGACTCTGTGAAGGCATTTATCCAAAAGTTTTGTATTTTGTCTTTTCCTGGGGATTTCCATTTGCTGGTTTTTCTTAGAGCCAGGCGCAACTGTTCAACTGTTATATTTTCCCATATTTGTTTCTCAAGGTGAGCTGTATCTTTCATTTGTCTGTCTATCCATGGGGCATGTATGTTATGAACTTTTTCTTCGGCCCAGATCTTTTCCCAGAATTCTTGCACTTCCTCCTTGGGTGGTATTGATTTAGCAGTTATTGTTGACTTACCAATTTTTCTGTAGAAGTTTCTTTGGTTGTTTTTGAACATATTATTGTCCTTATAGAATCTAGATCGTTTTTCAAAGCGCCTTATACGAGCAGCTTTGGCCGACACTTTTAGCTTGATTATTTCTATCAGCATGTCTATGTCACATGTTGATTTTATACTGTACTTTCTTTTCAATTTCCTAAGTTTAGTTTGTTTAACATGTTCACCTACTTTATAGTTTGTTAAAATTTCTATGTCAGATCGGAGAAGGTTTATTTGGCGATTGATGTTCTCTTGCCAAGTAGATTTCTTGTGGGAATTCCTTTGTTTTTTCATCTTCACTCCACATAAGTGAGTGGTGACTTTAGCCGATGCATAATAGAGATGATTTAAATCAGTAATGTTTAGTTTGTTCGTGATGATAATGTTTTGAGAATTATGTTAGTCTTGTGTATTATCTTTTGGTTCTGTTTGGAGTTCTGGATCTTAGGGAGAGTGTCTCGTTGCCCCATGTCAGATTCTTTCATTTTCATCCATTCGATCATAATTTCATCCCTCAAGTTGGCAAGTTCATTCTCATTCATTTCTTTATCATTTACGATCTCATTATTTTCATTTGGAGTTTCATCCTGAGCATGCACACCCTCCACTTTTTCGATCCTTTCTTTAATTTGTTCTGTTGCCAGTGATTCCGCCCCAACCCTGGGGTTCGAAGTGTTACAGTTTACCTCGTTTTCACTGACACATGTTTCATTTTCCCTTCGCTGACTTTGTGCTAATAGCTTGATCTGATCAATTTCTATATCAGTTAGTAACTTTTTTCTTACAATATTTCTTCGTATATTGGCTAGTTTGTTACTGTCAATATAGCCTCTGTTTTCGGGATGTTTCTTTTTCCAGTTGATATATGTCTGTTCTGTATTAGATGTATTTGATGGGTAGTACATGGCAGTGTAGAAAGCCTCAAGGACTTCTTTATTATCTTCCCTTGACCATTTTTCTCTCTTTTTCTTTGGATTTCTTGGTGGTGAGCATGGAGGGCCAACAGTAGGAGTATTCTGGTTATGGGAGGTCTCCAGCTCCGAAGTGATGGGAATGTTTGAACCATTAGCTGATTTTTCGACCCCAGTCTGGTTCCTCTCTGAGGGACGCGGCCCTTTTTTACCCGGGTGACGGCCGATCCGGTATGAGATTTTATCATTAGACATTTACTTTATTTTGTCGCGTTTTATCCTTATCGGCCAAGGGGTAATCATTTCGTGTTACCACTTCTAGAACGAGTGTCAACCAAGACTAGAGGGGTCGTTCTCCCCTAGAGACACGGCTATTCCCCGCCGGCCGCCATCCCGGTATTTCTTGGTCACGGGGTTTTCTTTTTGTTGTTTTTTTTAAATTGTTATTATCATGAGTGGTTCCTTAATGTGAGCATTGCGTGGCTTAAGAATGAAATTATTAATAATTGTCCCCACTCCAGGCACAAGGCCAGCAATCACCCAGTGCATTACAATAATATAATATACTTTTTGCTGTAGTTGCCTGTTATTGTTGTTGGCTATGTCGGTGGTGGTGCCGGGGCTTTTTATATTGTTGGTGAGGAAGGGGGGAGCCAGCAGTCCCATAGTTGTTGATGTTGACGTTTGGCCGGTGGCCAGGTCACTAAGTCAATCTATTTATATCTTTTGCTAGCCTCTCCCTTGTCTAGTGATACCGCCACCTTCCCCTTTCTCTCTGAAGTTAACAGGGGAATAGTGGTGGTAGCAATGAAGGAGTGGTGGCGGCGGCGATGGGATAGTGGTAGCAAGATGATGGATGGGGTGGTGGCGGCGGTGGCGTTGTGGTTACTGGGTTTTGTGATATGTAGTATCTATGAGTTTGTGTTCGTATGTTTAATATATATCGTGTTGACATATTCCCGTAAAATAGGAATTAAACATTTTGTTAAAATTTGAGACAATAATAATTATTTCTACTTTTTGGCACAAGGCCAGCAATTATCCCAGTACATTACTGGTACTTTATTTTATCGACCCCGTAAGGATGAAAGGCAAAGTTAACCTCGGCGGGATTTGAGACAATAATAATAGTAATTATTATTATCATTCCGTGATTGATGGTGGTGGTGGTGAAATTGCCGTTATCTGGCTGTTATATTTAGTGTGATGGGATAGGTGGTGTATCAAGTTTCTGGTGTTGGTGAAATTGCTGTTATTTGGCTGTTCTATATAGTGTAGACAGAGGGTGTTTTCTTCCATTTATAACCATTTTCTTTTTTTTAATACAAAATATATAATACAAAATTGGATATTTGAGCGATATAACAATATAATATGGATCCGAAATTTTATGGGACTTCATTCGGTGGTTTATGCAACATTTGTACTAAGAATTGTTATTTCACAATTGATTTAAATATGTTAAAAATCAAAAACTTACGGGAGCGATTTCATGACCTTCTACCACCTCGTGCGTCTTCTTCACTTATTATTATTTATTATTATTATTATCGGTGAATTGGCAGTATCGGTAGAGGGTTGGACGCCATGCTTTCTAGCATAGTTACGTCCCTTTACAGTCTGAGTTCAAATCCCGCCGAGGTTAACTTTGCCTTTCATCCTTACGGGGTCGATAAAATAAAGTACCAGTAATGTACTGGGTAGTTGCTGGCCTTGTGCCTAAAGTAGAAACAATTATTATTATTATTATTATTATTATTATTATTATTATTATTATTATTATTATTATTATTATTATTATTATTATTATTATTATTATTATTATTATTATTATTATTATTCCCTTAAACTCCCTGTACGTTATCCCTGTAGTGTTTGTGTTCGGCTAAATGGGTGTGTGACTCTACCAGTGATGGATATCACTTCACTTGTTTGTAAGCTTCATGACTAGGATTGACATGTGCAGTTGAGTTGGGAGTGGTACCAAAATTGGCTGGTGTAGGATAAGTCGGGTGATAATTGCAGACCACTTGATGCTACATAACATTAACTCGTCGAAAAGTGAATCTGACATGCACTGGACAGGTTTGCTGCCAAATAAAACTACAGATACTTTTCCTAAATTGGCTTCTACCTGCCAGTGTGGTTCCCTTGTTCTTTAATTTATTCTTTATCTTACTACTATTTTATTTTGTACAAATGATAAATCTTTGGATTCAATGTCTCCATTATAATATTTCATTTCCTTTTTCTACATTTCAAATGCAAAATGTGCCAAGATAAAACTGACCTGTCATTCATTTCATCGGAGATCTTGAATATATAACTCTTAGGGCGATATTGCATATTTCAATTGTTAAACAATGTTTCCGGCGTGATTAATTCACAAAGATACGACTTTAGATAATAAATACAACAAACAACATATGTATGACAGATGAAATATAATATATAGATGATTTGATATAGCATGTACAACAAAAATCATTTTAACTGCCGTTCTTCTTTCATATCTACTATCTACTTACACACATACACACACATACACACACATACACACACATACACACACATACACACACATACACACACATACAGACCACTGCGGAAAGGAATGATTGTATGACCTTCTGTATATATATATATATATATGTATTGTGTGTATATATATATATATATATATATATATATATACAGAAGGTCAGACAGCATCACAATCATCCCTTTCCGCAGTGGTAAGCCCCTCATCCGAGACGCGATATTCAATGATATCATCTCTAGCTGTAACTTGATTCGAACCTATAACAATGAAAGCTTCCGTTGTCCTTGGTCTTCGGACGACCTCCCTATTGGGACGGAGTTGGTCATGTACAAGAGTAAGCCCCATGAGCTGAAATGGCAATTTCAATGCATCTTCCTCGCCATCATTCTGTTCGCTGGGACTATGGGGCAACAAGCACCTGGCGTCCTGCACGTCAGAGAGTGCTCCTTCATATCTCCGGGCTTGTATCCTTAGAGTAAAGATGTTTGAGCACACTTGGGGAATTACACACAACAATATATAAACATTAATACGCTTACAGCCTGTTACAATACGAGACCATATAACGGCAGAATGTGTCCTCCGTAAAACTATTATGGACAAATGATAACAGTTGAGACAGTTGAAAATAAAAAAGCTAATATTTTAGTAACCACCAGGTTACTAAACTAACCGATGAATGGATTAGTTTCTTATCTAATAATAAAATAAGATGAAATTCAACTGGGGTGTGCGTTGTTATTAGTAACATTACCCTCCCAAAATATACACATATCTGTTTCAACACGATTTCACATCAAAAATCTTGCAAAACTAATACAAAAATGAAATAAAATAAAATGTCTCTTTAATTGTATTATCTAAGGGTCCATTACCCACAATCACTTAAATCAAACAACCATGAAAACTGGATTCATTTAAGTACTGATACGTGGTTTAGTCATTAGAGTGTTGGATTCACAATCATGAGGTTGTGAGGTCGATTCCTGAAATGGGCGATGCGCTATATCCTTGAACAAGACACTTTATTTCAGGTTGCTCTTTCTGCCTGGAGTTGCGACAACTAGATAGTATTAGCAATTAAAAACACTAATGGAAATATTTATTCCTTGGTCCGATGTCACGAGTTCTACCCCACTCGGTAAGCGAATGAGATTAGAGATCTTGGCGATTCGGATCATCACGATAGAAAATTATTTCAATATTTACACCTTATCGTAAGTACGCAAATAAACTTGAAATGTTGAGAAAATCTCTAAAACTATCATTCTACAGAGAATTCAAAAGAATTGATATTTTAAAACCTTTACTCAATGGGCTATTATTCTTTGAAATGCCGAAAGTTATTATAGAACATCTAAACAAAAGAAGGTTTGCACTTAGAAACTAAGTCGTATATAATGAATTATCTCAATGAAAATACCTCTGGCTATTTGTGGTTTTAATTGCGGAAGTGATGTGAAGGTTTGGTGTGTCTGTGTATATGTATGTGCGTGTGTGCGTGTGTCAGTGTCTGTGTGTGTGTATCAGTGTGCGTGTGCGTCTGTCGAGTGTGTCTATCATGTGTGTTTGTATGTATGAATATGGGCTTTGGTAAACAAACAGGAAACGTAGCATTCAATAGCAGTGTCTTATCACTTAACTACTCGATTCACTACACGCGTTGATGTTTTGCAACATTCAAAGACACTCCATGGACGTAACTCTATGCCGCGAATTATGTTGTCCAACGCTTTACCGTTACTGCCATCATGTTTAGATCAAGACATAGTCAGGTTGTATAAATTAAATAACGTGTTGCCTAGCTTAAATTGTATATAATACGTTCGGTAGTTATTATCCCTAATGCGATCATGTCATAGAGAAACTGATTGTATAATATCCAGAAAGCAAAATGCGAGTAGATACAGTGGGAGGGCTGGGGGTCAAAAACAATTACAATAACACTAGCAGAAAAACCGCCCTTCGAGCGGTTTTCTGCTATCATATGTAGTGTGCATATTGGTATTATACGCAAATATATATGCATATAGATATATGTAAATTGAAAAGTAAATTGTCAATATCTTCTTCTTCACCCATTTATTTCTGAGAGAGTCGTGGGGGCAGAGTCCTTCTCAAACACTCCTTCCAGCGAGTCTGTCAGTAGCAAACATCTCTAACTGATCCAGTTGGATCCCAAAGCGTGACCAGCCAAGCTCATGGATGTTATCCAACTATCTTACTCAGGATCTACCACTAGGTCTCTTGCCGGTTGGTTTTGCCTGTAACATGTGTCCAGTGATTCTTTACTGAGACATTCTAACCACATGTTCATAATATCGGAGCTGTGATCTCCCAATTCGGAGAAGTAGCGGCTCTACAAGGAGTGATTCTCTGGTATCTTAGTTATGCACTTAATCGAGTAACGTTACTCCAAAGGCCCTTCGGATGAATCCCATTCCTGCCACTTTTATTTTCAATTGTATTCTTGTGGTCATTACTCAAGATTCATGATCATCGGTAAGAGTTGGCAGGAATAACAGGAAGACAGCGAGTTTGGCTTTTACCCCCCCCCCCCCCCTCCCCCCCGTCATCTGATTGCTAGGGCTGGCGCTTTACAGCTTTTGCGATTCTTGCACCTTAATTCAGCCTCCTGCATTCCATCACTCATGAACACGGCTCCAAGATACTTGAACTTCTCTAACTGCTTCAGTAGAACTCCATTCACATGTATATAAATTTGAGGAACTTCTGTCCACCCATCCATCACGCAATGTGTATGTGTGTTTGTGTGAATGTATGTGTGTATAAAAGGAAGGAAAGGGATACACACACATATATATGTCTAACTTAAAAACAGTGACACACACACACGTGTCTCTAATTTAAGAACGCCGACAAACTCACGCGTGCACAGACACACACTATCCTATTACCACTGAAGATCTTTGGCCCGGGCAAACATCCCCTCAATTTTGGAACCGTCTAGGTTGTCCTGAAAAAATTATTAGAGAGGTTTCCCTGTGCTCCTCGCTATATTGCTATCTTTTGCTCTGGTAGCGGCTCGTTTCTCCACTCTTTCGCCTGCATATTGTTCTGCGGTCTAAGATGTGTGCATTACCTGTTTGTGTATTATTTCTCTTTCTTTTTTTCCTTTCCCTTTCCTTTGTATATATTATATTTGTTAGTGTTTTTTTTTCATCGAACGCTGCTATCATGACTGTATGTGTGTGTTTGTGTAAATGTATATGTGTGAATGTATGTATATTTGTGTGAAAGTATGTATATTTGTGTGAAAGTATGTGTATTTGTGTGAATGTATGTGTATTTGTGTGAATGTATGTGTATTTGTGTGAATGTATGTGTATTTGTGTGAATGTATGTCCGTGTATTTTTATAAGTTTGTGTTTGCGCGATTATAGTTATATACGCATAATAGTTATATACTCATACATATAGATGTATGTATGTGGACACTCATACGCGTCAGCGTGTAGAAAATCATAATCTCTCTATCTCTCTCATCACATCTCTCATCTCTCTTTCTATACATATGGTAGTTGAAGTGGTGGTTGTGGTGGCGACGATATACCAGAAGTGCAACTTTGAAAAGAAGTCACTTTTAAATTATTTATTTTTACGAAATTATTTGTTTACGAAATCTAGTAATTATGTAACATTCATTCATTGTTTATTCAAAGTAATCTAACTTATTTTACTAACTGGATTAAAAGAAATAAACCGCACGCAGTCCCGCAGACCTTACTTTATTATAGTTTAGATTAACAAATACGACAAAAAAGTATAGAAAATGTATTACGCTTGATGGAATGTATGATTTATTTAGTTTTTCATGTCTTTTATAAGTATGTTTGCAAGGCAAAGGGGGAGAAAATAATCATATAGAAGTCGGCACGGGAAAATATACATAGCTCGAGGCTTGTTCGGGAATTTTGGTTTTAAAAAATTCCTTGAAATTGAATATACTGAAACTATATCATTGCGTAGATGGATAATTCCAAACTAAATAGATAAAGGCCGAATAGAACCGTAATAATGTATTTTGATGGTCATCCGCAAAACGAACCCTGTAAGTTGGAATGGTTCTTTCAATGCATCGCCCTATCTTTTCCCAGGGATAAGGCATTAGCTATTCAGTCCACTGGGGCCATGATACAACAATAGAATAGATTATGTTCGAAAGTCATTGAATTGTGAAAATAATTATTCTGAGTTGAGGTGTAGCTTTAAAAGCGTAAGAAATATTATTTTCCACTTATAGGATCACTTTAAGATTACAATATTTTTAACAATTATTTTATTCGTCACTGATTATATCCAATTATATTATATGACGTCATGTGAAGGTAGATACCAACCTACACGGGAGACTAACAGTCGCATTTTGTTTTATTTTTATTTTGTAACATGATGCCTTTGGAACATTTATGTGTTTTCAGTCATTTCATATACTATGAACAACCTTAGCTTATATAATATCATCTGGTTAAACAATTAGTTATTCGATACTTTGAAAGCTGGCTGATACACCACGTATTATTACTTTTGCAAAATAATCATCTATAATTCAGAATGTTATACCACACACCACCTGGTGTCTATAGAACATAATTTTTTCTACTTTTGGCACAAGGCCAGCAATTACCCAGTACATTACTGGTGTCTATAGAACATAATTGTTTCTACTTTAAGCACAAGGCCAGAAATTACCCAGTGCATTACTGGTACTTTATTTTATCGACCCCGTAAGGATGAAAGGCAAAGTCAAACTCGGCGGGATTTGAACTCAGATCGTAAAGGGACATAACTATGCTGGAAAGCATGGCGTCCGACCCTCTACCGGCACTGCCAATCCACCGCCCTGTCTATAGAACATAATTGTTTCTACTTTAGGCACAAGGCCAGCAATTATCCAGTGCATTACTGGTACTTTATTTTATCGACCCCGTAAGGATGAAAGGCAAAGTCAACCTCGGCGGGATTTGAACTCAGATCGTAAAGGGACGTAACTATGCTGGAAGAACATAATGATGTATAAATATGCATGTGTTTGTATGTGTGTGTGTGTTTGTGTATGTGTTTTTGTGTGTGTATTTGTCTGTGCGTGTGTATGTAGGTATGTATGTGTCTCCGTGTGTGTGTGTGTGTGTATGAACATGATTGGTGTATATATTGAATAATCTAGCACTGTGCTGGCTTAAAATGGTTAGTCAATTTTAATAATCTATTTGGCGAAAGCAATGTTCAATTTTCAAAAGGCTGTTATAATACTTATTTTATTTTTTTTACATTTTACTTAGGAATTAAAATTATAAACGAAGTTCGTTTTTATTTTCCAAATTTATTTCACATTTCTTTAATTAATTTTAGTGTAGGGAATGTAAAGTGAATTTGATATAAATTTCTACTAAATATGTATTCTATGGTTGATTTCTAATATATCTATTTTTCGCTATGACAGAATATTTAAGACCATGTAGTGTGTGTCAGTGTATGCATGTTGCATACACATTTGTGAGTATATATGTATTTGACCATACCGTGCACATTATAAATGAATGAGGAACACAAAAGATACTACTGATAAGAATTCCGTGAAAACGTGGAGAGCAGGGGCTAATTTTGTTCTTAATACATCCACATTATCACTGATTGATTCGGGTCTTACAACAAAGACCCTCTTGGAGAGGAGAGCATTCTACAGTATGTCTACGCTATGATTAAACTCATTTTGACGTCTAAATCGTCAGTAATCTCTTGAAAAGCTACCGTTCGTTTGGTACATATCCTGTATTTTCTTCTTCCTCGTTTTTTTCACCGAGCTCAAAATATTGAGGTCACTAATTTTCACTAACGTTCGAATCCCGATGATTTTGCCATTCATCCTCCCGGGGTCAATAAAATATAGTACCAGTCAAGCACTGGAGGTCGATTTAATCGATTTTTCCTTCACCTCAAATTTTTGGCTTTGTACCTAAATTAGAAATTATCACTATTCACAACCATATTCTCAAATGAATACTGAGATACAAGCTACTCAACAATTTGATCCCAGCTCTACCAATATTCATAGACATTTGACAAACATTAATCCTTGAACTATTTATGACTAAACATGCAAACCACACATATTATCCTTATCCTATATCCTATATCTCTAACACATCTCTGGTGTTCAAGAAACATATCTAGTAATCTAAATTGTTTCTAAAATATCGTTTCTGCCTTTTCGTTGAAATCACTTTACCTATCACCCACATCTCTCATCTGGACATGATCAACAAACCTTTCCGATTACTCTAGTTAAAGTGTATTTTCCTCATTCATCCATGTTCATTTTTTTTGTCTCCGAAACATTTAATTAACTAACTTTTGGGCTGCATAGATATCTATTTTAGCTAATATCTCTGAGAGTTAACAATTACTTTTGGATCTCGAGTTCTTTTCTCACTCAACCCACTACACCTTACCGACACTCAGAATCTCCAAACAATCTTAAACTTTGTTCCACTTCTAAAATCATTGACATCACAACATGATGTAACGTTACCCACTGTCTCTTTGAAAGCAAAATGAAACGATTTAATGAGACGTTATTGCAATACTGGGCATTGCATTATCTACTGTTTTTTTTTTTTAAGTAAAGTGAAGTGATTTGAAGAAATATTATTTCAATATCTATCGGAGGTACCATTATCCAGAATGTAAAGAATCATTATTTTAAGACCAATCATACCTTGAGCCCCTATCTCTTTGTAAGAGAGTTGAAATGTTTTAAAGAAACGTTATTGCAACACTAAACAATAAAGTGAAATGATTTGTAGAATCGTTATTGCAATATAGAACGTACCTTTATCGAGTATTTCAAGGAACATTATTTCAGAACCGTAGTGTTTGGCCAGAGACAATACTGACAGAAGCATCCTTAGGTATGGACGCTTCTGGCTCCAGGATATCTCTCAGCAAACACTTTTCTACTGGAAGACTAAACATAGTGGAAAGCTGGATACTTAGTGATGAGATGGACGCTGCTAAGCATATCTAATGACTAGTGGAAGGCCATGAGGGATACACTGCCAAGCGTCTAGCCTGGCACCCCAACGACTGGCATCTCTAGTTGCGGAAACTCAATGGATAGTGATTGATAGATCAACCATGCATATAACAAGAGATGATAGTGGCTGAGTGTATTCTCCTAACCAACAGTTAAGATGAACTGCATCAATTTCATCAATCTGAGATAACCTGGAAAGATCGGGACGTCATCCCTTCTCAGTATGAAAAATAGTTTTCACTATATTCAGAACTTTGGATAAGACATGACAATAAGAGGTGTATCGGCTGTATGGTTGAATAAATGTATCGGTAAACGATTTTTAAGAAACTGGTTTATAAAGGAAAATCAATAAGATAATTTTAGAAAGTATATTTAGGTTTGCACATATGTTGGAAGAAAATCACAAAAGAGCGGAATTGTTTAAATAAAATGTATTCTGAGGGTAAGTGTAGAGATATATTATTATTATGAATGGCGGGTGAGAAATCCACAATTATGTTTTTTAGTGATTCTAAACTAAAAGCAGATAACTGTTCAGCCTGGATATCTCTCAATATGGATGCCTTGATAAAAATATATCATCTCTATTGCAAAACTGTAAATAAGTTCTGTATTAACGCAGTAGTATCTGCAATTACAGTTTAAGTATCAATTTCTGTAGAGTTAAGACATCTGTCATGCCAATCCATGTACGTACATTCCAATATCTCATTTCTTCTTCTTCTTCTTCTTCTTCTTCTTCTTCTTCTTCTTCTTCTTCTTCTTCTTCTTCTTCTTCTTCTTCTTCTTCTTCTTCTTCTTTCGATCAGTATCCGCGTCCTGTCAAAAGCAAATGTCTCCAATTAATCCGGCTAGATCACCAAGCAAAACCAGCCGAGTTCATATTCGTTTCCCACCGTTTGGTTTTGCCCGTAATTTCTTCCCAGCGATTTTTTCCTTAAAAATTATAACCACATCTCCGTAATACCAGAGCTGTGATCTTTCAATTCAGAAAAATAGCGGTTTTTACCCTGAATGACTCCCTGATCTCTAAACTACGTACTCTATCGAGTAACGTGACTCCGAAGACCCTATAGAGGAGCCCTATTTACGATAGTATTCTTCCGATCATTACCTAAGATCCATGGTAAAGTGTTTTTAGTCGTCTTACAAAACTTCGTATTCCATTGTATGCATCTCCAAAATCTAAGCTTATATTATATGCTTCGATTGCCTATACCTCGTACTTTTGATTGCCTATACCTCGTACTTTTAGATAAGGCCAGTTTTCTACTCAACAATTTCATCACTATTGCGGTGGCTGCCTGTTCTAAAGTCAATGTTATGACTTCCCTTGGTATTTTGGTTTTAACAAAATATTTTGTTTGTAACAAAATAAATGTTGTTTTTTTCTGAATATGTTTAAAGATTACCTGTCATTTTTTCTTTTGTTTCAATAATACGAAACATTTTTTTAATTTAAAATATTTTTTCTTGTTACATTGTGTTTCGCTGATTTGAGATTGTCTTTTCAAATCATATAATTTGTACAAAAATTTTTTTTATATCAGATTAAATACTGGCAATTTTATCCTCTGTCAAACACATTCGCATTTTAAGCAGAGAAAAGTAAGAGACCGATATTCCGCTTATCATGGTTACCAATGCTCAAGAGGAATCAGTACTTAGACTGTCTGTCACTATAGATGCTAATTTATAATATAATTTCTCTGTAATTAAGCCATATACGACCTCATTAGATTTTTTTTTTACTGGAGAGATTCTGTATATTGTGAATGTATGTGTGTGAGTGGTTACAAGAAGTACTTTAAATGAAATTAAACATATTGTTTCATGTAAGCTCCATTTCTACCAGTGATTCATATTTCTTTGTGTCTTTATTATCCCAGAAGTGACGTTCCCGTATTTATTCAAACTACATTATTCAACAACACTTTATCAGAATTTCTTCTTTTTTAAAACTGATGCCAATGTTGGGTGTGTGAGGCAGTTGTTCCGTGGTGATCGTCGGCTGACTGTTCGACTGATCACAAGTGAGCAGGGCATGAAACCGAGACAGTATTTGGAAGATTATCATCGAATATTTGGTCATGTGGAAGATCGGCGCGAAGATGATGCCGAAGCTGCTGAACTATGACCAGAAGGAGCAGCGTATGCAGATGTGTCAGGACATCCTCGAGCGTCTTGAAACCGAACTAGACTTGCTGGGGAAAGTCATCACCGGTGATCCATTTTCCGGACGTGGAAGCTATTAAGAGGGCCGTGACGCTGGACCCTAGGAAAATCAGGGAGAATCTTTCCAGGAGTGTATGGAGGCATGTAAAAGAAGGATGGGAAAGTGCAATAGACTCGAAGGGGATTATTTCGAGAGGGAAAACTTGTAATTTGTAGTTTGGATTTGAATTTTTTTCTTATTTTCCTATTCCAGTCCCATTTCTTTTCTGACACCCCTCGTATATTTTTACAGGTTTTGCCTTCGTTTCATCCCACGTTGGTACTTTTTCTTTTAGAAGCTATGTTTATTTTCTCGCCTGTGTATACAAACACACATATGCATACATTGTATATAATATTCAGCAGATGTAACAGAGCTCTATATTGGTTGAAATGTTATAAATTTTGTTTATAACGATATTACGTGTGTGCGGACGCCATGCTTTGCAACATAAAGTTACGGCCCTTTATGATATGAGTTCAAATCCCGCCGAGGTTAACTTTGCCTTTCATCCTTACGAGGTCGATAAAATGAAGTACCAGTAATGTACTGGGTAATTGCTGGCCTTGTGCCAAAAGTAGAAACAATTATTTTAGGAGCTCCGAACTTAACAGTGAGCGGTGTACAGAGAACATATGTTTAGAAAGCGGCAAGCGGAGTTTGAAAATTGAATTAGAAGACTTCGCTATAACTTTGACTAAATAAAATAATCCAATAACGGGGTGTATAAACCCACTGAACGAAAAAGATGGAAGTCGAACTCCATCTTATTATTATATTACCAAACTTTACATGCTATGTTCAGCACAATACGCTAATTGCCGAGGATGCAATGAATGCATTGAAATCAGAACCAGATTATTGCATAACCGCGCAGCTAATTCTGTGCCTATGTTTTTATGTGTGTTTGAAGCTAAATATTTATTTTTACTTGATCTAAAAGCCGTAGGGATATACCATTAAAATTCACAAACTTTCTAAACCTTTGTCTGCGAATATAGTATATTGTAATACATTCTACATTCAATGTAATCTGAGTTTTTCGAATATTAATAATAACATTCGATTCGTTTGCAATTATGCAAAGAAACCTTAATTTTATGGCCATGTCACTAGAATGCCAGAGCAAGAATAAACGGTTCATTCTACTTACATGGCTAAAAGATTGAGGCTTGTTTGCATCATTGCAAACGAATCGATAACTACATTGTAAAGCTACGTGTTCTGGTAGTTTATATATATTTCAAAGATTTCATTTCCTTTAGCTGTCTAGTGTATATTTCTCTTCCAACATATTTTGGTTGTTATTTTTTTTAACTAAGTAGCTGATGAATTTTAAAACCATTTAGCTCATAACACATTATAACTGGTTTGCATCACTGTATGGAGTCTATGTGGAAAATATTGCTTCTCTTAAGTTAAATAAATTATGGCATGTACACTTGTCGCACACAAATATACAAATATATGCGTTTCTGAATGGACAGCAGCTAGGAGTGCACACACAAATACACACACGTGCATATACACACACGAATGTATATATATGTATATATATCTTCCTGCCATATCAAGCATTAACCTAATATATACCTTTATATACCTTCCATATACTGTACCGATTGTGTTGTTATTTCTGTTTACCTTTTACACACACACACATGTATATATATATATATATATATATATATATATATATATATATATATATATATATATATATATATATATATAAGCGAAAGTCATGGGATATGACTGCAGGTAAACAGATGCGGTTTATACATGTACATATCTAAATACACTAAATTAGAATTTGAGAAACAGTCCAGCCTTCATATTTCTGTGATTGCTCGGTGTACAACAGACACGTGGCTCAATTCCCATAGGCGGTACTGTCACTTACTTCCGAAGTATACGCCTGTATAGATACATTTTTTAGGTTCATCATAACATATTTTAACCATATATACTTTACAAATATATATTTACAGACACACACATATTAAAGAGAGAGAACGGTGGTAGATAGAGAGAGACGTTCGATCTCTGTCTCTCTCTCACTCTCTCTCTCTCTCTCTATATATATATATATATATATATATATATAGAGAGAGAGAGAGAGAGAGAGAGAGAGAGAGAGAGATCGAACGTCTCTCTTTATCTACTCCCGCTCTCTCTCTTTAAAAAAATATGTGTATATATGTATATATATATATATATATATATATATATATAAAGGTCTATAGATTTTTCCATGTTATAGTCGCATATATGTTATAGAATGCCGTTAGCTTCTTGCTAAAACAATCTCTATACGTCTCATTTATATTTATACTCGGATTCTTTTCCTAGAGTGCTTAAACTATCTGTGACTAATCCCGGTTTTTTTCATAAAAACTGTGATAATTATTGCTATTTTGCTGAACTCCTTGTAGAGTTTTTTTCAGAATGTATTTGACTGCTATTTCTTGTAAATAAACATTCACTTCCATCCTGACGTCACTAGCCCCGTTTTTTCCTCATGTGCTTTTTCATAAATACACATGAAGGCGAACTAGCCAGTTTTAGAATTCCCTTTTTCGGACTATATTACTGTGAGAGCCCTGGTTTTCTGTTGAGCTCTGCTGATGAATGATCTTCCAACCGTGACCATCTCCACTGAAAGTTTTCATGAAATAGTCTTTTAAGACTATACAGAGCATTTGATGTTATTCCAAATTGAAGGATAAGTGTTTCAAACTTTGTTTTATCATGAGTTAAAGGTCTATAGATTTTTCCATGGATTTTACTAAATTCTGTGGATGAATTTGTATCCTGATTCTCTTTTGAGATGAGTTTGAGTTATTTTTCCTAAATCTTTCGTTAACTACTTTTCCCATCTTGACGTTATAGTCGCATATATGTTATAGAATGCCGTTAGCTTCTTGCTAAAACAATCTCTATACGTCTCATTTATATATATATATATATATATATATATATATATATATATATATATATATATATATATATATATATATATATATTAGAATTGGAGCTCTGAAATAGCAATATATATATGGATGTATATATAATGTATTTTGCAATACACTTTATGCTTAATTAAAAGCATTTTGAAGACCGTAAGCTATTGTTTTATAGTAGTGACAAATTCACCCACTTTGATCTCAGCAAACAGGGGAGATAAGCCGACAAGACTTGTTTCGCTTTGGTTGAAGCTTATCAAGGCCAACTACCCCACCTGTTTGCTGAGATCATTGATGTTATATTCTTATAGAAATCTAGTAAATAATCAGGAGTTGATTATGCAGAGCGGTTGTTGGTCAGGCAGAAATTAAAAATTAGAATTGGAGCTCTGAAATAGCAATATATATATATGGATGTATATATAATGTATTTTGCAATACACTTTACGTTTAATTAAAAGCATTTTGAAGACCGTAAGCTATTGTTTTAAAGTAGTGGCAAATTCACTCACTTTGATCTCAGCAAACAGGGGAGATAAGCCGACAAGACTTGTTTCGCTTTGGTTGAAGCTTATCAAGGCCAACTACCCCACCTGTTTGCTGAGATCATTGATGTTATATTCTTATAGAAATCTAGTAAATAATCAGGAGCTGATTATGCAGAGCGGTTGTTGGTCAGGCAGAAATTAAAAATTATAATTGGAGCTCTGAAATAGCAATATATATATATGGATGTATATATAATGTATTTTGCAATACACTTTATGCTTAATTAAAAGCATTTTGAAGACCGTAAGCTATTGTTTTAAAGTAGTGACATCAAAGTGAGTGAATTTGTCACTACTTTAAAACAATAGCTTACGGTCTTCAAAATGCTTTTAATTAAGCATAAAGTGTATTGCAGAATACATTATATATACATCCATATATATTTTGCTATTTCAGAGCTCCAATTCTAATTTTTAATTTCTGCCTAACCAACAACCGCTCTGCATAATCAGCTCCTGATTATTTACTAGATTTCTATAAGAATATAACATCATTGATCTCAGCAAACAGGTGGGATAGTTGGCCTTGATAAGCTTCAACCAAAAGGAAACAAGTCTTGTCGGCTTATCTCCCCTGTTTGCTGAGATCAAAGCGAGTGAATTTGCCACTACTTTAAAACAATAGCTTACGGTCTTCAAAATGCTTTTAATTAAGCATAAAGTGTATTGCAAAATACATTATATATACATCCATATATATATTGCTATTTCAGAGCTCCAATTCTAATTTTTAATTTCTGCCTGAACAACAACCGCCCTGCATAATCAGCTCCTGATTATTTACTAGATTTCTATAAGAATATAACATCAATGATCTCAGCAAACAGGTGGAGTAGTTGGCCTTGATAGAATAGTTTTCCAAATAAGGGCGCAAAAATGTAATGAAAACTTGTTCACGTGACAGCCAAATTTCATTTATAACCAATCAAATAACGTTTATTAAAAAAAAGCCTTCGTGAGCCACCTTTTTTTAAAGTAAAGAAATTCAAACACACACACACACACACACACACACGCACACACACACACACAAGCACACAAATAACCACACATATCTTTACTTTCTTTATTCAATAGAAAATCTGAATTCTGACACCCCAGCGAATTAACCATATTCACTGAACCAGAAGAATTCTCCCACCCCTTTCTCTTGACCATTATCTTTCACTTATCAAAAAATTCTCTAAAAAGGCTACAGAATGGATTTCCAAATAAGGGCACAAAAATTTAATGAAAATTTGTTCACGTGACAGTCATAATTTCATTTATAACCAACCAAAAAAGAGCCTTCGTGAGCCTCCTTTTTTCAAGTAAAAAGAAATTCAAACACTCATATATGAAAAAACAACCTGTGACAACCCCCCCCCCCTCTTATTTGAAGAACTATTGTAACGCGAACTGGCGCGAAATTTATTATAATTATTGACAAACTAATCAAATTACTTCTCGAAAAACCTGGCATTTCGAGCCACTTTTTCCATATAAAACAAGTAACATTCAGAGACAAACCAGATGTGAGAAAAACCACAGACCCTCCATCTCAACTCACCTTTTGAAAAGCAGAAGAACAGCGAAACCGGTAAAGTAACCAAATAAATATATATATTTTTTAAAAAAATAAGACTCCAGTTGCATTTTCGATTTCATCTCTTTTTCTTTATATATATATATATGAAAGACGTAAAATAAGAAAATTAAAAAAAATTAAAAATTAACTTACTTACTAAAATTTTCACTCCAACTAATTAGTTTCTGTAATGGGATAAAGATAGTTACATAATCTAACGATCGAGAATTCATTACGTCATCAGGGAATTACAGAAACTAATTAGTTGGAGTGAAAATTTTAGTAAGTAAGTTAATTTTTAATTTTTTTTTAATTTTCTTATTTTAAGTCTTTCATATAATTGTTCTGCATCCTCCTGCATTGAACCACCTAGGTACTATGACATAACTTATGTATTTGCTAGCATTAGTGTACATCTGTACGCATATGTTGGTAGATATACTAATTCTATATATTTATCTCCAAATTATTTATTTGTTGAGCAAACCTGCCAAATCCACTACTAATTCATTGGTGTGGTAGTAGGCTTTTGTCATCTTACCAAGTCACTCCTTCCGACTAGCCTCAGTGTCACGTGATTGATTCTTTAGAATCTGCCATTTGACAAGAGCCAGCGAACTTTTTCAGTGCATGGAATTCAGTCCCCGCTAGCTGTTCCATCCACCGAATTATTATTATTTTTACATGAGTCCCTAGTGTCCGCGCATTGCCTGGAGACTTAGCTTAGAATAGACTCCCTGATGACGTAATGAATTCTCGATCGTTACATTATGTAACTATCTTTATCCCATTACAGAAACTAATTAGTTGGAGTGAAAATTTTAGTAAGTTAATTTTTAATTTTTTTTTTAATTTTCTTATTTTACGTCTTTCATATAATTGTTCTCCATCCTCCTGCATTGAACCACCTAGGTACTATGACATAACTTATGTATTTGCTAGCATTAGTGTACATCTGTACGCATATGTTGGTACTAATTCTATATAAATATATATATATATATATATATATATATATATATATATATATATATATATATATATATATATATATATATATATATATAATATATATATAGATTTATATATACATAAACTAGACAGAGCTATAGATATATATATGTGTTTTTGGCAACCATTCACATGTATGGCTCAATGACGAAATAATTAATCAAATAATCAACAATCAGAGCAATATATAAGAAAGTAAGTCAATATAATCATTTGATAAAATATATACACAATTTCCTTTCCCAATCAGCATAATTAACCACACAAAAAATCAATTAAACGAGGATATAAGTTTAAAATGTACCTATGAAGAAACAATAGATTAATAAATGATACCTATTTTATCCGCGATCAACAGCCACAGAAGATTTACCTAGTATTTCTAATAGCCCGGAGAAATCACACAGTGTATTATCAATTTTGTGGGAATATGTTATCAATTTGGTGTCAGTGAATTATTAATTTTGTGGGAATATGTTATAAATTTGGTGTGAGTGAATTATTAATTTTGTGGGAATATGTTATCAATTTGGTGTGAGTGAATTATCAATTTTGTGGGAATATGTTATCAATTTAGTGTGAGAGAATTATCAATTTTATGAGAATTTATTATAAATTTGGTATGAATGAATTATTAATTTTGTGGGAATATGTTATCAATTTGGTGTGAGTGAATTATCAGTTTTGTGGGAATATGTTCTCAATTTGGTGTGAGTGAATTATCAATTTTGTGGGAATATGTTATCAATTTGGTGTGAGTGAATTATTAATTTTGTGGGAATATGTTATCAATTTGGTGTGAGTGAATTATCAATTTTGTGGGAATATGTTATCAATTTGGTGTGAGTGAATTATCAATTTTATGGGAATATATTATTAATGTGGTGTGAGTGAATTATCAATTTTGTGAGAATACGTTATCAATTTGGTGTGAGTGAATTATTTATTTTGTGGGAATATGTTATCAATTTGGTGTGAGTAGATTATTAATTTTGTGGGAATATGTTATCAATTTGATGTGAGTGGATTATTAATTTTGTGGGAATAAGTTATCAATTTCGTGTGAGTGAATTATTTATTTTGTGGGAATATGTTATCAATTGCGTGTGATTGAATTATCAGTTTAATGGGAATATTTTATCAATTTGGTGTGAGTGAATTACTAATTTTGTGGGAATATGTTATCAATTTGGTGTGAGTGAATAATCAATTTTGTGGGAATATGTTATTAATTTGGTGTGAGTGAATTATTAATTTTGTGGGAATATGTTATCAATTTGGTGTGAGTGAATTATCAATTTTGTTGGAATATGTTATCAATTTGGTGTGAGTGGATTATTAATTTTGTGGGAATACGTTATCAATTTGGTGTGAGTGGATTATTAATTTTGTGGGAATATGTTATCAATTTGCTGTGAGTTGATTATTAATTTTGTGGGAATATGTTATCAGTTTGGTGTGAGTTAATTATCAATTTTGTGGGAATATGTTATTAATTTCGGGTGAGTGAATTATCAATTTTGTGGTAATAAGTTATCAATTTGGTGTGAGTGGATTATTAATTTTCTGGGAATACGTTATCAATTTGGTGTGAGAGGATTATTAATTTTGTGGTAATAATGTTATCAATTTGCTGTGAGTCGATTATTAATTTTATGGGAATAAGTTATCAATTAGGTGTGAGTGAATTATCAATTTTGTGAGAATACGTTATCAATTTGGTGTGAGTGAATTATTAATTTAGGGGGAATATGCTATGAATTTGGTGTGAGTGAATTATTAATTTTGTGGGAATATGTTATCAATTTGGTGTGAGTGAATTATCAATCTTGTGGGAATATGTTATCAATTTGGTGTGAGTGGATTATTAATTTCGTGGAATATGTTATCAATTAGGTGTGAGTGAATTATCAATTTTGTGGGAATATGTTATCAAATTGATGTGAGTGGATTATTAATTTTGTTGGAATACGTTATCAATATGGTGTGAGTGGATTATTAATTTTGTGGGAATATGTTATCAATTTGGTGTGAGTCGATTATTAATTTTGTGGGAATATGTTATCAATTTGGTGTGAGTGAATTATCAATTCTGTGGGAATATGTTATCAATTTGGTGTGAGTGAATTATCAGTTTTGTGGGAATATGTTCTCAATTTGGTGTGAGTGAATTATCAATTTTGTGGGAATATGTTATCAATTTGGTGTGAGTGAATTATTAATTTTGTGGGAATATGTTATCAATTTGGTGTGAGTGAATTATCAATTTTGTGGGAATATGTTATCAATTTGGTGTGAGTGAATTATCAATTTTATGGGAATATATTATTAATGTGGTGTGAGTGAATTATCAATTTAGTGAGAATACGTTATCAATTTGGTGTGAGTTAATTATCAATTTTGTTGGAATATGTTATCAATTTGGTGTGAGTGGATTATTAATTTTGTGGGAATATGTTATCAATTTGGTGTGAGTGAATTATCAATTCTGTGGGAATATGTTATCAATTTGATGTGAGTGAATTATCAATTTTGTGGGAATATGTTATCAATTTGGTGTGAGTGGATTATTAATTTTCTGGGAATACGATATCAATTGGGTAAGAGTGGATTATTAATTTTGTGGCAATATGTTATCAATTTGTTGTGAGTAGATAATTAATTTTGTGGGAATATTTTATCTGTTTGGTGTGAGTGAATTATCAATTTTATGGGAATATGTTATCAATTTCGTGTGAGTGAATTATTAATTTTCTGGGAATATGTTATCAATTGGGTGTGAGTGAATTATCAATTTTGTGGGAATACGTTATCAATTTGGTGTGAGAGGATTATTAATTTTGTGGGAATATGTTATCAATTTGCTGTGAGTTGATTATTAATTTTGTGGGAATATGTTATCAGTTTGGTGTGAGTGAATTATCAATTTTGTGGGAATATGTTATTAATTTGGTGTGAGTGAATTATTAATTTTGTGGGAATATGTTATCAATTTGGTGTGAGTGAATTATCAATTTTGTTGGAATACGTTATCAATTTGGTGTGAGTGGATTATTAATTTTGTGGGAATATGTTATCAATTTGCTGTGAGTTGATTATTAATTTTGTTGGAATATGTTATCAGTTTGGTGTGAGTGAATTATCAATTTTGTGGGAATATGTTATTAATTTCGGGTGAGTGAATTTTCAATTTTGTGGTAATAAGTTATCAATTTGGTGTGAGTGGATTATTAATTTTCTGGGAATACGTTATCAATTTGGTGTGAGAGGATTATTAATTTTGTGGTAATAATGTTATCAATTTGCTGTGAGTCGATTATTAATTTTATGGGAATAAGTTATCAATTTGGTGTGAGTGAATTATCAATTTTGTGAGAATACGTTATCAATTTGGTGTGAGTGAATGATTAATTTAGTGGGAATATGCTATAAATTTGGTGTGAGTGAATTATTAATTTTGTGGGAATATGTTATCAATTTGGTGTGAGTGAATTATCAATTTAGTGGGAATATGTTATCAAATTGATGTGAGTGGATTATTAATTTTGTGGGAATACGTTATCAATATGGTGTGAGTGGATTATTTATTTTGTGGGAATACGATATCAATTGGGTGAAAGTGGATTATTAATTTTGTGGGAATATGTTATCAATTTGTTGTGAGTAGATTATTAATTTTCTGGGAATATGTTATCAATTTCGTGTGAGTGAATTATTAATTTTCTGGGAATATGTTATCAATTGGGTGTGAGTGAATTATCAATTTTGTGGGAATATGTTATCAATTTGGTGTGAGGGGATAATTAATTTTGTGGGAATATGTTATCAATTTGGTGTCAGGGGCTAATTAATTTTGTGGGAATATGTTATCAATTTGGTGTGAGTGAATTATCAATTTCGTGGGAATATGTTATCAATTTCGTGTGAGTGAATTATCAATTTTGTGGGAATAAGTTATCAATTTGTTGTAAGTGGATTATTTGTTTTGTGGGAATACGTTATCAATTTGGTGTGAGAGGATTATTAATTTTGTGGGAATATGTTATCAATTTGATGTGAGTGGATTATTAATTTTGTGGGAATATGTTATCAATTTGGTGTGAGAGAATTATTAATTTTATTGGAATAAGTTATAAATTTGGTGTGAGTGAATTATCAATTTTGTGAGAATACGTTATCAATTTGGTGTGAGTGGATTATTAATTTTGTGGGAATATGTTATCAATTTGGTGTGAGTGGATTATCAGTTTTGTGGGAATGTGTTCTCAATTTGGTGTGAGTGAATTACCAATTTTGTTGGAATATGTTATATATTTGGTGTGCGTGGATTATTAATTTTGTGGAAATAAATTATCAATTTGATGTGAGTGAATTATAAATTTTGTGGGAATATGTTATCAATATGGTGTCAGTGAATTATCAATTTCGTGGGAATATGTTATCAATTTAGTGTGAGAGCATTATCAATTTTGTGGGAATATGTTATCAATTTGGTGCAAGTGAATTATCAATTTTATGGGAATATGTTATGAATTTGGTGTGAGTGGATTATTAATTCTCTGGAAATACGTAATCAATTGTGTGTGAGTGGATTATTAATTTTGTGAGAATATGTTATCAATTTGGTGTGAGTAGATTATTAATTTTGTGGGAATATATTATCAATTTCGTGTGAGTGAATTATTAATTTTGTGGAAATATGTTATCAATTGGGTGTGATTGAATTAGCAGTTTAATGGGAATATGTTATCAATTTGGTGTGAGTGAATTACTAATTTTGAGGGAATATGTTATCAATTTGGTGTGAATGAATTATCAATTTTGTGGGAATATGTTATCAATTTGGTGTGAGTGGATTATTAATTTTGTGGGAATATGTTATCAACTTCGTGTGAGTGAATTATTAATTTTCTGGGAATATGTTATCAATTTGGTGTGAGTGAATTATTAATTTTCTGGGAATATGTTATCAATTTAATTTTGTGTGAATATGTTATCAATTTCGTGTGAGTGAATTATTAATTTTCTGGGAATATTTTATCAATTGGGTGTGAGTGAATTATCAATTTTGTGGGAATATGTTATCAATTTGGTGTGAGGGGATAATTAATTTTGTGGGAATATGTTATCAATTTGGTGTGAGGGGCTAATTAATTTTGTGGGAATATGTTATCAATTTGGTGTGAGTGAATTATCAATTTCGTGGGAATATGTTATCAATTTCGTGTGAGTGAATTATCAATTTTGTGGGAATAAGTTATCAATTTGTTGTAAGTGGATTATTTATTTTGTGGGAATACGTTATCAATTTGGTGTGAGAGGATTATTAATTTTGTGGGAATATGTTATCAATTTGATGTGAGTGGATTATTAACTTTGTGGGAATATGTTATCAATTTCGTGTGAGTGAATTATTAATTTTGTGGATATATGTTATCAATTGGGTGTGATTGAATTAGCAGTTTAATGGGAATATGTTATCAATTTGGTGTGAGTGAATTACTAATTTTGAGGGAATATGTTATCAATTTGGTGTGAATGAATTATAAATTTTGTGGGAATATGTTATCAATTTGGTGTGAGTGGATTATTAATTTTGTGGGAATATGTTATCAACTTCGTGTGAGTGAATTATTAATTTTCTGGGAATATGTTATCAATTTGGTGTGAGTGAATAATCAATTTTGTGGGAATATGTTATCAATTTGGTGTGAGTGAATTATTAATTTTGTGGGAATATGTTATCAATTTAATTTTGTGTGAATATGTTATCAATTTCGTGTGAGTGAATTATTAATTTTCTGGGAATATGTTATCAATTGGGTGTGAGTAAATTATCAATTTTGTGGGAATATGTTAATCAATTTGGTGCGAGTGAATTATCAGTTTAATGGGAATGTGTTATCAATTTGGTAAGAGTGAATAATCTATTTTGTGGGAATATGTTTTCAATTTGGTGTGAGTGGATCATTAATTTTGTGGGAATATGTTATCAATTTGGTGCGAGTGAATTATCAATTTTGTGGAAATATGTTATCAATTTCGTGTGAGTGAATTATCAATCTTGTGGGAATAAGTTATCAATTTGGTGTGAGTGGATTATTAATATTCTGGGAATACGTTATCAATTTGGTGTGAGAGGATTATTAATTTTGTGGTAATATGTTATCAATTTGATGTGAGTGGATTATTAATTTTGTGGGAATATGTTATCAATTTGGTGTGAGTGAATTATTAATTTTGTGGGAATATGTTATCAATTGGGTGTGGGTGGATTATTAAATTTGTGGGAATATGTTATCAATTTGGTGTGAGTAGATTATTAATTTTGTGGGAATACGTTATTAATTTGGTGTGAGTGGATTATTAATTTTGTGGGGATATGTTATCAATTTGGTGTGAGCGAATTATCAATTTTGTGAGAATACGTTATCAATTTGGTGTGAGTGGATTATTAATTTTGTGGGAATATGTTATCAATTTGGTGTGAGTGGATTATCAATTTTGTGGGAATGTGTTCTCAATTTGGTGTGAGTGGATTATTAATTTTTTCGGAATATGTTATCAATTTCGTGTGAGTGAATTATTAATCTTGTGGAAATATGTTATCAATTGGGTGTGATTGAATTATCAGTTTAATGGGAATATGTTATCAATTTGGTGTGAGTGAATAATCAATTTTGTGGGAATATGTTAGCAATTTGGTGTGAGTGAATTATCAATTTTGTGGGAATATGTTATCAATTTGGTGGGAGTGGATTATTAATTTTGTGGGAATACGTTATCAATTTGGTGTGAGTGGATTATTAATTTTGTGGGGATATGTTATCAATTTGCTGTGAGTCGATTATTAATTTTGTGGGAATATGTTATCAATTTGGTATGAGTGAATAATCAATTTTGTGGGAATATGTTAGCAATTTGGTGTGAGTGAATTATTAATTTTCTGGGAATATGTTACAAATTTGGTGTGAGTGAATTATCAGTTTTGTGGGAATATGTTATCAATTTGGTGTGAGTGGATTATTAATTTTGTGGGAATACGTTATCAATTTGGTGTGAGTGGATTATTAATTTTGTGGGGATATGTTATAAATTTGCTGTGAGTCGATTAATAATTTTGTGGGAATATTTTATCAGTTTGGTGTGAGTGAATTATCAATTTTGTGGGAATATGTTATTCATTTCGTGTGAGTGAATTATCAATTTTGTGGGAATAAGTTATCAATTTGGTGTGAGTGGGTTATTAATTTAGTGGGAATATGCTATAAATTTGGTGTGAGTGAATTATTTATTTTGTGGGAATATGTTATCAATTTGGCGTGAGTGAATTATCAATCTTGTGGGAATATGTTATCAATTTGGTGTGAGTGAATTACCAATTTTGTTGGAATATGTTATCAATTTGGTGCGAGTGAATTATCAGTTTAATGGGAATGTGTTATCAATTTGGTAAGAGTGAATAATCAATTTTGTGGGAATATGTTATCAATTTGGTGTGAGTGAATTATCAGTTTAATGGGAATGTGTTATCAATTTGGTAAGAGTGAATAATCAATTTTGTGGGAATATGTTATCAATTTGGTGTGAGTGAATTATTAATTTTGTGGGAATATGTTTTCAATTTGGTGTGAGTGGATCATTAATTTTGTGGGAATATGTTATCAATTTGATGCGAGTGAATTATCAATTTTTTGGAAATATGTTATCAATTTCGTGTGAGTGAATTATCAATCTTGTGGGAATAAGTTATCAATTTGGTGTGAGTGGATTATTAATATTCTGGGAAGACGTTATCAATTTGGTGTGAGAGGATTATTAATTTTGTGGTAATATGTTATCAATTTGATGTGAGTGGATTATTAATTTTGTGGGAATACTTTATTAATTTGGTGTGAGTCGATTATTAATTTTGTGGGAATATGTTATCAATTTGGTGTGAGTGAATTATCAATTTTGTGGGAATATGTTATCAATTTGGCGTGAGTGAATTATCAATCTTGTGGGAATATGTTATCAATTTGGTGTGAGTGGATTATTAATTTCGTGGAATATGTTATCAATTTGGTGTGAGTGGATTATTAATTTCGTGGAATATGTTATCAGTTTGGTGTGAGTGAATTATCAATTTTGTGGGAATATGCTATCAATTTGGTGTGAGTGAATTAGCAATTTTGTTGGAATATGTTATCAATTTGGTGCGAGTGAATTATCAGTTTAATGGGAATGTGTTATCAATTTGGTAAGAGTGAATAATCAATTTTGTGGGAATATGTTATCAATTTGGTGTGAGTGAATTATCAGTTTAATGGGAATGTGTTATCAATTTGGCGTGAGTGGATTATTAATTTTGTGGGAATATGTTATCAATTTGGTGTGAGTGAATTATTAATTTTGTGGGAATATGTTATCAATTGGGTGTGGGTGGATTATTAAATTTGTGGGAATATGTTATCAATTTGGTGTGAGTAGATTATTAATTTTGTGGGAATACTTTATTAATTTGGTGTGAGTCGATTATTAATTTTGTGGGAATATGTTATCAATTTGGTGAGAGTGAATTATTAATTTTATGGGAATAAGTTATCAATTTGGTGTGAGCGAATTATCAATTTTGTGAGAATACGTTATCAATTTGGTGTGAGTGGATTATTAATTTTGTGGGAATATGTTATCAATTTGGTGTGAGTGGATTATCTGTTTTGTGGGAATGTGTTCTCAATTTGGTGTGGGTGGATTATTAATTTTTTCGGAATATGTTATCAATTTCGTGTGAGTGAATTATTAATCTTGTGGAAATATGTTATCAATTGGATGTGATTGAATTATCAGTTTAATGGGAATATGTTATCAATTTGGTGTGAGTGAATTACTAATTTTGATGGAATATGTTATCAATTTGGTGTGAGTGAATTATTAATTTTGTGGGAATATGTTATCAATTTGGTGGGAGTGGATTATTAATTTTGTGGGAATACGTTATCAATTTGGTGTGAGTGGATTATTAATTTTGTGGGGATATGTTATCAATTTGCTGTGAGTCGATTATTAATTTTGTAGGAATATGTTATCAATTTGGTGTGAGTGAATTATATATTTTGTGGGAATATGTTATCAATTTGGTGTGAGTGGATTATTAATTTTGTCGGAATATGTTATCAATTTCGTGTGAGTGAATTATTAATCTTGTGGAAATATGTTATCAATTGGGTGTGATTGAATTATGAGTTTAATGGGAATATGTTATCAATTTGGTGTGAGTTAATTACTAATTTTGATGGAACATGTTATCAATTTGGTGTTAGTGAATTATCAATTTTGTGGGAATATGTTATCAATTTGGTGTGAGTGGATTATTAATTTTGTGGGAATACGTTATCAATTTGGTGTGAGTGGATTATTAATTTTGTGGGAATATGTTATCAATTTCGTGTGAGTGAATTATTAATCTTGTGGAAATATGTTATCAATTGGGTGTGATTGAATTATGAGTTTAATGGGAATATGTTATCAATTTGGTGTGAGTTAATTACTAATTTTGATGGAACATGTTATCAATTTGGTGTGAGTGAATTATCAATTTTGTGGGAATATGTTATCAATTTGGTGTGAGTGGATTATTAATTTTGTGGGAATACGTTATCAATTTGGTGTGAGTGGATTATTAATTTTGTGGGAATATGTTATCAATTTCGTGTGAGTGAATTATTAATTTTCTGGGAATATGTTATCAATTTGGTGTGAGTGAATAATCAATTTTGTGGGAATATGTTAGCAATTTGGTGTGAGTGAATTATTAATTTTCTGGGAATATGTTATCAATTTGGTGTGAGTGAATTATCAATTTTGTGGGAATATGTTATCAATTTGGTGTGAGTGGATTATAAATTTTGTGGGAATACGTTATCAATTTGGTGTGAGTGGATTATTAATTTTGTGGGGTTATGTTATAAATTTGCTGTGAGTCGATTAATAATTTTGTGGGAATATTTTATCAGTTTGGTGTGAGTGAATTATCAATTTTGTGGGAATATGTTATTCATTTCGTGTGAGTGAATTATCAATTTTGTGGGAATAAGTTATCAATTTGGTGTGAGTGGATTATTAATTTTCTGGGAATACGTTATCAATTTGTTGTGAGAGGATTATTAATTTTGTGGTAATATGTTATCAATTTGGGGTGAGTGGATTATTAATTTTGTGGGAATATGTTATAAATTTGGTGTGAGTGAATTATTAATTTTATGGGAATATGTTATGAATTTGGTGTGAGTGGATTATCAATTTTGTGAGAATACGTTATCAATTTGGTGTGACTGAATTATTAATTTAGTGGGAATATGCTATAAATTTGGTGTGAGTGAATTATTTATTTTGTGGGAATATGTTATCAGTTTGGCGTGAGTGAATTATCAATCTTGTGGGAATATGTTATCAATTTGGTGTGAGTGGATTATTAATTTCGTGGAATATGTTATCAGTTTGGTGTGAGTGAATTATCAATTTTGTGGGAATATGCTATCAATTTGATGTGAGTGGATTATTAATTTTGTGGGAATACGTTATCAATTTGGTGTGAGTGGATTATTAATTTTGTTGGAATATGTTATCAATTTGCTGTGAGTCGATTATTAATTTTGTGGGAATATGTTATCAATTTGGTGTGAGTGAATTACCAATTTTGTTGGAATATGTTATCAATTTGGTGCGAGTGAATTATCAGTTTAATGGGAATGTGTTATCAATTTGGTAAGAGTGAATAATCAATTATGTGAGAATATGTTATCAATTTGGTGTGAGTGAATTATCAGTTTAATGGGAATGTGTTATCAATTTGGTAAGAGTGAATAATCAATTTTGTGGGAATATGTTATCGATTTGGTGTGAGTGAATTATTAATTTTGTGGGAATATGTTTTCAATTTGGTGTGAGTGGATCATTAATTTTGTGGGAATATGTTATCAATTTGGTGTGAGTGGATTATTAATTTTGTGGGAATATGTTATCAATTTGGTGTGAGTGGATTATTAATTTTGTGGGAATATGTTATCAATTTGGTGTGAGTGAATTATTAATTTTATGGGAATAAGTTATCAATTTGGTGGGAGTGAATTATCAATTTTGTGGGAATATGTTATCAATTTGGTGTGAGTGGATTATTAATTTTCTGGGAATAAGTTATCAATTTCGTGTGAGTGAATTATTAATTTTGTGGAAATATGTTATCAATTTCGTGTGATTGAATCATCTGTTTATTGGGAATATGTTATCAATTTGGTGTGAGTGAATTACTAATTTTCTGGGAATATGTTATCAATTTGGTGTGAGTGGATTATTAATTTTGTGGGAATATGTTATCAATTTGGTGTGAGTGGATTATTAATTTTGTGGGAATGTTATCAATTTGGTGTGAGTGGATTATTAATTTTGTGGGAATATGTTATCAATTTGGTGTGAGTGGATTATTAATTTTGTGGGAATATGTTATCAATTTGGTGTGAGTGGATTATTAATTTTGTGGGAATACGTTATCAATTTGGTGCGAGAGGATTATTAATTTTGTGGGAATGTTATCAATTTGGTGTGCGTGAATTATTAATTTTGTGGGAATACGTTATTAATTTGGTGCGAGTTAATTATAAATATTATGGGAATATGTCCTCAATTTGGTGTGAGTGAATTATTAATTTTGTGGGAATATGTTATCAATTTGGTGCGAGTGAATTATCAATGCTGTGGGAATATGTTATCAATTGGGTGTGATTGAATTATCAATTTTGTGGGAATAAGTTATCAATTTGTTGTGAGTGAATTATTAATTTTGTGGGAATATGTTATCAATTTGGTGTGAGAGCATTATCAATTTTGAGGGAATATGTTATCAATTTAGTGCGAGTGAATTATCAGTTTAATGGGAATGTGTTATCAATTTGGTAAGAGTGAATAATCAATTTTGTGGGAATATGTTATCAATTTGGTGTGAGGGGATTATTAATTTTGTGGCAATACGTTATCGATTTAGTGTGAGTGGATTATTAATTTTGTGGGAATATGTTATCAATTTGCTGTGAGTCGATTCTTAATTTTGTGGGAATATGTTATCAATTTGGTGCGAGTGAATTATCAATTTTGTGGAAATATGTTATCAATTTGGTGTGAGTGAATTATTAATTTTATGGGAATAAGTTATCAATTTGGTGTGAGTGAATTATCAATTTTGTGGGAATATGTTATCAATTGTGTGTGATTGAAGTATCAGTTTAATGGGGATATGTTGTCAATTTGGTGTGAGTGAATTATTAATTTTCTGGGAATATGTTATCAATTTGGTGCGAGTGAATTATCAAATTTGTGGGAATATGTTATCAATTGGGTGTGATTGAATTATCAATTTTGTGGGAATAAGTTATCAATTTGGTGTGAGTGAATTATTAATTTTGTGGGAATATGTTATCAATTTGGTGCGAGTGAATTATCAATTTTGTGGGAATATGTTATCAATTTCGTGTGAGTGAATTATCAATTTTGTGGGAATAAGTTATGAATTTGGTGTGAGTGGATTATTAATATTCTGGGAATACGTTATCAATTTGGTGTGAGAGGATTATTAATTTTGTGGTAAAATGTTATCAATTTGGTGCGAGTGAATTATTAATTCTGTGGGAATATGTTATCAATTTTGTGTGAGAGCATTATCAATTTTGTGGGAATATGTTATCAATTTAGTGCGAGTGAATTTTCAGTTTAATGGGAATGTGTTATCAATTTGATAAGAGTGAATAATCAATTTTGTGGGAATATGTTATCAATTTGGTGTGAGTGAATTATTAATTTTGTGGGAATATGTTATCAATTGGGTGTGAGTGGATTATTAATTTTGTGGGAATATGTTATCAATTTGCTGTGAGTCGATTATTAATTTTGTGAGAATATGTTATCAATTTGGTGCGAGTGAATTATCAATTTTGTGGGAATATGTTATCAATTTCGTGTGAGTGAATTATCAATTTTGTGGGAATAAGTTATGAATTTGGTGTGAGTGGATTATTAATATTCTGGGAATACGTTATCAATTTGGTGTGAGAGGATTATTAATTTTGTGGAAAAATGTTATCAATTTGGTGTGAGTGGAAAATTAATTTTGTGGGAATATGTTATCAATTTGGTGTGAGTGAATTATTAATTTTATAGGAATAAGTTATCAATTTGGTGTGAGTGGATTATTAATTTTCTGGGAATAAGTTATCAATTGGGTGTGAGTGAATTATTAATTTTGTGGAAATCTGTTATCAATTGTGTGGGATTGAATTATCAGTTTCATGGGAATATGTTATCAATTTGGTGTGAGTGAATTACTAATTTTGTGGGAATATGTTATCAATTTGGTGTGAGTGGATTATTAATTTTGTGGGAATATGTTATCAATTTGGTGTGAGTGGATTATTAATTTTGTGGGAATATGTTATCAATTTAGTGTGAGTGGATTATTAATTTTGTGGGAATATGTTATCAATTTGGTGTGCGTGAATTATTAATTTTGTGGGAATACGTTATCAATTTGGTGCAAGTGAATTATAAATTTTATGGGAATATGTTATCAATTTGGTGTGAGTCAATTATTAATTTTGTGGGAATATGTTATCAAATTGCTATGAGTGAATAATCAATTTTGTGGGAATATGTTATCAATTTGGTGTGAGTGAATTATTAATTTTGTGGGAATATGTTATCAATTTGGTGTGAGTGGATTATTAATTTTGTGGGAATACGTTATCAATTTGGTGTGAGTGGATTATTAATTTTGTGCGGATATGTTATAAATTTGCTGTGAGTCGATTAATAATTTTGTGGGAATATTTTATCAGTTTGGTGTGAGTGAATTATCAATTTTGTGGGAATATGTTATTCATTTCGTGTGAGTGAATTATCAATTTTGTGGGAATAAGTTATCAATTTGGTGTGAGTGGATTATTAATTTTCTGGGAATACGTTATCAAGTTGTTGTGAGAGGATTATTAATTTTGTGGTAATATGTTATCCATTTGGGGTGAGTGGATTATTAATTTTGTGGGAATATGTTATAAATTTGGTGTGAGTGAATTATTAATTTTATGGGAATATGTTATCAATTTGGTGTGAGTGAATTATCAATTTTGTGAGAATACGTTATCAATTTGGTGTGACTGAATTATTAATTTAGTGGGAATATGCTATAAATTTGGTGTGAGTGAATTATTTATTTTGTGGGAATATGTTATCAATTTGGCGTGAGTGAATTATCAATCTTGTGGGAATATGTTATCAATTTGGTGTGAGTGGATTATTAATTTCGTGGAATATGTTATCAGTTTGGTGTGAGTGAATTATCAATTTTGTGGGAATATGCTATCAATTTGATGTGAGTGGATTATTAATTTTGTGGGAATACGTTATCAATTTGGTGTGAGTGGATTATTAATTTTGTTGGGATATGTTGTCAATTTGCTGTGAGTCGATTATTAATTTTGTGGGAATATGTTATCAATTTGGTGTGAGTGAATTATCAGTTTAATGGGAATGTGTTATCAATTTGGTAAGAGTGAATAATCAATTTTGTGGGAATATGTTATCAATTCGGTGTGAGTGAATTATTAATTTTGTGGGAATATGTTTTCAATTTGGTGTGAGTGGATCATTAATTTTGTGGGAATATGTTATCAATTTGGTGCGAGTGAATTATCAATTTTTTGGAAATATGTTATCAATTTCGTGTGAGTGAATTATCAATCTTGAGTGAATAAGTTATCAATTTCGTGTGAGTGGATTATTAATATTCTGGGAATACGTTATCAATTTGGTGTGAGAGGATTATTAATTTTGTGGTAATGTGTTATCAATTTGATGTGAGTGGATTATTAATTTTGTGGGAATATGTTATCGATTTGGTGTGAGTGAATTATTAATTTTGTGGGAATATGTTATCAATTGGGTGTGGGTGGATTATTAAATTTGTGGGAATATGTTATCAATTTGGTGTGAGTAGATTATTAATTTTGTGGGAATACGTTATTAATTTGGTGTGAGTGGATTATTAATTTTGTGGGGATATGTTATCAATTTGCTGTGAGTCGATTATTAATTTTGTGGGAATATGTTATCAATTTGGTGGGAGTGGATTATTAATTTTGTGGGAATACGTTATCAATTTGGTGTGAGTGGATTATTAATTTTGTGGGGATATGTTATCAATTTGCTGTGAGTCGATTATTAATTTTGTGGGAATATGTTATCAATTTGGTGTGAGTGAATTATATATTTTGTGGGAATATGTTATCAATTTGGTGTGAGTGGATTATTAGTTTTGTCGGAATATGTTATCAATTTCGTGTGAGTGAATTATTAATCTTGTGGAAATATGTTATCAATTGGGTGTGATTGAATTATGAGTGTAATGGGAATATGTTATCAATTTGGTGTGAGTTAATTACTAATTTTGATGGAACATGTTATCAATTTGGTGTGAGTGAATTATTAATTTTGTGGGAATATGTTATCAATTTGGTGTGAGTGGATTATTAATTTTGTGGGAATACGTTATCAATTTGGTGTGAGTGGATTATTAATTTTGTGGGAATATGTTATCAATTTCGTGTGAGTGAATTATTAATTTTCTGGGAATATGTTATCAATTTGGTGTGAGTGAATAATCAATTTTGTGGGAATATGTTAGCAATTTGGTGTGAGTGAATTATAAATTTTCTGGGAATATGTTATCAATTTGGTGTGAGTGAATTATCAATTTTGTGGGAATATGTTATCAATTTGGTGTGAGTGGATTATTAATTTTGTGGGAATACGTTATCAATTTGGTGTGAGTGGATTATTAATTTTGTGGGGATATGTTATAAATTTGCTGTGAGTCGATTAATAATTTTGTGGGAATATTTTATCAGTTTGGTGTGAGTGAATTATCAATTTTGTGGGAATATGTTATTTATTTCGTGTGAGTGAATTATCAATTTTGTGGGAATAAGTTATCAATTTGGTGTGAGTGGATTATTAATTTTCTGGGAATACGTTATCAATTTGTTGTGAGAGGATTATTAATTTTGTGGTAATATGTTATCAATTTGGGGTGAGTGGATTATTAATTTTGTGGGAATATGTTATAAATTTGGTGTGAGTGAATTATTAATTTTATGGGAATATGTTATCAATTTGGTGTGAGTGAATTATCAATTTTGTGAGAATACGTTATCAATTTGGTGTGACTGAATTATTAATTTAGTGGGAATATGCTATAAATTTGGTGGGAGTGAATTATTTATTTTTTGGGAATATGTTATCAATTTGGCGTGAGTGAATTATCAATCTTGTGGGAATATGTTATCAATTTGGTGTGATTGGTTATTAATTTTGTGGAATATGTTATGAGTTTGGTGTGAGTGAATTATCAATTTTGTGGGAATATGCTATCAATTTGATGTGAGTGGATTATTAATTTTGTGGGAATACGTTATCAATTTGGTGTGAGTGGATTATTAATTTTGATGGAATATGTTATCAATTTGCTATGAGTCGATTATTAATTTTGTGGGAATATGTTATCAATTTGGTGCGAGTAAATTATCAATTTTGTGGGAATATGTTATCAATTTGGTGTGAGTGGATTATTAATTTTGTGGGAATATGTTATTAATTTGGTGTGAGTGAATTATTAATTTTATGGGAATAAGTTATCAATTTGGTGGGAGTGTATTATCAATTTTGTGGGAATATGTTATCAATTTGGTGTGAGTGGATTATTAATTTTCTGGGAATAAGTTATCAATTTCGTGTGAGTGAATTATTAATTTTGTGGAAATATGTTATAAATTTCGTGTGATTGTATCATCTGTTTATTGGGAATATGTTATCAATTTGGTGTGAGTGAATTACTAATTTTCTGGGAATATGTTATCAATTTGGTGTGAGTGGATTATTAATTTTGTGGGAATATGTTATCAATTTGTTGTGAGTGGATTATTAATTTTGTGGGAATGTTATCAATTTGGCGTGAGTGGATTATTAATTTTGTGGGAATATGTTATCAATTTGGTGTGAGTGAATTATCAATGCTGTGGGAATATGTTATCAATTGGGTGTGATTGAATTATCAATTTTGTGGGAATAAGTTATCAATTTGTTGTGAGTGAATTATTAATTTTGTGGGAATATGTTATCAATTTGGTGTGAGAGCATTATCAATTTTGTGGGAATATGTTATCAATTTAGTGCGAGTGAATTATCAGTTTAATGGGAATGTGTTATCAATTTGGTAAGAGTGAATAATCAAGTTTGTGGGAATATGTTATCAATTTGGTGTGAGTGGATTATTAATTTTGTGGCAATACGTTATCAATTTAGTGTGAGTGGATTATTAATTTTGTGGAAATATGTTATCAATTGTGTGTGATTGAAGTATCAGTTTAATCGGGATATGTTATCAATTTGGTGTGTGTGAATTATTAATTTTCTGGGAATACGTTATCAATTTGGTGCGAGTGAATTATAAATTTTATGGGAATATGTTGTCAATTTGGTGTGAGTGAATTATTAATTTTGTGGGAATATGTTATCAATTTGGTGCGAGTGAATTATCAAATTTGTGGGAATATGTTATCAATTGGGTGTGATTGAATTATCAATTTTGTGGGAATAAGTTATCAATTTTGTGTGAGTGAATTATTAATTCTGTGGGAATATGTTATCAATTTGGTGTGAGAGCATTATCAATTTTGTGGGAATATGTTATCAATTTAGTGCGAGTGAATTTTCAGTTTAATGGGAATGTGTTATCAATTTGGTAAGAGTGAATAATCAATTTTGTGGGAATATGTTATCAATTTGGTGTGAGTGAATTATTAATTTTGTGGGAATATGTTATCAATTGGGTGTGAGTGGATTATTAATTTTGTGGGAATATGTTATCAATTTGCTGTGAGTCGATTATTAATTTTGTGAGAATATGTTATCAATTTGGTGCGAGTGAATTATCAATTTTGTGGGAATATGTTATCAATTTCGTGTGAGTGAATTATCAATTTTGTGGGAATAAGTTATGAATTTGGTGTGAGTGGATTATTAATATTCTGGGAATACGTTATCAATTTGGTGTGAGAGGATTATTAATTTTGTGGTAAAATGTTATCAATATTTATATTTATATTTATAATTAACTCGCACCAAATTAATAACGTATTCCCACAAAATTAATAATTCACGCACACCAAATTGATAACATATTCCCTCAAAATTAATAATTAACTCACACCAAATTGATAACTTATTCCCACAAAGTTGATTATTCAATTACACACAATTGATAACATATTCCCACAAAATTAATTATCCACTCACACGAAATTGATAAAATAATCCCATAAAATTAATAATCCACTCACTCCAAATTGATAACGTATTCCCACAAAATTAATAATCCACTCACACCAAATTGATAACATATTCCCACAAAATTAATAATTCACTCACACCAAATTGATAACATATTCCCACAAAATTGATTATTCACTCATAGCAATTTGATAACATATTCCCACAAAATTAATAATTCACTCACACCAAATTGATAACATATTCCCATAAAATTTATAATTCACTCGCACCAAATTGATAACGTATTCCCACAAAATTAATAATTCACGCACCCCAAATTGATAACATATTCCCACAAAATTAATAATCCACTCTCACTAAATTGATAACATATTTTCACAAAATTAATAATCCACTCACACCAAATTGATAACATATTCCCACAAAATTAATAATTCACTCACACCAAATTGATAACATATTCCCACAAAATTGATTATTCACTCATAGCAATTTGATAACATATTCCCACAAAATTAATAATTCACTCACACCAAATTGATAACATATTCCCATAAAATTTATAATTCACTCGCACCAAATTGATAACGTATTCACACAAAATTAATAATTCACGCACACCAAATTGATAACATATTCCCACAAAATTAATAATCCACTCACACTAAATTGATAACATATTCCCACAAAATTAATAATCCACTCACACCAAATTGATAACATATTCCCACAAAATTTGTAATTCACTCACACCAAATTGATAACATATTCCCATGAAACTGATAATTCATTTCGTGTGAGTGAATTATCAATTTTGTGGGAATAAGTTATCAATTTGGTGTGAGTGGATTATTAATTTTCTGGGAATACGTTATCAATTTGTTGTGAGAGGATTATTAATTTTGTGGTAATATGTTATCAATTTGGGGTGTGTGGATTATTAATTTTGTGGGAATATGTTATAAATTTGGTGTGAGTGAATTATTAATTTTATGGGAATATGTTATCAATTTGGTGTGAGTGAATTATCAATTTTGTGAGAATACGTTATCAATTTGGTGTGACTGAATTATTAATTTAGTGGGAATATGCTATAAATTTGGTGGGAGTGAATTATTTATTTTGTGGGAATATGTTATCAATTTGGCGTGAGTGAATTATCAATCTTGTGGGAATATGTTATCAATTTGGTGTGATTGGTTATTAATTTTGTGGAATATGTTATGAGTTTGGTGTGAGTGAATTATCAATTTTGTGGGAATATGCTATCAATTTGATGTGAGTGGATTATTAATTTTGTGGGAATACGTTATCAATTTGGTGTGAGTGGATTATTAATTTTGATGGAATATGTTATCAATTTGCTATGAGTCGATTATTAATTTAGTGGGAATATGTTATCAATTTGGTGCGAGTAAATTATCAATTTTGTGGGAATATGTTATCAATTTGGTGTGAGTGGATTATTAATTTTGTGGGAATATGTTATCAATTTGGTGTGAGTGAATTATTAATTTTATGGGAATAAGTTATCAATTTGGTGGGAGTGTATTATCAATTTTGCGGGAATATGTTATCAATTTGGTGTGAGTGGATTATTAATTTTCTGGGAATAAGTTATCAATTTCGTGTGAGTGAATTATTAATTTTGTGGAAATATGTTATAAATTTCGTGTGATTGTATCATCTGTTTATTGGGAATATGTTATCAATTTGGTGTGAGTGAATTATTTATTTTGTGGGAATATGTTATCAATTTGGCGTGAGTGAATTATCAATCTTGTGGGAATATGTTATCAATTTGGTGTGAGTGGATTATTAATTTCGTGGAATATGTTATCAGTTTGGTGTGAGTGAATTATCAATTTTGTGGGAATATGCTATCAATTTGATGTGAGTGGATTATTAATTTTGTGGGAATACGTTATCAATTTGGTGTGAGTGGATTATTAATTTTGTTGGGATATGTTATCAATTTGCTGTGAGTCAATTATTAATTTTGTGGGAATATGTTATCAATTTGGTGTGAGTGAATTACAATTTTTGTTGGAATATGTTATCAATTTGGTGCGAGTGAATTATCAGTTTAATGGGAATGTGTTATCAATTTGGTAAGAGTGAATAATCAATTTTGTGGGAATATGTTATCAATTTGGTGTGAGTGAATTATCAGTTTAATGGGAATGTGTTATTAATTTGGTAAGAGTGAATAATCAATTTTGTGGGAATATGTTATCAATTCGGTGTGAGTGAATTATTAATTTTGTGGGAATATGTTTTCAATTTGGTGTGAGTGGATCATTAATTTTGTGGGAATATGTTATCAATTTGGTGCGAGTGAATTATCAATTTTTTGGAAATATGTTATCAATTTCGTGTGAGTGAATTATCAATCTTGTGGGAATAAGTTATCAATTTCGTGTGAGTGGATTATTAATATTCTGGGAATATGTTATCAATTTGGTGTGAGAGGATTATTAATTTTGTGGTAATATGTTATCAATTTGATGTGAGTGGATTATTAATTTTGTGGGAATATGTTATCGATTTGGTGTGAGTGAATTATTAATTTTGTGGGAATATGTTATCAATTGGGTGTGGGTGGATTATTAAATTTGTGGGAATATGTTATCAATTTGGTGTGAGTAGATTATTAATTTTCTGGGAATACGTTATTAATTTGGTGTGAGTGGATTATTAATTTTGTGGGGATATGTTATCAATTTGCTGTGAGTCGATTATTAATTTTGTGGGAATATGTTATCAATTTGGTGGGAGTGGATTATTAATTTTGTGGGAATACGTTATCAATTTGGTGTGAGTGGATTATTAATTTTGTGGGGATATGTTATCAATTTGCTGTGAGTCGATTATTTATTTTGTGGGAATATGTTATCAATTTGGTGTGAGTGAATTATATATTTTGTGGGAATATGTTATCAATTTGGTGTGAGTGGATTATTAATTTTGTCGGAATATGTTATCAATTTCGTGTGAGTGAATTATTAATCTTGTGGAAATATGTTATCAATTGGGTGTGATTGAATTATGAGTGTAATGGGAATATGTTATCAATTTGGTGTGAGTTAATTACTAATTTTGATGGAACATGTTATCAATTTGGTGTGAGTGAATTATTAATTTTGTGGGAATATGTTATCAATTTGGTGTGAGTGGATTATTAATTTTGTGAGAATATGTTATCAATTTGGTGCGAGTGAATTATCAATTTTGTGGGAATATGTTATCAATTTCGTGTGAGTGAATTATCAATTTTGTGGGAATAAGTTATGAATTTGGTGTGAGTGGATTATTAATATTCTGGGAATACGTTATCAATTTGGTGTGAGAGGATTATTAATTTTGTGGTAAAATGTTATCAATTTGGTGTGAGTGGATAATTAATTTTGTGGGAATATGTTATCAATTTGGTGTGAGTGAATTATTAATTTTATAGGAATAAGTTATCAATTTGGTGTGAGTGGATTATTAATTTTCTGGGAATAAGTTATCAATTGGGTGCGAGTGAATTATTAATTTTGTGGAAATCTGTTATCAATTGTGTGGGATTGAATTATCAGTTTCATGGGAATATGTTATCAATTTGGTGTGAGTGAATTACAAATTTTGTGGGAATATGTTATCAATTTGGTGTGAGTGGATTATTAATTTTGTGGGAATATGTTATCAATTTAGTGTGAGTGGATTATTAATTTTGTGGGAATATGTTATCAATTTGGTGTGCGTGAATTATTAATTTTGTGTGAATACGTTATCAATTTGGTGCGAGTGAATTATAAATTTTATGGGAATATGTTATCAATTTGGTGTGAGTGAATTATTAATTTTGTGGGAATATGTTATCAAATTGCTATGAGTGAATAATCAATTTTGTGGGAATATGTTATCAATTTGGTGTGAGTGAATTATTAATTTTGTGGGAATATGTTATCAATTTGGTGTGAGTGGATTATTAATTTTGTGAAAATATGTTATCAATTTAGTGAGAGTGGATTATTAATTTTGTGGGAATATGTTATCAATTTGGGGTGCGTGAATTATTAATTTTGTGGGAATACGTTATCAATTTGGTGCGAGTGAATTATAAATTTTATGGGAATCTGTTATCAATTTGGTGTGAGTCAATTGTTAATTTTGTGGGAATATGTTATCAAATTGCTATGAGTGAATAATCAATTTTGTGGGAATATGTTATCAATTTGGTGTGAGTGAATTATTAATTTTGTGGGAATATGTTATCAATTTGGTGTGAGTGGATTATTAATTTTGTGGGAATACGTTATCAATTTGGAGTGAGTGGATTATTAATTTTATGGGATTATTTTATCAATTTCGTGTGAGTGAATTATTAATTTTGTGGGAATATGTTATCAATTGTGTGTAATTGAATAATCAACTTTGTGGGAATAAGTTATCAATTTGGTGTGAGTTAATTATTAATTTTGAGGGAATATGTTATCAATTTGGTGTGCGTGAATTATTAATTTTGTGGGAATACGTTATTAATTTGGTGCGAGTTAATTATAAATATTATGGGAATATGTCCTCAATTTGGTGTGAGTGAATTATTAATTTTGTGGGAATATGTTATCAATTTGGTGCGAGTGAATTATCAATGCTGTGGGAATATGTTATCAATTGTGTGTGATTGAATTATCAATTTTGTGGGAATAAGTTATCAATTTGTTGTGAGTGAATTATTAATTTTGTGGGAATATGTTATCAATTTGGTGTGAGAGCATTATCAATTTTGTGGGAATATGTTATCAATTTAGTGCGAGTGAATTATCAGTTTAATGGGAATGTGTTATCAATTTGGTAAGAGTGAATAATCAATTTTGTGGGAATATGTTATCAATTTGGTGTGAGTGGATTATTAATTTTGTGGCAATACGTTATCAATTTAGTGTGAGTGGATTATTAATTTTGTGGGAATATGTTATCAATTTGCTGTGAGTCGATTATTAATTTTGTGGGAATATGTTATCAATTTGCTGTGAGTGGATTATTAATTTTGTGGCAATACGTTATCAATTTGGTGCGAGTGAATTATCAATTTTGTGGAAATATGTTATCAATTTGGTGTGAGTGAATTATTAATTTTATGGGAATAAGTTATCAATTTGGTGTGAGTGAATTATCAATTTTGTGGGAATATGTTATCAATTGTGTGTGATTGAAGTATCAGTTTAATGGGGATATGTTATCAATTTGGTGTGAGTGAATTATTAATTATCTGGGAATACGTTATCAATTTGGTGTGAGTGAATTATTAATTTTGTGGGAATATGTTATCAATTTGGTGCGAGTGAATTATCAAATTTGTGGGAATATGTTATCAATTGGGTGTGATTGAATTATCAATTTTGTGGGAATAAGTTATCAATTTGGTGTGAGTGAATTATTAATTCTGTGGGAATATGTTATCAATTTTGTGTGAGAGCATTATCAATTTTGTGGGAATATGTTATCAATTTAGTGCGAGTGAATTTTCAGTTTAATGGGAATGTGTTATCAATTTGATAAGAGTGAATAATCAATTTTGTGGGAATATGTTATCAATTTGGTGTGAGTGAATTATTAATTTTGTGGGAATATGTTATCAATTTGGTGTGAGTGGATTATTAATTTTGTGGGAATACGTTATCAATTTGGTGTGAGTGGATTATTAATTTTGTGCGGATATGTTATAAATTTGCTGTGAGTCGATTAATAATTTTGTGGGAATATTTTATCAGTTTGGTGTGAGTGAATTATCAATTTTGTGGGAATATGTTATTCATTTCGTGTGAGTGAATTATCAATTTTGTGGGAATAAGTTATCAATTTGGTGTGAGTCGATTATTAATTTTCTGGGAATACGTTATCAATTTGTTGTGAGAGGATTATTAATTTTGTGGTAATATGTTATCAATTTGGGGTGAGTGGATTATTAATTTTGTGGGAATATGTTATAAATTTGGTGTGAGTGAATTATTAATTTTATGGGAATATGTTATCAATTTGGTGTGAGTGAATTATCAATTTTGTGAGAATACGTTATCAATTTGGTGTGACTGAATTATTAATTTAGTGGGAATATGCTATAAATTTGGTGTGAGTGAATTATTTATTTTGTGGGAATATGTTATCAATTTGGCGTGAGTGAATTATCAATCTTGTGGGAATATGTTATCAATTTGGTGAGAGTGGATTATTAATTTCGTGGAATATGTTATCAGTTTGGTGTGAGTGAATTATCAATTTTGTGGGAATATGCTATCAATTTGATGTGAGTGGATTATTAATTTTGTGGGAATACGTTATCAATTTGGTGTGAGTGGATTATTAATTTTGTTGGGATATGTTATCAATTTGCTGTGAGTCAATTATTAATTTTGTGGGAATATGTTATCAATTTGGTGTGAGTGAATTACCATTTTTGTTGGAATATGTTATCAATTTGGTGCGAGTGAATTATCAGTTTAATGGGAATGTGTTATCAATTTGGTAAGAGTGAATAATCAATTTTGTGGGAATATGTTATCAATTTGGTGTGAGTGAATTATCAGTTTAATGGGAATGTGTTATCAATTTGGTAAGAGTGAATAATCAATTTTGTGGGAATATGTTATCAATTCGGTGTGAGTGAATTATTAATTTTGTGGGAATATGTTTTCAATTTGGTGTGAGTGGATCATTAATTTTGTGGGAATATGTTATCAATTTGGTGCGAGTGAATTATCAATTTTTTGGAAATATGTTATCAATTTCGTGTGAGTGAATTATCAATCTTGTGGGAATAAGTTATCAATTTCGTGTGAGTGGATTATTAATATTCTGGGAATACGTTATCAATTTGGTGTGAGAGGATTATTAATTTTGTGGTAATATGTTATCAATTTGATGTGAGTGGATTATTAATTTTGTGGGAATATGTTATCGATTTGGTGTGAGTGAATTATTAATTTTGTGGGAATATGTTATCAATTGGGTGTGGGTGGATTATTAAATTTGTGGGAATATGTTATCAATTTGGTGTGAGTAGATTATTAATTTTGTGGGAATACGTTATTAATTTGGTGTGAGTGGATTATTAATTTTGTGGGGATATGTTATCAATTTGCTGTGAGTCGATTATTAATTTTGTGGGAATATGTTATCAATTTGGTGGGAGTGGATTATTAATTTTGTGGGAATACGTTATCAATTTGGTGTGAGTGGATTATTAATTTTGTGGGGATATGTTATCAATTTGCTGTGAGTCGATTATTAATTTTGTGGGAATATGTTATCAATTTGGTGTGAGTGAATTATATATTTTGTGGGAATATGTTATCAATTTGGTGTGAGTGGATTATTAATTTTGTCGGAATATGTTATCAATTTCGTGTGAGTGAATTATTAATCTTGTGGAAATATGTTATCAATTGGGTGTGATTGAATTATGAGTGTAATGGGAATATGTTATCAATTTGGTGTGAGTTAATTACTAATTTTGATGGAACATGTTATCAATTTGGTGTGAGTGAATTATTAATTTTGTGGGAATATGTTATCAATTTGGTGTGAGTGCATTATTAATTTTGTGGGAATACGTTATCAATTTGGTGTGAGTGGATTATTAATTTTGTGGGAATATGTTATCAATTTCGTGTGAGTGAATTATTAATTTTCTGGGAATATGTTATCAATTTGGTGTGAGTGAATAATCAATTTTGTGGGAATATGTTAGCAATTTGGTGTAAGTGAATTATAAATTTTCTGGGAATATGTTATCAATTTGGTGTGAGTGAATTATCAATTTTGTGGGAATATGTTATCAATTTGGTGTGAGTGGATTATTAATTTTGTGGGAATACGTTATCAATTTGGTGTGAGTGGATTATTAATTTTGTGGGGATATGTTATAAATTTGCTGTGAGTCGATTAATAATTTTGTGGGAATATTTTATCAGTTTGGTGTGAGTGAATTATCAATTTTGTGGGAATATGTTATTCATTTCGTGTGAGTGAATTATCAATTTTGTGGGAATAAGTTATCAATTTGGTGTGAGTGGATTATTAATTTTCTGGGAATACGTTATCAATTTGTTGTGAGAGGATTATTAATTTTGTGGTAATATGTTATCAATTTGGGGTGAGTGGATTATTAATTTTGTGGGAATATGTTATAAATTTGGTGTGAGTGAATTATTAATTTTATGGGAATATGTTATCAATTTGGTGTGAGTGAATTATCAATTTTGTGAGAATACGTTATCAATTTGGTGTGACTGAATTATTAATTTAGTGGGAATATGCTATAAATTTGGTGGGAGTGAATTATTTATTTTGTGGGAATATGTTATCAATTTGGCGTGAGTGAATTATCAATATTGTGGGAATATGTTATCAATTTGGTGTGATTGGTTATTAATTTTGTGGAATATGTTATGAGTTTGGTGTGAGTGAATTATCAATTTTGTGGGAATATGCTATCAATTTGATGTGAGTGGATTATTAATTTTGTGGGAATACGTTATCAATTTGGTGTGAGTGGATTATTAATTTTGATGGAATATGTTATCAATTTGCTATGAGTCGATTATTAATTTAGTGGGAATATGTTATCAATTTGGTGCGAGTAAATTATCAATTTTGTGGGAATATGTTATCAATTTGGTGTGAGTGGATTATTAATTTTGTGGGAATATGTTATCAATTTGGTGTGAGTGAATTATTAATTTTATGGGAATAAGTTATCAATTTGGTGGGAGTGTATTATCAATTTTGTGGGAATATGTTATCAATTTGGTGTGAGTGGATTATTAATTTTCTGGGAATAAGTTATCAATTTCGTGTGAGTGAATTATTAATTTTGTGGAAATATGTTATAAATTTCGTGTGATTGTATCATCTGTTTATTGGGAATATGTTATCAATTTGGTGTGAGTGAATTATTTATTTTGTGGGAATATGTTATCAATTTGGCGTGAGTGAATTATCAATCTTGTGGGAATATGTTATCAATTTGGTGTGAGTGGATTATTAATTTCGTGGAATATGTTATCAGTTTGGTGTGAGTGAATTATCAATTTTGTGGGAATATGCTATCAATTTGATGTGAGTGGATTATTAATTTTGTGGGAATACGTTATCAATTTGGTGTGAGTGGATTATTAATTTTGTTGGGATATGTTATCAATTTGCTGTGAGTCAATTATTAATTTTGTGGGAATATGTTATCAATTTGGTGTGAGTGAATTACCATTTTTGTTGGAATATGTTATCAATTTGGTGCGAGTGAATTATCAGTTTAATGGGAATGTGTTATCAATTTGGTAAGAGTGAATAATCAATTTTGTGGGAATATGTTATCAATTTGGTGTGAGTGAATTATCAGTTTAATGGGAATGTGTTATCAATTTGGTAAGAGTGAATAATCAATTTTGTGGGAATATGTTATCAATTCGGTGTGAGTGAATTATTAATTTTGTGGGAATATGTTTTCAATTTGGTGTGAGTGGATCATTAATTTTGTGGGAATATGTTATCAATTTGGTGCGAGTGAATTATCAATTTTTTGGAAATATGTTATCAATTTCGTGTGAGTGAATTATCAATCTTGTGGGAATAAGTTATCAATTTCGTGTGAGTGGATTATTAATATTCTGGGAATACGTTATCAATTTGGTGTGAGAGGATTATTAATTTTGTGGTAATATGTTATCAATTTGATGTGAGTGGATTATTAATTTTGTGGGAATATGTTATCGATTTGGTGTGAGTGAATTATTAATTTTGTGGGAATATGTTATCAATTGGGTGTGGGTGGATTATTAAATTTGTGGGAATATGTTATCAATTTGGTGTGAGTAGATTATTAATTTTGTGGGAATACGTTATTAATTTGGTGTGAGTGGATTATTAATTTTGTGGGGATATGTTATCAATTTGCTGTGAGTCGATTATTAATTTTGTGGGAATATGTTATCAATTTGGTGGGAGTGGATTATTAATTTTGTGGGAATACGTTATCAATTTGGTGTGAGTGGATTATTAATTTTGTGGGGATATGTTATCAATTTGCTGTGAGTCGATTATTAATTTTGTGGGAATATGTTATCAATTTGGTGTGAGTGAATTATATATTTTGTGGGAATATGTTATCAATTTGGTGTGAGTGGATTATTAATTTTGTCGGAATATGTTATCAATTTCGTGTGAGTGAATTATTAATCTTGTGGAAATATGTTATCAATTGGGTGTGATTGAATTATGAGTGTAATGGGAATATGTTATCAATTTGGTGTGAGTTAATTACTAATTTTGATGGAACATGTTATCAATTTGGTGTGAGTGAATTATTAATTTTGTGGGAATATGTTATCAATTTGGTGTGAGTGCATTATTAATTTTGTGGGAATACGTTATCAATTTGGTGTGAGTGGATTATTAATTTTGTGGGAATATGTTATCAATTTCGTGTGAGTGAATTATTAATTTTCTGGGAATATGTTATCAATTTGGTGTGAGTGAATAATCAATTTTGTGGGAATATGTTAGCAATTTGGTGTGAGTGAATTATAAATTTTCTGGGAATATGTTATCAATTTGGTGTGAGTGAATTATCAATTTTGTGGGAATATGTTATCAATTTGGTGTGAGTGGATTATTAATTTTGTGGGAATACGTTATCAATTTGGTGTGAGTGGATTATTAATTTTGTGGGGATATGTTATAAATTTGCTGTGAGTCGATTAATAATTTTGTGGGAATATTTTATCAGTTTGGTGTGAGTGAATTATCAATTTTGTGGGAATATGTTATTCATTTCGTGTGAGTGAATTATCAATTTTGTGGGAATAAGTTATCAATTTGGTGTGAGTGGATTATTAATTTTCTGGGAATACGTTATCAATTTGTTGTGAGAGGATTATTAATTTTGTGGTAATATGTTATCAATTTGGGGTGAGTGGATTATTAATTTTGTGGGAATATGTTATAAATTTGGTGTGAGTGAATTATTAATTTTATGGGAATATGTTATCAATTTGGTGTGAGTGAATTATCAATTTTGTGAGAATACGTTATCAATTTGGTGTGACTGAATTATTAATTTAGTGGGAATATGCTATAAATTTGGTGGGAGTGAATTATTTATTTTGTGGGAATATGTTATCAATTTGGCGTGAGTGAATTATCAATATTGTGGGAATATGTTATCAATTTGGTGTGATTGGTTATTAATTTTGTGGAATATGTTATGAGTTTGGTGTGAGTGAATTATCAATTTTGTGGGAATATGCTATCAATTTGATGTGAGTGGATTATTAATTTTGTGGGAATACGTTATCAATTTGGTGTGAGTGGATTATTAATTTTGATGGAATATGTTATCAATTTGCTATGAGTCGATTATTAATTTTGTGGGAATATGTTATCAATTTGGTGCGAGTAAATTATCAATTTTGTGGGAATATGTTATCAATTTGGTGTGAGTGGATTATTAATTTTGTGGGAATATGTTATCAATTTGGTGTGAGTGAATTATTAATTTTATGGGAACAAGTTATCAATTTGGTGGGAGTGTATTATCAATTTTGTGGGAATATGTTATCAATTTGGTGTGAGTGGATTATTAATTTTCTGGGAATAAGTTATCAATTTCGTGTGAGTGAATTATTAATTTTGTGGAAATATGTTATAAATTTCGTGTGATTGTATCATCTGTTTATTGGGAATATGTTATCAATTTGGTGTGAGTGAATTACTAATTTTCTGGGAATATGTTATCAATTTGGTGTGAGTGGATTATTAATTTTGTGGGAATATGTTATCAATTTGTTGTGAGTGGATTATTAATTTTGTGGGAATGTTATCAATTTGGCGTGAGTGGATTATTAATTTTGTGGGAATATGTTATCAATTTGGTGTGAGTGGATTATTAATTTTGTGGGAATATGTTATCAATTTGGTGTGAGTGGATTATTAATTTTGTGGGAATACGTTATCAATTTGGTGCGAGAGGATTATTAATTTTGTGGGAATGTTATCAATTTGGTGTGCGTGAATTATTAATTTTGTGGGAATACGTTATTAATTTGGTGCGAGTTAATTATAAAGATTATGGGAATATGTCCTCAATTTGGTGTGAGTGAATTATTAATTTTGTGGGAATATGTTATCAATTTGGTGCGAGTGAATTATCAATGCTGTGGGAATATGTTATCAATTGGGTGTGATTGAATTATCAATTTTGTGGGAATAAGTTATCAATTTGTTGTGAGTGAATTATTAATTTTGTGGGAATATGTTATCAATTTGGTGTGAGAGCATTATCAATTTTGTGGGAATATGTTATCAATTTAGTGCGAGTGAATTATCAGTTTAATGGGAATGTGTTATCAATTTGGTAAGAGTGAATAATCAAGTTTGTGGGAATATGTTATCAATTTCGTGTGAGTGGATTATTAATTTTGTGGCAATACGTTATCAATTTAGTGTGAGTGGATTATTAATTTTGTGGAAATATGTTATCAATTGTGTGTGATTGAAGTATCAGTTTAATCGGGATATGTTATCAATTTGGTGTGTGTGAATTATTAATTTTCTGGGAATACGTTATCAATTTGGTGCGAGTGAATTATAAATTTTATGGGAATATGTTGTCAATTTGGTGTGAGTGAATTATTAATTTTGTGGGAATATGTTATCAATTTTGTGCGAGTGAATTATCAAATTTGTGGGAATATGTTATCAATTGGGTGTGATTGAATTATCAATTTTGTGGGAATAAGTTATCAATTTTGTGTGAGTGAATTATTAATTCTGTGGGAATATGTTATCAATTTGGTGTGAGAGCATTATCAATTTTGTGGGAATATGTTATCAATTTAGTGCGAGTGAATTTTCAGTTTAATGGGAATGTGTTATCAATTTGGTAAGAGTGAATAATCAATTTTGTGGGAATATGTTATCAATTTGGTGTGAGTGAATTATTAATTTTGTGGGAATATGTTATCAATTGGGTGTGAGTGGATTATTAATTTTGTGGGAATATGTTATCAATTTGCTGTGAGTCGATTATTAATTTTGTGAGAATATGTTATCAATTTGGTGCGAGTGAATTATCAATTTTGTGGGAATATGTTATCAATTTCGTGTGAGTGAATTATCAATTTTGTGGGAATAAGTTATGAATTTGGTGTGAGTGGATTATTAATATTCTGGGAATACGTTATCAATTTGGTGTGAGAGGATTATTAATTTTGTGGTAAAATGTTATCAATTTGGTGTGAGTGGATAATTAATTTTGTGGGAATATGTTATCAATTTGGTGTGAGTGAATTATTAATTTTATAGGAATAAGTTATCAATTTGGTGTCAGTGGATTATTAATTTTCTGGAAATAAGTTATCAATTGGGTGCGAGTGAATTATTAATTTTGTGGAAATCTGTTATCAATTGTGTGGGATTGAATTATCAGTTTCATGGGAATATGTTATCAATTTGGTGTGAGTGAATTACAAATTTTGTGGGAATATGTTATCAATTTGGTGTGAGTGGATTATTAATTTTGTGGGAATATGTTATCAATTTAGTGTGAGTGGATTATTAATTTTGTGGGAATATGTTATCAATTTGGTGTGCGTGAATTATTAATTTTGTGTGAATACGTTATCAATTTGGTGCGAGTGAATTATAAATTTTATGGGAATATGTTATCAATTTGGTGTGAGTGAATTATTAATTTTGTGGGAATATGTTATCAAATTGCTATGAGTGAATAATCAATTTTGTGGGAATATGTTATCAATTTGGTGTGAGTGAATTATTAATTTTGTGGGAATATGTTATCAATTTGGTGTGAGTGGATTATTAATTTTGTGAAAATATGTTATCAATTTAGTGAGAGTGGATTATTAATTTTGTGGGAATATGTTATCAATTTGGGGTGCGTGAATTATTAATTTTGTGGGAATACGTTATCAATTTGGTGCGAGTGAATTATAAATTTTATGGGAATATGTTATCAATTTGGTGTGAGTCAATTATTAATTTTGTGGGAATATGTTATCAAATTGCTATGAGTGAATAATCAATTTTGTGGGAATATGTTATCAATTTGGTGTGAGTGAATTATTAATTTTGTGGGAATATGTTATCAATTTGGTGTGAGTGGATTATTAATTTTGTGGGAATACGTTATCAATTTGGAGTGAGTGGATTATTAATTTTATGGGATTATTTTATCAATTTCGTGTGAGTGACTTATTAATTTTGTGGGAATATGTTATCAATTGTGTGTAATTGAATAATCAACTTTGTGGGAATAAGTTATCAATTTGGTGTGAGTTAATTATTAATTTTGAGGGAATATGTTATCAATTTGGTGTGCGTGAGTTATTAATTTTATGGGAATACGTTATTAATTTGGTGCGAGTTAATTATAAATATTATGGGAATATGTCCTCAATTTGGTGTGAGTGAATTATTAATTTTGTGGGAATATGTTATCAATTTGGTGCGAGTGAATTATCAATGCTGTGGGAATATGTTATCAATTGGGTGTGATTGAATTATCAATTTTGTGGGAATAATTATCAATTTGTTGTGAGTGAATTATTAATTTTGTGGGAATATGTTATCAATTTGGTGTGAGAGCATTATCAATTTTGTGGGAATATGTTATCAATTTAGTGCGAGTGAATTATCAGTTTAATGGGAATGTGTTATCAATTTGGTAAGAGTGAATAATCAATTTTGTGGGAATATGTTATCAATTTGGTGTGAGTGGATTATTAATTTTGTGGCATACGTTATCAATTTAGTGTGAGTGGATTATTAATTTTGTGGGAATATGTTATCAATTTGCTGTGAGTCGATTATTAATTTTGTGGGAATATGTTATCAATTTGCTGTGAGTGGATTATTAATTTTGTGGCAATACGTTATCAATTTGGTGCGAGTGAATTATCAATTTTGTGGAAATATGTTATCAATTTGGTGTGAGTGAATTATTAATTTTATGGGAATAAGTTATCAATTTGGTGTGAGTGAATTATCAATTTTGTGGGAATATGTTATCAATTGTGTGTGATTGAAGTATCAGTTTAATGGGGATATGTTATCAATTTGGTGTGAGTTAATTATTAATTTTCTGGGAATACGTTATCAATTTGGTGCGAGTGAATTATAAATTTTATGGGAATATGTTGTCAATTTGGTGTGAGTGAATTATTAATTTTGTGGGAATATGTTATCAATTTGGTGCGAGTGAATTATCAAATTTGTGGGAATATGTTATCAATTGGGTGTGATTGAATTATCAATTTTGTGGGAATAAGTTATCAATTTGGTGTGAGTGAATTATTAATTCTGTGGGAATATGTTATCAATTTTGTGTGAGAGCATTATCAATTTTGTGGGAATATGTTATCAATTTAGTGCGAGTGAATTTTCAGTTTAATGGGAATGTGTTATCAATTTGATAAGAGTGAATAATCAATTTTGTGGGAATATGTTATCAATTTGGTGTGAGTGAATTATTAATTTTGTGGGAATATGTTATCAATTGGGTGTGAGTGGATTATTAATTTTGTGGGAATATGTTGTCAATTTGCTGTGAGTCGATTATTAATTTTGTGAGAATATGTTATCAATTTGGTGCGAGTGAATTATCAATTTTGTGGGAATATGTTATCAATTTCGTGTGAGTGAATTATCAATTTTGTGGGAATAAGTTATGAATTTGGTGTGAGTGGATTATTAATATTCTGTGAATACGTTATCAATTTGGTGTGAGAGGATTATTAATTTTGTGGTAAAATGTTATCAATTTGGTGTGAGTGGATAATTAATTTTGTGGGAATATGTTATCAATTTGGTGTGAGTGAATTATTAATTTTATAGGAATAAGTTATCACTTTGGTGTGAGTGGATTATTAATTTTCTGGGAATAAGTTATCAATTGGGTGTGAGTGAGTGGAAATCTGTTATCAATTGTGTGGGATTGAATTATCAGTTTCATGGGAATATGTTATCAATTTGGTGTGAGTGAATTACTAATTTTGTGGGAATATGTTATCAATTTGGTGTGAGTGAATTATTAATTTTGTGGGAATATGTTATAACATTGCTATGAGTGAATAATCAATTTTGTGGGAATATGTTATCAATTTGGTGTGAGTGAATTATTAATTTTGTGGGAATATGTTATCAATTTGGTGTGAGTGGATTATTAATTTTGTGAAAATATGTTATCAATTTAGTGAGAGTGGATTATTAATTTTGTAGGAATATGTTATCAATTTGGTGTGCGTGAATTATTAATTTTGTGGGAATACGTTATCAATTTGGTGCGAGTGAATTATAAATTTTATGGGAATATGTTATCAATTTGGTGTAAGACAATTATTAATTTTGTGGGAATATGTTATCAAATTGCTATGAGTGAATAATCAATTTTGTGGGAATATGTTATCAATTTGGTGTGAGTGAATTATTAATTTTGTGGGAATATGTTATCAATTTGTTGTGAGTGGATTATTAATTTTGTGGGAATACGTTATCAATTTGGTGTGAGTGGATTATTAATTTTATGGGATTATGTTATCAATTTCGTGTGAGTGAATTATTAATTTTGTGGGAATATGTTATCAATTGTGTGTAATTGAATAATCAACTTTGTGGGAATAAGTTATCAATTTGGTGTGAGTTAATTATTAATTTTGAGGGAATATGTTATCAATTTGGTGTGCGTGAATTATTAATTTTGTGGGAATACGTTATTAATTTTGTGCGAGTTAATTATAAATATTATGGGAATATGTCCTCAATTTGGTGTGAGTGAATTATTAATTTTGTGGGAATATGTTATCAATTTGGTGCGAGTGAATTATCAATGCTGTGGGAATATGTTATCAATTGGGTGTGATTGAATTATCAATTTTGTGGGAATAAGTTATCAATTTGTTGTGAGTGAATTATTAATTTTGTGGGAATATGTTATCAATTTGGTGTGAGAGCATTATCAATTTTGTGGGAATATGTTATCAATTTAGTGCGAGTGAATTATCAGTTTAATGGGAATGTGTTATCAATTTGGTAAGAGTGAATAATCAATTTTCTGGGAATATGTTATCAATTGGGTGTGAGTGGATTATTAATTTTGTGGCAATACGTTATCAATTTGTTGTGAGTGAATTATTAATTTTGTGGGAATATGTTATCAATTTGGTGTGAGAGCATTATCAATTTTGTGGGAATATGTTATCAATTTAGTGCGAGTGAATTATCAGTTTAATGGGAATGTGTTATCAATTTGGTAAGAGTGAATAATCAATTTTGTGGGAATATGTTATCAATTTGGTGTGAGGGGATTATTAATTTTGTGGCAATACGTTATCAATTTAGTGTGAGTGGATTATTAATTTTGTGGGAATATGTTATCAATTTGGTGTGAGTGGATTATTAATTTTGTGGGAATATGTTATCAATTTAGTGTAAGTGGATTATTAATTTTGTGGGAATATGTTATCAATTTGGTGTGCGTGAATTATTAATTTTGTGTGAATACGTTATCAATTTGGTGCGAGTGAATTATAAATTTTATGGGAATATGTTATCAATTTGGTGTGAGTGAATTATTAATTTTGTGGGAATATGTTATCAAATTGCTATGAGTGAATAATCAATTTTGTGGGAATATGTTATCAATTTGGTGTGAGTGAATTATTAATTTTGTGGGAATATGTTATCAATTTGGTGTGAGTGGATTATTAATTTTGTGAAAATATGTTATCAATTTAGTGAGAGTGGATTATTAATTTTGTGGGAATATGTTATCAATTTGGGGTGCGTGAATTATTAATTTTGTGGGAATACGTTATCAATTTGGTGCGAGTGAATTATAAATTTTATGGGAATATGTTATCAATTTGGTGTGAGTCAATTATTAATTTTGTGGGAATATGTTATCAAATTGCTATGAGTGAATAATCAATTTTGTGGGAATATGTTATCAATTTGGTGTGAGTGAATTATTAATTTTGTGGGAATATGTTATCAATTTGGTGTGAGTGGATTATTAATTTTGTGGGAATACGTTATCAATTTGGAGTGAGTGGATTATTAATTTTATGGGATTATTTTATCAATTTCGTGTGAGTGACTTATTAATTTTGTGGGAATATGTTATCAATTGTGTGTAATTGAATAATCAACTTTGTGGGAATAAGTTATCAATTTGGTGTGAGTTAATTATTAATTTTGAGGGAATATGTTATCAATTTGGTGTGCGTGAATTATTAATTTTGTGGGAATACGTTATTAATTTGGTGCGAGTTAATTATAAATATTATGGGAATATGTCCTCAATTTGGTGTGAGTGAATTATTAATTTTGTGGGAATATGTTATCAATTTGGTGCGAGTGAATTATCAATGCTGTGGGAATATGTTATCAATTGGGTGTGATTGAATTATCAATTTTGTGGGAATAATTATCAATTTGTTGTGAGTGAATTATTAATTTTGTGGGAATATGTTATCAATTTGGTGTGAGAGCATTATCAATTTTGTGGGAATATGTTATCAATTTAGTGCGAGTGAATTATCAGTTTAATGGAAATGTGTTATCAATTTGGTAAGAGTGAATAATCAATTTTGTGGGAATATGTTATCAATTTGGTGTGAGTGGATTATTAATTTTGTGGCATACGTTATCAATTTAGTGTGAGTGGATTATTAATTTTGTGGGAATATGTTATCAATTTGCTGTGAGTCGATTATTAATTTTGTGGGAATATGTTATCAATTTGCTGTGAGTGGATTATTAATTTTGTGGCAATACGTTATCAATTTGGTGCGAGTGAATTATCAATTTTGTGGAAATATGTTATCAATTTGGTGTGAGTGAATTATTAATTTTATGGGAATAAGTTATCAATTTGGTGTGAGTGAATTATCAATTTTGTGGGAATATGTTATCAATTGTGTGTGATTGAAGTATCAGTTTAATGGGGATATGTTATCAATTTGGTGTGAGTGAATTATTAATTTTCTGGGAATACGTTATCAATTTGGTGCGAGTGAATTATAAATTTTATGGGAATATGTTGTCAATTTGGTGTGAGTGAATTATTAATTTTGTGGGAATATGTTATCAATTTGGTGCGAGTGAATTATCAAATTTGTGGGAATATGTTATCAATTGGGTGTGATTGAATTATCAATTTTGTGGGAATAAGTTATCAATTTGGTGTGAGTGAATTATTAATTCTGTGGGAATATGTTATCAATTTTGTGTGAGAGCATTATCAATTTTGTGGGAATATGTTATCAATTTAGTGCGAGTGAATTTTCAGTTTAATGGGAATGTGTTATCAATTTGATAAGAGTGAATAATCAATTTTGTGGGAATATGTTATCAATTTGGTGTGAGTGAATTATTAATTTTGTGGGAATATGTTATCAATTGGGTGTGAGTGGATTATTAATTTTGTGGGAATATGTTGTCAATTTGCTGTGAGTCGATTATTAATTTTGTGAGAATATGTTATCAATTTGGTGCGAGTGAATTATCAATTTTGTGGAAATATGTTATCAATTTCGTGTGAGTGAATTATCAATTTTGTGGGAATAAGTTATGAATTTGGTGTGAGTGGATTATTAATATTCTGGGAATACGTTATCAATTTGGTGTGAGAGGATTATTAATTTTGTGGTAAAATGTTATCAATTTGGTGTGAGTGGATAATTAATTTTGTGGGAATATGTTATCAATTTGGTGTGAGTGAATTATTAATTTTATAGGAATAAGTTATCACTTTGGTGTGAGTGGATTATTAATTTTCTGGGAATAAGTTATCAATTGGGTGTGAGTGAGTGGAAATCTGTTATCAATTGTGTGGGATTAAATTATCAGTTTCATGGGAATATGTTATCAATTTGGTGTGAGTGAATTACTAATTTTGTGGGAATATGTTATCAATTTGGTGTGAGTGAATTATTAATTTTGTGGGAATATGTTATAACATTGCTATGAGTGAATAATCAATTTTGTGGGAATATGTTATCAATTTGGTGTGAGTGAATTATTAATTTTGTGGGAATATGTTATCAATTTGGTGTGAGTGGATTATTAATTTTGTGAAAATATGTTATCAATTTAGTGAGAGTGGATTATTAATTTTGTAGGAATATGTTATCAATTTGGTGTGCGTGAATTATTAATTTTGTGGGAATACGTTATCAATTTGGTGCGAGTGAATTATAAATTTTATGGGAATATGTTATCAATTTGGTGTAAGACAATTATTAATTTTGTGGGAATATGTTATCAAATTGCTATGAGTGAATAATCAATTTTGTGGGAATATGTTATCAATTTGGTGTGAGTGAATTATTAATTTTGTGGGAATATGTTATCAATTTGGTGTGAGTGGATTATTAATTTTGTGGCAATACGTTATCAATTTAGTGTGAGTGGATTATTAATTTTGTGGGATTATTTTATCAATTTCGTGTGAGTGACTTATTAATTTTGTGGGAATATGTTATCAATTGTGTGTAATTGAATAATCAACTTTGTGGGAATAAGTTATCAATTTGGTGTGAGTTAATTATTAATTTTGAGGGAATATGTTATCAATTTGGTGTGCGTGAATTATTAATTTTGTGGGAATACGTTATTAATTTGGTGCGAGTTAATTATAAATATTATGGGAATATGTCCTCAATTTGGTGTGAGTGAATTATTAATTTTGTGGGAATATGTTATCAATTTGGTGCGAGTGAATTATCAATGCTGTGGGAATATGTTATCAATTGGGTGTGATTGAATTATCAATTTTGTGGGAATAATTATCAATTTGTTGTGAGTGAATTATTAATTTTGTGGGAATATGTTATCAATTTGGTGTGAGAGCATTATCAATTTTGTGGGAATATGTTATCAATTTAGTGCGAGTGAATTATCAGTTTAATGGGAATGTGTTATCAATTTGGTAAGAGTGAATATTCAATTTTGTGGGAATATGTTATCAATTTGGTGTGAGTGGATTATTAATTTTGTGGCATACGTTATCAATTTAGTGTGAGTGGATTATTAATTTTGTGGGAATATGTTATCAATTTGCTGTGAGTCGATTATTAATTTTGTGGGAATATGTTATCAATTTGCTGTGAGTGGATTATTAATTTTGTGGCAATACGTTATCAATTTGGTGCGAGTGAATTATCAATTTTGTGGAAATATGTTATCAATTTGGTGTGAGTGAATTATTAATTTTATGGGAATAAGTTATCAATTTGGTGTGAGTGAATTATCAATTTTGTGGGAATATGTTATCAATTGTGTGTGATTGAAGTATCAGTTTAATGGGGATATGTTATCAATTTGGTGTGAGTGAATTATTAATTTTCTGGGAATACGTTATCAATTTGGTGCGAGTGAATTATAAATTTTATGGGAATATGTTGTCAATTTGGTGTGAGTGAATTATTAATTTTGTGGGAATATGTTATCAATTTGGTGCGAGTGAATTATCAAATTTGTGGGAATATGTTATCAATTGGGTGTGATTGAATTATCAATTTTGTGGGAATAAGTTATCAATTTGGTGTGAGTGAATTATTAATTCTGTGGGAATATGTTATCAATTTTGTGTGAGAGCATTATCAATTTTGTGGGAATATGTTATCAATTTAGTGCGAGTGAATTTTCAGTTTAATGGGAATGTGTTATCAATTTGATAAGAGTGAATAATCAATTTTGTGGGAATATGTTATCAATTTGGTGTGAGTGAATTATTAATTTTGTGGGAATATGTTATCAATTGGGTGTGAGTGGATTATTAATTTTGTGGGAATATGTTGTCAATTTGCTGTGAGTCGATTATTAATTTTGTGAGAATATGTTATCAATTTGGTGCGAGTGAATTATCAATTTTGTGGAAATATGTTATCAATTTCGTGTGAGTGAATTATCAATTTTGTGGGAATAAGTTATGAATTTGGTGTGAGTGGATTATTAATATTCTGGGAATACGTTATCAATTTGGTGTGAGAGGATTATTAATTTTGTGGTAAAATGTTATCAATTTGGTGTGAGTGGATAATTAATTTTGTGGGAATATGTTATCAATTTGGTGTGAGTGAATTATTAATTTTATAGGAATAAGTTATCACTTTGGTGTGAGTGGATTATTAATTTTCTGGGAATAAGTTATCAATTGGGTGTGAGTGAGTGGAAATCTGTTATCAATTGTGTGGGATTGAATTATCAGTTTCATGGGAATATGTTATCAATTTGGTGTGAGTGAATTACTAATTTTGTGGGAATATGTTATCAATTTGGTGTGAGTGAATTATTAATTTTGTGGGAATATGTTATAACATTGCTATGAGTGAATAATCAATTTTGTGGGAATATGTTATCAATTTGGTGTGAGTGAATTATTAATTTTGTGGGAATATGTTATCAATTTGGTGTGAGTGGATTATTAATTTTGTGAAAATATGTTATCAATTTAGTGAGAGTGGATTATTAATTTTGTAGGAATATGTTATCAATTTGGTGTGCGTGAATTATTAATTTTGTGGGAATACGTTATCAATTTGGTGCGAGTGAATTATAAATTTTATGGGAATATGTTATCAATTTGGTGTAAGACAATTATTAATTTTGTGGGAATATGTTATCAAATTGCTATGAGTGAATAATCAATTTTGTGGGAATATGTTATCAATTTGGTGTGAGTGAATTATTAATTTTGTGGGAATATGTTATCAATTTGGTGTGAGTGGATTATTAATTTTGTGGCAATACGTTATCAATTTAGTGTGAGTGGATTATTAATTTTGTGGGAATATGTTATCAATTTGGTGTGAGTGGATTATTAATTTTGTGGGAATATGTTATCAATTTAGTGTAAGTGGATTATTAATTTTGTGGGAATATGTTATCAATTTGGTGTGCGTGAATTATTAATTTTGTGTGAATACGTTATCAATTTGGTGCGAGTGAATTATAAATTTTATGGGAATATGTTATCAATTTGGTGTGAGTGAATTATTAATTTTGTGGGAATATGTTGTCAAATTGCTATGAGTGAATAATCAATTTTGTGGGAATATGTTATCAATTTGGTGTGAGTGAATTATTAATTTTGTGGGAATATGTTATCAATTTGGTGTGAGTGGATTATTAATTTTGTGAAAATATGTTATCAATTTAGTGAGAGTGGATTATTAATTTTGTGGGAATATGTTATCAATTTGGGGTGCGTGAATTATTAATTTTGTGGGAATACGTTATCAATTTGGTGCGAGTGAATTATAAATTTTATGGGAATATGTTATCAATTTGGTGTGAGTCAATTATTAATTTTGTGGGAATATGTTATCAAATTGCTATGAGTGAATAATCAATTTTGTGGGAATATGTTATCAATTTGGTGTGAGTGAATTATTAATTTTGTGGGAATATGTTATCAATTTGGTGTGAGTGGATTATTAATTTTGTGGGAATACGTTATCAATTTGGAGTGAGTGGATTATTAATTTTATGGGATTATTTTATCAATTTCGTGTGAGTGACTTATTAATTTTGTGGGAATATGTTATCAATTGTGTGTAATTGAATAATCAACTTTGTGGGAATAAGTTATCAATTTGGTGTGAGTTAATTATTAATTTTGAGGGAATATGTTATCAATTTGGTGTGCGTGAATTATTAATTTTGTGGGAATACGTTATTAATTTGGTGCGAGTTAATTATAAATATTATGGGAATATGTCCTCAATTTGGTGTGAGTGAATTATTAATTCTGTGGGAATATGTTATCAATTTGGTGCGAGTGAATTATCAATGCTGTGGGAATATGTTATCAATTGGGTGTGATTGAATTATCAATTTTGTGGGAATAATTATCAATTTGTTGTGAGTGAATTATTAATTTTGTGGGAATATGTTATCAATTTGGTGTGAGAGCATTATCAATTTTGTGGGAATATGTTATCAATTTAGTGCGAGTGAATTATCAGTTTAATGGGAATGTGTTATCAATTTGGTAAGAGTGAATAATCAATTTTGTGGGAATATGTTATCAATTTGGTGTGAGTGGATTATTAATTTTGTGGCATACGTTATCAATTTAGTGTGAGTGGATTATTAATTTTGTGGGAATATGTTATCAATTTGCTGTGAGTCGATTATTAATTTTGTGGGAATATGTTATCAATTTGCTGTGAGTGGATTATTAATTTTGTGGCAATACGTTATCAATTTGGTGCGAGTGAATTATCAATTTTGTGGAAATATGTTATCAATTTGGTGTGAGTGAATTATTAATTTTATGGGAATAAGTTATCAATTTGGTGTGAGTGAATTATCAATTTTGTGGGAATATGTTATCAATTGTGTGTGATTGAAGTATCAGTTTAATGGGGATATGTTATCAATTTGGTGTGAGTGAATTATTAATTTTATGGGAATATGTTGTCAATTTGGTGTGAGTGAATTATTAATTTTGTGGGAATATGTTATCAATTTGGTGCGAGTGAATTATCAAATTTGTGGGAATATGTTATCAATTGGGTGTGATTGAATTATCAATTTTGTGGGAATAAGTTATCAATTTGGTGTGAGTGAATTATTAATTCTGTGGGAATATGTTATCAATTTTGTGTGAGAGCATTATCAATTTTGTGGGAATATGTTATCAATTTAGTGCGAGTGAATTTTCAGTTTAATGGGAATGTGTTATCAATTTGATAAGAGTGAATAATCAATTTTGTGGGAATATGTTATCAATTTGGTGTGAGTGAATTATTAATTTTGTGGGAATATGTTATCAATTGGGTGTGAGTGGATTATTAATTTTGTGGGAATATGTTGTCAATTTGCTGTGAGTCGATTATTAATTTTGTGAGAATATGTTATCAATTTGGTGCGAGTGAATTATCAATTTTGTGGGAATATGTTATCAATTTCGTGTGAGTGAATTATCAATTTTGTGGGAATAAGTTATGAATTTGGTGTGAGTGGATTATTAATATTCTGGGAATACGTTATCAATTTGGTGTGAGAGGATTATTAATTTTGTGGTAAAATGTTATCAATTTGGTGTGAGTGGATAATTAATTTTGTGGGAATATGTTATCAATTTGGTGTGAGTGAATTATTAATTTTATAGGAATAAGTTATCACTTTGGTGTGAGTGGATTATTAATTTTCTGGGAATAAGTTATCAATTGGGTGTGAGTGAGTGGAAATCTGTTATCAATTGTGTGGGATTGAATTATCAGTTTCATGGGAATATGTTATCAATTTGGTGTGAGTGAATTACTAATTTTGTGGGAATATGTTATCAATTTGGTGTGAGTGAATTATTAATTTTGTGGGAATATGTTATAACATTGCTATGAGTGAATAATCAATTTTGTGGGAATATGTTATCAATTTGGTGTGAGTGAATTATTAATTTTGTGGGAATATGTTATCAATTTGGTGTGAGTGGATTATTAATTTTGTGAAAATATGTTATCAATTTAGTGAGAGTGGATTATTAATTTTGTAGGAATATGTTATCAATTTGGTGTGCGTGAATTATTAATTTTGTGGGAATACGTTATCAATTTGGTGCGAGTGAATTATAAATTTTATGGGAATATGTTATCAATTTGGTGTAAGACAATTATTAATTTTGTGGGAATATGTTATCAAATTGCTATGAGTGAATAATCAATTTTGTGGGAATATGTTATCAATTTGGTGTGAGTGAATTATTAATTTTGTGGGAATATGTTATCAATTTGGTGTGAGTGGATTATTAATTTTGTGGGAATACGTTATCAATTTGGTGTGAGTGGATTATTAATTTTATGGGATTATGTTATCAATTTCGTGTGAGTGAATTATTAATTTTGTGGGAATATGTTATCAATTGTGTGTAATTGAATAATCAACTTTGTGGGAATAAGTTATCAATTTGGTGTGAGTTAATTATTAATTTTGAGGGAATATGTTATCAATTTGGTGTGCGTGAATTATTAATTTTGTGGGAATACGTTATTAATTTGGTGCGAGTTAATTATAAATATTATGGGAATATGTCCTCAATTTGGTGTGAGTGAATTATTAATTTTGTGGGAATATGTTATCAATTTGGTGCGAGTGAATTATCAATGCTGTGGGAATATGTTATCAATTGGGTGTGATTGAATTATCAATTTTGTGGGAATAAGTTATCAATTTGTTGTGAGTGAATTATTAATTTTGTGGGAATATGTTATCAATTTGGTGTGAGAGCATTATCAATTTTGTGGGAATATGTTATCAATTTAGTGCGAGTGAATTATCAGTTTAATGGGAATGTGTTATCAATTTGGTAAGAGTGAATAATCAATTTTCTGGGAATATGTTATCAATTGGGTGTGAGTGGATTATTAATTTTGTGGCAATACGTTATCAATTTGTTGTGAGTGAATTATTAATTTTGTGGGAATATGTTATCAATTTGGTGTGAGAGCATTATCAATTTTGTGGGAATATGTTATCAATTTAGTGCGAGTGAATTATCAGTTTAATGGGAATGTGTTATCAATTTGGTAAGAGTGAATAATCAATTTTGTGGGAATATGTTATCAATTTGGTGTGAGGGGATTATTAATTTTGTGGCAATACGTTATCAATTTAGTGTGAGTGGATTATTAATTTTGTGGGAATATGTTATCAATTTGCTGTGAGTCGATTATTAATTTTGTGGGAATATGTTATCAATTTGGTGCGAGTGAATTATCAATTTTGTGGAAATATGTTATCAATTTGGTGTGAGTGAATTATTAATTTTATGGGAATAAGTTATCAATTTGGTGTGAGTGAATTATCAATTTTGTGGGAATATGTTATCAATTGTGTGTGATTGAAGTATCAGTTTAATGGGGATATGTTATCAATTTGGTGTGAGTGAATTATTAATTTTCTGGGAATACGTTATCAATTTGGTGCGAGTGAATTATAAATTTTATGGGAATATGTTGTCAATTTGGTGTGAGTGAATTATTAATTTTGTGGGAATATGTTATCAATTTGGTGCGAGTGAATTATCAAATTTGTGGGAATATGTTATCAATTGGGTGTGATTGAATTATCAATTTTGTGGGAATAAGTTATCAATTTGGTGTGAGTGAATTATTAATTCTGTGGGAATATGTTATCAATTTTGTGTGAGAGCATTATCAATTTTGTGGGAATATGTTATCAAGTTAGTGCGAGTGAATTATTAATTTTGTGGGAATATGTTATCAATTGGGCGTGAGTGGATTATTAATTTTGTGGGAATATGTTATCAATTTGCTGTGAGTCGATTATTAATTTTGTGAGAATATGTTATCAATTTGGTGCGAGTGAATTATCAATTTTGTGGGAATATGTTATCAATTTCGTGTGAGTGAATTATCAATTTTGTGGGAATAAGTTATGAATTTGGTGTGAGTGGATTATTAATATTCTGGGAATACGTTATCAATTTGGTGTGAGTGGATTATTAATTTTGTGGGAATATGTTATCAATTTGGTGTGAGTGAATTATTAATTTTATAGGAATAAGTTATCACTTTGGTGTGAGTGGATTATTAATTTTCTGGGAATAAGTTATCAATTGGGTGTGAGTGAGTGGAAATATGTTATCAATTGTGTGGGATTGAATTATCAGTTTCATGGGAATATGTTATCAATTTGGTGCGAGTGAATTATAAATTTTATGGGAATATGTTATCAATTTGGTGTGAGTGAATTATTAATTTTGTGGGAATATGTTATCAAATTGCTATGAGTGAATAATCAATTTTGTGGGAATATGTTATCCATTTTGTGTGAGTGAATTATTAATTTTGTGGGAATATGTTATCAATTTGGTGTGAGTGGATTATTAATTTTGTGAAAATATGTTATCAATTTAGTGAGAGTGGATTATTAATTTTGTGGGAATATGTTATCAATTTGGTGTGCGTGAATTATTAATTTTGTGGGAATACGTTATCAATTTGGTGCGAGTGAATTATAAATTTTATGGGAATATGTTATCAATTTGGTGTGAGTCAATTATTAATTTTGTGGGAATATGTTATCAAATTGCTATGAGTGAATAATCAATTTTGTGGGAATATGTTATCAATTTGGTGTGAGTGAATTATTAATTTTGTGGGAATATGTTATCAATTTGGTGTGAGTGGATTATTAATTTTGTGGGAATACGTTATCAATTTGGTGTGAGTGGATATTAATTTTATGGGATTATGTTATCAATTTCGTGTGAGTGAATTATTAATTTTGTGGGAATATGTTATCAATTGTGTGTAATTGAATTATCAACTTTGTGGGAATAAGTTATCAATTTGGTGTGAGTTAATTATTAATTTTGAGGGAATATGTTATCAATTTCGTGTGAGAGCATTATCAATTTTGTGGGAATATGTTATCAATTTGGTGGGAGTGAATTATCAATTTTCTGGGAATATGTTATCAATTTGGTGTGAGAGGATTATTAATTTTCTGGGAATAAGTTATCAATTTCGTGTGAGTGAATTATTAATTTTGTGGAAATATGTTATCAATTTCGTGTGATTGAATTATCTGTTTATTGGGAATATGTTATCAATTTGGTGTGAGTGAATTACTAATTTTCTGGGAATATGTTATCAATTTGGTGTGAGTGGATTATTAATTTTGTGGGAATATGTTATCAATTTGGTGTAATTGGATTATTAATTTTGTGGGAATGTTATCAATTTGGTGTGAGTGGATTATTAATTTTGTGGGAATATGTTATCAATTTGGTGTGAGTGGATTATTAATTTTGTGGGAATATGTTATCAATTTGGTGTGAGTGGATTATTAATTTTGTGGGAATATGTTATCAATTTGGTGCGAGAGGATTATTAATTTTTTGGGAATGTTATCAATTTGGTGTGCGTGAATTATTAATTTTGTGGGAATACGTTATTAATTTGGTGCGAGTTAATTATAAATATTATGGAAATATGTCATCAATTTGGTGTGAGTGAATTATTAATTTTGTGGGAATATGTTATCAATTTGGTGCGAGTGAATTATCAATGCTGTGGGAATATGTTATCAATTGGGTGTGATTGAATTATCAATTTTGTGGGAATAAGTTATCAATTTGTTGTGAGTGAATTATTAATTTTGTGGGAATATGTTATCAATTTGGTGTGAGAGCATTATCAATTTTGTGGGAATATGTTATCAATTTAGTGCGAGTGAATTATCAGTTTAATGGGAATGTGTTATCAATTTGGTAAGATTGAATAATCAATTTTGTGGGAATATGTTATCAATTTGGTGTGATGGGATTATTAATTTTGTGGCAATACGTTATCAATTTAGTGTGAGTGGATTATTAATTTTGTGGGAATATGTTATCAATTTGCTGTGAGTCGATTCTTAATTTTGTGGGAATATGTTATCAATTTGGTGCGAGTGAATTATCAATTTTGTGGAAATATGTTATCAATTTGGTGTGAGTGAATTATTAATTTTATGGGAATAAGTTATCAATTTGGTGTGAGTGAATTATCAATTTTGTGGAAATATGTTATCAATTGTGTGTGATTGAAGTATCAGTTTAATGGGGATATGTTGTCAATTTGGTGTGAGTGAATTATTAATTTTCTGGGAATATGTTATCAATTTGGTGCGAGTGAATTATCAAATTTGTGGGAATATGTTATCAATTGGGTGTGAGTGAATTATTAATTTTGTGGGAATATGTTATCAATTGGGTGTGAGTGGATTATTAATTTTGTGGGAATATGTTATCAATTTGCTGTGAGTCGATTATTAATTTTGTGAGAATATGTTATCAATTTGGTGCGAGTGAATTATCAATTTTGTGGGAATATGTTACCAATTTCGTGTGAGTGAATTATCAATTTTGTGGGAATAAGTTATGAATTTGGTGTGAGTGGATTATTAATATTCTGGGAATACGTTATCAATTTGGTGTGAGAGGATTATTAATTTTGTGGTAAAATGTTATCAATTTGGTGCGAGTGAATTATTAATTCTGTGGGAATATGTTATCAATTTTGTGTGAGAGCATTATCAATTTTGTGGGAATATGTTATCAATTTAGTGCGAGTGAATTTTCAGTTTAATGGGAATGTGTTATCAATTTGATAAGAGTGAATAATCAATTGTGTGGGAATATGTTATCAATTTGGTGTGAGTGAATTATTAATTTTGTGGGAATATGTTATCAATTGGGTGTGAGTGGATTATTAATTTTGTGGGAATATGTTATCAATTTGGTGTGAGTGGATTATTAATTTTGTGGGAATATGTTATCAATTTCGTGTGAGAGAATTATCAATTTTGTGGGAATATGTTATCAAATTGCTATGAGTGAATAATCAATTTTGTGGGAATATGTTATCAATTTGGTGTGAGTGAATTATTAATTTTGTGGGAATATGTTATCAATTTGGTGTGAGTGGATTATTAATTTTGTGAAAATATGTTATCAATTTAGTGAGAGTGGATTATTAATTTTGTGGGAATATGTTATCAATTTGGTGTGCGTGAATTATTAATTTTGTGGGAATACGTTATCAATTTGGTGCGAGTGAATTATAAATTTCATGGGAATATGTTATCAATTTGGTGTGAGTCAATTATTAATTTTGTGGGAATATGTTATCAAATTGCTATGAGTGAATAATCAATTTTGTGGGAATATGTTATCAATTTGGTGTGAGTGAATTATCAATTTTGTGGGAATATGTTATCAATTGTGTGTGATTGAAGTATCAGTTTAATGGGGATATGTGGTCAATTTGGTGTGAGTGAATTATTAATTTTCTGGGAATATGTTATCAATTTGGTGCGAGTGAATTATCAAATTTGTGGGAATATGTTATCAATTGGGTGTGAGTGAATTATTAATTTTGTGGGAATATGTTATCAATTGGGTGTGAGTGGATTATTAATTTTGTGGGAATATGTTATCAATTTGCTGTGAGTCGATTATTAATTTTGTGAGAATATGTTATCAATTTGGTGCGAGTGAATTATCAATTTTGTGGGAATATGTTACCAATTTCGTGTGAGTGAATTATCAATTTTGTGGGAATAAGTTATGAATTTGGTGTGAGTGGATTATTAATATACTGGGAATACGTTATCAATTTGGTGTGAGAGGATTATTAATTTTGTGGTAAAATGTTATCAATTTGGTGCGAGTGAATTATTAATTCTGTGGGAATATGTTATCAATTTTGTGTGAGAGCATTATCAATTTTGTGGGAATATGTTATCAATTTAGTGCGAGTGAATTTTCAGTTTAATGGGAATGTGTTATCAATTTGATAAGAGTGAATAATCAATTGTGTGGGAATATGTTATCAATTTGGTGTGAGTGAATTATTAATTTTGTGGGAATATGTTATCAATTGGGTGTGAGTGGATTATTAATTTTGTGGGAATATGTTATCAATTTGCTGTGAGTCGATTATTAATTTTGTGGGAATATGTTATCAATTTCGTGTGAGTGAATTATCAATTTTGTGGGAATATGTTAACAAATTGCTATGAGTGAATAATCAATTTTGTGGGAATATGTTATCAATTTGGTGTGAGTGAATTATTAATTTTGTGGGAATATGTTATCAATTTGGTGTGAGTGGATTATTAATTTTGTGAAAATATGTTATCAATTTAGTGAGAGTGGATTATTAATTTTGTGGGAATATGTTATCAATTTGGTGTGCGTGAATTATTAATTTTGTGGGAATACGTTATCAATTTGGTGCGAGTGAATTATAAATTTTATGGGAATATGTTATCAATTTGGTGTGAGTCAATTATTAATTTTGTGGGAATATGTTATCAAATTGCTATGAGTGAATAATCAATTTTGTGGGAATATGTTATCAATTTGGTGTGAGTGAATTATTAATTTTGTGGGAATATGTTATCAATTTGGTGTGAGTGGATTATTAATTTTGTGGGAATACGTTATCAATTTGGTGTGAGTGGATTATTAATTTTATGGGATTATGTTATCAATTTCGTGTGAGTGAATTATTAATTTTGTGGGAATATGTTATCAATTGTGTGTAATTGAATTATCAACTTTGTGGGAATAAGTTATCAATTTGGTGTGAGTTAATTATTAATTTTGAGGGAATATGTTATCAATTTCGTGTGAGAGCATTATCAATTTTGTGGGAATATGTTATCAATTTTGTGCCAGTTAATTATCAGTTTAATGGGAATGTGTTATCAATTTGGTAAGAGTGAATAATCAATTTTGTGGGTATATGTTATCAATTTGGTGTGAGTGAATTATTAATTTTGTGGGAATATGTTATCAATTTGGTGTGAGTAGATTATTAATTTTGTGGGAATACGATATCAATTTGGTGTGAGTGGATTATTAATTTTGTGGGAATATGTTATCAATTTGCTGTGAGTCGATTATTAATTTTGTGGGAATATGTTATCAATTTGGTGCGAGTGAATTATCAATTTTGTGGGAATATGTTATCAATTTGGTGTGAGTGGATTATTAATTTTGTGGGAATATGTTATCAATTTGGTGCGAGTGAATTATCAATGCTGTGGGAATATGTTATCAATTGGGTGTGATTGAATTATCAATTTTGTGGGAATAATTATCAATTTGTTGTGAGTGAATTATTAATTTTGTGGAAATATGTTATCAATTTGGTGTGAGAGCATTATCAATTTTGTGGGAATATGTTATCAATTTAGTGCGAGTGAATTATCAGTTTAATGGGAATGTGTTATCAATTTGGTAAGAGTGAATAATCAATTTTGTGGGAATATGTTATCAATTTGGTGTGAGTGAATTATTAATTTTATGGGAATAAGTTATCAATTTGGTGGGAGTGAATTATCAATTTTGTGGAAATATGTTATCAATTGTGTGTAATTGAATTATTAACTTTGTGGGAATAAGTTATCAATTTGGTGTGAGTTAATTATTAATTTTGAGGGAATATGTTATCAATTTCGTGTGAGAGCATTATCAATTTTGTGGGAATATGTTATCAATTTGGTGTGAGTGGATTATTAATTTTGTGGGAATACGTTATCAATTTGGTGTGAGTGGATTATTAATTTTATGGGATTATGTTATCAATTTCGTGTGAGTGAATTATTAATTTTGTGGGAATATGTTATCAATTGTGTGTAATTGAATTATCAACTTTGTGGGAATAAGTTATCAATTTGGTGTGAGTTAATTATTAATTTTGAGGGAATATGTTATCAATTTCGTGTGAGAGCATTATCAATTTTGTGGGAATATGTTATCAATTTGGTGGGAGTGAATTATCAATTTTCTGGGAATATGTTATCAATTTGGTGTGAGAGGATTATTAATTTTCTGGAAATAAGTTATCAATTTCGTGTGAGTGAATTATTAATTTTGTGGAAATATGTTATCAATTTCGTGTGATTGAATTATCTGTTTATTGGGAATATGTTATCAATTTGGTGTGAGTGAATTACTAATTTTCTGGGAATATGTTATCAATTTGGTGTGAGTGGATTATTAATTTTGTGGGAATATGTTATCAATTTGGTGTGAGTGGATTATTAATTTTGTGGGAATGTTATCAATTTGGTGTGAGTGGATTATTAATTTTGTGGGAATATGTTATCAATTTGGTGTGAGTGGATTATTAATTTTGTGGGAATATGTTATCAATTTGGTGTGAGTGGATTATTAATTTTGTGGGAATGTTATCAATTTGGTGTGAGTGGATTATTAATTTTGTGGGAATATGTTATCAATTTGGTGTGAGTGGATTATTAATTTTGTGGGAATATGTTATCAATTTGGTGTGAGTGGATTATTAATTTTGTGGGAATATGTTATCAATTTGGTGCGAGAGGATTATTAATTTTGTGGGAATGTTATCAATTTGGTGTGCGTGAATTATTAATTTTGTGGGAATACGTTATTAATTTGGTGCGAGTTAATTATAAATATTATGGGAATATGTCATCAATTTGGTGTGAGTGAATTATTAATTTTGTGGGAATATGTTATCAATTTGGTGCGAGTGAATTATCAATGCTGTGGGAATATGTTATCAATTGGGTGTGATTGAATTATCAATTTTGTGGGAATAATTTATCAATTTGTTGTGAGTGAATTATTAATTTTGTGGGAATATGTTATCAATTTAGTGCGAGTGAATTATCAGTTTAATGGGAATGTGTCATCAATTTGGTAAGAGTGAATAATCAATTTTGTGGGAATATGTTATCAATTTGGTGTGAGTGGATTATTAATTTTGTGGCAATACGTTATCAATTTAGTGTGAGTGGATTATTAATTTTGTGGGAATATTTTATCAATTTGCTGTGAGTCGATTATTAATTTTGTGGGAATATGTTATCAATTTGGTGCGAGTGAATTATCAATTTTGTGGAAATATGTTATCAATTTGGTGTGAGTGAATTATTAATTTTGTGGGAATATGTTATCAAATTGCTATGAGTGAATAATCAATTTTGTGGGAATATTTTATCAATTTGGTGTGAGTGAATTATTAATTTTGTGGGAATATGTTATCAATTTGGTGTGAGTGGATTATTAATTTTGTGAAAATATGTTATCAATTTAGTGAGAGTGGATTATTAATTTTGTGGGAATATGTTATCAATTTGGTGTGCGTGAATTATTAATTTTGTGGGAATACGTTATTAATTTGGTGCGAGTTAATTATAAATATTATGGGAATATGTCATCAATTTGGTGTCAGTGAATTATTAATTTTGTGGGAATATGTTATCAATTTGGTGCGAGTGAATTATCAATGCTGTGGGAATATGTTATCAATTGGGTGTGATTGAATTATCAATTTTGTGGGAATAATTTATCAATTTGTTGTGAGTGAATTATTAATTTTGTGGGAATATGTTATCAATTTGGTGTGAGAGCATTATCAATTTTGTGGGAATATGTTATCAATTTAGTGCGAGTGAATTATCAGTTTAATGGGAATGTGTCATCAATTTGGTAAGAGTGAATAATCAATTTTGTGGGAATATGTTATCAATTTGGTGTGAGTGGATTATTAATTTTGTGGCAATACGTTATCAATTTAGTGTGAGTGGATTATTAATTTTGTGGGAATATGTTATCAATTTGCTGTGAGTCGATTATTAATTTTGTGGGAATATGTTATCAATTTGGTGCGAGTGAATTATCAATTTTGTGGAAATATGTTATCAATTTGGTGTGAGTGAATTATTAATTTTGTGGGAATATGTTATCAAATTGCTATGAGTGAATAATCAATTTTGTGGGAATATGTTATCAATTTGGTGTGACTGAATTATTAATTTTGTGTGAATATGTTATCAATTTGGTGTGGGTGGATTATTAATTTTGTGGGAATACGTTATCAATTTTGTGTGTGGATTATTAATTTTATGGGATTATGTTATCAATTTCGTGTGAGTGAATTATTAATTTTGTGGGAATATGTTATCAATTGTGTGTAATTGAATTATTAACTTTGTGGGAATAAGTTATCAATTTGGTGTGAGTTAATTATTAATTTTGAGGGAATATGTTATCAATTTCGTGTGAGAGCATTATCAATTTTGTGGGAATATGTTATCAATTTGGTGAGAGTGGATTATTAATTTTGTGGGAATACGTTATCAATTTGGTGTGAGTGGATTATTAATTTTATGGGATTATGTTATCAATTTCGTGTGAGTGAATTATTAATTTTGTGGGAATATGTTATCAATTGTGTGTAATTGAATTATCAACTTTGTGGGAATAAGTTATCAATTTGGTGTGAGTTAATTATTAATTTTGAGGGAATATGTTATCAATTTCGTGTGAGAGCATTATCAATTTTGTGGGAATATGTTATCAATTTGGTGGGAGTGAATTATCAATTTTCTGGGAATATGTTATCAATTTGGTGTGAGAGGATTATTAATTTTCTGGAAATAAGTTATCAATTTCGTGTGAGTGAATTATTAATTTTCTGGAAATATGTTATCAATTTCGTGTGATTGAATTATCTGTTTATTGGGAATATGTTATCAATTTGGTGTGAGTGAATTACTAATTTTCTGGGAATATGTTATCAATTTGGTGTGAGTGGATTATTAATTTTGTGGGAATATGTTATCAATTTGGTGTGAGTGGATTATTAATTTTGTGGGAATGTTATCAATTTGGTGTGAGTGGATTATTAATTTTGTGGGAATATGTTATCAATTGGTGTGAGTGGATTATTAATTTTGTGGGAATATGTTATCAATTTGGTGTGAGTGGATTATTAATTTTGTGGGAATATGTTATCAATTTGGTGCGAGAGGATTATTAATTTTGTGGGAATGTTATCAATTTGGTGTGCGTGAATTATTAATTTTGTGGGAATACGTTATTAATTTGGTGCGAGTTAATTATAAATATTATGGAAATATGTCATCAATTTGGTGTGAGTGAATTATTAATTTTGTGGGAATATGTTATCAATTTGGTGCGAGTGAATTATCAATGCTGTGGGAATATGTTATCAATTGGGTGTGATTGAATTATCAATTTTGTGGGAATAAGTTATCAATTTGTTGTGAGTGAATTATTAATTTTGTGGGAATATGTTATCAATTTGGTGTGAGAGCATTATCAATTTTGTGGGAATATGTTATCAATTTAGTGCGAGTGAATTATCAGTTTAATGGGAATGTGTTATCAATTTGGTAAGAGTGAATAATCAATTTTGTGGGAATATGTTATCAATTTGGTGTGAGGGGATTATTAATTTTGTGGCAATACGTTATCAATTTAGTGTGAGTGGATTATTAATTTTGTGGGAATATGTTATCAATTTGCTGTGAGTCGATTCTTAATTTTGTGGGAATATGTTATCAATTTGGTGCGAGTGAATTATCAATTTTGTGGAAATATGTTATCAATTTGGTGTGAGTGAATTATTAATTTTATGGGAATAAGTTATCAATTTGGTGTGAGTGAATTATCAATTTTGTGGGAATATGTTATCAATTGTGTGTGATTGAAGTATCAGTTTAATGGGGATATGTTGTCAATTTGGTGTGAGTGAATTATTAATTTTCTGGGAATATGTTATCAATTTGGTGCGAGTGAATTATCAAATTTGTGGGAATATGTTATCAATTGGGTGTGAGTGAATTATTAATTTTGTGGGAATATGTTATCAATTGGGTGTGAGTGGATTATTAATTTTGTGGGAATATGTTATCAATTTGCTGTGAGTCGATTATTAATTTTGTGAGAATATGTTATCAATTTGGTGCGAGTGAATCATCAATTTTGTGGGAATATGTTATCAATTTCGTGTGAGTGAATTATCAATTTTGTGGGAATAAGTTATGAATTTGGTGTGAGTGGATTATTAATATTCTGGGAATACGTTATCAATTTGGTGTGAGAGGATTATTAATTTTGTGGTAAAATGTTATCAATTTGGTGCGAGTGAATTATTAATTCTGTGGGAATATGTTATCAATTTTGTGTGAGAGCATTATCAATTTTGTGGGAATATGTTATCAATTTAGTGCGAGTGAATTTTCAGTTTAATGGGAATGTGTTATCAATTTGATAAGAGTGAATAATCAATTTTGTGGGAATATGTTATCAATTTGGTGTGAGTGAATTATTAATTTTGTGGGAATATGTTATCAATTGGGTGTGAGTGGATTATTAATTTTGTGGGAATATGTTATCAATTTGCTGTGAGTCGATTATTAATTTTGTGGGAATATGTTATCAATTTCGTGTGAGTGAATTATCAATTTTGTGGGAATATGTTATCAAATTGCTATGAGTGAATAATCAATTTTGTGGGAATATGTTATCAATTTGGTGCGAGTGAATTATCAATTTTGTGGGAATATGTTATCAATTTCCTGTGAGTGAATTATCAATTTTGTGGGAATAAGTTATGAATTTGGTGTGAGTGGATTATTAATATTCTGGGAATACGTTATCAATTTGGTGTGAGAGGATTATTAATTTTGTGGTAAAATGTTATCAATTTGGTGCGAGTGAATTATTAATTCTGTGGGAATATGTTATCAATTTTGTGTGAGAGCATTATCAATTTTGTGGGAATATGTTATCAATTTAGTGCGAGTGAATTTTCAGTTTAATGGGAATGTGTTATCAATTTGATAAGAGTGAATAATCAATTTTGTGGGAATATGTTATCAATTTGGTGTGAGTGAATTATTAATTTTGTGGGAATATGTTATCAATTGGGTGTGAGTGGATTATTAATTTTGTGGGAATATGTTATCAATTTGCTGTGAGTCGATTATTAATTTTGTGGGAATATGTTATCAATTTCGTGTGAGTGAATTATCAATTTTGTGGGAATATGTTATCAAATTGCTATGAGTGAATAATCAATTTTGTGGGAATATGTTATCAATTTGGTGTGAGTGAATTATTAATTTTGTGGGAATATGTTATCAATTTGGTGTGAGTGGATTATTAATTTTGTGAAAATATGTTATCAATTTAGTGAGAGTGGATTATTAATTTTGTGGGAATATGTTATCAATTTGGTGTGCGTGAATTATTAATTTTGTGGGAATACGTTATCAATTTGGTGCGAGTGAATTATAAATTTTATGGGAATATGTTATCAATTTGGTGTGAGTCAATTATTAATTTTGTGGGAATATGTTATCAAATTGCTATGAGTGAATAATCAATTTGGTGGGAATATGTTATCAATTTGGTGTGAGTGAATTATTAATTTTGTGGGAATATGTTATCAATTTGGTGTGAGTGGATTATTAATTTTGTGGGAATACGTTATCAATTTGGTGTGAGTGGATTATTAATTTTATGGGATTATGTTATCAATTTCGTGTGAGTGAATTATTAATTTTGTGGGAATATGTTATCAATTGTGTGTAATTGAATTATCAACTTTGTGGGAATAAGTTATCAATTTGGTGTGAGTTAATTATTAATTTTGAGGGAATATGTTATCAATTTGCTGTGAGTCGATTATTAATTTTGTGGGAATATGTTATCAATTTGGTGCGAGTGAATTATCAATTTTGTGGGAATATGTTATCAATTTGGTGTGAGTGGATTATTAATTTTGTGGGAATATGTTATCAATTTGGTGTGAGTGGATTATTAATTTTGTGGGAATGTTATCAATTTGGTGTGAGTGGATTATTAATTTTGTGGGAATATGTTATCAATTTGGTGTGAGTGGATTATTAATTTTGTGGGAATATGTTATCAATTTGGTGTGAGTGGATTATTAATTTTGTGGGAATATGTTATCAATTTGGTGCGAGAGGATTATTAATTTTGTGGGAATGTTATCAATTTGGTGTGCGTGAATTATTAATTTTGTGGGAATACGTTATTAATTTGGTGCGAGTTAATTATAAATATTATGGGAATATGTCATCAATTTGGTGTGAGTGAATTATTAATTTTGTGGGAATATGTTATCAATTTGGTGCGAGTGAATTATCAATGCTGTGGGAATATGTTATCAATTGGGTGTGATTGAATTATCAATTTTGTGGGAATAATTTATCAATTTGTTGTGAGTGAATTATTAATTTTGTGGGAATATGTTATCAATTTGGTGTGAGAGCATTATCAATTTTGTGGGAATATGTTATCAATTTAGTGCGAGTGAATTATCAGTTTAATGGGAATGTGTCATCAATTTGGTAAGAGTGAATAATCAATTTTGTGGGAATATGTTATCAATTTGGTGTGAGTGGATTATTAATTTTGTGGCAATACGTTATCAATTTAGTGTGAGTGGATTATTAATTTTGTGGGAATATTTTATCAATTTGCTGTGAGTCGATTATTAATTTTGTGGGAATATGTTATCAATTTGGTGCGAGTGAATTATCAATTTTGTGGAAATATGTTATCAATTTGGTGTGAGTGAATTATTAATTTTGTGGGAATATGTTATCAAATTGCTATGAGTGAATAATCAATTTTGTGGGAATATGTTATCAATTTGGTGTGAGTGAATTATTAATTTTGTGGGAATATGTTATCAATTTGGTGTGAGTGGATTATTAATTTTGTGAAAATATGTTATCAATTTAGTGAGAGTGGATTATTAATTTTGTGGGAATATGTTATCAATTTGGTGTGCGTGAATTATTAATTTTGTGGGAATACGTTATTAATTTGGTGCGAGTTAATTATAAATATTATGGGAATATGTCATCAATTTGGTGTGAGTGAATTATTAATTTTGTGGGAATATGTTATCAATTTGGTGCGAGTGAATTATCAATGCTGTGGGAATATGTTATCAATTGGGTGTGATTGAATTATCAATTTTGTGGGAATAATTTATCAATTTGTTGTGAGTGAATTATTAATTTTGTGGGAATATGTTATCAATTTGGTGTGAGAGCATTATCAATTTTGTGGGAATATGTTATCAATTTAGTGCGAGTGAATTATCAGTTTAATGGGAATGTGTCATCAATTTGGTAAGAGTGAATAATCAATTTTGTGGGAATATGTTATCAATTTGGTGTGAGTGGATTATTAATTTTGTGGCAATACGTTATCAATTTAGTGTGAGTGGATTATTAATTTTGTGGGAATATGTTATCAATTTGCTGTGAGTCGATTATTAATTTTGTGGGAATATGTTATCAATTTGGTGCGAGTGAATTATCAATTTTGTGGAAATATGTTATCAATTTGGTGTGAGTGAATTATTAATTTTGTGGGAATATGTTATCAAATTGCTATGAGTGAATAATCAATTTTGTGGGAATATGTTATCAATTTGGTGTGACTGAATTATTAATTTTGTGTGAATATGTTATCAATTTGGTGTGAGTGGATTATTAATTTTGTGGGAATACGTTATCAATTTGGTGTGAGTGGATTATTAATTTTATGGGATTATGTTATCAATTTCGTGTGAGTGAATTATTAATTTTGTGGGAATATGTTATCAATTGTGTGTAATTGAATTATTAACTTTGTGGGAATAAGTTATCAATTTGGTGTGAGTTAATTATTAATTTTGAGGGAATATGTTATCAATTTCGTGTGAGAGCATTATCAATTTTGTGGGAATATGTTATCAATTTGGTGTGAGTGGATTATTAATTTTGTGGGAATACGTTATCAATTTGGTGTGAGTGGATTATTAATTTTATGGGATTATGTTATCAATTTCGTGTGAGTGAATTATTAATTTTGTGGGAATATGTTATCAATTGTGTGTAATTGAATTATCAACTTTGTGGGAATAAGTTATCAATTTGGTGTGAGTTAATTATTAATTTTGAGGGAATATGTTATCAATTTTGTGGGAATATGTTATCAATTTGGTGGGAGTGAATTATCAATTTTCTGGGAATATGTTATCAATTTGGTGTGAGAGGATTATTAATTTTCTGGGAATAAGTTATCAATTTCGTGTGAGTGAATTATTAATTTTGTGGAAATATGTTATCAATTTCGTGTGATTGAATTATCTGTTTATTGGGAATATGTTATCAATTTGGTGTGAGTGAATTACTAATTTTATGGGAATATGTTATCAATTTGGTGTGAGTGGATTATTAATTTTGTGGGAATATGTTATCAATTTGGTGTGAGTGGATTATTAATTTTGTGGGAATGTTATCAATTTGGTGTGAGTGGATTATTAATTTTGTGGGAATATGTTATCAATTTGGTGCGAGTGGATTATTAATTTTGTGGGAATATGTTATCAATTTGGTGTGAGTGGATTATTAATTTTGTGGGAATATGTTATCAATTTGGTGCGAGAGGATTATTAATTTTGTGGGAATGTTATCAATTTGGTGTGCGTGAATTATTAATTTTGTGGGAATACGTTATTAATTTGGTGCGAGTTAATTATAAATATTATGGAAATATGTCATCAATTTGGTGTGAGTGAATTATTAATTTTGTGGGAATATGTTATCAATTTGGTGCGAGTGAATTATCAATGCTGTGGGAATATGTTATCAATTGGGTGTGATTGAATTATCAATTTTGTGGGAATAAGTTATCAATTTGTTGTGAGTGAATTATTAATTTTGTGGGAATATGTTATCAATTTGGTGTGAGAGCATTATCAATTTTGTGGGAATATGTTATCAATTTAGTGCGAGTGAATTATCAGTTTAATGGGAATGTGTTATCAATTTGGTAAGAGTGAATAATCAATTTTGTGGGAATATGTTATCAATTTGGTGTGAGGGGATTATTAATTTTGTGGCAATACGTTATCAATTTAGTGTGAGTGGATTATTAATTTTGTGGGAATATGTTATCAATTTGCTGTGAGTCGATTCTTAATTTTGTGGGAATATGTTATCAATTTGGTGCGAGTGAATTATCAATTTTGTGGAAATATGTTATCAATTTGGTGTGAGTGAATTATTAATTTTATGGGAATAAGTTATCAATTTGGTGTGAGTGAATTATCAATTTTGTGGGAATATGTTATCAATTGTGTGTGATTGAAGTATCAGTTTAATGGGGATATGTTGTCAATTTGGTGTGAGTGAATTATTAATTATTTGGGAATATGTTATCAATTTGGTGCGAGTGAATTATCAAATTTGTGGGAATATGTTATCAATTGGGTGTGAGTGGATTATTAATTTTGTGGGAATATGTTATCAATTTGCTGTGAGTCGATTATTAATTTTGTGAGAATATGTTATCAATTTGGTGCGAGTGAATTATCAATTTTGTGGGAATATGTTATCAATTTCGTGTGAGTGAATTATCAATTTTGTGGGAATAAGTTATGAATTTGGTGTGAGTGGATTATTAATATTCTGGGAATACGTTATCAATTTGGTGTGAGAGGATTATTAATTTTGTGATAAAATGTTATCAATTTGGTGCGAGTGAATTATTAATTCTGTGGGAATATGTTATCAATTTTGTGTGAGAGCATTATCAATTTTGTGGGAATATGTTATCAATTTAGTGCGAGTGAATTTTCAGTTTAATGGGAATGTGTTATCAATTTGATAAGAGTGAATAATCAATTTTGTGGGAATATGTTATCAATTTGGTGTGAGTGAATTATTAATTTTGTGGGAATATGTTATCAATTGGGTGTGAGTGGATTATTAATTTTGTGGGAATATGTTATCAATTTGCTGTGAGTCGATTATTAATTTTGTGGGAATATGTTATCAATTTCGTGTGAGTGAATTATCAATTTTGTGGGAATATGTTATCAAATTGCTATGAGTGAATAATCAATTTTGTGGGAATATGTTATCAATTTGGTGTGAGTGAATTATTAATTTTGTGGGAATATGTTATCAATTTGGTGTGAGTGGTTTATTAATTTTGTGAAAATATGTTATCAATTTAGTGAGAGTGGATTATTAATTTTGTGGGAATATGTTATCAATTTGGTGTGCGTGAATTATTAATTTTGTGGGAATACGTTATCAATTTGGTGCGAGTGAATTATAAATTTTATGGGAATATGTTATCAATTTGGTGTGAGTCAATTATTAATTTTGTGGGAATATGTTATCAAATTGCTATGAGTGAATAATCAATTTTGTGGGAATATGTTATCAATTTGGTGTGAGTGAATTATTAATTTTGTGGGAATATGTTATCAATTTGGTGTGAGTGGATTATTAATTTTGTGGGAATACGTTATCAATTTGGTGTGAGTGGATTATTAATTTTATGGGATTATGTTATCAATTTCGTGTGAGTGAATTATTAATTTTGTGGGAATATGTTATCAATTTGGTGTGAGTGAATTATTAATTTTGAGGGAATATGTTATCAATTTGCTGTGAGTCGATTATTAATTTTGTGGGAATATGTTATCAATTTGGTGCGAGTGAATTATCAATTTTGTGGGAATATGTTATCAATTTGGTGTGAGTGGATTATTAATTTTGTGGGAATATGTTATCAATTTGGTGTGAGTGAATTATTAATTTTATGGGAATAAGTTATCAATTTGGTGGGAGTGAATTATCAATTTTGTGGAAATATGTTATCAAATTCGTGTGATTGAATTATCTGTTTATTGGGAATATGTGATCAATTTGGTGTGAGTGAATTACTAATTTTCTGGGAATATGTTATCAATTTGGTGTGAGTGGATTATTAATTTTGTGGGAATATGTTATCAATTTGGTGTGAGTGGATTATTAATTTTGTGGGCATGTTATCAATTTGGTGTGAGTGAATTACTAATTTTCTGGGAATATGTTATCAATTTGGTGTGAGTGGATTATTAATTTTGTGGGAATATGTTATCAATTTGGTGTGAGTGGATTATTAATTTTGTGGGAATGTTATCAATTTGGTGTGAGTGGATTATTAATTTTGTGGCAATATGTTATCAATTTGGTGTGAGTGGATTATTAATTTTGTGGGAATATGTTATCAATTTGGTGTGAGTGGATTATTAATTTTGTGGGAATATGTTATCAATTTGGTGCGAGAGGATTATTAATTTTGTGGGAATGTTATCAATTTGGTGTGCGTGAATTATTAATTTTGTGGGAATACGTTATTAATTTGGTGCGAGTTAATTATAAATATTATGGGAATATGTCATCAATTTGGTGTGAGTGAATTATTAATTTTGTGGGAATATGTTATCAATTTGGTGCGAGTGAATTATCAATGCTGTGGGAATATGTTATCAATTGGGTGTGATTGAATTATCAATTTTGTGGGAATAATTTATCAATTTGTTGTGAGTGAATTATTAATTTTGTGGGAATATGTTATCAATTTGGTGTGAGAGCATTATCAATTTTGTGGGAATATGTTATCAATTTAGTGCGAGTGAATTATCAGTTTAATGGGAATGTGTCATCAATTTGGTAAGAGTGAATAATCAATTTTGTGGGAATATGTTATCAATTTGGTGTGAGTGGATTATTAATTTTGTGGCAATACGTTATCAATTTAGTGTGAGTGGATTATTAATTTTGTGGGAATATTTTATCAATTTGCTGTGAGTCGATTATTAATTTTGTGGGAATATGTTATCAATTTGGTGCGAGTGAATTATCAATTTTGTGGAAATATGTTATCAATTTGGTGTGAGTGAATTATTAATTTTGTGGGAATATGTTATCAAATTGCTATGAGTGAATAATCAATTTTGTGGGAATATGTTATCAATTTGGTGTGAGTGAATTATTAATTTTGTGGGAATATGTTATCAATTTGGTGTGAGTGGATTATTAATTTTGTGAAAATATGTTATCAATTTAGTGAGAGTGGATTATTAATTTTGTGGGAATATGTTATCAATTTGGTGTGCGTGAATTATTAATTTTGTGGGAATACGTTATTAATTTGGTGCGAGTTAATTATAAATATTATGGGAATATGTCATCAATTTGGTGTGAGTGAATTATTAATTTTGTGGGAATATGTTATCAATTTGGTGCGAGTGAATTATCAATGCTGTGGGAATATGTTATCAATTGGGTGTGATTGAATTATCAATTTTGTGGGAATAATTTATCAATTTGTTGTGAGTGAATTATTAATTTTGTGGTAATATGTTATCAATTTGGTGTGAGAGCATTATCAATTTTGTGGGAATATGTTATCAATTTAGTGCGAGTGAATTATCAGTTTAATGGGAATGTGTCATCAATTTGGTAAGAGTGAATAATCAATTTTGTGGGAATATGTTATCAATTTGGTGTGAGTGGATTATTAATTTTGTGGCAATACGTTATCAATTTAGTGTGAGTGGATTATTAATTTTGTGGGAATATGTTATCAATTTGCTGTGAGTCGATTATTAATTTTGTGGGAATATGTTATCAATTTGGTGCGAGTGAATTATCAATTTTGTGGAAATATGTTATCAATTTGGTGTGAGTGAATTATTAATTTTGTGGGAATATGTTATCAAATTGCTATGAGTGAATAATCAATTTTGTGGGAATATGTTATCAATTTGGTGTGACTGAATTATTAATTTTGTGTGAATATGTTATCAATTTGGTGTGAGTGGATTATTAATTTTGTGGGAATACGTTATCAATTTGGTGTGAGTGGATTATTAATTTTATGGGATTATGTTATCAATTTCGTGTGAGTGAATTATTAATTTTGTGGGAATATGTTATCAATTGTGTGTAATTGAATTATTAATTTTGTGGGAATATGTTATCAATTGTGTGTAATTGAATTATTAACTTTGTGGGAATAAGTTATCAATTTGGTGTGAGTTAATTATTAATTTTGAGGGAATATGTTATCAATTTGGTGTGAGTGGATTATTAATTTTGTGGGAATACGTTATCAATTTGGTGTGAGTGGATTATTAATTTTATGGGATTATGTTATCAATTTCGTATGAGTGAATTATTAATTTTGTGGGAATATGTTATCAATTGTGTGTAATTGAATTATCAACTTTGTGGGAATAAGTTATCAATTTGGTGTGAGTTAATTATTAATTTTGAGGGAATATGTTATCAATTTCGTGTAGGAGCATTATCAATTTTGTGGGAATATGTTATCAATTTGGTGGGAGTGAATTATCAATTTTCTGGGAATATGTTATCAATTTGGTGTGAGAGGATTATCAATTTTGTGGGAATATGTTATCAATTTGGTGTGACTGAATTATTAATTTTGTGTGAATATGTTATCAATTTCGTGTGAGTGAATTACTAATTTTCTGGGAATATGTTATCAATTTGGTGTGAGTGGATTATTAATTTTGTGGGAATATGTTATCAATTTGGTGTGAGTGGATTATTAATTTTGTGGGAATGTTATCAATTTGGTGTGAGTGGATTATTAATTTTGTGGGAATATGTTATCAATTTGGTGTGAGTGGATTATTAATTTTGTGGGAATATGTTATCAATTTGGTGTGAGTGGATTATTAATTTTGTGGGAATATGTTATCAATTTGGTGCGAGAGGATTATTAATTTTGTGGGAATGTTATCAATTTGGTGTGCGTGAATTATTAATTTTGTGGGAATACGTTATTAATTTGGTGCGAGTTAATTATAAATATTATGGAAATATGTCATCAATTTGGTGTGAGTGAATTATTAATTTTGTGGGAATATGTTATCAATTTGGTGCGAGTGAATTATCAATGCTGTGGGAATATGTTATCAATTGGGTGTGATTGAATTATCAATTTTGTGGGAATAAGTTATCAATTTGTTGTGAGTGAATTATCAGTTTAATGGGAATGTGTTATCAATTTGGTAAGAGTGAATAATCAATTTTGTGGGAATATGTTATCAATTTGGTGTGAGGGAATTATTAATTTTGTGGCAATACGTTATCAATTTAGTGTGAGTGGATTATTAATTTTGTGGGAATATGTTATCAATTTGCTGTGAGTCGATTCTTAATTTTGTGGGAATTTGTTATCAATTTGGTGCGAGTGAATTATCAATTTTGTGGAAATATGTTATCAATTTGGTGTGAGTGAATTATTAATTTTATGGGAATAAGTTATCAATTTGGTGTGAGTGAATTATCAATTTTGTGGGAATATGTTATCAATTGTGTGTGATTGAAGTATCAGTTTAATGGGGATATGTTGTCAATTTGGTGTGAGTGAATTATTAATTTTCTGGGAATATGTTATCAATTTGGTGCGAGTGAATTATCAAATTTGTGGGAATATGTTATCAATTGGGTGTGAGTGAATTATTAATTTTGTGGGAATATGTTATCAATTGGGTGTGAGTGGATTATTAATTTTGTGGGAATATGTTATCAATTTGCTGTGAGTCGATTATTAATTTTGTGAGAATATGTTATCAATTTGGTGCGAGTGAATTATCAATTTTGTGGGAATATGTTATCAATTTCGTGTGAGTGAATTATCAATTTTGTGGGAATAAGTTATGAATTTGGTGTGAGTGGATTATTAATATTCTGGGAATACGTTATCAATTTGGTGTGAGAGGATTATTAATTTTGTGGTAAAATGTTATCAATTTGGTGCGAGTGAATTATTAATTCTGTGGGAATATGTTATCAATTTTGTGTGAGAGCATTATCAATTTTGTGGGAATATGTTATCAATTTAGTGCGAGTGAATTTTCAGTTTAATGGGAATGTGTTATCAATTTGATAAGAGTGAATAATCAATTTTGTGGGAATATGTTATCAATTTGGTGTGAGTGAATTATTAATTTTGTGGGAATATGTTATCAATTGGGTGTGAGTGGATTATTAATTTTGTGGGAATATGTTATCAATTTGCTGTGAGTCGATTATTAATTTTGTGGGAATATGTTATCAATTTCGTGTGAGTGAATTATCAATTTTGTGGGAATATGTTATCAAATTGCTATGAGTGCATAATCAATTTTGTGGGAATATGTTATCAATTTGGTGTGAGTGAATTATTAATTTTGTGGGAATATGTTATCAATTTGGTGTGAGGGGATTATTAATTTTGTGAAAATATGTTATCAATTTAGTGAGAGTGGATTATTAATTTTGTGGGAATATGTTATCAATTTGGTGTGCGTGAATTATTAATTTTGTGGGAATACGTTATCAATTTGGTGCGAGTGAATTATAAATTTTATGGGAATATGTTATCAATTTGGTGTGAGTCAATTATTAATTTTGTGGGAATATGTTATCAAATTGCTATGAGTGAATAATCAATTTTGTGGGAATATGTTATCAATTTGGTGTGAGTGAATTATTAATTTTGTGGGAATATGTTATCAATTTGGTGTGAGTGGATTATTAATTTTGTGGGAATACGTTATCAATTTGGTGTGAGTGGATTATTAATTTTATGGGATTATGTTATCAATTTCGTGTGAGTGAATTATTAATTTTGTGGGAATATGTTATCAATTGTGTGTAATTGAATTATCAACTTTGTGGGAATAAGTTATCAATTTGGTGTGAGTTAATTATTAATTTTGAGGGAATATGTTATCAATTTCGTGTGAGAGCATTATCAATTTTGTGGGAATATGTTATCAATTTTGTGCCAGTTAATTATCAGTTTAATGGGAATGTGTTATCAATTTGGTAAGAGTGAATAATCAATTTTGTGGGTATATGTTATCAATTTGGTGTGAGTGAATTATTAATTTTGTGGGAATATGTTATCAATTTGGTGTGAGTAGATTATTAATTTTGTGGGAATACGATATCAATTTGGTGTGAGTGGATTATTAATTTTGTGGGAATATGTTATCAATTTGCTGTGAGTCGATTATTAATTTTGTGGGAATATGTTATCAATTTGGTGCGAGTGAATTATCAATTTTGTGGGAATATGTTATCAATTTGGTGTGAGTGGATTATTAATTTTGTGGGAATATGTTATCAATTTGGTGTGAGTGAATTATTAATTTTATGGGAATAAGTTATCAATTTGTTGGGAGTGAATTATCAATTTTGTGGAAATATGTTATCAAATTCGTGTGATTGAATTATCTGTTTATTGGGAATATGTGATCAATTTGGTGTGAGTGAATTACTAATTTTCTGGGAATATGTTATCAATTTGGTGTGAGTGGATTATTAATTTTGTGGGAATATGTTATCAATTTGGTGTGAGTGGATTATTAATTTTGTGGGCATGTTATCAATTTGGTGTGAGTGAATTACTAATTTTCTGGGAATATGTTATCAATTTGGTGTGAGTGGATTATTAATTTTGTGGGAATATGTTATCAATTTGGTGTGAGTGGATTATTAATTTTGTGGGAATGTTATCAATTTGGTGTGAGTGGATTATTAATTTTGTGGGAATATGTTATCAATTTGGTGTGAGTGGATTATTAATTTTGTGGGAATATGTTATCAATTTGGTGTGAGTGGATTATTAATTTTGTGGGAATATGTTATCAATTTGGTGCGAGAGGATTATTAATTTTGTGGGAATGTTATCAATTTGGTGTGCGTGAATTATTAATTTTGTGGGAATACGTTATTAATTTGGTGCGAGTTAATTATAAATATTATGGGAATATGTCATCAATTTGGTGTGAGTGAATTATTAATTTTGTGGGAATATGTTATCAATTGGGTGTGATTGAATTATCAATTTTGTGGGAATAATTTATCAATTTGTTGTGAGTGAATTATTAATTTTGTGGGAATATGTTATCAATTTGGTGTGAGAGCATTATCAATTTTGTGGGAATATGTTATCAATTTAGTGCGAGTGAATTAGCAGTTTAATGGGAATGTGTCATCAATTTGGTAAGAGTGAATAATCAATTTTGTGGGAATATGTTATCAATTTGGTGTGAGTGGATTATTAATTTTGTGGCAATACGTTATCAATTTAGTGTGAGTGGATTATTAATTTTGTGGGAATATTTTATCAATTTGCTGTGAGTCGATTATTAATTTTGTGGGAATATGTTATCAATTTGGTGCGAGTGAATTATCAATTTTGTGGAAATATGTTATCAATTTGGTGTGAGTGAATTATTAATTTTGTGGGAATATGTTATCAAATTGCTATGAGTGAATAATCAATTTTGTGGGAATATGTTATCAATTTGGTGTGAGTGGATTATTAATTTTGTGGGAATATGTTATCAATTTGGTGTGAGTGGATTATTAATTTTGTGAAAATATGTTATCAATTTAGTGAGAGTGGAATATTAATTTTGTGGGAATATGTTATCAATTTGGTGTGCGTGAATTATTAATTTTGTGGGAATACGTTATTAATTTGGTGCGAGTTAATTATAAATATTATGGGAATATGTCATCAATTTGTTGTGAGTGAATTATTAATTTTGTGGGAATATGTTATCAATTTGGTGTGAGAGCATTATCAATTTTGTGGGAATATGTTATCAATTTAGTGCGAGTGAATTATCAGTTTAATGGGAATGTGTCATCAATTTGGTAAGAGTGAATAATCAATTTTGTGGGAATATGTTATCAATTTGGTGTGAGTGGATTATTAATTTTGTGGCAATACGTTATCAATTTAGTGTGAGTGGATTATTAATTTTGTGGGAATATGTTATCAATTTGCTGTGAGTCGATTATTTTGTGGGAATATGTTATCAATTTGGTGCGAGTGAATTATCAATTTTGTGGAAATATGTTATCAATTTGGTGTGAGTGAATTATTAATTTTGTGGGAATATGTTATCAAATTGCTATGAGTGAATAATCAATTTTGTGGGAATATGTTATCAATTTGGTGTGACTGAATTATTAATTTTGTGTGAATATGTTATCAATTTGGTGTGAGTGGATTATTAATTTTGTGGGAATACGTTATCAATTTGGTGTGAGTGGATTATTAATTTTATGGGATTATGTTATCAATTTCGTGTGAGTGAATTATTAATTTTGTGGGAATATGTTATCAATTGTGTATAATTGAATTATTAACTTTGTGGGAATAAGTTATCAATTTGGTGTGAGTTAATTATTAATTTTGAGGGAATATGTTATCAATTTCGTGTGAGAGCATTATCAATTTTGTGGGAATATGTTATCAATTTGGTGCCAGTTAATTATCAGTTTAATGGGAATGTGTTATCAATTTGGTAAGAGTGAATAATCAATTTTGTGGGAATATGTTATCAATTTGGTGTGAGTGAATTATTAATTTTGTGGGAATATGTTATCAATTTGGTGTGAGTGGATTATTAATTTTGTGGGAATACGATATCAATTTGGTGTGAGTGGATTATTAATTTTGTGGGAATATGTTATCAATTTGCTGTGAGTCGATTATTAATTTTGTGGGAATATGTTATCAATTTGGTGCGAGTGAATTATCAATTTTGTGGGAATATGTTATCAATTTGGTGTGAGTGGATTATTAATTTTGTGGGAATATGTTATCAATTTGGTGTGAGTGAATTATTAATTTTATGGGAATAAGTTATCAATTTGGTGGGAGTGAATTATCAATTTTGTGGGAATATGTTATCAATTTGGTGTGAGAGGATTATTAATTTTGTGGAAATATGTTATCAATTTCGTGTGATTGAATTATCTGTTTATTGGGAATATGTGATCAATTTGGTGTGAGTGAATTACTAATTTTCTGGGAATATGTTATCAATTTGGTGTGAGTGGATTATTAATTTTGTGGGAATATGTTAGCAATTTGGTGTGAGTGGATTATTAATTTTGTGGGAATGTTATCAATTTGGTGTGAGTGAATTACTAATTTTCTGGGAATATGTTATCAATTTGGTGTGAGTGGATTATTAATTTTGTGGGAATATGTTATCAATTTGGTGTGAGTGGATTATTAATTTTGTGGGAATGTTATCAATTTGGTGTGAGTGGATTATTAATTTTGTGGGAATATGTTATCAATTTGGTGTGAGTGGATTATTAATTTTATGGGAATATGTTATCAATTTGGTGTGAGTGGATTATTAATTTTGTGGGAATATGTTATCAATTTGGTGCGAGAGGATTATTAATTTTGTGGGAATGTTATCAATTTGGTGTGCGTGAATTATTAATTTTGTGGGAATACGTTATTAATTTGGTGCGAGTTAATTATAAATATTATGGGAATATGTCATCAATTTGGTGTGAGTGAATTATTAATTTTGTGGGAATATGTTATCAATTTGGTGCGAGTGAATTATCAATGCCGTGGGAATATGTTATCAATTGGGTGTGATTGAATTATCAATTTTGTGGGAATAATTTATCAATTTGTTGTGAGTGAATTATTAATTTTGTGGGAATATGTTATCAATTTGGTGTGAGAGCATTATCAATTTTGTGGGAATATGTTATCAATTTAGTGCGAGTGAATTATCAGTTTAATGGGAATGTGTCATCAATTTGGTAAGAGTGAATAATCAATTTTGTGGGAATATGTTATCAATTTGGTGTGAGTGGATTATTAATTTTGTGGCAATACGTTATCAATTTAGTGTGAGTGGATTATTAATTTTGTGGGAATATGTTATCAATTTGCTGTGAGTCGATTATTAATTTTGTGGGAATATGTTATCAATTTGGTGCGAGTGAATTATCAATTTTGTGGAAATATGTTATCAATTTGGTGTGAGTGAATTATTAATTTTGTGGGAATATGTTATCAAATTGCTATGAGTGAATAATCAATTTTGTGGGAATATGTTATCAATTTGGTGTGAGTGAATTATTAATTTTGTGGGAATATGTTATCAATTTGGTGTGAGTGGATTATTAATTTTGTGAAAATATGTTATCAATTTAGTGAGAGTGGATTATTAATTTTGTGGGAATATGTTATCAATTTGGTGTGCGTGAATTATTAATTTTGTGGGAATACGTTATTAATTTGGTGCGAGTTAATTATAAATATTTTGGGAATATGTCATCAATTTGGTGTGAGTGAATTATTAATTTTGTGGGAATATGTTATCAATTTGGTGCGAGTGAATTATCAATGCTATGGGAATATGTTATCAATTGGGTGTGATTGAATTATCAATTTTGTGGGAATAATTTATCAATTTGTTGTGAGTGAATTATTAATTTTGTGGGAATATGTTATCAATTTGGTGTGAGAGCATTATCAATTTTGTGGGAATATGTTATCAATTTAGTGCGAGTGAATTATCAGTTTAATGGGAATGTGTCATCAATTTGGTAAGAGTGAATAATCAATTTTGTGGGAATATGTTATCAATTTGGTGTGAGTGGATAATTAATTTTGTGGCAATACGTTATCAATTTAGTGTGAGTGGATTATTAATTTTGTGGGAATATGTTATCAATTTGGTGTGCGTGAATTATTAATTTTGTGGGAATACGTTATCAATTTGGTGCGAGTGAATTATAAATTTTATGGGAATATGTTATCAATTTGGTGTGAGTCAATTATTAATTTTGTGGGAATATGTTATCAAATTGCTATGAGTGAATAATCAATTTTGTGGGAATATGTTATCAATTTGGTGTGAGTGAATTATTAATTTTGTGGGAATATGTTATCAATTTGGTGTGAGTGGATTATTAATTTTATGGGATTATGTTATCAATTTCGTGTGAGTGAATTATTAATTTTGTGGGAATATGTTATCAATTGTGTGTAATTGAATTATCAACTTTGTGGGAATAAGTTATCAATTTGGTGTGAGTTAGTTATTAATTTTGAGGGAATATGTTATCAATTTCGTGTGAGAGCATTATCAATTTTGTGGGAATATGTTATCAATTTGGTGCCAGTTAATTATCAGTTTAATGGGAATGTGTTATCAATTTGGTAAGAGTGAATAATCAATTTTGTGGGAATATGTTATCAATTTGGTGTGAGTGAATTATTAATTTTGTGGGAATATGTTATCAATTTGGTGTGAGTGGATTATTAATTTTGTGGGAATACGATATCAATTTGGTGTGAGTGGATTATTAATTTTGTGGGAATATGTTATCAATTTGCTGTGAGTCGATTATTAATTTTGTGGGAATATGTCATCAATTTGGTGCAAGTGAATTATCAATTTTGTGGGAATATGTTATCAATTTGGTGTGAGTGGATTATTAATTTTGTGGGAATATGTTATCAATTTGGTGTGAGTGAATTATTAATTTTATGGGAATAAGTTATCAATTTGGTGGGAGTGAATTATCAATTTTGTGGGAATATGTTATCAATTTGCTGTGAGAGGATTATTAATTTTCTGGGAATAAGTTATCAATTTCGTGTGAGTGAATTATTAATTTTGTGGAAATATGTTATCAATTTCGTGTGATTGAATTATCAGTTTATTGGGAATATGTGATCAATTTGGTGTGAGTGAATTACTAATTTTCTGGGAATGTGTTATCAATTTGGTAAGAGTGAATAATCAATTTTGTGGGAATATGTTATCAATTTGGTGTGAGTGAATTATTAATTTTATGGGAATATGTTATCAATTTGGTGTGAGTGGATTATTAATTTTGTGGGAATACGATATCAATTTGGTGTGAGTGGATTATTAATTTTGTGGGAATATGTTATCAATTTGGTGTGAGTGGATTATTAATTTTGTGGGAATATGTTATCAATTTGGTGTGAGTGGATTATTAATTTTGTGGGAATGTTATCAATTTGGTGTGAGTGGATTATTAATTTTGTGGGAATATGTTATCAATTTGGTGTGAGTGGATTATTAATTTTATGGGAATATGTTATCAATTTGGTGTGAGTGGATTATTAATTTTGTGGGAATATGTTATCAATTTGGTGCGAGAGGATTATTAATTTTGTGGGAATGTTATCAATTTGGTGTGCGTGAATTATTAATTTTGTGGGAATACGTTATTAATTTGGTGCGAGTTAATTATAAATATTATGGGAATATGTCATCAATTTGGTGTGAGTGAATTATTAATTTTGTGGGAATATGTTATCAATTTGGTGCGAGTGAATTATCAATGCTGTGGGAATATGTTATCAATTGGGTGTGATTGAATTATCAATTTTGTGGGAATAATTTATCAATTTGTTGTGAGTGAATTATTAATTTTGTGGGAATATGTTATCAATTTGGTGTGAGAGCATTATCAATTTTGTGGGAATATGTTATCAATTTAGTGCGAGTGAATTATCAGTTTAATGGGAATGCGTCATCAATTTGGTAAGAGTGAATAATCAATTTTGTGGGAATATGTTATCAATTTGGTGAGAGTGGATTATTAATTTTGTGGCAATACGTTATCAATTTAGTGTGAGTGGATTATTAATTTTGTGGAAATATGTTATCAATTTGCTGTGAGTCGATTATTAATTTTGTGGGAATATGTTATCAATTTGGTGCGAGTGAATTATCAATTTTGTGGAAATATGTTATCAATTTGGTGTGAGTGAATTATTAATTTTGTGGGAATATGTTATCAAATTGCTATGAGTGAATAATCAATTTTGTGGGAATATGTTATCAATTTGGTGTGAGTGAATTATTAATTTTGTGGGAATATGTTATCAATTTGGTGTGAGTGGATTATTAATTTTGTGAAAATATGTTATCAATTTAGTGAGAGTGGATTATTAATTTTGTGGGAATATGTTATCAATTTGGTGTGCGTGAATTATTAATTTTGTGAGAATACGTTATTAATTTGGTGCGAGTTAATTATAAATATTATGGGAATATGTCATCAATTTGGTGTGAGTGAATTATTAATTTTGTGGGAATATGTTATCAATTTGGTGCGAGTGAATTATCAATGCTGTGGGAATATGTTATCAATTGGGTGTGATTGAATTATCAATTTTGTGGGAATAATTTATCAATTTGTTGTGAGTGAATTATTAATTTTGTGGGAATTTGTTATCAATTTGGTGTGAGAGCATTATCAATTTTGTGGGAATATGTTATCAATTTAGTGCGAGTGAATTATCAGTTTAATGGGAATGTGTCATCAATTTAGTAAGAGTGAATAATCAATTTTGTGGGAATATGTTATCAATTTGGTGTGAGTGGATTATTAATTTTGTGGCAATACGTTATCAATTTAGTGTGAGTGGATTATTAATTTTGTGGGAATATGTTATCAATTTGCTGTGAGTCGATTATTAATTTTGTGGGAATATGTTATCAATTTGGTGCGAGTGAATTATCAATTTTGTGGAAATATGTTATCAATTTGGTGTGAGTGAATTATTAATTTTGTGGGAATATGTTATCAAATTGCTATGAGTGAATAATAAATTTTGTGGGAATATGTTATCAATTTGGTGTGAGTGAATTATTAATTTTGTGGGAATATGTTATCAATTTGGTGTGAGTGGATTATTAATTTTGTGAAAATATGTTATCAATTTAGTGAGAGTGGATTATTAATTTTGTGGGAATATGTTATCAATTTGGTGTGCGTGAATTATTAATTTTGTGGGAATACGTTATCAATTTGGTGCGAGTGAATTATAAATTTTATGGGAATATGTTATCAATTTGGTGTGAGTCAATTATTAATTTTGTGGGAATATGTTATCAAATTGCTATGAGTGAATAATCAATTTTGTGGGAATATGTTATCAATTTGGTGTGAGTGAATTATTAATTTTGTGGGAATATGTTATCAATTTGGTGTGAGTGGATTATTAATTTTATGGGATTATGTTATCAATTTCGTGTGAGTGAATTATTAATTTTGTGGGAATATGTTATCAATTGTGTGTAATTGAATTATCAACTTTGTGGGAATAAGTTATCAATTTGGTGTGAGTTAATTATTAATTTTGAGGGAATATGTTACCAATTTCGTGTGAGAGCATTATCAATTTTGTGGGAATATGTTATCAATTTGGTGCCAGTTAATTATCAGTTTAATGGGAATGTGTTATCAATTTGGTAAGAGTGAATAATCAATTTTGTGGGAATATGTTATCAATTTGGTGTGAGTGAATTATTAATTTTGTGGGAATATGTTATCAATTTGGTGTGAGTGGATTATTAATTTTGTGGTAATACGATATCAATTTGGTGTGAGTGGATTATTAATTTTGTGGGAATATGTTATAAATTTGCTGTGAGTCGATTATTAATTTTGTGGGAATATGTTATCAATTTGGTGCGAGTGAATTATCAATTTTGTGGGAATATGTTATCAATTTGGGGTGAGTGGATTATTAATTTTGTGGGAATATGTTATCAATTTGGTGTGAGTGAATTATTAATTTTCTGGGAATAAGTTATCAATTTCGTGTGAGTGAATTATTAATTTTGTGGAAATATGTTATCAATTTCGTGTGATTGAATTATCAGTTTATTGGGAATATGTGATCAATTTGGTGTGAGTGAATTACTAATTTTCTGGGAATGTGTTATCAATTTGGTAAGAGTGAATAATCAATTTTGTGGGAATATGTTATCAATTTGGTGTGAGTGAATTATTAATTTTATGGGAATATGTTATCAATTTGGTGTGAGTGGATTATTAATTTTGTGGGAATACGATATCAATTTGGTGTGAGTGGATTATTAATTTTGTGGGAATATGTTATCAATTTGGTGTGAGTGGATTATTAATTTTGTGGGAATATGTTATCAATTTGGTGTGAGTGGATTATTAATTTTGTGGGAATGTTATCAATTTGGTGTGAGTGGATTATTAATTTTGTGGGAATATGTTATCAATTTGGTGTGAGTGGATTATTAATTTTATGGGAATATGTTATCAATTTGGTGTGAGTGGATTATTAATTTTGTGGGAATATGTTATCAATTTGGTGCGAGAGGATTATTAATTTTGTGGGAATGTTATCAATTTGGTGTGCGTGAATTATTAATTTTGTGGGAATACGTTATTAATTTGGTGCGAGTTAATTATAAATATTATGGGAATATGTCATCAATTTGGTGTGAGTGAATTATTAATTTTGTGGGAATATGTTATCAATTTGGTGCGAGTGAATTATCAATGCTGTGGGAATATGTTATCAATTGGGTGTGATTGAATTATCAATTTTGTGGGAATAATTTATCAATTTGTTGTGAGTGAATTATTAATTTTGTGGGAATATGTTATCAATTTGGTGTGAGAGCATTATCAATTTTGTGGGAATATGTTATCAATTTAGTGCGAGTGAATTATCAGTTTAATGGGAATGCGTCATCAATTTGGTAAGAGTGAATAATCAATTTTGTGGGAATATGTTATCAATTTGGTGAGAGTGGATTATTAATTTTGTGGCAATACGTTATCAATTTAGTGTGAGTGGATTATTAATTTTGTGGAAATATGTTATCAATTTGCTGTGAGTCGATTATTAATTTTGTGGGAATATGTTATCAATTTGGTGCGAGTGAATTATCAATTTTGTGGAAATATGTTATCAATTTGGTGTGAGTGAATTATTAATTTTGTGGGAATATGTTATCAAATTGCTATGAGTGAATAATCAATTTTGTGGGAATATGTTATCAATTTGGTGTGAGTGAATTATTAATTTTGTGGGAATATGTTATCAATTTGGTGTGAGTGGATTATTAATTTTGTGAAAATATGTTATCAATTTAGTGAGAGTGGATTATTAATTTTGTGGGAATATGTTATCAATTTGGTGTGCGTGAATTATTAATTTTGTGAGAATACGTTATTAATTTGGTGCGAGTTAATTATAAATATTATGGGAATATGTCATCAATTTGGTGTGAGTGAATTATTAATTTTGTGGGAATATGTTATCAATTTGGTGCGAGTGAATTATCAATGCTGTGGGAATATGTTATCAATTGGGTGTGATTGAATTATCAATTTTGTGGGAATAATTTATCAATTTGTTGTGAGTGAATTATTAATTTTGTGGGAATTTGTTATCAATTTGGTGTGAGAGCATTATCAATTTTGTGGGAATATGTTATCAATTTAGTGCGAGTGAATTATCAGTTTAATGGGAATGTGTCATCAATTTAGTAAGAGTGAATAATCAATTTTGTGGGAATATGTTATCAATTTGGTGTGAGTGGATTATTAATTTTGTGGCAATACGTTATCAATTTAGTGTGAGTGGATTATTAATTTTGTGGGAATATGTTATCAATTTGCTGTGAGTCGATTATTAATTTTGTGGGAATATGTTATCAATTTGGTGCGAGTGAATTATCAATTTTGTGGAAATATGTTATCAATTTGGTGTGAGTGAATTATTAATTTTGTGGGAATATGTTATCAAATTGCTATGAGTGAATAATAAATTTTGTGGGAATATGTTATCAATTTGGTGTGAGTGAATTATTAATTTTGTGGGAATATGTTATCAATTTGGTGTGAGTGGATTATTAATTTTGTGAAAATATGTTATCAATTTAGTGAGAGTGGATTATTAATTTTGTGGGAATATGTTATCAATTTGGTGTGCGTGAATTATTAATTTTGTGGGAATACGTTATCAATTTGGTGCGAGTGAATTATAAATTTTATGGGAATATGTTATCAATTTGGTGTGAGTCAATTATTAATTTTGTGGGAATATGTTATCAAATTGCTATGAGTGAATAATCAATTTTGTGGGAATATGTTATCAATTTGGTGTGAGTGAATTATTAATTTTGTGGGAATATGTTATCAATTTGGTGTGAGTGGATTATTAATTTTATGGGATTATGTTATCAATTTCGTGTGAGTGAATTATTAATTTTGTGGGAATATGTTATCAATTGTGTGTAATTGAATTATCAACTTTGTGGGAATAAGTTATCAATTTGGTGTGAGTTAATTATTAATTTTGAGGGAATATGTTACCAATTTCGTGTGAGAGCATTATCAATTTTGTGGGAATATGTTATCAATTTGGTGCCAGTTAATTATCAGTTTAATGGGAATGTGTTATCAATTTGGTAAGAGTGAATAATCAATTTTGTGGGAATATGTTATCAATTTGGTGTGAGTGAATTATTAATTTTGTGGGAATATGTTATCAATTTGGTGTGAGTGGATTATTAATTTTGTGGTAATACGATATCAATTTGGTGTGAGTGGATTATTAATTTTGTGGGAATATGTTATAAATTTGCTGTGAGTCGATTATTAATTTTGTGGGAATATGTTATCAATTTGGTGCGAGTGAATTATCAATTTTGTGGGAATATGTTATCAATTTGGGGTGAGTGGATTATTAATTTTGTGGGAATATGTTATCAATTTGGTGTGAGTGAATTATTAATTTTATGGGAATAAGTTATCAATTTGGTGGGAGTTAATTATCAATTTTGTGGGAATATGTTATCAATTTGGTGTGAGAGGATTATTAATTTTCTGGGAATAAGTTATCAATTTCGTGTGAGTGAATTATTAATTTTGTGGAAATATGTTATCAATTTCGTGTGATTGAATTATCTGTTTATTGGGAATATGTGATCAATTTGGTGTGAGTGAATTACTAATTTTCTGGGAATATGTTATCAATTTGGTGTGAGTGGATTATTAATTTTGTGGGAATATGTTATCAATTTGGTGTGAGTGGATTATTAATTTTGTGGGAATGTTATCAATTTGGTGTGAGTGAATTACTAATTTTCTGGGAATATGTTATCAATTTGGTGTGAGTGGATTATTAATTTTGTGGGAATATGTTATCAATTTGGTGTGAGTGGATTATTAATTTTGTGGGAATGTTATCAATTTGGTGTGAGTGGATTATTAATTTTGTGGGAATATGTTATCAATTTGGTGTGAGAGGATTATTAATTTTGTGGGAATGTGTTATCAATTTGGTGTGAGTGGATTATTAATTTTGTGGGAATATGTTATCAATTTAGTGCGAGAGGATTATTAATTTTGTGGGAATGTTATCAATTTGGTGTGCGTGAATTATTAATTTTGTGGGAATACGTTATTAATTTGGTGCGAGTTAATTATAAATATTATGGGAATATGTCATCAATTTGGTGTGAGTGAATTATTAATTTTGTGGGAATATGTTATCAATTTGGTGCGAGTGAATTATCAATGCTGTGGGAATATGTTATCAATTGGGTGTGATTGAATTATCAATTTTGTGGGAATAATTTATCAATTTGTTGTGAGTGAATTATTAATTTTGTGGGAATATGTTATCAATTTGGTGTGAGAGCATTATCAATTATGTGGGAATATGTTATCAATTTAGTGCGAGTGAATTATCAGTTTAATGGGAATGTGTCATCAATTTGGTAACAGTGAATAATCAATTTTGTGGGAATATGTTATCAATTTGGTGTGAGTGACTTATTAATTTTATGGGAATAAGTTATCAATTTGGTGGGAGTGAATTATCAATTTTGTGGGAATATGTTATCAATTTGGTGTGAGAGGATTATTAATTTTCTGGGAATAAGTTATCAATTTCGTGTGAGTGAATTATTAATTTTGTGGAAATATGTTATCAATTTCGTGTGATTGAATTATCTGTTTATTGGGAATATGTTATCAATTTGGTGTGAGTGAATTACTAATTTTCTGGGAATATGTTATCAATTTGGTGTGAGTGGATTATTAATTTTGTGGGAATATGGTATCAATTTGGTGTGAGTGGATTATTAATTTTGTGGGAATGTTATCAATTTGGTGTGAGTGAATTACTAATTTTCTGGGAATATGTTATCAATTTGGTGTGAGTGGATTATTAATTTTGTGGGAATATGTTATCAATTTGGTGTGAGTGGATTATTAATTTTGTGGGAATGTTATCAATTTGGTGTGAGTGGGTTATTAATTTTGTGGGAATATGTTATCAATTTGGTGTGAGTGGATTATTAATTTTGTGGGAATATGTTATCAATTTGGTGTGAGTGGATTATTAATTTTGTGGGAATATATTATCAATTTGGTGCGAGAGGATTATTAATTTTGTGGGAATGTTATCAATTTGGTGTGCGTGAATTATTAATTTTGTGGGAATACGTTATTAATTTGGTGCGAGTTAATTATAAATATTATGGGAATATGTCATCAATTTGGTGTGAGTGAATTATTAATTTTGTGGGAATATGTTATCAATTTGGTGCGAGTGAATTATCAATGCTGTGGGAATATGTTATCAATTTGGTGTGAGAGCATTATCAATTTTGTGGGAATATGTTATCAATTTAGTGCGAGTGAATTATCAGTTTAATGGGAATGTGTCATCAATTTGGTAAGAGTGAATAATCAATTTTGTGGGAATATGTTATCAATTTGGTGTGAGTGGATTATTAATTTTGTGGCAATACGTTATCAATTTAGTGTGAGTGGATTATTAATTTTGTGGGAATATGTTATCAATTTGCTGTGAGTCGATTATTAATTTTGTGGGAATATGTTATCAATTTGGTGCGAGTGAATTATCAATTTTGTGGAAATATGTTATCAATTTGGTGTGAGTAATTTATTAATTTTGTGGGAATATGTTATCAAATTGCTATGAGTGAATAATCAATTTTGTGGGAATATGTTATCAATTTGGTGTGAGTGAATTATTAATTTTGTGGGAATATGTTATCAATTTGGTGTGAGTGGATTATTAATTTTGTGAAAATATGTTATCAATTTAGTGAGAGTGGATTATTAATTTTGTGGGAATATGTTATCAATTTGGTGTGCGTGAATTATTAATTTTGTGGGAATACGTTATCAATTTGGTGCGAGTGAATTATAAATTTTATGGGAATATGTTATCAATTTGGTGTGAGTCAATTATTAATTTTGTGGGAATATGTTATCAAATTGCTATGAGTGAATAATCAATTTTGTGGGAATATGTTATCAATTTGGTGTGAGTGGATTATTAATTTTGTGGGAATACGTTATCAATTTGGTGTGAGTGGATTATTAATTTTATGGGATTATGTTATCAATTTCGTGTGAGTGAATTATTAATTTTGTGGGAATTTATTATCAATTGTGTGTAATTGAATTATCAACTTTGTGGGAATAAGTTATCAATTTGGTGTGAGTTAATTATTAATTTTGAGGGAATATGTTATCAATTTCGTGTGAGAGCATTATCAATTTTGTGGGAATATGTTATCAATTTGATGCCAGTGAATTATCAGTTTAATGGGAATGTGTTATCAATTTGGTAAGAGTGAATAATCAATTTTGTGGGAATATGTTATCAATTTGGTGTGAGTGAATTATTAATTTTGTGGGAATATGTTATCAATTTGGTGTGAGTGGATTATTAATTTTGTGGGAATACAATATCAATTTGGTGTGAGTGGATTATTAATTTTGTTGGAATATGTTATCAATTTGCTGTGAGTCGATTATTAATTTTGTGGGAATATGTTATCAATTTGGTGCGAGTGAATTATCAATTTTGTGGGAATATGTTATCAATTTGTTGTGAGTGGATTATTAATTTTGTGGGAATATGTTATCAATTTGGTGTGAGTGAATTATTAATTTTATGGGAATAAGTTATCAATTTGGTGGGAGTGAATTATCAATTTTGTGGGAATATGTTATCAATTTGGTGTGAGAGGATTATTAATTTTCTGGGAATAAGTTATCAATTTCGTGTGAGTGAATTATTAATTTTGTGGAAATATGTTATCAATTTCGTGCGATTGAATTATCTGTTTATTGGGAATATGTTATCAATTTGGTGTGAGTGAATTACTAATTTTCTGGGAATATGTTATCAATTTGGTGTGAGTGGATTATTAATTTTGTGGGAATATGTTATCAATTTGGTGTGAGTGGATTATTAATTTTGTGGGAATGTTATCAATTTGGTGTGAGTGGATTATTAATTTTGTGGAAATATGTTATCAATTTGGTGTGAGTGGATTATTAATTTTGTGGGAATATGTTATCAATTTGGTGTGTGTGGATTATTAATTTTGTGGGAATATGTTATCAATTTGGTGTGAGTGGATTATTAAATTTGTGGGAATATGTCATCAATTTGGTGTGAGTGAATTATTAATTTTGTGGGAATATGTTATCAATTTGGTGCGAGTGAATTATCAATGCTGTGGGAATATGTTATCAATTGGGTGTGATTGAATTATCAATTTTGTGGGAATAATTTATCAATTTTTTGTGAGTGAATTATTAATTTTGTGGGAATATGTTATCAATTTGGTGTGAGAGCATTATCAATTTTGTGGGAATATGTTATCAATTTAGTGCGAGTGAATTATCAGTTTAATGGGAATGTGTCATCAATTTGGTAAGAGTGAATAATCAATTTTGTGGGAATATGTTATCAATTTGGTGTGAGTGGATTATTAATTTCGTGGCAATACGTTATCAATTTAGTGTGAGTGGATTATTAATTTTGTGGGAATATGTTATCAATTTGCTGTGAGTCGATTATTAATTTTGTGGGAATATGTTATCAATTTGGTGCGAGTGAATTATCAATTTTGTGGAAATATGTTATCAATTTGGTGTGAGTGAATTATTAATTTTATGGGAATAATTATCAATTTGGTGTGAGTGAATTATCAATTTTGTGGGAATATGTTATCAATTTGGTGTGAGTGGATTATTAATTTTCTGGGAATAAGTTATCAATTGGGTGTGAGTGGATTATTAATTTTGTGGGAATATGTTATCAATTGTGTGTGATTGAAGTATCAGTTTAATGGGGATATGTTATCAATTTGGTGTGAGTGAATTATTAATTTTCTGGGAATACGTTGTCAATTTGGTGCGAGTGAATTATAAATTTTATGGGAATATGTTATCAATTTGGTGTGAGTGAATTATTAATTTTGTGGGAATATGTTATCAATTTGGTGCGAGTGAATTATCAAATTTGTGGGAATATGTTATCAATTGGGTGTGATTGAATTATCAATTTTGTGGGAATAAGTTATCAATTTGGTGTGAGTGAATTATTAATTCTGTGGGAATATGTTATCAATTTGGTGTGAGAGCATTATCAATTTTGTGGGAATATGTTATCAATTTAGTGCGAGTGAATTTTCAGTTTAATGGGAATGTGTTATCAATTTGGTAAGAGTGAATAATCAATTTTGTGGGAATATGTTATCAATTTGGTGTGAGTGAATTATTAATTTTGTGGGAATATGTTATCAATTGGGTGTGAGTGGATTATTAATTTTGTGGGAATATGTTATGAATTTGGTGTGAGTGGATTATTAATTTTGTGGGAATATGTTATCAATTTGGTGCGAGTGAATTATCAATTTTGTGGGAATATGTTATCAATTTTGTGTGAGTGAATTATCAATTTTGTGGGAATAAGTTATGAATTTGGTGTGAGTGGATTATTAATATTCTGGGAATACGTTATCAATTTGGTGTGAGAGGATTATTAATTTTGTGGTAATATGTTATCAATTTGGTGTGAGTGGATTATTAATTTTGTGGGAATATATTATCAATTTGGTGTGAGTGAATTATTAATTTTATAGGAATAAGTTATGAATTTGGTGTGAGTGGATTATTAATTTTGTGGGAATACGATATCAATTTGGTGTGAGTGGATTATTAATTTTGTGGGAATATGTTATCAATTTGCTGTGAGTCGATTATTAATTTTGTGGGAATATGTTATCAATTTGGTGCGAGTGAATTATCAATTTTGTGGGAATATGTTATCAATTTGGTGTGAGTGGATTATTAATTTTGTGGGAATATGTTATCAATTTGGTGTGAGTGAATTATTAATTTTATGGGAATAAGTTATCATTTGGTGGGAGTGAATTATCAATTTTGTGGGAATATGTTATCAATTTGGTGTGAGAGGATTATTAATTTTCTGGGAATAAGTTATCAATTTCGTGTGAGTGAATTATTAATTTTGTGGAAATATGTTATCAATTTCGTGTGATTGAATTATCTGTTTATTGGGAATATGTTATCAATTTGGTGTGAGTGAATTACTAATTTTCTGGGAATATGTTATCAATTTGGTGTGAGTGGATTATTAATTTTGTGGGAATATGTTATCAATTTGGTGTGAGTGGATTATTAATTTTGTGGGAATGTTATCAATTTGGTGTGAGTTGATTATTAATTTTGTGGGAATATGTTATCAATTTGGTGTGAGTGGATTATTAATTTTGTGGGAATATGTTATCAATTTGGTGTGAGTGGATTATTAATTTTGTGGGAATATGTTATCAATTTGATGTGAGTGGATTATTAATTTTGTGGGAATATGTCATCAATTTGGTGTGAGTGAATTATTAATTTTGTGGGAATATGTTATCAATTTGGTGCGAGTGAATTATCAATGCTGTGGGAATATGTTATCAATTGGGTGTGATTGAATTATCAATTTTGTGGGAATAATTTATCAATTTGTTGTGAGTGAATTATTAATTTTGTGGGAATATGTTATCAATTTGGTGTGAGAGCATTATCAATTTTGTGGGAATATGTTATCAATTTAGTGTGAGTGGATTATTAATTTTGTGGGAATATGTTATCAATTTGCTGTGAGTCGATTATTAATTTTGTGGGAATATGTTATCAATTTGGTGCGAGTGAATTATCAATTTTGTGGAAATATGTTATCAATTTGGTGTGAGTGAATTATTAATTTTATGGGAATAATTATCAATTTGGTGTGAGTGAATTATCAATTTTGTGGGAATATGTTATCAATTTGGTGTGAGTGGATTATTAATTTTCTGGGAATAAGTTATCAATTGGGTGTGAGTGGATTATTAATTTTGTGGGAATATGTTATCAATTGTGTGTGATTGAAGTATCAGTTTAATGGGGATATGTTATCAATTTGGTGTGAGTGAATTATTAATTTTCTGGGAATACGTTGTCAATTTGGTGCGAGTGAATTATAAATTTTATGGGAATATGTTATCAATTTGGTGTGAGTGAATTATTAATTTTGTGGGAATATGTTATCAATTTGGTGCGAGTGAATTATCAAATTTGTGGGAATATGTTATCAATTTAGTGCGAGTGAATTTTCAGTTTAATGGGAATGTGTTATCAATTTGGTAAGAGTGAATAATCAATTTTGTGGGAATATGTTATCAATTTGGTGTGAGTGGATTATTAATTTTCTGGGAATAAGTTATCAATTGGGTGTGAGTGAATTATTAATTTTATAGGAATAAGTTATCAATTTGGTGTGAGTGGATTATTAATTTTCTGGGAATAAGTTATCAATTGGGTGTGAGTGAATTATTAATTTTGTGGAAATCTGTTATCAATTGTGTGTGATTGTATTATCAGTTTCATGGGAATATGTTATCAATTTTGTGTGAGTGAATTACTAATTTTGTGGGAATATGTTATCAATTTGGTGTGAGTGGATTATTAATTTTGTGGGAATATGTTATCAATTTGGTGTGAGTGTATTATTAATTTTGTGGGAATATGTTATCAATTTAGTGTGAGTGGATTGTTAATTTTGTGGGAATATGTTATCAATTTGGTGTGCGTGAATTATTAATTTTGTGGGAATACGTTATCAATTTGGTGCGAGTGAATTATAAATTTTATGGGAATAAGTTATCAATTTGGTGTGAGTGAATTATTAATTTTGTGGGAATATGTTATCAAATTGCTATGAGTGAATAATCAATTTTGTGGGAATATGTTATCAATTTGGTGTGAGTGAATTATTAATTTTGTGGGAATATGTTATCAATTTGGTGTGAGTGAATTATCACTTTTGTGGGAATATGTTATCAATTTGGTGTGAGTGGATTATTAATTTTGTGGGAATACGTTATCAATTTGGTGTGAGTGGATAATTAATTTTGTGGGAATATGTTATAAATTTGCTGTGAGTCGATTATTAATTTTGTGGGAATATGTTATCAATTTGGTGTGAGTGAATTATCAATTTTGTGGGAATAAGTTATGAATTTGGTGTGAGTCAATTATTAATCTTGAGGGAATATGTTATAAATTTGGTGTGAGAGCATTATCAATTTTGTGGGAATATGTTATCAATTTCGTGCGAGTGAATTATCAGTTTAATGGGAATGTGTTATCAATTTGGTAAGAGTGAATAATCAATTTTGTGGGAATATGTTATCAATTTGGTGTGAGTGAATTATTAATTTTGTGGAAATACATTATCAATTTCGTGTGAGTGGATTATTAATTTTGTGGGAATATGTTATCAATTTCGTATGAGTGAATTATCAATTTTGTGGGAATATGTTATCAATTTCGTGTGAGTGAATTATCAATTTTGTGGGAATAAGTTATCAATTCGGTGTGAGTGGTTTATTAATATTCTGAGAATACGTTATCAATTTGGTGTGAGAGGATTATTAATTTTGTGGTAATATGTTATCAATTTGGTGTGAGTGGATTATTAATTTTGTGGGAATATGTTATCAATTTGATGTGAGTGAATTATCAATTGTGTGGGAATATGTTATCAATTTGGTGTGAGTGGATTATTAATTTTCTGGGAATAAGTTATCAATTGGGTGTGAGTGGATTATTAATTTTGTGGGAATATGTTATCAATTTGATGTGAGTGGATTATTAATTTAGTGAGAATATGTTATCAATTTCGTGTGAGTGAATTATTAATTTTGTGGAAATCAGTTATCAATTGTGTGTGATTGAATTATCAGTTTAATGGGAATACGTTATCAATTTGGTGCGAGTGAATTATAAATTTTATGGGAATATGTTATCAATTTGGTGTGAGTGAATTATTAATTTTGTGGGAATATGTTATCAAATTGGTATGAGTGAATAATCAATTTTGTGGGAATATGTTATCAATTTGGTGTGAGTGAATTATTAATTTTGTGGGAATATGTTATCAACTTGGTGTGTGTGAATTATCAATTTTGTGGGAATATGTTATCAATTTGGTGTGAGTGGATTATTAATTTTGTGGGAATACGTTATCAATTTGGTGTGAGTGGATTATTAATTTTGTGGGAATATGTTATCAATTTGCTGTGAGTCGATTATTAATTTTGTGGGAATATGTTATCAATTTGGTGTGAATGAATTATCAATTTTGTGGTAATATGTTATCAATTTCGTGTGAGTGAATTATCAATTTTGTGAGAATACGTTATCAATTTGGTGTGAGTGGATTATTAATTTTGTGGGAATATGTTATCAATTTGGTGTGAGTGGATTATAAATTTTGTGGGAATATGTTATCAATTTGTTGTCAGTGGATTATTAATTTTGTGGGAATACGTTATCAATTTGGTGTGAGTGGATAATTAATTTTGTGGGAATATGTTATAAATTTGCTGTGAGTCGATTATTAATTTTGTGGGAATATGTTATCAATTTGGTGTGAGTGAATTATCGATTTTGTGGGAATAAGTTATGAATTTGGTGTGAGTGAATTATTAATTTTGTGGGAATATGTTATCAATTTCGTGCGAGTGAATTATCAGTTTAATGGGAATGTGTTATCAATTTGGTAAGAGTGAATAATGAATTTTGTGGGAATATGTTATCAATTTGGTGTGAGCGAATTATTAATTTTGTGGGAATACATTATAAATTTGGTGTGAGTGGATTATTAATTTTGTGGGAATATGTTATCAATTTCGTATGAGTGAATTATCAATTTTGTGGGAATATGTTATCAATTTCGTGTGAGTGAATTATCAATTTTGTGGGAATAAGTTATCAATTTGGTGTGAGTGGTTTATTAATATTCTGAGAATACGTTATCAATTTGGTGTGAGAGGATTATTAATTTTGTGGTAATATATTATCAATTTGGTGTGAGTGGATTATTAATTTTGTGGGAATATGTTATCAATTTGGTGTGAGTGAATTATTAATTTTATGGGAATAAGTTATCAATTTGGTGTGAGTGAATTATCAATTGTGTGGGAATATGTTATCAATATGGTGTGAGTCGATTATTAATTTTCTGGGAATAAGTTATCAATTGGGTGTGAGTGGATTATTAATTTTGTGGGAATATGTTATCAATTTGATGTGAGTGGATTATTAATTTAGTGAGAATATGTTATCAATTTCGTGTGAGTGAATTATTAATTTTGTGGAAATCAGTTATCAATTGTGTGTGATTGAATTATCAGTTTAATGGGAATATGTTATCAATTTGGTGTGAGTGGATTATTAATTTTGTGGGAATATGTTATCAATTTGGTGTGAGTGGATTATTAATTTTGTGGGAATATGTTATCAATTTGGTGTGAGTGGATTATTAATTTTGTGGGAATATGTTATCAACTTGGTATGCGTTAATTATTAATTTTGTGGGAATACGTTATAAATTTGGTGCGAGTGAATTATAAATTTTATGGGAATATGTTATCAATTTGGTGTGAGTGAATTATTAATTTTGTGGGAATATGTTATCAAATTGGTATGAGTGAATAATCAATTTTGTGGGAATATGTTATCAATTTGGTGTGAGTGAATTATTAATTTTGTGGGAATATGTTATCAACTTGGTGTGAGTGAATTATCAATTTTGTGGGAATATGTTATCAATTTGGTGTGAGTGGATTATTAATTTTGTGGGAATACGTTATCAATTTGGTGTGAGTGGATTATTAATTTTGTGGCAATATGTTATCAATTTGCTGAGAGTCGATTATTAATTTTGTGGGAATATGTTATCAATTTGGTGTGAATGAATTATCAATTTTGTGGTAATATGTTATCAATTTCGTGTGAGTGAATTATCAATTTTGTGAGAATACGTTATCAATTTGGTGTGAGTGGATTATTAATTTTGTGGGAATATGTTATCAATTTGGTGTGAGTGGATTATCAGTTTTGTGGGAATATGTTCTCAATTTGGTGTGAGTGAATTTCCAATATTGTGGGAATATGTTATCAATTTGGTGGGCGTGGATTATTAATTTTGTGGAAATATCTTATGAATTTGATGTGAGTGAATTATCAATTTTGTGGGAATATGTTATCAATATGGTGTCAGTGAATTATCAATTTCGTGGGAATATGTTATCAATTTAGTGTGAGAGCATTATCAATTTTGTGGGAATATGTTATCAATTTGGTGCGAGTGAATTCTCAATTTTGTGGGAATATGTTATCAATTTGGTGTGAGTGGATTATTAATTTTGTGGCAATACGTTATCAATTTAGTGTGAGTGGATTATTAATTTTGTGGGAATATGTTATCAATTTGCTGTGAGTCGATTATTAATTTTGTGGGAATATGTTATCAATTTGGTGCGAGTGAATTATCAATTTTGTGGAAATATGTTATCAATTTGGTGTGAGTGAATTATTAATTTTATGGGAATAATTATCAATTTGGTGTGAGTGAATTATCAATTTTGTGGGAATATGTTATCAATTTGGTGTGAGTGGATTATTAATTTTCTGGGAATAAGTTATCAATTTCGTGTGAGTGAATTATTAATTTTGTGGAAATATGTTATCAATTTCGTGTGATTGAATTATCTGTTTATTGTGAATATGTTATCAATTTGGTGTGAGTGAATTACTAATTTTCTGGGAATATGTTATCAATTTGGTGTGAGTGGATTATTAATTTTGTGGGAATATGTTATCAATTTGGTGTGAGTGGATTATTAATTTTGTGGGAATGTTATCAATTTGGTGTGAGTGGATTATTAATTTTGTGGCAATATGTTATCAATTTGGTGTGAGTGGATTATTAATTTTGTGGGAATATGTTATCAATTTGGTGTGAGTGGATTATTATTTTGTGGGAATATGTTATCAATTTGGTGCGAGAGGATTATTAATTTTGTGGGAATGTTATCAATTTGGTGTGCGTGAATTATTAATTTTGTGGGAATACGTTATTAATTTGGTGCGAGTTAATTATAAATATTATGGGAATATGTCATCAATTTGGTGTGAGTGAATTATTAATTTTGTGGGAATATGTTATCAATTTGGTGCGAGTGAATTATCAATGCTGTGGGAATATGTTATCAATTGGGTGTGATTGAATTATCAATTTTGTGGGAATAATTTATCAATTTGTTGTGAGTGAATTATTAATTTTGTGGGAATATGTTATCAATTTGGTGTGAGAGCATTATCAATTTTGTGGGAATATGTTATCAATTTAGTGCGAGTGAATTATCAGTTTAATGGGAATGTGTCATCAATTTGGTAAGAGTGAATAATCAATTTTGTGGGAATATGTGTGAGTGGATTATTAATTTTGGATTATTAATTTGGTGTGAGTGGATTATTAATTTTGTGGCAATACGTCATCAATTTAGTGTGAGTGGATTATTAATTTTGTGGGAATATGTTATCAATTGGGTGTGAGTGGATTATTAATTTTGTGGGAATATGTTATCAATTGTGTGTGATTGAAGTATCAGTTTAATGGGGATATGTTATCAATTTGGTGTGAGTGAATTATTAATTTTCTGGGAATACGTTATCAATTTGGTGCGAGTGAATTATTAATTTTGTGGGAATATGTTATCAATTTGGTGTGAGTGGATTATTAATTTTGTGGGAATATGTTATCAATTTGGTGCTAGTGAATTATCAATTTTGTGGGAATATGTTATCAATTTTGTGTGAGTGAATTATCAATTTTGTGGGAATAAGTTATGAATTTGGTGTGAGTGGATTATTAATATTCTGGGAATACGTTATCAATTTGGTGTGAGAGGATTATTAATTTTGTGGTAATATGTTATCAATTTGGTGTGAGTGGATTATTAATTTTGTGGGAATATGTTATCAATTTGGTGTGAGTGAATTATTAATTTTCTAGGAATAAGTTATCAATTTGGTGTGAGTGGATTATTAATTTTCTGGGAATAAGTTATCAATTGGGTGTGAGTGAATTATTAATTTTGTGGAAATCTGTTATTAATTGTGTGTGATTGTATTATCAGTTTCATGGGAATATGTTATCAATTTTGTGTGAGTGAATTACTAATTTTGTGGGAATATGTTATCAATTTGGTGTGAGTGGATTATTAATTTTGTGGGAATATGTTATCAATTTGGTGTGAGTGTATTATTAATTTTGTGGGAATATGTTATCAATTTAGTGTGAGTGGATTGTTAATTTTGTGGGAATATGTTATCAATTTGGTGTGCGTGAATTATTAATTTTGTGGGAATACGTTATCAATTTGGTGCGAGTGAATTATAAATTTTATGGGAATAAGTTATCAATTTGGTGTGAGTGAATTATTAATTTTGTGGGAATATGTTATCAAATTGCTATGAGTGAATAATCAATTTTGTGGGAATATGTTATCAATTTGGTGTGAGTGAATTATTAATTTTGTGGGAATATGTTATCAATTTGGTGCTAGTGAATTATCAATTTTGTGGGAATATGTTATCAATTTTGTGTGAGTGAATTATCAATTTTGTGGGAATAAGTTATGAATTTGGTGTGAGTGGATTATTAATATTCTGGGAATACGTTATCAATTTGGTGTGAGAGGATTATTAATTTTGTGGTAATATGTTATCAATTTGGTGTGAGTGGATTATTAATTTTGTGGGAATATGTTATCAATTTGGTGTGAGTGAATTATTAATTTTATAGGAATAAGTTATCAATTTGGTGTGAGTGGATTATTAATTTTCTGGGAATAAGTTATCAATTGGGTGTGAGTGAATTATTAATTTTGTGGAAATCTGTTATTAATTGTGTGTGATTGTATTATCAGTTTCATGGGAATATGTTATCAATTTTGTGTGAGTGAATTACTAATTTTGTGGGAATATGTTATCAATTTGGTGTGAGTGGATTATTAATTTTGTGGGAATATGTTATCAATTTGGTGTGAGTGTATTATTAATTTTGTGGGAATATGTTATCAATTTAGTGTGAGTGGATTGTTAATTTTGTGGGAATATGTTATCAATTTGGTGTGCGTGAATTATTAATTTTGTGGGAATACGTTATCAATTTGGTGCGAGTGAATTATAAATTTTATGGGAATAAGTTATCAATTTGGTGTGAGTGAATTATTAATTTTGTGGGAATATGTTATCAAATTGCTATGAGTGAATAATCAATTTTGTGGGAATATGTTATCAATTTGGTGTGAGTGAATTATTAATTTTGTGGGAATATGTTATCAATTTGGTGTGAGTGAATTATCAATTTTGTGGGAATATGTTATCAAATTGCTATGAGTGAATAATCAATTTTGTGGGAATATGTTATCAATTTGGTGTGAGTGAATTATTAATTTTGTGGGAATATGTTATCAATTTGGTGTGAGTGGATTATTAATTTTGTGGGAATACGTTATCAATTTGGTGTGAGTGAATTATTAATTTTGTGGGAATATGTTATCAATTTGGTGTGAGAGCATTATCAATTTTGTGGGAATATGTTATCAATTTCGTGCGAGTGAATTATCAGTTTAATGGGAATGTGTCATCAATTTGGTAAGAGTAAATAATCAATTTTGTGGGAATATGTTATCAATTTGGTGTGAGTGAATTATTTATTTTGTGGGAATACATTATCAATTTGGTGTGAGTGGATTATTAATTTTGTGGGAATATGTTATCAATTTCGTATGAGTGAATTATCAATTTTGTGGGAATATGTTATCAATTTCGTGTGAGTGAATTATCAATTTTGTGGGAATAAGTTATCAATTTGGTGTGAGTGGTTTATTAATATTCTGAAAATACGTTATCAATTTGGTGTGAGAGGATTATTAATTTTGTGGTAATATGTTATCAATTTGGTGTGAGTGGATTATTAATTTTGTGGGAATATGTTATCAATTTGGTGTGAGTGAATTATTAATTTTATGGGAATAAGTTATCAATTTGGTGTGAGTGAATTATCAATTCTGTGGGAATATGTTATCAATTTGGTGTGAGTGGATTATTAATTTTCTGGGAATAAGTTATCAATTGGGTGTGAGTGGATTATTAATTTTGTGGGAATATGTTATCAATTTGGTGTGAGTGAATTACTAATTTTCTGGGAATATGTTATCAATTTGGTGTGAGTGGATTATTAATTTTGTGGGAATATGTTATCAATTTGGTGTGAGAGGATTATTATTTTTGTGGGAATGTTATCAATTTGGTGTGAGTGGATTATTAATTTTGTGGGAATATGTTATCAATTTGGTGTGAGTGGATTATTAATTTTGTGGGAATATGTTATCAATTTGGTGTGAGTGGATTATGAATTTTGTGGGAATATGTTATCAATTTGGTGCGAGAGGATTATTAATTTTGTGGGAATGTTATCAATTTGGTGTGCGTGAATTATTAATTTTGTGGGAATACGTTATTAATTTGGTGCGAGTTAATTATAAATATTATGGGAATATGTCATCAATTTGGTGTGAGTGAATTATTAATTTTGTGGGAATATGTTATCAATTTGGTGCGAGTGAATTATCAATGCTGTGGGAATATGTTATCAATTGGGTGTGATTGAATTATCAATTTTGTGGGAATAATTTATCAATTTGTTGTGAGTGAATTATTAATTTTGTGGGAATATGTTATCAATTTGGTGTGAGAGCATTATCAATTTTGTGGGAATATGTTATCAATTTAGTGCGAGTGAATTATCAGTTTAATGGGAATGTGTAATTAATTTGGTGAGAGTGAATAATCAATTTTGTGGGAATATGTTATCAATTTGGTGTGAGTGGATTATTAATTTTGTGGCAATACGCCATCAATTTAGTGTGAGTGGATTATTAATTTTGTGGGAATATGTTAGCAATTTGCTGTGAGTCGATTATTAATTTTGTGGGAATATATTATCAATTTGGTGCGAGTGAATTATCAATTTTGTGGAAATATGTTATCAATTTCGTGTGAGTGAATTATTAATTTTATGGGAATAATTATCAATTTGGTGTGAGTGAATTATCAATTTTATGGGAATATGTTATCAATTTGGTGTGAGTGGATTATTAATTTTCTGGGAATAAGTTATCAATTGGGTGTGAGTGGATTATTAATTTTGTGGGAATATGTTATCAATTGTGTGTGATTGAAGTATCAGTTTAATGGGGATATATTATCAATTTGGTGTGAGTGAATTATTAATTTTCTGGGAATACGTTATCAATTTGGTGCGAGTGAATTATAAATTTTATGGAAATATGTTATCAAATTGGTGTGAGTGAATTATTAATTTTGTGGGAATATGTTATCAATTTGGTGCGAGTGAATTATCAAATTTGTGGGAATATGTTATCAATTGGGTGTGATTGAATTATCAATTTTGTGGGAATAAGTTATCAATTTGGTGTGAGTGAATTATTAATTCTGTGGGAATATGTTATCAATTTGGTGTGAGAGCATTATCAATTTTGTGGGAATATGTTATCAATTTAGTGCGAGTGAATTTTCAGTTTAATGGGAATGTGTTATCAATTTGGTAAGAGTGAATAATCAATTTTGTGGGAATATGTTATCAATTTGGTGTGAGTGAATTATTAATTTTGTGGGAATATGTTATCAATTGGGTGTGAGTGGATTATTAATTTTGTGGGAATATGTTATGAATTTGGTGTGAGTGGATTATTAATTTTGTGGGAATATGTTATCAATTTGGTGCTAGTGAATTATCAATTTTGTGGGAATATGTTATCAATTTTGTGTGAGTGAATTATCAATTTTGTGGGAATAAGTTATGAATTTGGTGTGAGTGGATTATTAATATTCTGGGAATACGTTATCAATTTGGTGTGAGAGGATTATTAATTTTGTGGTAATATGTTATCAATTTGGTGTGAGTGGATTATTAATTTTGTGGGAATATGTTATCAATTTGGTTTGAGTGAATTATTAATTTTATAGGAATAAGTTATCAATTTGGTGTGAGTGGATTATTAATTTTCTGGGAATAAGTTATCAATTGGGTGTGAGTGAATTATTAATTTTGTGGAAATCTGTTATTAATTGTGTGTGATTGTATTATCAGTTTCATGGGAATATGTTATCAATTTTGTGTGAGTGAATTACTTATTTTGTGGGAATATGTTATCAATTTGGTGTGAGTGGATTATTAATTTTGTGGGAATATGTTATCAATTTGGTGTGAGTGTATTATTAATTTTGTGGGAATATGTTATCAATTTAGTGTGAGTGGATTGTTAATTTTGTGGGAATATGTTATCAATTTGGTGTGCGTGAATTATTAATTTTGTGGGAATACGTTATCAATTTGGTGCGAGTGAATTATAAATTTTATGGGAATAAGTTATCAATTTGGTGTGAGTGAATTATTAATTTTGTGGGAATATGTTATCAAATTGCTATGAGTGAATAATCAATTTTGTGGTAATATGTTATCAATTTGGTGTGAGTGAATTATTAATTTTGTGGGAATAAGTTATCAATTTGGTGTGAGTGGTTTATTAATATTCTGAAAATACGTTATCAATTTGGTGTGAGAGGATTATTAATTTTGTGGTAATATGTTATCAATTTGGTGTGAGTGGATTATTAATTTTGTGGGAATATGTTATCAATTTGGTGTGAGTGAATTATTAATTTTATGGGAATAAGTTATCAATTTGGTGTGAGTGAATTATCAATTGTGTGGGAATATGTTATCAATTTGGTGTGAGTGGATTATTAATTTTCTGGGAATAAGTTATCAATTGGGTGTGAGTGGATTATTAATTTTGTGGGAATATGTTATCAATTTCGTGTGAGTGAATTATTAATTTTGTGGAAATCAGTTATCAATTGTGTGTGATTGAATTATCAGTTTAATGGGAATATGTTATCAATTTGGTGTGAGTGGATTATTAATTTTGTGGGAATATGTTATCAATTTGGTGCGAGTTTATTATCAATGCTGTGGGAATATGTTATCAATTGGGTGTGATTGAATTATCAATTTTGTGGGAATAATTTATCAATTTGTTGTGAGTGAATTATTAATTTTGTGGGAATATGTTATCAATTTGGTGTGAGAGCATTATCAATTTTGTGGGAATATGTTATCAATTTAGTGCGAGTGAATTATCAGTTTAATGGGAATGTGTCATCAATTTGGTAAGAGTGAATAATCAATTTTGTGGGAATATGTTATCAATTTGGTGTGAGTGGATTATTAATTTTGTGGCAATACGTTATCAATTTAGTGTGAGTGGATTATTAATTTTGTGGGAATATGTTATCAATTTGCTGTGAGTCGATTATTAATTTTGTGGGATTATGTTATCAATTTGGTGCGAGTGAATTATCAATTTTGTGGTAATATGTTATCAATTTGGTGTGAGTGAATTATTAATTTTGTGGGAATAAGTTATCAATTTGGTGTGAGTGGTTTATTAATATTCTGAAAATACGTTATCAATTTGGTGTGAGAGGATTATTAATTTTGTGGTAATATGTTATCAATTTGGTGTGAGTGGATTATTAATTTTGTGGGAATATGTTATCAATTTGGTGTGAGTGAATAATTAATTTTATGGGAATAAGTTATCAATTTGGTGTGAGTGAATTATCAATTGTGTGGGAATATGTTATCAATTTGGTGTGAGTGGATTATTAATTTTCTGGGAATAAGTTATCAATTGGGTGTGAGTGGATTATTAATTTTGTGGGAATATGTTATCAATTTCGTGTGAGTGAATTATTAATTTTGTGGAAATCAGTTATCAATTGTGTGTGATTGAATTATCAGTTTAATGGGAATATGTTATCAATTTGGTGTGAGTGGATTATTAATTTTGTGGGAATATGTTATCAATTTGGTGCGAGTTTATTATCAATGCTGTGGGAATATGTTATCAATTGGGTGTGATTGAATTATCAATTTTGTGGGAATAATTTATCAATTTGTTGTGAGTGAATTATTAATTTTGTGGGAATATGTTATCAATTTGGTGTGAGAGCATTATCAATTTTGTGGGAATATGTTATCAATTTAGTGCGAGTGAATTATCAGTTTAATGGGAATGTGTCATCAATTTGGTAAGAGTGAATAATCAATTTTGTGGGAATATGTTATCAATTTGGTGTGAGTGGATTATTAATTTTGTGGCAATACGTTATCAATTTAGTGTGAGTGGATTATTAATTTTGTGGTAATATGTTATCAATTTGCTGTGAGTCGATTATTAATTTTGTGGGATTATGTTATCAATTTGGTGCGAGTGAATTATCAATTTTGTGGGAATATGTTAACAATTTGGTGTGAGTGAATTATTAATTTTATGGGAATAATTATCAATTTGGTGTGAGTGAATTATCAATTTTGTGGGAATATGTTATCAATTTGGTGTGAGTGGATTATTAATTTTCTGGGAATAAGTTATCAATTTCGTGTGAGTGAATTATTAATTTTGTGGAAATATGTTATCAATTTCGTGTGATTGAATTATCTGTTTATTGTGAATATGTTATCAATTTGGTGTGAGTGAATTACTAATTTTCTGGGAATATGTTATCAATTTGGTGTGAGTGGATTATTAATTTTGTGGGAATATGTTATCAATTTGGTGTGAGTGGATTATTAATTTTGTGGGAATGTTATCAATTTGGTGTGAGTGGATTATTAATTTTGTGGGAATATGTTATAAATTTGGTGTGAGTGGATTATTAATTTTGTGGGAATATGTTATCAATTTGGTGTGAGTGGATTATTAATTTTGTGGGAATATGTTATCAATTTGGTGCGAGAGGATTATTAATTTTGTGGGAATGTTATCAATTTGGTGTGCGTGAATTATTAATTTTGTGGGAATACGTTATTAATTTGGTGCGAGTTAATTATAAATATTATGGGAATATGTCATCAATTTGGTGTGAGTGAATTATTAATTTTGTGGGAATATGTTATCAATTTGGTGCGAGTGAATTATCAATGCTGTGGGAATATGTTATCAATTGGGTGTGATTGAATTATCAATTTTGTGGGAATAATTTATCAATTTGTTGTGAGTGAATTATTAATTTTGTGGGAATATGTTATCAATTTGGTGTGAGAGCATTATCAATTTTGTGGGAATATGTTATCAATTTAGTGCGAGTGAATTATCAGTTTAATGGGAATGTGTAATCAATTTGGTAAGAGTGAATAATCAATTTTGTGGGAATATGTTATCAATTTGGTGTGAGTGGATTATTAATTTTGTGGCAATACGTCATCAATTTAGTGTGAGTGGATTATTAATTTTGTGGGAATATGTTATCAATTTGCTGTGAGGCGATTATTAATTTTGTGGGAATATATTATCAATTTGGGCGAGTGAATTATCAATTTTGTGGAAATATGTTATCAATTTCGTGTGAGTGAATTATTAATTTTATGGGAATAATTATCAATTTGGTGTGAGTGAATTATCAATTTTATGGGAATATGTTATCAATTTGGTGTGAGTGGATTATTAATTTTCTGGGAATAAGTTATCAATTGGGTGTGAGTGGATTATTAATTTTGTGGGAATATGTTATCAATTGTGTGTGATTGAAGTATCAGTTTAATGGGGATATGTTATCAATTTGGTGTGAGTGAATTATTAATTTTCTGGGAATACGTTATCAATTTGGTGCGAGTGAATTATAAATTTTATGGGAATATGTTATCAATTTGGTGTGAGTGAATTATTAATTTTGTGGGAATATGTTATCAATTTGGTGCGAGTGAATTATCAAATTTGTGGGAATATGTTATCAATTGGGTGTGATTGAATTATCAATTTTGTGGGAATAAGTTATCAATTTGGTGTGAGTGAATTATTAATTCTGTGGGAATATGTTATCAATTTGGTGTGAGAGCATTATCAATTTTGTGGGAATATGTTATCAATTTAGTGCGAGTGAATTTTCAGTTTAATGGGAATGTGTTATCAATTTGGTAAGAGTGAATAATCAATTTTGTGGGAATATGTTATCAATTTGGTGTGAGTGAATTATTAATTTTGTGGGAATATGTTATCAATTGGGTGTGAGTGGATTATTAATTTTGTGGGAATATGTTATGAATTTGGTGTGAGTGGATTATTAATTTTGTGGGAATATGTTATCAATTTGGTGCTAGTGAATTATCAATTTTGTGGGAATATGTTATCAATTTTGTGTGAGTGAATTATCAATTTTGTGGGAATAAGTTATGAATTTGGTGTGAGTGGATTATTAATATTCTGGGAATACGTTATCAATTTGGTGTGAGAGGATTATTAATTTTGTGGTAATATGTTATCAATTTGGTGTGAGTGGATTATTAATTTTGTGGGAATATGTTATCAATTTGGTTTGAGTGAATTATTAATTTTATAGGAATAAGTTATCAATTTGGTGTGAGTGGATTATTAATTTTCTGGGAATAAGTTATCAATTGGGTGTGAGTGAATTATTAATTTTGTGGAAATCTGTTATTAATTGTGTGTGATTGTATTATCAGTTTCATGGGAATATGTTATCAATTTTGTGTGAGTGAATTACTAATTTTGTGGGAATATGTTATCAATTTGGTGTGAGTGGATTATTAATTTTGTGGGAATATGTTATCAATTTGGTGTGAGTGTATTATTAATTTTGTGGGAATATGTTATCAATTTAGTGTGAGTGGATTGTTAATTTTGTGGGAATATGTTATCAATTTGGTGTGCGTGAATTATTAATTTTGTGGGAATACGTTATCAATTTGGTGCGAGTGAATTATAAATTTTATGGGAATAAGTTATCAATTTGGTGTGAGTGAATTATTAATTTTGTGGGAATATGTTATCAAATTGCTATGAGTGAATAATCAATTTTGTGGTAATATGTTATCAATTTGGTGTGAGTGAATTATTAATTTTGTGGGAATATGTTATCAATTTGGTGTGAGTGAATTATCAATTTTGTGGGAATATGTTATCAATTTGGTGTGAGTGGATTATTAATTTTGTGGGAATACGTTATCAATTTGGTGTGAGTGAATTATTAATTTTGTGTGAATATGTTATCAATTTGGTGTGAGAGCATTATCAATTTTGTGGGAATATGTTATCAATTTCGTGCGAGTGAATTATCAGTTTAATGGAAATGTGTTATCAATTTGGTAAGAGTGAATAATCAATTTTGTGGGAATATGTTATCAATTTGGTGTGAGTGAATTATTAATTTTGTGGGAATATGTTATCAATTTGGTGTGAGTGGATTATTAATTTTGTGGGAATACGTTATCAATTTGGTGTGAGTGGATTATTAATTTTGTGGGAATATGTTATAAATTTCGTATGAGTGAATTATCAATTTTGAGGGAATATGTTATCAATTTCGTGTGAGTGAATTATCAATTTTGTGGGAATACGTTATCAATTTGGTGTGAGTGGTTTATTAATATTCTGAGAATACGTTATCAATTTGGTGATAAAAGGATTATTAATTTTGTGGTAATATGTTATCAATTTGGTGTGAGTGGATTATTAATTTTGTGGGAATATGTTATCAATTTGGTGTGAGTGAATTATCAATTGTGTGGGAATATGTTATCAATTTGGTGTGAGTGGATTATTAATTTTCTGGGAATAAGTTATCAATTGGGTGTGAGTGGATTATTAATTTTGTGAGAATATGTTATCAATTTGATGTGAGTGGATTATTAATTTAGTGAGAATATGTTATCAATTTCGTGTGAGTGAATTATTAATTTTGTGGAAATCAGTTATCAATTGTGTGTGATTGAATTATCAGTTTAATGGGAATATGTTATCAATTTGGCGTGAGTTGATTATTAATTTTGTGGGAATATGTTATCAATTTGATGTGAGTGGATTATTAATTTTGTGAGAATATGTTATCAATTTGGTGTGAGTGGATTATTAATTTTGTGGGAATATGTTATCAATTTGGTGTGAGTGTATTATTAATTTTGTGGGAATATGTTATCAATTTAGTGTGAGTGGATTGTTAATTTTGTGGGAATATGTTATCAATTTGGTGTGCGTGAATTATTAATTTTGTGGGAATATGTTATCAATTTGGTGGGAGAGCATTATCAATTTTGTGGGAATATGTTATCAATTTAGTGCGAGTGAATTATCAGTTTAATGGGAATGTGTTATCAATTTGGTAAGAGTGAATAATCAATTTTGTGGGAATATGTTATCAATTTGGTGTGAGTGAATTATTAATTTTGTAGGAATATGTTATCAATTGGGTGTGAGTGGATTATTAATTTTGTGGGAATATGTTATCAATTTGGTGTGAGTGGATTATTAATTTTGTGGGAATATGTTATCAATTTGGTGCTAGTGAATTATCAATTTTGTGGGAATATGTTATCAATTTTGTGTGAGTGAATTATCAATTTTGTGGGAATAAGTTATGAATTTGGTGTGAGTGGATTATTAATATTCTGGGAATACGTTATCAATTTGGTGTGAGAGATTATTAATTTTGTGGTATTATGTTATCAATTTGGTGTGAGTGGATTATTAATTTTGTGGGAATATGTTATCAATTTGGTGTGAGTGAATTATTAATTTTATAGGAATAAGTTATCAATTTGGTGTGAGTGGATTATTAATTTTCTGGGAATAAGTTATCAATTGGGTGTGAGCGAATTATTAATTTTGTGGGAATATGTTATCAATTTCATGTGAGTGGATTATTAATTTAGTGAGAATATGTTATCAATTTCGTGTGAGTGAATTATTAATTTTGTGGAAATCAGTTATCAATTGTGTGTGATTGAATTATCAGTTTAATGCGAATATGTTATCAATTTGGCGTGAGTGTATTATTAATTTTGTGGGAATATGTTATCAATTTAGTGTGAGTGGATTGTTAATTTTGTGGGAATATGTTATCAATTTGGTGTGCGTGAATTATTAATTTTGTGGGAATACGTTATCAATTTGGTGCGAGTGAATTATAAATTTTATGGGAATAAGTTATCAATTTGGTGTGAGTGAATTATTAATTTTGTGGGAATATGTTATCAAATTGCTATGAGTGAATAATCAATTTTGTGGGAGTATGTTATCAATTTGGTGTGAGTGAATTATTAATTTTGTGGGAATATGTTATCAATTTGGTGTGAGTGAATTATCAATTTTGTGGGAATATGTTATAAATTTGGTGTGAGTGGATTATTAATTTTGTGGGAATACGTTATCCATTTGGTGTGAGTGGATAATTAATTTTGTGGGAATATGTTATAAATTTGGTGTGAGTGAATTATCAATTTTGTGGGAATAAGTTATGAATTTGGTGTGAGTGAATTATTAATTTTGTGGGAATATGTTATCAATTTGCTGTGAGAGCATTATCAATTTTGTGGGAATATGTTATCAATTTCGTGCGAGTGAATTATCAGTTTAATGGGAATGTGTTATCAATTTGGTAAGAGTGAATAATCAATTTTGTGGGAATATGTTATCAATTTGGTGTGAGTGAATTATTAATTTTGTGGGAATACATTATCAATTTGGTGTGAGTGGATTATTAATTTTGTGGGAATATGTTATCAATTTGGTGTGAGAGGATTATTAATTTTGTGGGAATATGTTATCAATTTGGTGCTAGTGAATTATCAATTTTGTGGGAATATGTTATCAATTTTGTGTGAGTGAATTATCAATTTTGTGGGAATAAGTTATGAATTTGGTGTGAGTGGATTATTAATATTCTGGGAATACGTTATCAATTTGGTGTGAGAGATTATTAATTTTGTGGTATTATGTTATCAATTTGGTGTGAGTGGATTATTAATTTTGTGGGAATATGTTATCAATTTGGTGTGAGTGAATTATTAATTTTATAGGAATAAGTTATCAATTTGGTGTGAGTGGATTATTAATTTTCTGGGAATAAGTTATCAATTGGGTGTGAGCGAATTATTAATTTTGTGGGAATATGTTATCAATTTCATGTGAGTGGATTATTAATTTAGTGAGAATATGTTATCAATTTCGTGTGAGTGAATTATTAATTTTGTGGAAATCAGTTATCAATTGTGTGTGATTGAATTATCAGTTTAATGCGAATATGTTATCAATTTGGCGTGAGTGTATTATTAATTTTGTGGGAATATGTTATCAATTTAGTGTGAGTGGATTGTTAATTTTGTGGGAATATGTTATCAATTTGGTGTGCGTGAATTATTAATTTTGTGGGAATACGTTATCAATTTGGTGCGAGTGAATTATAAATTTTATGGGAATAAGTTATCAATTTGGTGTGAGTGAATTATTAATTTTGTGGGAATATGTTATCAAATTGCTATGAGTGAATAATCAATTTTGTGGGAGTATGTTATCAATTTGGTGTGAGTGAATTATTAATTTTGTGGGAATATGTTATCAATTTGGTGTGAGTGAATTATCAATTTTGTGGGAATATGTTATAAATTTGGTGTGAGTGGATTATTAATTTTGTGGGAATACGTTATCCATTTGGTGTGAGTGGATAATTAATTTTGTGGGAATATGTTATAAATTTGGTGTGAGTGAATTATCAATTTTGTGGGAATAAGTTATGAATTTGGTGTGAGTGAATTATTAATTTTGTGGGAATATGTTATCAATTTGCTGTGAGAGCATTATCAATTTTGTGGGAATATGTTATCAATTTCGTGCGAGTGAATTATCAGTTTAATGGGAATGTGTTATCAATTTGGTAAGAGTGAATAATCAATTTTGTGGGAATATGTTATCAATTTGGTGTGAGTGAATTATTAATTTTGTGGGAATACATTATCAATTTGGTGTGAGTGGATTATTAATTTTGTGGGAATATGTTATCAATTTCGTATGAGTGAATTATCAATTTTGTGGGAATATGTTATCAATTTCGTGTGAGTGAATTATCAATTTTGTGGGAATAAGTTATCAATTTGGTGTGAGTGGTTTATTAATATTCTGAGAATACGTTATCAATTTGGTGTGAGAGGATTATTAATTTTGTGGTAATATGTTATCAATTTGGTGTGAGTGGATTCTTAATTTTGTGGGAATATGTTATCAATTTGGTGTGAGTGAATTATTAATTATATGGGAATAAGTTATCAATTTGGTGTGAGTGAATTATCTATTGTGTGGGAATATGTTATCAATTTGGTGTGAGTGGATTACTAATTTTCTGGGAATAAGTTATCAATTGGGTGTGAGTGGATTATTAATTTTGTGGGAATATGTTATCAATTTGATGTGAGTGGATTATTAATTTAGTGAGAATATGTTATCAATTTCGTGTGAGTGAATTATTAATTTTGTGGAAATCAGTTATCAATTGTGTGTGATTGAATTATCAGTTTAATGGGAATATGTTATCAATTTGGCGTGAGTGGATTATTAATTTTGTGGGAATATGTTATCAATTTGGTGTGAGTGGATTATTAATTTTGTGGGAATATGTTATCAATTTGGTGTGAGTGGATTATTAATTTTGTGGGAATATGTTATCAACTTGGTATGCGTTAATTATTAATTTTGTGGGAATACGTTATCAATTTGGTGCGAGTGAATTATAAATTTTATGGGAATATGTTATCAATTTGGTGTGAGTGGATTATTAATTTTGTGGGAATACGTTATCAATTTGGTGTGAGTGGATTATTAATTTTGTGGGAATATGTTATCAATTTGGTGTGAGTGAATTATCAATTTTGTGGGAATATGTTATCAATATGGTGTCAGTGAATTATCAATTTCGTGGGAATATGTTATCAATTTAGTGTGAGAGCATTATCAATTTTGTGGGAATATGTTATCAATTTGGTGCGAGTGAATTCTCAATTTTATGGGAATATGTTATCAATTTGGTGTGAGTGGATTATTAATTTTGTGGGAATATGTTATCAATTTGGTGTGAGTGGATTATTAATTTTGTGGGAATATGTTATCAATTTGGTGTGAGTGGATTATTAATTTAGTGGGAATATGTTATCAATTTGGTGTGAGTGAATTATTAATTTTGTGGGAATATGTTATCAATTTGGTGGGAGAGCATTATCAATTTTGTGGGAATATGTTATCAATTTAGTGCGAGTGAATTATCAGTTTAATGGGAATGTGTTATCAATTTGGTAAGAGTGAATAATCAATTTTGTGGGAATATGTTATCAATTTGGTGTGAGTGAATTATTAATTTTGTGGGAATATGTTATCAATTTGGTGTGAGTGGATTATTAATTTTGTGGGAATACCTTATCAATTTGGTGTGAGTGGATTATTAATTTTGTGGGAATATGTTATCAATTTCGTATGAGTGAATTATCAATTTTGAGGGAATATGTTATCAATTTCGTGTGAGTGAATTATCAATTTTGTGGGAATACGTTATCAATTTGGTGTGAGTGGTTTATTAATTTTCTGAGAATACGTTATCAATTTGGTGATAAAAGGATTATTAATTTTGTGGTAATATGTTATCAAGTTGGTGTGAGTGGATTATTAATTTTGTGGGAATATGTTATCAATTTGGTGTGAGTGAATTATTAATTTTATGGGAATACGTTATTAATTTGGTGCGAGTTAATTATAAATATTATGGGAATATGTCATCAATTTGGTGTGAGTGAATTATCAATGCTGTGGGAATATGTTATCAATTGGGTGTGATTGAATTATCAATTTTGTGGGAATAAGTTATCAATTTGTTGTGAGTGAATTATTAATTTTGTGGGAATATGTTATCAATTTGGTGTGAGAGCATTATCAATTTTGTGGGAATATGTTATCAATTTAGTGGGAGTGAATTATCAGTTTAATGGGAATGTGTTATCAATTTGGTAAGAGTGAATAATCAATTTTGTGGGAATATGTTATTAATTTGGTGTGAGTGGATTATTAATTTTGTGGCAATACGTTATCAATTTAGTGTGAGTGGATTATTAATTTTGTGGGAATATGTTATCCATTTGGTGCAAGTGAATTATCAATTTTGTGGAAATATGTTATCAATTTGGTGTGAGAGCATTATCAATTTTATGGGAATAAGTTATCAATTTGGTGTGAGTGAATTATCAATTTTGCGGGAATATGTTATCAATTTGGTGTGAGTGGATTATTAATTTTCTGGGAATAAGTTATCAATTGGGTGTGAGTGGATTATTAATTTTGTGGGAATATGTTATCAATTGTGTGTGATTGAAGTATCAGTTTAATGGGGATATGTTATCAATTTGGTGTGAGTGAATTATTAATTTTCTGGGAATACGTTATCAATTTGGTGCGAGTGAATTATAAATTTTATGGGGATATGTTATCAATTTGATGTGAGTGAATTATTAATTTTGTGGGAATATGTTATCAAATTGGTATGAGTGAATAATCAATTTTGTGGGAATATGTTATCAACTTCGTGTGAGTGAATTATCAATTTTGTGGGAATATGTTATCATTTTCGTGTGATTGAATTATCTGTTTATTGGGAATATGTTATCAATTTGGTGTGAGTGAATTTCTAATTTTCTGGGAATATGTTATCAATTTGGTGTGAGTGGATTATTAATTTTGTGGGAATATGTTATCAATTTGGTGTGAGTGGATTATTAATTTTGTGGGAATGTTATCAATTTGGTGTGAGTGGATTATTAATTTTGTGGTAATATGTTATCAATTTCGTGTGATTGAATTATCTGTTTATTGGGAATATGTTATCAATTTGGTGTGAGTGAATTACTAATTTTCTGGGAATATGTTATCAATTTGGTGTGAGTGGATTATTAATTTTGTGGGGATATGTTATCAATTTGGTGTGAGTGGATTATTAATTTTGTGGGAATGTTATCAATTTGGTGTGAGTGGATTATTAATTTTGTGGGAATATGTTATCAATTTGGTGTGAGTGGATTATTAATTTTGTGGGAATATGTTATCAATTTGGTGTGAGTGGATTATTAATTTTGTAGGAATTGTTATCAATTTGGTACGAGAGGATTATTAATTTGGTGGGAACGTTATCAATTTGGTGTGCGTGAATTATTAATTTTGTGGGAATACCTTATTAATTTGGTGCGAGTTAATTATAAATATTATGGGAATATGTCATCCATTTGGTGTGAGTGAATTATTAATTTTGTGGGAATATGTTATCAATTTGGTGCGAGTGAATTATCAATGCTGTGGGAATATGTTATCAATTGGGTGTGATTGAATTATCAATTTTGTGGGAATAAGTTATCAATTTGTTTTGAGTGAATTATTAATTTTGTGGTAATATGTTATCAATTTGGTGTGAGAGCATTATCAATTTTGTGGGAATATGTTATCAATTTAGTGGGAGTGAATTATCAGTTTAATGGGAATGTGTTATCAATTTGGTAAGAGTGAATAATCAATTTTGTGGGAATATGTTATCAATTTGGTGTGAGTGGATTATTAATTTTGTGGCAATACGTTATCAATTTAGTGTGAGTGGATTATTAATTTTGTGGGAATATGTTATCAATTTGCTGTGAGTCGATTATTAATTTTGTGGGAATATGTTATCCATTTGGTGCAAGTGAATTATCTATTTTGTGGAAATATGTTATCAATTTGGTGTGAGTGAATTATTAATTTTATGGGAATAAGTTATCAATTTGGTGTGAGTGAATTATCAATTTTGCGGGAATATGTTATCAATTTGGTGTGAGTGGATTATTAATTTTCTGGGAATAAGTTATCAATTGGGTGTGAGTGGATTATTAATTTTGTGGGAATATGTTATCAATTGTGTGTGATTGAAGTATCAGTTTAATGGGGATATGTTATCAATTTGGTGTGAGTGAATTATTAATTTTCTGGGAATACGTTATCAATTTGGTGCGAGTGAATTATAAATTTTATGGGAATATGTTATCAATTTGGTGTGAGTGAATTATTAATTTTGTGGGAATATGTTATCAATTTGGTGCGAGTGAATTATCAAGTTTGTGGGAATATGTTATCAATTGGGTGTGATTGAATTATCAATTTTGTGGGAATAAGTTATCAATTTGGTGTGAGTGAATTATTAATTCTGTGGGAATATGTTATCAATTTGGTGTGAGAGCATTATCAATTTTGTGGGAATATGTTATCAATTTAGTGCGAGTGAATTTCCAGTTTAATGGGAATGTGTTATCAATTTGGTAAGAGTGAATAATCAATTTTGTGGGAATATGTTATCAATTTGGTGTGAGTGAATTATTAATTTTGTGGGAATATGTTATGAATTGGGTGTGAGTGGATTATTAATTTTGTGGGAATATGTTATCAATTTGCTGTGAGTCGATTATTAATTTTGTGGGAATATGTTATCAATTTAGTGTGAGTGGATTATCAATGCTGTGGGAATATGTTATCAATTTGGTGTGCGTGAATTATTAATTTTGTGGGAATACGTTATCAATTTGGTGCGAGTGAATTATAAATTTTATGGGAATATGTTATCAATTTGGTGTGACAGGATTATTAATTTTGTGGTAATATGTTATCAATTTGGTGTGAGTGGATTATTAATTTTGTGGGAATATGTTATCAATTTGGTGTGAGTGAATTATTAATTTTATAGGAATAAGTTATCAATTTGGTGTGAGTGGATTATTAATTTTCTGGGAATAAGTTATCAATTGGGTGTGAGTGAATTATTAATTTTCTGGAAATCTGTTATCAGTTGTGTGTGATTGTATTATCAGTTTCATGGGAATATGTTATCAATATTGTGTGAGTGAATTACTAATTTTGTGGGAATATGTTATCAATTTGGTGTGAGTGGATTATTAATTTTGTGGGAATATGTTATCAATTTAGTGTGAGTGGATTATCAATGCTGTGGGAATATGTTATCAATTTGGTGTGCGTGAATTATTAATTTTGTGGGAATAAGTTATCAATTTGGTGCGAGTGAATTATAAATTTTATGGGAATAAGTTATCAATTTGGTGTGAGTGAATTATTAATTTTGTGGAATATGTATCAAATTGCTATGAGTGAATAATCAATTTTGTGGGAATATGTTATCAATTTGGTGTGAGTGAATTATTAATTTTGTGGGAATATGTTATCAATTTGGTGTGAGTGAATTATCAATTTTGTGGGAATATGTTATCAATTTGGTGTGAGTGGATTATTAATTTTGTGGGAATACGTTATCAATTTGGTGTGAGGGGATTATTAATTTTGTGGGAATATGTTATCAATTTGGTGTGAGTGAATTATTAATTTTGTGGGAATATGTTATCAATTTGGTGTGAGTGAATTATCAATTTTGTGGGAATATGTCATCAATTTGGTGTGAGTGGATTATTAATTTTGTGGGAATACTTTATCAATTTGGTGTGAGGGGATTATTAATTTTGTGGGAATATGTTATCAATTTGCTGTGAGTCGATTATTAATTTTGTGGGAATATGTTATCAATTTGGTGTGAGTGAATTATCAATTTTGTGGGAATAAGTTATCAATTTGGTGTGAGTGAATTATTAATTTTGTGGGAATATGTTAGCAATTTGGTGTGAGAGCATTATCAATTTTGTGGAAATATGTTATCAATTTCGTGCGAGTGAATTATCAGTTTAATGGGAATGTGTTATCAATTTGGTGTGAGTGAATTATCAATTTTGTGGGAATATGTTATCAATTTGGTGTGAGTGGATTATTAATTTTGTGGGAATACTTTATCAATTTGGTGTGAGGGGATTATTAATTTTGTGGGAATATGTTATCAATTTGCTGTGAGTCGATTATTAATTTTGTGGGAATATGTTATCAATTTGGTGTGAGTGAATTATTAATTTTGTGGGAATATGTTATCGATTTGGTGTGAGTGAATTATTAATTTTGTGGGAATACGTTATCAATTTGGTGTGAGAGGATTATTAATTTTGTGGTAATATGTTATCAATTTGGTGTGAGTGGATTATTAATTTTGTGGGATTATGTTATCAATTTGGTGTGAGTGAATTATTAATTTTATGGGAATAATTTATCAATTTGGTGTGAGTGAATTATCAATTTAGTGGTAATATGTTATCAATTTCGTGTGAGTGAATTATCAATTTTGTGAGAATACGTTATCAATTTGGTGTGAGTGGATTATTAATTTTATGGGAATATGTTATCAATTTGGTGTGAGTGGATTATTAATTTTGTGGGAATATGTTATCAATTTGGTGCGAGTGGATTATTAATTTTGTGGGAATGTTATCAATTTGGTGTGCGTGAATTATTAATTTTGTGGGAATACGTTATTAATTTGGTGCGAGTTAATTATAAATATTATGGGAATATGTCATCAATTTGGTGTGAGTGAAATATCAATTTTGTGGAAATAAGTTATCAATTTGTTGTGAGTGAATTATTAATTTTGTGGGAATATGTTATCAATTTGGTGTGAGTGGATTATTAATTTTGTGGGAATACGTTATCAATTTAGTGTGAGTGGATTATTAATTTTGTGGGAATATGTTATCAATTTGCTGTGAGTCGATTATTGATTTTGTGGGAATATGTTATCCATTTGGTGCAAGTGAATTATCAATTTTGTGGAAATATGTTATCAATTTGGTGTGAGTGAATAATTAATTTTATCGGAATAAGTTATCAATTTGGTGTGAGTGAATTATCAATTTTGCGGGAATATGTTATCAATTTGGTGTGAGTGGATTATTAATTTTCTGGGAATAAGTTATCAATTGGGTGTGAGTGGATTATTAATTGTGTGGGAATATGTTATCAATTGTGTGTGATTGAAGTATCAGTTTAATGGGGATATGTTATCAATTTGGTGTGAGTGAATTATTAATTTTCTGGGAATACGTTATCAATTTGGTGCGAGTGAATTATAAATTTTATGGGAATATGTTATCAATTTGGTGTGAGTGAATTATTAATTTTGTGGGAATATGTTATCAAATTGGTATGAGTGAATAATCAATTTTGTGGGAATATGTTATCAATTTGGTGTGAGTGAATTATTAATTTTGTGGGAATATGTTATCAACTTCGTGTGAGTGAATTATCAATTTTGTGGGAATATGTTATCAATTTCGTGTGATTGAATTATCTGTTTATTGGGAATATGTTATCAATTTGGTGTGAGTGAATTACTAATTTTCTGGGAATATGTTATCAATTTGGTGTGAGGGGATTATTAATTTTGTGGGAATATGTTATCAATTTGTTGTGAGTGAATTATTAATTTTGTGGGAATATGTTATCAATTTGGTGTGAGAGTATTATCAATTTTGTGGGAATATGTTATCAATTTAGTGGGAGTGAATTATCAGTTTAATGGGAATGTGTTATCAATTTGGTAAGAGTGAATAATCAATTTTGTGGGAATATGTTATCAATTTGGTGTGAGTGGATTATTAATTTTGTGGCAATACGTTATCAATTTAGTGTGAGTGGATTATTACTTTTGTGGGAATATGTTATCAATTTGCTGTGAGTCGATTATTAATTTTGTGGGAATATGTTATCCATTTTGGTGCAAGTGAATTATCAATTTTGTGGAAATATGTTATCAATTTGGTGTGAGTGAATTATTAATTTTATGGGAATAAGTTATCAATTTGGTGTGAGTGAATTATCAATTTTGCGGGAATATGTTATCAATTTGGTGTGAGTGGATTATTAATTTTCTGGGAATAAGTTATCAATTGGGTGTGAGTGGATTATTAATTTTGTGGGAATTTGTTATCAATTGTGTGTGATTGAAGTATCAGTTTAATGGGGATATGTTATCAATTTGGTGTGAGTGAATTATAAATTTTATGGGAATATGTTATCAATTTGGTGTGAGTGAATTATCAATTTTGTGGGAATATGTTATCAATTTCGTGTGATTGAATTATCTGTTTATTGGGAATATGTTATCAATTTGGTGTGAGTGAATTACTAATTTTCTGGGAATATGTTATCAACTTCGTGTGAGTGAATTATCAATTTTGTGGGAATATGTTATCAATTTCGTGTGATTGAATTATCTGTTTATTGGGAATATGTTATCAATTTGGTGTGAGTGAATTACTAATTTTCTGGGAATATGTTATCAATTTGGTGTGAGTGGATTATTAATTTTGTGGGAATATGTTATCAATTTGGTGTGAGTGGATTATTAATTTTGTGGGAATGTTATCAATTTGGTGTGAGTGGATTATTAATTTTGTGGGAATATGTTATCAATTTGGTGTGAGTGGATTATTAATTTTGTGGGAATATGTTATCAATTTGGTGTGAGTGGATTATTAATTTTGTGGGAATTGTTATCAATTTGGTACGAGAGGATTATTAATTTGGTGGGAACGTTATCAATTTGGTGTGCGTGAATTATTAATTTTGTGGGAATACCTTATTAATTTGGTGCGAGTTAATTATAAATATTATGGGAATATGTCATCAATTTGGTGTGAGTGAATTATTAAATTTGTGGGAATATGTTATCAATTTGGTGCGAGTGAATTATCAATGCTGTGGGAATATGTTATCAATTGGGTGTGATTGAATTATCAATTTTGTGGGAATAAGTTATCAATTTGTTGTGAGTGAATTATTAATTTTGTGGGAATATGTTATCAATTTGGTGTGAGAGCATTATCAATTTTGTGGTAATATGTTATCGATTTAGTGGGAGTGTATTATCAGTTTAATGGGAATGTGTTATCAATTTGGTAAGAGTGAATAATCAATTTTGTGGGAATATGTTATCAATTTGGTGTGAGTGGATTATTAATTTTGTGGCAATACGTTATCAATTTAGTGTGAGTGGATTATTAATTTTGTGGGAATATGTTATCAATTTGCTGTGAGTCGATTATTAATTTTGTGGGAATATGTTATCCATTTGGTGCAAGTGAATTATCAATTTTGTGGAAATATGTTATCAATTTGGTGTGAGTGAATTATTAATTTTATGGGAATAAGTTATCAATTTGGTGTGAGTGAATTATCAATTTTGCGGGAATATGTTATCAATTTGGTGTGAGTGGATTATTAATTTTCTGGGAATAAGTTATCAATTGGGTGTGAGTGGATTATTAATTTTGTGGGAATATGTTATCAATTGTGTGTGATTGAAGTATCAGTTTAATGGGGATATGTTATCAATTTGGTGTGAGTGAATTATTAATTTTCTGGGAATACGTTATCAATTTGGTGCGAGTGAATTATAAATTTTATGGGAATATGTTATCAATTTGGTGCGAGTGAATTATCAAATTTGTGGGAATATGTTATCAATTGGGTGTGATTGAATTATCAATTTTGTGGGAATAAGTTATCAATTTGGTGTGAGTGAATTATTAATTTTGTGGGAATACGTTTTCAATTTGGTGTGAGGGGATTATTAATTTTGTGGGAATATGTTATCAATTTGCTGTGAGTCGATTATTAATCTTGTGGGAATATGTTATCAATTTGGTGTGAGTGAATTATCAATTTTGTGGGAATAAGTTATCAATTTGGTGTGAGTGAATTATTAATTTTGTGGGAATATGTTAGCAATTTGGTGTGAGAGGATTATCAATTTTGTGGGAATATGTTATCAATTTCGTGCGAGTGAATTATCAGTTTAATGGGAATGTGTTATCAATTTGGTAAGAGTGAATAATCAATTTTGTGGGAATATGTTATCAATTTGGTGTGAGTGAATTATTAATTTTGTGGGAATATGTTATCGATTTGGTGTGAGTGAATTATTAATTTTGTGGGAATACGTTATCAATTTGGTGTGAGAGGATTATTAATTTTGTGGTAATATGTTATCAATTTGGTGTGAGTGGATTATTAATTTTGTGGGAATATGTTATCAATTTGGTGTGAGTGAATTATTAATTTTATGGGAATAAGTTATCAATTTGGTGTGAGTGAATTATCAATTTTGTGGTAATATGTTATCAATTTCGTGTGAGTGAATTATCAATTTTGTGAGAATACGTTATCAATTTGGTGTGAGTGGATTATTAATTTTATGGGAATATGTTATCAATTTGGTGTGAGTGGATTATTAATTTTGTGGGAATATGTTATCAATTTGGTGCGAGTGGATTATTAATTTTGTGGGAATGTTATCAATTTGGTGTGCGTAAATTATTAATTTTGTGGGAATACGTTATTAATTTGGTGCGAGTTAATTATAAATATTATGGGAATATGTCATCAATTTGGTGTGAGTGAAATATCAATTTTGTGGAAATAAGTTATCAATTTGTTGTGAGTGAATTATTAATTTTGTGGGAATATGTTATCAATTTGGTGTGAGTGGATTATTAATTTTGTGGGAATACGTTATCAATTTAGTGTGAGTGGATTATTAATTTTGTGGGAATATGTTATCAATTTGCTGTGAGTCGATTATTAATTTTGTGGGAATAAGTTATCAATTTGGTGTGATTGAATTATCAGTTTAATGGGGATATGTTAGAAATTTGGTGTGAGTAAATTATTAATTTTCTGGGAATACGTTATCAATTTGGTGCGAGTGAATTATAAATTTTATGGGAATATGTTATCAATTTGGTGCGAGTGAATTATCAAATTTGTGGGAATATGTTATCAATTGGGTGTGATTGAATTATCAATTTTGTGGGAATAAGTTATCAATTTGGTGTGAGTGGATTATTAATTCTGTGGGAATATGTTATCAATTTGGTGTGAGAGCATTATCAATTTTGTGGGAATATGTTATCAATTTAGTGCGAGTGAATTATCAGTTTAATGGGAATGTGTTATAAATTTGGTAAGAGTGAATAATCAATTTTGTGGGAATATGTTATCAATTTGGTGTGAGTGAATTATTAATTTTGTGGGAATATGTTATCAATTGGGTGTGAGTGGATTATTAATTTTGTGGGAATATGTTATCAATTTGGTGCGAGTGAATTATCAATTTTGTGGGAATATGTTATCAATTTCGTGTGAGTGAATTATCAATTTTGTGGGAATAAGTTATGAATTTGGTGTGAGTGGATTATTAATATTCTGGGAATACGTTATCATTTTGGTGTGAGAGGATTATTAATTTTGTGGTAATATGTTATCAATTTGGTGTGAGTGGATTATTAATTTTGTGGGAATATGTTATCAATTTGGTGTGAGTGAATTATTAATTTTATGGGAATAAGTTATCAATTTGGTGTGAGTGGATTATTAACTTTCTGGGAATAAGTTATCAATTGGGTGACAGTGAATTATTAATTTTGTGGAAATCTGTTATCAATTGTGTGTGATTGAATTATCAGTTTCATGGGAATATGTTATCAATTTGGTGTGAGTGATTTACTAATTTTGTGGGAATATGTTATCAATTTGGTGTGAGTGGATTATTAATTTTGTGGGAATATGTTATCAATTTGGTGTGAGTGGATTATTAATTTTGTGGGAATATGTTATCAATTTAGTGTGAGTGGATTATTAATTTTGTGGGAATATGTTATCAATTTGGTGTGCGTGAATTATTAATTTTGTGGGAATACGTTATCAATTTGGTGCGAGTGAATTATAAATTTTATGGGAATAAGTTATCAATTTGGTGTGAGTGAATTATTAATTTTGTGGGAATATGTTATCAAATTGCTATGAGTGAATAATCAATTTTGTGGGAATATGTTATCAATTTGGTGTGAGTGAATTATTAATTTTGTGGGAATCTGTTATCAATTTGGTGTGAGTGAATTATCAATTTTGTGGGAATATGTTATCAATTTGGTGTGAGTGGATTATTAATTTTGTGGGAATATGTTATCAATTTGGAGTGAGTGGATTATTAATTTTGTGGGAATATGTTATCAATTTGGTGCGAGTGGATTATTAATTTTGTGGGAATGTTATCAATTTGGTGTGCGTGAATTATTAATTTTGTGGGAATACGTTATTAATTTGGTGCGAGTTAATTATAATTATTATGGGAATATGTCATCAATTTGGTGTGAGTGAAATATCAATTTTGTGGGAATATGTTATCAATTTGCTGTGAGACGATTATTAATTTTGTGGGAATATGTTATCAATTTGGTGCGAGTGAATTATCTATTTTGTGGAGATATGTTATCAATTTGGTGTGAGTGAATTATTAATTTTATGGGAATAAGTTATCAATTTGGTGTGAGTGAATTATGAATTTTGTGGGAATATGTTATCAATTTGGTGTGAGTGGATTATTAATTTTCTGGGAATAAGTTATCAATTGGGTGTGAGTGGATTATTAATTTTGTGGGAATATGTTATCAATTGTGTGTGATTGAATTATCAGTTTAATGGGGATATGTTATCAATTTGGTGTGAGTGAATTATTAATTTTCTGGGAATACGTTATCAATTTGGTGCGAGTGAATTATAAATTTTATGGGAATATGTTATCAATTTGGTGCGAGTGAATTATCAAATTTGTGGGAATATGTTATCAATTGGGTGTGATTGAATTATCAATTTTGTGGGAATAAGTAATCAATTTGGTGTGAGTGGATTATTAATTCTGTGGGAATATGTTATCAATTTGGTGTGAGAGCATTATCAATTTTGTGGGAATATGTTATCAATTTAGTGCGAGTGAATTATCAGTTTAATGGGAATGTGTTATAAATTTGGTAAGAGTGAATAATCAATTTTGTGGGAATATGTTATCAATTTGGTGTGAGTGAATTATTAATTTTATGGGAATAAGTTATCAATTTGGTGTGAGTGGATTATTAATTTTCTGGGAATAAGTTATCAATTGGGTGTGAGTGAATTATTAATTTTGTGGGAATATGTTATCAATTGGGTGTCAGTGGATTATTAATTTTGTGGGAATATGTTATCAATTTGCTGTGAGTCGATTATTAATTTTGTGGGAATATGTTATCAATTTGGTGCGTGTGAATTATCAATTTTGTGGGAATATGTTATCAATTTCGTGTGAGTGAATTATCAATTTTGTGGGAATAAGTTATGAATTTGGTGTGAGTGGATTATTAATATTCTGGAAATACGTTATCATTTTGGTGTGAGAGGATTATTAATTTTGTGGTAATATGTTATCAATTTGGTGTGAGTGGATTATTAATTTTGTGGGAATATGTTATCAATTTGGTGTGAGTGAATTATTAATTTTATGGGAATAAGTTATCAATTTGGTGTGAGTGGATTATTAATTTTCTGGGAATAAGTTATCAATTGGGTGTGAGTGAATTATTAATTTTGTGGAAATCTGTTATCAATTGTGTGTGATTGAATTATCAGTTTCATGGGAATATGTTATCAATTTGGTGTGAGTGAATTACTAATTTTGTGGGAATATGTTATCAATTTGGTGTGAGTGGATTATTAATTTTGTGGGAATATGTTATCAATTTGGTGTGAGTGGATTATTAATTTTGTGGGAATATGTTATCAATTTAGTGTGAGTGGATTATTAATTTTGTGGGAATATGTTATCAATTTGGTGTGCGTGAATTATTAATTTTGTGGGAATACGTTATCAATGTGGTGCGAGTGAATTATAAATTTTATGGGAATAAGTTATCAATTTGGTGTGAGTGAATTATTAATTTTGTGGGAATATGTTATCAAATTGCTATGAGTGAATAATCAATTTTGTGGGAATATGTTATCAATTTGGTGTGAGTGAATTATTAATTTTGTGGGAATATGTTATCAATTTGGTGTGAGTGAATTATCAATTTTGTGGGAATATGTTATCAATTTGGTGTGAGTGGATTATTAATTTTGTGGGAATATGTTATCAATTTGGTGTGAGTGGATTATTAATTTTGTGGGAATATGTTATCAATTTGGTGCGAGTGGATTATTAATTTTGTGGGAATGTTATCAATTTGGTGTGCGTGAATTATTAATTTTGTGGGAATACGTTATTAATTTGGTGCGAGTTAATTATAAATATTATGGGAATATGTCATCAATTTGGTGTGAGTGAAATATCAATTTTGTGGGAATATGTTATCAATTTGCTGTGAGTCGATTATTAATTTTGTGGGAATATGTTATCAATTTGGTGCGAGTGAATTATTAATTTTGTGGGAATATGTTATCAATTGTGTGTGATTGAATTATCAGTTTAATGGGGATATGTTATCAATTTGGTGTGAGTGAATTATTAATTTTCTGGGAATACGTTATCAATTTGGTGCGAGTGAATTATAAATTTTATGGGAATATGTTATCAATTTGGTGCGAGTGAATTATCAAATTTGTGGGAATATGTTATCAATTGGGTGTGATTGAATTATCAATTTTGTGGGAATAAGTTATCAATTTGGTGTGAGTGGATTATTAATTCTGTGGGAATATGTTATCAATTTGGTGTGAGAGCATTATCAATTTTGTGGGAATATGTTATCAATTTAGTGCGAGTGAATTATCAGTTTAATGGGAATGTGTTATAAATTTGGTAAGAGTGAATAATCAATTTTGTGGGAATATGTTATCAATTTGGTGTGAGTGAATTATTAATTTTGTGGGAATATGTTATCAATTGGGTGTGAGTGTATTATTAATTTTGTGGGAATATGTTATCAATTTGCTGTGAGTCGATTATTAATTTTGTGGGAATATGTTATCAATTTGGTGCGAGTGAATTATCAAGTTTGTGGGAATATGTTATCAATTTCGTGTGAGTGAATTATCAATTTTGTGGGAATAAGTTATGAATTTGGTGTGAGTGGATTATTAATTTTGTGGGAATACGTTATCATTTTGGTGTGAGAGGATTATTAATTTTGTGGTAATATGTTATCAATTTGGTGTGAGTGGATTATTAATTTTGTGGGAATATGTTATCAATTTGGTGTGAGTGAATTATTAATTTTATGGGAATAAGTTATCAATTTGGTGTGAGTGGATTATTAATTTTCTGGGAATAAGTTATCAATTGGGTGTGAGTGAATTATTAATTTTGTGAAAATCTGTTATCAATTGTGTGTGATTGAATTATCAGTTTCATGGGAATATGTTATCAATTTGGTGTGAGTGAATTACTAATTTTGTGGGAATATTTTATCAATTTGGTGTGAGTGGATTATTAATTTTGTGGGAATATGTTATCAATTTGGTGTGAGTGGATTATTAATTTTGTGGGAATATGTTATCAATTTAGTGTGAGTGGATTATTAATTTTGTGGGAATATGTTATCAATTTGGTGTGCGTGAATTATTAATTTTGTGGGAATACGTTATCAATTTGGTGCGAGTGAATTATAAATTTTATGGGAATAAGTTATTAATTTGGTGTGAGTGAATTATTAATTTTGTGGGAATATGTTATCAAATTGCTATGAGTGAATAATCAATTTTGTGGGAATATGTTATCAACTTGGTGTGAGTGAATTATTAATTTTGTGGGAATATGTTATCAATTTGGTGTGAGTGAATTATCAATTTTGTGGGAATATGTTATCAATTTGGTGTGAGTGGATTATAAATTTTGTGGGAATACGTTATCAATTTGGTGTGAGTGGATTATTAATTTTGTGGGAATATGTTATCAATTTGCTGTGAGTCGATTATTAATTTTGTGGGAATATGTTATCAATTTGGTGTGAATGAATTATCAATTTTGTGGGAATAAGTTATCAATTTGGTGTGAGTGAATTATTAATTTTGTGGGAATATGTTATCAATTTGGTGTGAGAGCATTATCAATTTTGTTGGAATATGTTATCAATTTCGTGCGAGTGAATTATCAGTTTAATGGGAATGTGTTATCAATTTGGTAAGAGTGAATAATCAATTTTGTGGGAATATGTTATCAGTTTGGTGTGAGTGAATTATTAATTGGTAGGAATATGTTATCAATTTGGTGTGAGTGGATTATTAATTTTGTGGGAATACGTTATCAATTTGGTGTGAGTGGATTATTAATTTTGTAGGAATATGTTATCAATTTCGTATGAGTGAATTATCAATTTTGTGGGAATATGTTATCAATTTCGTGTGAGTGAATTATCAATTTTGTGGGAATAAGTTATCAATTTGGTGTGAGTGGTTTATTAATATTCTGAGAATACGTTATCAATTTGGTGTGAGAGGATTATTAATTTTGTGGTAATATGTTATCAATTTGGTGTGAGTGGATTATTAATTTTGTGGGAATATGTTATCAATTTGGTGTGAGTGAATTATTAATTTAATGGGAATAAGTTATCAATTTGGTGTGAGTGAATTATCAATTTTGTGGGAATATGTTATCAATTTGGTGTGAGTGGATTATTAATTTTCTGGGAATAAGTTATCAATTGGGTGTGAGTGGATTATTAATTTTGTGGGAATATGTTATCAATTTCATGTGAGTGGATTATTAATTTTGTGAGAATATGTTATCAATTTCGTGTGAGTAAATTATTAATTTTGTGGAAATCAGTTATCAATTGTGTGTGATTGAATTATCACTTTAATGGGAATATGTAAATCAATATGGTGTGAGTGGATTATTAATTTTGTGGGAATATGTTATCAATTTGGTGTGAGTGGATTATTAATTTTGTGGGAATATGTTATCAATTTGGTGTGAGTGGATTATTAATTTTGTGGGAATATGTTATCAACTTGGTGTGCGTTAATTATTAATTTTGTGGGAATACGTTATCAATTTGTTGCGAGTGAATTATAAATTTTATGGGAATATGTTATCAATTTGGTGTGAGTGAATTATTAACTTTGTTGGAATATGTTATCAAATTGGTATGAGTGAATAATCAATTTTGTGGGAATATGTTATCAATTTGGTGTGAGTGAATTATTAATTTTGTGGGAATATGTTATCAATTGGTGTGAGTGAATTATCAATTTTGTGGGAATATGTTATCAATTTGGTGTGAGTGGATTATTAATTTTGTGGGAATACGTTATCAATTTGGTGTGAGTGGATTATTAATTTTGTGGGAATATGTTATCAATTTGCTGTGAGTCGATTATTAATTTTGTGGGAATATGTTATCAATTTGGTGTGAATGAATTATCAATTTTGTGGTAATATGTTATCAATTTCGTGTGAGTGAATTATCAATTTTGGGAGAATACGTTATCAATTTGGTGTGAGTGGATTATTAATTTTGTGGGAATATGTTATCAATTTGGTGTGAGTGGATTATCAGTTTTGTGGGAATATGTTCTCAATTTGCTGTGAGTGAATTACCAATTTTGTGGGAATATGTTATCAATTTGGTGGGCGTGGATTATTAATTTTGTGGAAATATCTTATGAATTTGATGTGAGTGAATTATCAATTTTGTGGGAATATGTTATCAATATGGTGTCAGTGAATTATCAATTTTGTGGGAATATGTTATCAATTTGGTGTGAGAGCATTATCAATTTTGTGGGAATATGTTATCAATTTAGTGCGAGTGAATTATCAGTTTAATGGGAATGTGTTTTCAATTTGGTAAGAGTGAATAATCAATTTTGTGGGAATATGTTATGAATTTGGTGTGAGTGAATTATTAATTTTGTGGGAATATGTTATCAATTTGGTGTGAGTGGATTATTAATTTTGTGGGAATATGTTATCAATTTCGTATGAGTGAATTATCAATTTTGTGGTAATATGTTATCAATTTCGTGTGAGTGAATTATCAATTTTGTGGGAATAAGTTATCAATTTGGTGTGAGTGGTTTATTAATATTCTGAGAATACGTTATCAATTTAGTGTGAGAGGATTATTTATTTTGTGGGAATATGTTATCAATTTGGTGTGAGTGGATTATTAATTTTCTGGGAATAAGTTATCAATTGGGTGTGAGTGGATTATTAATTTTGTGGGAATATGTTATCAATTTGATGTGAGTGGATTATTAATTTTGTGAGAATATGTTATCAATTTCGTGTGAGTGAATTATTAATTTTGTGGAAATCAGTTATCAATTGTGTGTGATTGAATTATCAGTTTAATGGGAATATGTTATCAATTTGGTGTGAGTGGATTATTAATTTTGTGGGAATATGTTATCAATTTGGTGTGAGTGGATTATTAATTTTGTGAAAATATGTTATCAAATTGGTATGAGTGAATAATCAATTTTGTGGGAATATGTTATCAATTTGGTGTTAGTGAATTATTAATATTGTGGGAATATGTTATCAACTTGGTGTGAGTGAATTATCAATTTTGTGGGAATATGTTATCAATTTGGTGTGAGTGGATTATTAATTTTGTGGGAATACGTTATAAATTTGGTGTGAGTGGATTATTAATTTTGTGGGAATATGTTCTCAATTTGCTGTGAGTCGATTATTAATTTTGTGGGAATATGTTATCAATTTGGTGTGAGTAAATTATCAATTTTGTGGTAATATGTTATCAATTTCGTGTGAGTGAATTATCAATTTTGTGAGAATACTTTATCAATTTGGTGTGAGTGGATTATTAATTTTGTGGGAATATGTTATCAATTTGGTGTGAGTGGATTATCAGTTTTGTGGGAATATCTTCTCAATTTGGTGTGAGTGAATTACCAATTTTGTGGGAATATGTTATCAATTTGGTGGGCGTGGATTATTAATTTTGTGGAAATATCTTATGAATTTGATGTGAGTGAATAATCAATTTTGTGGGACTATGTTATCAATATGGTGTCAGCGAATTATCAATTTCGTGGGAATATGTTATCAATTTAGTGTGAGTGAATTATTAATTTTGTGGGAATATGTTATCAATTTGGTGCTAGTGAATTATCAATTTTGTGGTAATATGTTATCAATTTCGTGTGAGTGAATTATCAATTTTGTGAGAATACTTTATCAATTTGGTGTGAGTGGATTATTAATTTTGTGGGAATATGTTATCAATTTGGTGTGAGTGGATTATCAGTTTTGTGGGAATATCTTCTCAATTTGGTGTGAGTTAATTACCAATTTTGTGGGAATATGTTATCAATTTGGTGGGCGTGGATTATTAATTTTGTGGAAATATCTTATGAATTTGATGTGAGTGAATAATCAATTTTGTGGGACTATGTTATCAATATGGTGTCAGCGAATTATCAATTTCGTGGGAATATGTTATCAATTTAGTGTGAGTGAATTATTAATTTTGTGGGAATACGTTATCAATTTGGTGCGAGTGAATTATCAATTTTATGGGAATACGTTATCAATTTCGTGTGAGTGAATTATTAATTTTGTGGGAATACGTTATCAATTTGGTGCGTGTGAATTATAAATTTTATGGGAATATGTTATCAATTTCGTGTCAGTGAATTATCAATTTTGTGGGAATAAGTTATCAATTTGGTGTGAGTGGTTTATTAATATTCTGAGAATACGTTATCAATTTGGTGTGAGAGGATTATTTATTTTGTGGTAATATGTTATCAATTTGGTGTGCGTTAATTATTAATTTTGTGGGAATACGTTATCAATTTGGTGCGAGTGAATTATAAATTTTATGGGAATATGTTATCAATTTCGTGTGAGTGAATTATCAATTTTGTGGGAATAAGTTATCAATTTGGTGTGAGTGGTTTATTAATATTCTGAGAATACGTTATCAATTTGGTGTGAGAGGATTATTTATTTTGTGGTAATATGTTATCAATTTGGTGTGAGTGGATTATTAATTTTGTGGGAATATGTTATCAATTTGGTGTGAGTGAATTATTAATTTTATGGGAATAAGTTATCAATTTGGTGTGAGTGTATTATCAATTTTGTGGGAATATGTTATCAATTTGGTGTGAGTGGATTATTAATTTTCTGGAAATAAGTTATCAATTGGGTGTGAGTGGATTATTATTTTTGTGGGAATACGTTATCAATTTGGTGTGAGTGGATTATTAATTTTGTGGAAATATGTTATCAATTTGGTGTGAGTGAATTATCAATTTTGTGGGAATATGTTATCAATTTGGTGTGAGTGGATTATTAATTTTGTGGGAATACGTTATCAATTTGGTGTGAGTGGATTATTAATTTTGTGGGGATATGTTATCAATTTGCTGTGAGTCGATTATTAATTTTGTGGGAATATTTTATCAGTTTGGTGTGAGTGAATTATCAATTTTGTGGGAATATGTTATTAATTTCGTGTGAGTGAATTATCAATTTTGTGGGAATAAGTTATCAATTTGGTGTGAGTGGTTTATCAATATTCTGAGAATACGTTATCAATTTAGTGTGAGAGGATTATTTATTTTGTGGGAATATGTTATCAATTTGGTGTGAGTGGATTATTAATTTTCTGGGAATAAGTTATCAATTGGGTGTGAGTGGATTATTAATTTTGTGGGAATATGTTATCAATTTGATGTGAGTGGATTATTAATTTTGTGAGAATATGTTATCAATTTCGTGTGAGTGAATTATTAATTTTGTGGAAATCAGTTATCAATTGTGTGTGATTGAATTATCAGTTTAATGGGAATATGTTATCAATTTGGTGTGAGTGGATTATTAATTTTGTGGGAATATGTTATCAATTTGGTGTGAGTGGATTATTAATTTTGTGAAAATATGTTATCAAATTGGTATGAGTGAATAATCAATTTTGTGGGAATATGTTATCAATTTGGTGTTAGTGAATTATTAATATTGTGGGAATATGTTATCAACTTGGTGTGAGTGAATTATCAATTTTGTGGGAATATGTTATCAATTTGGTGTGAGTGGATTATTAATTTTGTGGGAATACGTTATAAATTTGGTGTGAGTGGATTATTAATTTTGTGGGAATATGTTCTCAATTTGCTGTGAGTCGATTATTAATTTTGTGGGAATATGTTATCAATTTGGTGTGAGTGAATTATCAATTTTGTGGTAATATGTTATCAATTTCGTGTGAGTGAATTATCAATTTTGTGAGAATACTTTATCAATTTGGTGTGAGTGGATTATTAATTTTGTGGGAATATGTTATCAATTTGGTGTGAGTGGATTATCAGTTTTGTGGGAATATGTTATCAATTTGGTGGGCGTGGATTATTAATTTTGTGGAAATATCTTATGAATTTGATGTGAGTGAATAATCAACTTTGTGGGAATATGTTATCAATATGGTGTCAGCGAATTATCAATTTCGTGGGAATATGTTATCAATTTAGTGTGAGAGCATTATCAATTTTGTGGGAATATGTTATCAATTTGGTGCGAGTGAATTATCAATTTTATGGGAATACGTTATCAATTTCGTGTGAGTGAATTATTAATTTTGTGGGAATACGTTATCAATTTGGTGCGTGTGAATTATAAATTTTATGGGAATATGTTATCAATTTCGTGTGAGTGAATTATCAATTTTGTGGGAATAAGTTATCAATTTGGTGTGAGTGGTTTATTAATATTCTGAGAATACGTTATCAATTTGGTGTGAGAGGATTATTTATTTTGTGGTAATATGTTATCAATTTGGTGTGCGTTAATTATTAATTTTGTGGGAATACGTTATCAATTTGGTGCGAGTGAATTATAAATTTTATGGGAATATGTTATCAATTTCGTGTGAGTGAATTATCAATTTTGTGGGAATAAGTTATCAATTTGGTGTGAGTGGTTTATTAATATTCTGAGAATACGTTATCAATTTGGTGTGAGAGGATTATTTATTTTGTGGTAATATGTTATCAATTTGGTGTGAGTGGATTATTAATTTTGTGGGAATATGTTATCAATTTGGTGTGAGTGAATTATTAATTTTATGGGAATAAGTTATCAATTTGGTGTGAGTGTATTATCAATTTTGTGGGAATATGTTATCAATTTGGTGTGAGTGGATTATTAATTTTCTGGAAATAAGTTATCAATTGGGTGTGAGTGGATTATTATTTTTGTGGGAATACGTTATCAATTTGGTGTGAGTGGATTATTAATTTTGTGGAAATATGTTATCAATTTGGTGTGAGTGAATTATCAATTTTGTGGGAATATGTTATCAATTTGGTGTGAGTGGATTATTAATTTTGTGGGAATACGTTATCAATTTGGTGTGAGTGGATTATTAATTTTGTGGGGATATGTTATCAATTTGCTGTGAGTCGATTATTAATTTTGTGGGAATATTTTATCAGTTTGGTGTGAGTGAATTATCAATTTTGTGGGAATATGTTATTAATTTCGTGTGAGTGAATTATCAATTTTGTGGGAATAAGTTTTCAATTTGGTGTGAGTGGATTATTAATTTTCTGGGAATACGTTATCAATTTGTTGTGAGAGGATTATTAATTTTGTGGTAATATGTTATCAATTTGGTGTGAGTGAATTATCAATTTTGTGGGAATATGTTATCAATTTGGTGTGAGTGGATTATTAATTTTGTGGGAATACGTTATCAATTTGGTGTGAGTGGATTATTAATTTTGTGGGGATATGTTATCAATTTGCTGTGATTCGATTATTAATTTTGTGGGAATATTTTATCAGTTTGGTGTGAGTGAATTATCAATTTTGTGGGAATAAGTTATCAATTTGGTGTGAGTGAATTATTAATTTTGTGGGAATATGTTATCAATTTGGTGTGAGAGCATTATCAATTTTGTGGGAATATGTTATCAATTTAGTGCGAGTGAATTATCAGTTTAATGGGAATGTGTTATCAATTTCGTATGAGTGAATTATCAATTTTGTGGGAATATGTTATCAATTTCGTGTGAGTGAATTATCAATTTTGTGGGAATAAGTTATCAATTTGTTGTGAGTGGTTTATTAATATTCTGAGAATACGTTATCAATTTGGAGTGAGTGAATTATCAATTTTGTGGGAATAAGTTATCAATTTGGTGTGAGTAAATTATTAATTTTGTGGGAATATGTTATCAATTTGGTGTGAGAGCATTATCAATTTTGTAGGAATATGTTATCAATTTAGTGCGAGTGAATTATCAGTTTAATGGGAATGTGTTATCAATTTGGTAAGAGTGAATAATCAATTTTGTGGGAATATGTTATCAATTTGGTATGAGTGAATTATCAATTTTGTGGGAATGTGTTATCAATTTCGTGTGACTGAATTATCAATTTTGTGGGAATAAGTTATGAATTTGGTGTCAGTGGATTATTAATATTCTGGGAATACGTTATCAATTTGGTGTGAGTGGATTATTAATTTTGTGGGGATATGTTATCAATTTGGTGTGAGTGAATTATTAATTTTGTGGGAATATGTTATCAAATTGCTATGAGTGAATAATCAATTTTGTGGGAATATGTTATCAATTTGGTGTGAGTGAATTATTAATTTTGTGGGAATATGTTATCAATTTGGTGTGAGTGAATTATAAATTTTGTGGGAATATGTTATCAATTTGGTGTGAGTGGATTATTAATTTTGTGGGAATACGTTATCAATTTGGTTTGAGTGGATTATCAATTTTGTGGGAATATGCTATCAATTTGGTGTGTGTGAATTATTAATTTTATGGGAATAAGTTCTCAATTTGGTGTGAGTGAATTATTAATTTTGTGGGAATATGTTATCAATTTGGTGTGAGAGCATTATCAATTTTGTGGGAATATGTTATCAATTTAGTGCGAGTGAATTATCAGTTTAATGGGAATGTGTTATCAATTTCGTATGAGTGAATTATCAATTTTGTGGGAATATGTTATCAATTTCGTGTGAGTGAATTATCAATTTTGTGGGAATAAGTTATCAATTTGGTGTGAGTGGTTTATTAATATTCTGAGAATACGTTATCAATTTGGTGTGAGAAGATTATTAATTTTGTGGTAATATGTTATCAATTTGGTGTGAGTGGATTATTAATTTTGTGGGAATATGTTATCAATTTGGTGTGAGTGAATTATTAATTTTATGGGAATAAGTTCTTTATTTGGTGTGAGTGAATTATGAATTTTGTGGTAATATGTTATCAATTTGGTGTGAGTGGATTATTAATTTTCTGGGAATAAGTTATCAATTGGGTGTGAGTGGATTATTAATTTTGTGGGAATACGTTATAAATTTGGTGTGAGTGGATTATTAATTTTGTGGGAATATGTTATCAATTTGCTGTGAGTCGATTATTAATTTTGTGGTAATATGTTATCAATTTGGTGTGAGTGAATTATCAATTTTGTGGTAATATGTTATCAATTTCGTGTGAGTGAATTATCAATTTTGTGAGAATACTTTATCAATTTGGTGTGAGTGGATTATTAATTTTGTGGGAATATGTTATCAATTTGGTTTGAGTGGATTATCAGTTTTGTGGGAATATGTTCTCAATTTGGTGTGAGTGAATTACCAATTTTGTGGGAATATGTTATCAATTTGGTGGGCGTGGATTATTAATTTTGTGGAAATATCTTATGAATTTGATGTGAGTGAATAATCAATTTTGTGGGAATATGTTATCAATATGGTGTCAGCGAATTATCAATTTCGTGGGAATATGTTATCAATTTAGTGTGAGAGCATTATCAATTTTGTGGGAATATGTTATCAATTTGGTGCGAGTGAATTATCAATTTTATGGGAATACGTTATCAATTTCGTGTGAGTGAATTATTAATTTTGTGGGAATACGTTATCAATTTGGTGCGAGTGAATTATAAATTTTATGGGAATATGTTATCAATTTCGTGTGAGTGAATTATCAATTTTGTGGGAATAAGTTATCAATTTGGTGTGAGTGGTTTATTAATATTCTGAGAATACGTTATCAATTTGGTGTGAGAGGATTATTTATTTTGTGGTAATATGTTATCAATTTGGTGTGAGTGGATTATTAATTTTGTGGGAATAAGTTATCAATTTGGTGTGAGTGAATTATTAATTTTATGGGAATAAGTTATCAATTTGGTGTGAGTGTATTATCAATTTTGTGGGAATATGTTATCAATTTGGTGTGAGTGGATTATTAATTTTCTGGAAATAAGTTATCAATTGGGTGTGAGTGGATTATTATTTTTGTGGGAATACGTTATCAATTTGGTGTGAGTGGATTATTAATTTTGTGGAAATATGTTATCAATTTCGTGTGAGTGAATTACTGATTTTCTGGGAATATGTTAGCAATTTGGTGTGAGTGAATTATTAATTTTCTGGGAATATGTTATCAATTTGGTGTGAGTGAATTATCAATTTTGTGGGAATATGTTATCAATTTGGTGTGAGTGGATTATTAATTTTGTGGGAATACGTTATCAATTTGGTGTGAGTGGATTATTAATTTTGTGGGGATATGTTATCAGTTTGGTGTGAGTGAATTATCAATTTTGTGGGAATATGTTATTAATTTCGTGTGAGTGAATTATCAATTTTGTGGGAATAAGTTTTCAATTTGGTGTGAGTGGATTATTAATTTTCTGGGAATACGTTATCAATTTGTTGTGAGAGGATTATTAATTTTGTGGTAATATGTTATCAATTTGGTGTGAGTGAATTATCAATTTTGTGGGAATATGTTATCAATTTGGTGTGAGTGGATTATTAATTTTGTGGGAATACGTTATCAATTTGGTGTGAGTGGATTATTAATTTTGTGGGGATATGTTATCAATTTGCTGTGAGTCGATTATTAATTTTGTGGGAATATTTTATCAGTTTGGTGTGAGTGAATTATCAATTTTGTGGGAATACGTTATCAATTTGGTTTGAGTGGATTATTAATTTTGTGGGAATATGTTATCAATTTGCTGTGAGTCGATTATTAATTTTGTGGGAATATGCTATCAATTTGGTGTGTGTGAATTATCAATTTTGTGGGAATAAGTTATCAATTTGGTGTGAGTGAATTATTAATTTTGTGGGAATATGTTATCAATTTGGTGTGAGAGCATTATCAATTTTGTGGGAATATGTTATCAATTTAGTGCGAGTGAATTATCAGTTTAATGGGAATGTGTTATCAATTTCGTATGAGTGAATTATCAATTTTGTGGGAATATGTTATCAATTTCGTGTGAGTGAATTATCAATTTTGTGGGAATAAGTTATCAATTTGTTGTGAGTGGTTTATTAATATTCTGAGAATACGTTATCAATTTGGTGTGAGTGAATTATTAATTTTGTGGGAATATGTTATCAATTTGGTGTGAGAGCATTATCAATTTTGTGGGAATATGTTATCAATTTGGTGTGAGTGAATTATTAATTTTATGGGAATAAGTTCTTAATTTGGTGTGAGTGAATTAGGAATTTTGTGGGAATATGTTATCAATTTGGTGTGAGTGGATTATTAATTTTCTGGGAATACGTTATAGATTTGGTGTGAGTGGATTATTAATTTTGTGGGAATATGTTATCAATTTGCTGTGAGTCGATTATTAATTTTGTGGTAATATGTTATCAATTTGGTGTGAGTGAATTATCAATTTTGTGGTAATATGTTATCAATTTCGTGTGAGTGAATTATCAATTTTGTGAGAATACTTTATCAATTTGGTGTGAGTGGATTATTAATTTTGTGGGAATATGTTATCAATTTGGTTTGAGTGGATTATCAGTTTTGTGGGAATATGTTCTCAATTTGGTGTGAGTGAATTACCAATTTTGTGGGAATATGTTATCAATTTGGTGGGCGTGGATTATTAATTTTGTGGAAATATCTTATGAATTTGATGTGAGTGAATAATCAATTTTGTGGGAATATGTTATCAATATGGTGTCAGCGAATTATCAATTTCGTGGGAATATGTTATCAATTTAGTGTGAGAGCATTATCAATTTTGTGGGAATATGTTATCAATTTGTTGCGAGTGAATTATCAATTTTATGGGAATACGTTATCAATTTCGTGTGAGTGAATTATTAATTTTGTGGGAATACGTTATCAATTTGGTGCGAGTGAATTATAAATTTTATGGGAATATGTTATCAATTTCGTGTGAGTGAATTATCAATTTTGTGGGAATAAGTTATCAATTTGGTGTGAGTGGTTTATTAATATTCTGAGAATACGTTATCAATTTGGTGTGAGAGGATTATTTATTTTGTGGTAATATGTTATCAATTTGGTGTGAGTGGATTATTAATTTTGTGGGAATATGTTATCCATTTGGTGTGAGTGAATTATTAATTTTATGGGAATAAGTTATCAATTTGGTGTGAGTGTATTATCAATTTTGTGGGAATATGTTATCAATTTGATGTGAGTGGATTATTAATTTTCTGGAAATAAGTTATCAATTGGGTGTGAGTGGATTATTATTTTTGTGGGAATACGTTATCAATTTGGTGTGAGTGGATTATTAATTTTGTGGAAATATGTTATCAATTTCGTGTGAGTGAATTACTAATTTTCTGGGAATATGTTAGCAATTTGGTGTGAGTAAATTATTAATTTTCTGGGAATATGTTATCAATTTGGTGTGAGTGAATTATCAATTTTGTGGGAATATGTTATCAATTTGGTGTGAGTGGATCATTAATTTTGTGGGAATACGTTATCAATTTGGTGTGAGTGGATTATTAATTTTGTGGGGATATGTTATCAGTTTAGTGTGAGTGAATTATCAATTTTGTGGGAATATGTTATTAATTTCGTGTGAGTGAATTATCAATTTTGTGGGAATAAGTTTTCAATTTGGTGTGAGTGGATTATTAATTTTCTGGGAATACGTTATCAATTTGTTGTGAGAGGATTATTAATTTTGTGGTAATATGTTATCAATTTGGTGTGAGTGAATTATCAATTTTGTGGGAATATGTTATCAATTTGGTGTGAGTGGATTATTAATTTTGTGGGAATACGTTATCAATTTGGTGTGAGTGGATTATTAATTTTGTGGGGATATGTTATCAATTTGCTGTGAGTCGATTATTAATTTTGTGGGAATATTTTATCAGTTTGGTGTGAGTGAATTATCAATTTTGTGGGAATACGTTATCAATTTGGTTTGAGTGGATTATTAATTTTGTGGGAATATGTTATCAATTTGCTGTGAGTCGATTATTAATTTTGTGGGAATATGCTATCAATTTGGTGTGTGTGAATTATCAATTTTGTGGGAATAAGTTATCAATTTGGTGTGAGTGAATTATTAATTTTGTGGGAATATGTTATCAATTTGGTGTGAGAGCATTATCAATTTTGTGGGAATATGTTATCAATTTAGTGCGAGTGAATTATCAGTTTAATGGGAATGTGTTATCAATTTCGTATGAGTGAATTATCAATTTTGTGGGAATATGTTATCAATTTCGTGTGAGTGAATTATCAATTTTGTGGGAATAAGTTATCAATTTGTTGTGAGTGGTTTATTAATATTCTGAGAATACGTTATCAATTTGGAGTGAGTGAATTATCAATTTTGTGGGAATAAGTTATCAATTTGGTGTGAGTGAATTATTAATTTTGTGGGAATATGTTATCAATTTGGTGTGAGAGCATTATCAATTTTGTGGGAATATGTTATCAATTTAGTGCGAGTGAATTATCAGTTTAATGGGAATGTGTTATCAATTTGGTAAGAGTGAATAATCAATTTTGTGGGAATATGTTATCAATTTGGTATGAGTGAATTATTAATTTTGTGGGAATATGTTATCAAATTGCTATGAGTGAATAATCAATTTTGTAGGAATATGTTATCAATTTGGTGTGAGTGAATTATAAATTTTGTGGGAATATGTTATCAATTTGGTGTGAGTAGATTATTAATTTTGTGGGAATACGTTATCAATTTGGTTTGAGTGGATTATTAATTTTGTGGGAATATGTTATCAATTTGCTGTGAGTCGATTGTTAATTTTGTGGGAATATGCTATCAATTTGGTGTGTGTGAATTATTAATTTTATGGGAATAAGTTCTCAATTTGGTGTGAGTGAATTATTAATTTTGTGGGAATATGTTATCAATTTCGTGTGAGTGAATTATCAATTTTGTGGGAATAAGTTATCAATTTGTTGTGAGTGGTTTATTAATATTCTGAGAATACGTTATCAATTTGGAGTGAGTGAATTATCAATTTTGTGGGAATAAGTTATCAATTTGGTGTGAGTGAATTATTAATTTTGTGGGAATATGTTATCAATTTGGTGTGAGAGCATTATCAATTTTGTGGGAATATGTTATCAATTTAGTGCGAGTGAATTATCAGTTTAATGGGAATGTGTTATCAATTTGGTAAGAGTGAATAATCAATTTTGTGGGAATATGTTATCAATTTGGTATGAGTGAATTATTAATTTTGTGGGAATATGTTATCAAATTGCTATGAGTGAATAATCAATTTTGTGGGAATATGTTATCAATTTGGTGTGAGTGAATTATTAATTTTGCGGGAATATGTTATCAATTTGGTGTGAGTGAATTATAAATTTTGTGGGAATATGTTATCAATTTGGTTTGAGTGGATTATTAATTTTGTGGGAATATGTTATCAATTTGCTGTGAGTCGATTATTAATTTTGTGGGAATATGCTATCAATTTGGTGTGTGTGAAATATTAATTTTATGGGAATAAGTTCTCAATTTGGTGTGAGTGAATTATTAATTTTGTGGGAATATGTTATCAATTTGGTGTGAGAGCATTATCAATTTTGTGGGAATATGTTATCAATTTAGTGCGAGTGAATTATCAGTTTAATGGGAATGTGTTATCAATTTCGTATGAGTGAATTATCAATTTTGTGGGAATATGTTATCAATTTCGTGTGAGTGAATTATCAATTTTGTGGGAATAAGTTATCAATTTGGTGTGAGTGGTTTATTAATATTCTGAGAATACGTTATCAATTTGGTGTGAGAAGATTATTAATTTTGTGGTAATATGTTATCAATTTGGTGTGAGTGGATTATTAATTTTGTGGGAATATGTTATCAATTTGGTGTGAGTGAATTATTAATTTTATGGGAATAAGTTCTTAATTTGGTGTGAGTGAATTATCAATTTTGTGGTAATATGTTATCAATTTCGTGTGAGTGAATTATCAATTTTGTGAGAATACTTTATCAATTTGGTGTGAGTGGATTATTAATTTTGTGGGAATATGTTATCAATTTGGTGTGAGTGGATTATCAGTTTTGTGGGAATATGTTCTCAATTTGGTGTGAGTGAATTACCAATTTTGTGGGAATATGTTATCAATTTGGTGGGCGTGGATTATTAATTTTGTGGAAATATCTTATGAATTTGATGTGAGTGAATAATCAATTTCGTGGGAATATGTTATCAATTTAGTGTGAGAGCATTATCAATTTTGTGGGAATATGTTATCAATTTGGTGCGAGTGAATTATCAATTTTATGGGAATACGTTATCAATTTCGTGTGAGTGAATTATTAATTTTGTGGGAATACGTTATCAATTTGGTGCGAGTGAATTATAAATTTTATGGGAATATGTTATCAATTTCGTGTGAGTGAATTATCAATTTTGTGGGAATAAGTTATCAATTTGGTGTGAGTGGTTTATTAATATTCTGAGAATACGTTATCAATTTGGTGTGAGAGGATTATTTATTTTGTGGTAATATGTTATCAATTTGGTGTGCGTTAATTATTAATTTTATGGGAATACGTTATCAATTTGGTGCGAGTGAATTATAAATTTTATGGGAATATGTTATCAATTTCGTGTGAGTGAATTATCAATTTTGTGGGAATAAGTTATCAATTTGGTGTGAGTGGTTTATTAATATTCTGAGAATACGTTATCAATTTGGTGTGAGAGGATTATTTATTTTGTGGTAATATGTTATCAATTTGGTGTGAGTGGATTATTAATTTTGTGGGAATATGTTATCAATTGGGTGTGAGTGGATTATTATTTTTGTGGGAATACGTTATCAATTTGGTGTGAGTGGATTATTAATTTTGTGGAAATATGTTATCAATTTCGTGTGAGTGAATTACTAATTTTCTGGGAATATGTTATCAATTTGGTGTGAGTGAATTATGAATTTTGTGGGAATATGTTATCAATTTGGTGTGAGTGGATTATTAATTTTGTGGGAATACGTTATCAATTTGGTGTGAGTGGATTATTAATTTTGTGGGGATATGTTATCAGTTTGGTGTGAGTGAATTATCAATTTTGTGGGAATATGTTATTAATTTCGTGTGAGTGAATTATCAATTTTGTGGGAATAAGTTTTCAATTTGGTGTGAGTGGATTATTAATTTTCTGGGAATACGTTATCAATTTGTTGTGAGAGGATTATTAATTTTGTGGTAATATGTTATCAATTTGGTGTGAGTGAATTATCAATTTTGTGGGAATATGTTATCAATTTGGTGTGAGTGGATTATTAATTTTGTGGGAATACGTTATCAATTTGGTGTGAGTGGATTATTAATTTTGTGGGGATATGTTATCAATTTGCTGTGAGTCGATTATTAATTTTGTGGAAATATTTTATCAGTTTGGTGTGAGTGAATTATCAATTTTGTGGGAATACGTTATCAATTTGGTTTGAGTGGATTATTAATTTTGTGGGAATATGTTATCAATTTGCTGTGAGTCGATTATTAATTTTGTGGGAATATGCTATCAATTTGGTGTGTGTGAATTATCAATTTTGTGGGAATAAGTTATCAATTTGGTGTGAGTGAATTATTAATTTTGTGGGAATATGTTATCAATTTGGTGTGAGAGCATTATCAATTTTGTGGGAATATGTTATCAATTTAGTGCGAGTGAATTATCAGTTTAATGGGAATGTGTTATCAATTTGGTAAGAGTGAATAATCAATTTTGTGGGAATATGTTATCAATTTGGTATGAGTGAATTATTAATTTTGTGGGAATATGTTATCAATTTGGTGCGAGTGAATTATCAATTTTGTGGGAATATGTTATCAATTTCGTGTGACTGAATTATCAATTTTGTGGGAATAAGTTATGAATTTGGTGTGAGTGGATTATTAATATTCTGGAATACGTTATCAATTTGGTGTGAGTGGATTATTAATTTTGTGGGGATATGTTATCAATTTCGTGTGAGTGAATTATTAATTTTGTGGGAATATGTTATCAAATTGCTATGAGTGAATAATCAATTTTGTGGGAATATGTTATCAATTTGGTGTGAGTGAATTATTGATTTTGTGGGAATATGTTATCAATTTGGTGTGAGTGGATTATTAATTTTGTGGGAATACGTTATCAATTTGGTTTGAGTGGATTATTAATTTTGTGGGAATATGTTATCAATTTGCTGTGAGTCGATTATTAATTTTGTGGGAATATGCTATCAATTTGGTGTGTGTGAATTATTAATTTTATGGGAATAAGTTCTCAATTTGGTGTGAGTGAATTATCAATTTTGTGGGAATATGTTATCAATTTGGTGTGAGTGGATTATTTATTTTCTGGGAATAAGTTATCAATTTCGTGTGAGTGAATTATTAATTTTGTGGGAATATGTTATCAAATTGCTATGAGTGAATAATCAATTTTGTGGGAATATGTTATCAATTTGGTGTGAGTGAATTATAAATTTTGTGGGAATATGTTATCAATTTGGTGTGAGTGAATTATTAATTTTGTGAGAATATGTTATCAATTTGATGTGAGAGTATTATCAATTTTGTGGGAATATGTTATCAATTTAGTGCGAGTGAATTATCAGTTTAATGGGAATCTGTTATCAATTTCGTATGAGTGAATTATCAATTTTGTGGGAATTTGTTATCAATTTCGTGTGAGTGAATTATCAATTTTGTGGGAATAAGTTATCAATTTGGTGTGAGTGGTTTATTAATATTCTGAGAATACGTTATCAATTTGGTGTGAGAAGATTATTAATTTTGTGGTAATATGTTATCAATTTGGTGTGAGTGGATTATTAATTTTGTGGGAATATGTTATCAATTTGGTGTGAGTGAATTATTAATTTTATGGGAATAAGTTCTCAATTTGGTGTGAGTGAATTATCAATTTTGTGGGAATATGTTATCAATTTGGTGTGAGTGGATTATTTATTTTCTGGGAATAAGTTATCAATTGGGTGTGAGTGGATTATTAATTTTGTGGGAATATGTAATCAATTTGATGTGAGTGGATTATTAATTTTGTGAGAATATGTTATCAATTTCGTGTGAGTGAATTATTAATTTTGTGGAAATCAGTTATCAATTGTGTGTGATTGAATTATCAGTTTAATGGGAATATGTTATCAATTTGGTGAGAGTGGACTATTAATTTTGTGGGAATATGTTATCAATTTGGTGTGAGTGGATTATTAATTTTGTGGGAATATGTTATCAACTTGGTGTGCGTTAATTATTAATTTTGTGGGAATACGTTATCAATTTGGTGCGAGTGAATTATAAATTTTATGGGAATATGTTATCAATTTGGTGTGAGTGAATTATTAATTTTGTGGGAATATGTTATCATATTGGTATGAGTGAATAATCAATTTTGTGGGAATATGTTATCAATTTGGTGTGAGTGAATTATCAATTTTGTGGTAATATGTTATCAATTTCGTGTGAGTTAATTATCAATTTTGTGAGAATACGTTATCAATTTGGTGTGAGTGGATTATTAATTTTGTGGGAATATGTTATCAATTTGGTGTGAGTGGATTATTAATTTTGTGGGAATATGTTATCAATTTGGTGTGAGTGGATTATTAATTTTGTGGGAATATTTTATCAATTTGGTGTGCGTTAATTATTAATTTTGTGCGAATACGTTATCAATTTGGTGTGAGTGGATTATTAATTTTGTGAGAATATGTTATCAATTTCGTGTGAGTGAATTATCAGTTTAATGGGAATATGTTATCAATTTGGTGTGAGTGAATTATTAATTTTGTGGGAATATGTTATCAATTTGCTGTGAGTCGATTATTAATTTTGTGGGAATATGTTATCAATTTGGTGCGAGTGAATTATCAATTTTGTAGAAATATGTTATCAATTTGGTGTGAGTGAATTATTAATGTTGTGGGAATATGTTATCAATTTGGTGTGAGTGGATTATTAATTTTGTGGGAATATGTTATCAACTTGCTATGAGTGAATAATCAATTTTGTGGGAATATGTTATCAATTTGGTGTGAGTGAATTATTAATTTTGTGGGAATATGTTATCAATTTGGTGTGAGTGAATTATCAATTTTGTGGGGATATGTTATCAATTTGCTGTGAGTCGATTATTAATTTTGTGGGAATATGCTATCAATTTGGTGTGTGTGAATTATCAATTTTGTGGGAATAAGTTATCAATTTGGTGTGAGTGAATTATTAATTTTGTGGGAATATGTTATCAATTTGGTGTGAGAGCATTATCAATTTTGTGGGAATATGTTATCAATTTAGTGCGAGTGAATTATCAGTTTAATGGGAATGTGTTATCAATTTCGTATGAGTGAACTATCAATTTTGTGGGAATATGTTATAAATTTCGTGTGAGTGAATTATCAATTTTGTGGGAATAAGTTATCAATTTGGTGTGAGTGGTTTATTAATATTCTGAGAATACGTTATCAATTTGGTGTGAGTGAATTATCAATTTTGTGGGAATAAGTTATCAATTTGGTAAGAGTGAATTATTAATTTTGTGGGAATATGTTATCAATTTGGTATGAGTGAATTATTAATTTTGTGGGAATGTGTTATCAATTTGGTGCGAGTGAATTATCAATTTTGTGGGAATATGTTATCAATTTCGTGTGAGTGAATTATCAATTTTGTGGGAATAAGTTATGAATTTTGTGTGAGTGGATTATTAATATTCTGGGAATACGTTATCAATTTGGTGTGAGAGGATTATTAATTTTGTGGTAATATGTTATCAATTTGGTGTGAGTGGATTATTAATTTTGTGGGAATATGTTGTCAATTTGGTGTGAGTGAATTATTAATTTTATGGGAATAAGTTATCAATTTGGTGTGAGTGGATTATTAATTTTCTGGGAATAAGTTATCAATTGGGTGTGAGTGGATTATTAATTTTGTGGGGATATGTTATCAATTTGGTGTGAGTGAATTATTAATTTTGTGGGAATATGATATGAAATTGCTATGAGTGAATAATCAATTTTGTGGGAATATGTTATCAATTTGGTGTGAGTGAATTATTAATTTTCTGGGAATATGTTATCAATTTGGTGTGAGTGAATTATAAATTTTGTGGGAATATGTTATCAATTTGGTGTGAGTGGATTATTAATTTTGTGGGAATACGTTATCAATTTGGTTTGAGTGGATTATTAATTTTGTGGGAATATGTTATCAATTTGCTGTGAGTCGATTATTAATTTTGTGGGAATATGCTATCAATTTGGTGTGTGTGAATTATCAATTTTGTGGGAATAAGTTATCAATTTGGTGTGAGTGAATTATTAATTTTGTGGGAATATGTTATCAATTTGGTGTGAGAGCATTATCAATTTTGTGGGAATATGTTATCAATTTAGTGCGAGTGAATTATCAGTTTAATGGGAATGTGTTATCAATTTCGTATGAGTGAATTATCAATTTTGTGGGAATATGTTATCAATTTCGTGTGAGTGAATTATCAATTTTGTGGGAATAAGTTATCAATTTGGTGTGAGTGGTTTATTAATATTCTGAGAATACGTTATCAATTTGGTGTGAGAGGATTATTAATTTTGTGGTAATATGTTATCAATTTGGTGTGAGTGGATTATTAATTTTTTGGGAATATGTTATCAATTTGGTGTGAGTGAATTATTAATTTTATGGGAATATGTTATCAATTTGCTGTGAGTGGATTATTAATTTTGTGGGAATATGTTATCAATTTGGTGTGAGTGGATTATTAATTTTGTGGGAATATGTTATCAACTTGGTGTGCGTTAATTATTAATTTTGTGGGAATACGATATCAATTTGGTGCGAGTGAATTATAAATTTTATGGGAATATGTTATCAATTTGGTGTGCGTTAATTATTAATTTTGTGGGAATACGTTATCAATTTGGTGCGAGTGAATTATATATTTTATGGGAATATGTTATCAATTTGGTGTGAGTGAATTATTAATTTTGTGGGAATATGTTATCAAATTGGTATGAGTGAATAATCAATTTTGTGGGAATATGTTATCAATTTGGTGTGAGTGAATTATTAATTTTGTGGGAATATGTTATCAACTTGGTGTGAGTGAATTATCAATTTTGTGGGAATATGTTATCAATTTGGTGTGAGTGGATTATTAATTTTGTGGGAATACGTTATCAATTTGGTGTGAGTGAATTATCAATTTTGTGGGAATATGTTATCAATTTGGTGTGAGTGGATTTTTAATTTTGTGGGAATACGTTATCAATTTGGTGTGAGTGGATTATTAATTTTGTGGGGATATGTTATCAATTTGCTGTGAGTCGATTATTAATTTTGTGGGAATATTTTATCAGTTTGGTGTGAGTGAATTATCAATTTTGTGGGAATACGTTATCAATTTGGTTTGAGTGGATTATTAATTTTGTGGGAATATGTTATCAATTTGCTGTGAGTCGATTATTAATTTTGTGGGAATATGCTATCAATTTGGTGTGTGTGAATTATCAATTTTGTGGGAATAAGTTATCAATTTGGTGTGAGTGAATTATTAATTTTGTGGGAATATGTTATCAATTTGGTGTGAGAGCATTATCAATTTTGTGGGAATATGTTATCAATTTAGTGCGAGTGAATTATCAGTTTAATGGGAATGTGTTATCAATTTGGTAAGAGTGAATAATCAATTTTGTGGGAATATGTTATCAATTTGGTATGAGTGAATTATTAATTTTGTGGGAATATGTTATCAATTTGGTGCGAGTGAATTATCAATTTTGTGGGAATATGTTATCAATTTCGTGTGACTGAATTATCAATTTTGTGGGAATAAGTTATGAATTTGGTGTGAGTGGATTATTAATATTCTGGGAATACGTTATCAATTTGGTGTGAGTGGATTATTAATTTTGTGGGGATATGTTATCAATTTCGTGTGAGTGAATTATTAATTTTGTGGGAATATGTTATCAAATTGCTATGAGTGAATAATCAATTTTGTGGGAATATGTTATCAATTTGGTGTGAGTGAATTATTGATTTTGTGGGAATATGTTATCAATTTGGTGTGAGTGAATTATAAATTTTGTGGGAATATGTTATCAATTTGGTGTCAGTGGATTATTAATTTTGTGGGAATACGTTATCAATTTGGTTTGAGTGGATTATTAATTTTGTGGGAATATGTTATCAATTTGCTGTGAGTCGATTATTAATTTTGTGGGAATATGCTATCAATTTGGTGTGTGTGAATTATTAATTTTATGGGAATAAGTTCTCAATTTGGTGTGAGTGAATTATCAATTTTGTGGGAATATGTTATCAATTTGGTGTGAGTGGATTATTTATTTTCTGGGAATAAGTTATCAATTTCGTGTGAGTGAATTATTAATTTTGTGGGAATATGTTATCAAATTGCTATGAGTGAATAATCAATTTTGTGGGAATATGTTATCAATTTGGTGTGAGTGAATTATAAATTTTGTGGGAATATGTTATCAATTTGGTGTGAGTGAATTATTAATTTTGTGAGAATATGTTATCAATTTGGTGTGAGAGTATTATCAATTTTGTGGGAATATGTTATCAATTTAGTGCGAGTGAATTATCAGTTTAATGGGAATCTGTTATCAATTTCGTATGAGTGAATTATCAATTTTGTGGGAATATGTTATCAATTTCGTGTGAGTGAATTATCAATTTTGTGGGAATAAGTTATCAATTTGGTGTGAGTGGTTTATTAATATTCTGAGAATACGTTATCAATTTGGTGTGAGAAGATTATTAATTTTGTGGTAATATGTTATCAATTTGGTGTGAGTGGATTATTAATTTTGTGGGAATATGTTATCAATTTGGTGTGAGTGAATTATTAATTTTATGGGAATAAGTTCTCAATTTGGTGTGAGTGAATTATCAATTTTGTGGGAATATGTTATCAATTTGGTGTGAGTGGATTATTTATTTTCTGGGAATAAGTTATCAATTGGGTGTGAGTGGATTATTAATTTTGTGGGAATATGTAATCAATTTGATGTGAGTGGATTATTAATTTTGTGAGAATATGTTATCAATTTCGTGTGAGTGAATTATTAATTTTGTGGAAATCAGTTATCAATTGTGTGTGATTGAATTATCAGTTTAATGGGAATATGTTATCAATTTGGTGGGAGTGGACTATTAATTTTGTGGGAATATGTTATCAATTTGGTGTGAGTGGATTATTAATTTTGTGGGAATATGTTATCAACTTGGTGTGCGTTAATTATTAATTTTGTGGGAATACGTTATCAATTTGGTGCGAGTGAATTATAAATTTTATGGGAATATGTTATGAATTTGGTGTGAGTGAATTATTAATTTTGTGGGAATATGTTATCAAATTGGTATGAGTGAATAATCAATTTTGTGGGAATATGTTATCAATTTGGTGTGAGTGAATTATCAATTTTGTGGTAATATGTTATCAATTTCGTGTGAGTGAATTATCAATTTTGTGAGAATACGTTATCAATTTGGTGTGAGTGGATTATTAATTTTGTGGGAATATGTTATCAATTTGGTGTGAGTGGATTATTAATTTTGTGGGAATATGTTATCAATTTGGTGTGAGTGGATTATTAATTTTGTGGGAATATTTTATCAATTTGGTGTGCGTTAATTATTAATTTTGTGCGAATACGTTATCAATTTGGTGTGAGTGGATTATTAATTTTGTGAGAATATGTTATCAATTTCGTGTGAGTGAATTATCAGTTTAATGGGAATATGTTATCAATTTGGTGTGAGTGAATTATTAATTTTGTGGGAATATGTTATCAATTTGCTGTGAGTCGATTATTAATTTTGTGGGAATATGTTATCAATTTGGTGCGAGTGAATTATCAATTTTGTGGAAATATGTTATCAATTTGGTGTGAGTGAATTATTAATGTTGTGGGAATATGTTATCAATTTGGTGTGAGTGGATTATTAATTTTGTGGGAATATGTTATCAACTTGCTATGAGTGAATAATCAATTTTGTGGGAATATGTTATCAATTTGGTGTGAGTGAATTATTAATTTTGTGGGAATATGTTATCAATTTGGTGTGAGTGAATTATCAATTTTGTGGGGATATGTTATCAATTTGCTGTGAGTCGATTATTAATTTTGTGGGAATATGCTATCAATTTGGTGTGTGTGAATTATCAATTTTGTGGGAATAAGTTATCAATTTGGTGTGAGTGAATTATTAATTTTGTGGGAATATGTTATCAATTTGGTGTGAGAGCATTATCAATTTTGTGGGAATATGTTATCAATTTAGTGCGAGTGAATTATCAGTTTAATGGGAATGTGTTATCAATTTCGTATGAGTGAACTATCAATTTTGTGGGAATATGTTATAAATTTCGTGTGAGTGAATTATCAATTTTGTGGGAATAAGTTATCAATTTGGTGTGAGTGGTTTATTAATATTCTGAGAATACGTTATCAATTTGGTGTGAGTGAATTATCAATTTTGTGGGAATAAGTTATCAATTTGGTAAGAGTGAATTATTAATTTTGTGGGAATATGTTATCAATTTGGTATGAGTGAATTATTAATTTTGTGGGAATATGTTATCAATTTGGTGCGAGTGAATTATCAATTTTGTGGGAATATGTTATCAATTTCGTGTGAGTGAATTATCAATTTTGTGGGCATAAGTTATGAATTTTGTGTGAGTGGATTATTAATATTCTGGGAATACGTTATCAATTTGGTGTGAGAGGATTATTAATTTTGTGGTAATATGTTATCAATTTGGTGTGAGTGGATTATTAATTTTGTGGGAATATGTTGTCAATTTGGTGTGAGTGAATTATTAATTTTATGGGAATAAGTTATCAATTTGGTGTGAGTGGATTATTAATTTTCTGGGAATAAGTTATCAATTGGGTGTGAGTGGATTATTAATTTTGTGGGGATATGTTATCAATTTGGTGTGAGTGAATTATTAATTTTGTGGGAATATGATATCAAATTGCTATGAGTGAATAATCAATTTTGTGGGAATATGTTATCAATTTGGTGTGAGTGAATTATTAATTTTCTGGGAATATGTTATCAATTTGGTGTGAGTGGATTATTAATATTCTGGGAATACGTTATCAATTTGGTGTGAGTGGATTATTAATTTTGTGGGGATATGTTATCAATTTGGTGTGAGTGAATTATTAATTTTGTGGGAATATGTTATCAAATTGGTATGAGTGAATAATCAATTTTGTGGGAATATGTTATCAATTTGGTGTGAGTGAATTATTAATTTTGTGGGAATATGTTATCAACTTGGTGTGAGTGAATTATCAATTTTGTGGGAATATGTTATCAATTTGGTGTGAGTGAATTATTAATTTTGTGGGAATACGTTATCAATTTGGTGTGAGTGAATTATCAATTTTGTGGGAATATGTTATCAATTTGGTGTGAGTGGATTTTTAATTTTGTGGGAATACGTTATCAATTTGGTGTGAGTGGATTATTAATTTTGTGGGGATATGTTATCAATTTGCTGTGAGTCGATTATTAATTTTGTGGGAATATTTTATCAGTTTGGTGTGAGTGAATTATCAATTTTGTGGGAATACGTTATCAATTTGGTTTGAGTGGATTATTAATTTTGTGGGAATATGTTATCAATTTGCTGTGAGTCGATTATTAATTTTGTGGGAATATGCTATCAATTTGGTGTGTGTGAATTATCAATTTTGTGGGAATAAGTTATCAATTTGGTGTGAGTGAATTATTAATTTTGTGGGAATATGTTATCAATTTGGTGTGAGAGCATTATCAATTTTGTGGGAATATGTTATCAATTTAGTGCGAGTGAATTATCAGTTTAATGGGAATGTGTTATCAATTTGGTAAGAGTGAATAATCAATTTTGTGGGAATATGTTATCAATTTGGTATGAGTGAATTATTAATTTTGTGGGAATATGTTATCAATTTGGTGCGAGTGAATTATCAATTTTGTGGGAATATGTTATCAATTTCGTGTGACTGAATTATCAATTTTGTGGGAATAAGTTATGAATTTGGTGTGAGTGGATTATTAATATTCTGGGAATACGTTATCAATTTGGTGTGAGTGGATTATTAATTTTGTGGGGATATGTTATCAATTTCGTGTGAGTGAATTATTAATTTTGTGGGAATATGTTATCAAATTGCTATGAGTGAATAATCAATTTTGTGGGAATATGTTATCAATTTGGTGTGAGTGAATTATTGATTTTGTGGGAATATGTTATCAATTTGGTGTGAGTGAATTATAAATTTTGTGGGAATATGTTATCAATTTGGTGTCAGTGGATTATTAATTTTGTGGGAATACGTTATCAATTTGGTTTGAGTGGATTATTAATTTTGTGGGAATATGTTATCAATTTGCTGTGAGTCGATTATTAATTTTGTGGGAATATGCTATCAATTTGGTGTGTGTGAATTATTAATTTTATGGGAATAAATTCTCAATTTGGTGTGAGTGAATTATCAATTTTGTGGGAATATGTTATCAATTTGGTGTGAGTGGATTATTTATTTTCTGGGAATAAGTTATCAATTTCGTGTGAGTGAATTATTAATTTTGTGGGAATATGTTATCAAATTGCTATGAGTGAATAATCAATTTTGTGGGAATATGTTATCAATTTGGTGTGAGTGAATTATAAATTTTGTGGGAATATGTTATCAATTTGGTGTGAGTGAATTATTAATTTTGTGAGAATATGTTATCAATTTGGTGTGAGAGTATTATCAATTTTGTGGGAATATGTTATCAATTTAGTGCGAGTGAATTATCAGTTTAATGGGAATCTGTTATCAATTTCGTATGAGTGAATTATCAATTTTGTGGGAATATGTTATCAATTTCGTGTGAGTGAATTATCAATTTTGTGGGAATAAGTTATCAATTTGGTGTGAGTGGTTTATTAATATTCTGAGAATACGTTATCAATTTGGTGTGAGAAGATTATTAATTTTGTGGTAATATGTTATCAATTTGGTGTGAGTGGATTATTAATTTTGTGGGAATATGTTATCAATTTGGTGTGAGTGAATTATTAATTTTATGGGAATAAGTTCTCAATTTGGTGTGAGTGAATTATCAATTTTGTGGGAATATGTTATCAATTTGGTGTGAGTGGATTATTTATTTTCTGGGAATAAGTTATCAATTGGGTGTGAGTGGATTATTAATTTTGTGGGAATATGTAATCAATTTGATGTGAGTGGATTATTAATTTTGTGAGAATATGTTATCAATTTCGTGTGAGTGAATTATTAATTTTGTGGAAATCAGTTATCAATTGTGTGTGATTGAATTATCAGTTTAATGGGAATATGTTATCAATTTGGTGGGAGTGGACTATTAATTTTGTGGGAATATGTTATCAATTTGGTGTGAGTGGATTATTAATTTTGTGGGAATATGTTATCAACTTGGTGTGCGTTAATTATTAATTTTGTGGGAATACGTTATCAATTTGGTGCGAGTGAATTATAAATTTTATGGGAATATGTTATGAATTTGGTGTGAGTGAATTATTAATTTTGTGGGAATATGTTATCAAATTGGTATGAGTGAATAATCAATTTTGTGGGAATATGTTATCAATTTGGTGTGAGTGAATTATCAATTTTGTGGTAATATGTTATCAATTTCGTGTGAGTGAATTATCAATTTTGTGAGAATACGTTATCAATTTGGTGTGAGTGGATTATTAATTTTGTGGGAATATGTTATCAATTTGGTGTGAGTGGATTATTAATTTTGTGGGAATATGTTATCAATTTGGTGTGAGTGGATTATTAATTTTGTGGGAATATTTTATCAATTTGGTGTGCGTTAATTATTAATTTTGTGCGAATACGTTATCAATTTGGTGTGAGTGGATTATTAATTTTGTGAGAATATGTTATCAATTTCGTGTGAGTGAATTATCAGTTTAATGGGAATATGTTATCAATTTGGTGTGAGTGAATTATTAATTTTGTGGGAATATGTTATCAATTTGCTGTGAGTCGATTATTAATTTTGTGGGAATATGTTATCAATTTGGTGCGAGTGAATTATCAATTTTGTGGAAATATGTTATCAATTTGGTGTGAGTGAATTATTAATGTTGTGGGAATATGTTATCAATTTGGTGTGAGTGGATTATTAATTTTGTGGGAATATGTTATCAACTTGCTATGAGTGAATAATCAATTTTGTGGGAATATGTTATCAATTTGGTGTGAGTGAATTATTAATTTTGTGGGAATATGTTATCAATTTGGTGTGAGTGAATTATCAATTTTGTGGGGATATGTTATCAATTTGCTGTGAGTCGATTATTAATTTTGTGGGAATATGCTATCAATTTGGTGTGTGTGAATTATCAATTTTGTGGGAATAAGTTATCAATTTGGTGTGAGTGAATTATTAATTTTGTGGGAATATGTTATCAATTTGGTGTGAGAGCATTATCAATTTTGTGGGAATATGTTATCAATTTAGTGCGAGTGAATTATCAGTTTAATGGGAATGTGTTATCAATTTCGTATGAGTGAACTATCAATTTTGTGGGAATATGTTATAAATTTCGTGTGAGTGAATTATCAATTTTGTGGGAATAAGTTATCAATTTGGTGTGAGTGGTTTATTAATATTCTGAGAATACGTTATCAATTTGGTGTGAGTGAATTATCAATTTTGTGGGAATAAGTTATCAATTTGGTAAGAGTGAATTATTAATTTTGTGGGAATATGTTATCAATTTGGTATGAGTGAATTATTAATTTTGTGGGAATATGTTATCAATTTGGTGCGAGTGAATTATCAATTTTGTGGGAATATGTTATCAATTTCGTGTGAGTGAATTATCAATTTTGTGGGCATAAGTTATGAATTTTGTGTGAGTGGATTATTAATATTCTGGGAATACGTTATCAATTTGGTGTGAGAGGATTATTAATTTTGTGGTAATATGTTATCAATTTGGTGTGAGTGGATTATTAATTTTGTGGGAATATGTTGTCAATTTGGTGTGAGTGAATTATTAATTTTATGGGAATAAGTTATCAATTTGGTGTGAGTGGATTATTAATTTTCTGGGAATAAGTTATCAATTGGGTGTGAGTGGATTATTAATTTTGTGGGGATATGTTATCAATTTGGTGTGAGTGAATTATTAATTTTGTGGGAATATGATATCAAATTGCTATGAGTGAATAATCAATTTTGTGGGAATATGTTATCAATTTGGTGTGAGTGAATTATTAATTTTCTGGGAATATGTTATCAATTTGGTGTGAGTGGATTATTAATATTCTGGGAATACGTTATCAATTTGGTGTGAGTGGATTATTAATTTTGTGGGGATATGTTATCAATTTCGTGTGAGTGAATTATTAATTTTGTGGGAATATGTTATCAATTTGGTGTGAGAGCATTATCAATTTTGTGGGAATATGTTATCAATTTAGTGCGAGTGAATTATCAGTTTAATGGGAATGTGTTATCAATTTCGTATGAGTGAACTATCAATTTTGTGGGAATATGTTATAAATTTGGTGTGAGTGAATTATTGATTTTGTGGGAATATGTTATCAATTTGGTGTGAGTGAATTATAAATTTTGTGGGAATATGTTATCAATTTGGTGTCAGTGGATTATTAATTTTGTGGGAATACGTTATCAATTTGGTTTGAGTGGATTATTAATTTTGTGGGAATATGTTATCAATTTGCTGTGAGTCGATTATTAATTTTGTGGGAATATGCTATCAATTTGGTGTGTGTGAATTATTAATTTTATGGGAATAAGTTCTCAATTTGGTGTGAGTGAATTATCAATTTTGTGGGAATATGTTATCAATTTGGTGTGAGTGGATTATTTATTTTCTGGGAATAAGTTATCAATTTCGTGTGAGTGAATTATTAATTTTGTGGGAATATGTTATCAAATTGCTATGAGTGAATAATCAATTTTGTGGGAATATGTTATCAATTTGGTGTGAGTGAATTATAAATTTTGTGGGAATATGTTATCAATTTGGTGTGAGTGAATTATTAATTTTGTGAGAATATGTTATCAATTTGGTGTGAGAGTATTATCAATTTTGTGGGAATATGTTATCAATTTAGTGCGAGTGAATTATCAGTTTAATGGGAATCTGTTATCAATTTCGTATGAGTGAATTATCAATTTTGTGGGAATATGTTATCAATTTCGTGTGAGTGAATTATCAATTTTGTGGGAATAAGTTATCAATTTGGTGTGAGTGGTTTATTAATATTCTGAGAATACGTTATCAATTTGGTGTGAGAAGATTATTAATTTTGTGGTAATATGTTATCAATTTGGTGTGAGTGGATTATTAATTTTGTGGGAATATGTTATCAATTTGGTGTGAGTGAATTATTAATTTTATGGGAATAAGTTCTCAATTTGGTGTGAGTGAATTATCAATTTTGTGGGAATATGTTATCAATTTGGTGTGAGTGGATTATTTATTTTCTGGGAATAAGTTATCAATTGGGTGTGAGTGGATTATTAATTTTGTGGGAATATGTAATCAATTTGATGTGAGTGGATTATTAATTTTGTGAGAATATGTTATCAATTTCGTGTGAGTGAATTATTAATTTTGTGGAAATCAGTTATCAATTGTGTGTGATTGAATTATCAGTTTAATGGGAATATGTTATCAATTTGGTGGGAGTGGACTATTAATTTTGTGGGAATATGTTATCAATTTGGTGTGAGTGGATTATTAATTTTGTGGGAATATGTTATCAACTTGGTGTGCGTTAATTATTAATTTTGTGGGAATACGTTATCAATTTGGTGCGAGTGAATTATAAATTTTATGGGAATATGTTATGAATTTGGTGTGAGTGAATTATTAATTTTGTGGGAATATGTTATCAAATTGGTATGAGTGAATAATCAATTTTGTGGGAATATGTTATCAATTTGGTGTGAGTGAATTATCAATTTTGTGGTAATATGTTATCAATTTCGTGTGAGTGAATTATCAATTTTGTGAGAATACGTTATCAATTTGGTGTGAGTGGATTATTAATTTTGTGGGAATATGTTATCAATTTGGTGTGAGTGGATTATTAATTTTGTGGGAATATGTTATCAATTTGGTGTGAGTGGATTATTAATTTTGTGGGAATATTTTATCAATTTGGTGTGCGTTAATTATTAATTTTGTGCGAATACGTTATCAATTTGGTGTGAGTGGATTATTAATTTTGTGAGAATATGTTATCAATTTCGTGTGAGTGAATTATCAGTTTAATGGGAATATGTTATCAATTTGGTGTGAGTGAATTATTAATTTTGTGGGAATATGTTATCAATTTGCTGTGAGTCGATTATTAATTTTGTGGGAATATGTTATCAATTTGGTGCGAGTGAATTATCAATTTTGTGGAAATATGTTATCAATTTGGTGTGAGTGAATTATTAATGTTGTGGGAATATGTTATCAATTTGGTGTGAGTGGATTATTAATTTTGTGGGAATATGTTATCAACTTGCTATGAGTGAATAATCAATTTTGTGGGAATATGTTATCAATTTGGTGTGAGTGAATTATTAATTTTGTGGGAATATGTTATCAATTTGGTGTGAGTGAATTATCAATTTTGTGGGGATATGTTATCAATTTGCTGTGAGTCGATTATTAATTTTGTGGGAATATGCTATCAATTTGGTGTGTGTGAATTATCAATTTTGTGGGAATAAGTTATCAATTTGGTGTGAGTGAATTATTAATTTTGTGGGAATATGTTATCAATTTGGTGTGAGAGCATTATCAATTTTGTGGGAATATGTTATCAATTTAGTGCGAGTGAATTATCAGTTTAATGGGAATGTGTTATCAATTTCGTATGAGTGAACTATCAATTTTGTGGGAATATGTTATAAATTTCGTGTGAGTGAATTATCAATTTTGTGGAATAAGTTATCAATTTGGTGTGAGTGGTTTATTAATATTCTGAGAATACGTTATCAATTTGGTGTGAGTGAATTATCAATTTTGTGGGAATAAGTTATCAATTTGGTAAGAGTGAATTATTAATTTTGTGGGAATATGTTATCAATTTGGTATGAGTGAATTATTAATTTTGTGGGAATATGTTATCAATTTGGTGCGAGTGAATTATCAATTTTGTGGGAATATGTTATCAATTTCGTGTGAGTGAATTATCAATTTTGTGGGCATAAGTTATGAATTTTGTGTGAGTGGATTATTAATATTCTGGGAATACGTTATCAATTTGGTGTGAGAGGATTATTAATTTTGTGGTAATATGTTATCAATTTGGTGTGAGTGGATTATTAATTTTGTGGGAATATGTTGTCAATTTGGTGTGAGTGAATTATTAATTTTATGGGAATAAGTTATCAATTTGGTGTGAGTGGATTATTAATTTTCTGGGAATAAGTTATCAATTGGGTGTGAGTGGATTATTAATTTTGTGGGGATATGTTATCAATTTGGTGTGAGTGAATTATTAATTTTGTGGGAATATGATATCAAATTGCTATGAGTGAATAATCAATTTTGTGGGAATATGTTATCAATTTGGTGTGAGTGAATTATTAATTTTCTGGGAATATGTTATCAATTTGGTGTGAGTGAATTATAAATTTTGTGGGAATATGTTATCAATTTGGTGTGAGTGGATTATTAATTTTGTGGGAATACGTTATCAATTTGGTTTGAGTGGATTATTAATTTTGTGGGAATATGTTATCAATTTGCTGTGAGTCGATTATTAATTTTGTGGGAATATGCTATCAATTTGGTGTGTGTGAATTATCAATTTTGTGGGAATAAGTTATCAATTTGGTGTGAGTGAATTATTAATTTTGTGGGAATATGTTATCAATTTGGTGTGAGAGCATTATCAATTTTGTGGGAATATGTTATCAATTTAGTGCGAGTGAATTATCAGTTTAATGGGAATGTGTTATCAATTTCGTATGAGTGAATTATCAATTTTGTGGGAATATGTTATCAATTTCGTGTGAGTGAATTATCAATTTTGTGGGAATAAGTTATCAATTTGGTGTGAGTGGTTTATTAATATTCTGAGAATACGTTATCAATTTGGTGTGAGAGGATTATTAATTTTGTGGTAATATGTTATCAATTTGGTGTGAGTGGATTATTAATTTTTTGGGAATATGTTATCAATTTGGTGTGAGTGAATTATTAATTTTATGGGAATATGTTATCAATTTGCTGTGAGTGGATTATTAATTTTGTGGGAATATGTTATCAATTTGGTGTGAGTGGATTATTAATTTTGTGGGAATATGTTATCAACTTGGTGTGCGTTAATTATTAATTTTGTGGGAATACGATATCAATTTGGTGCGAGTGAATTATAAATTTTATGGGAATATGTTATCAATTTGGTGTGAGTGAATTATTAATTTTGTGGGAATATGTTATCAAATTGGTATGAGTGAATAATCAATTTTGTGGGAATATGTTATCAATTTGGTGTGAGTGAATTATTAATTTTGTGGGAATATGTTATCAACTTGGTGTGAGTGAATTATCAATTTTGTGGGAATATGTTATCAATTTGGTGTGAGTGGATTATTAATTTTGTGGGAATACGTTATCAATTTGGTGTGAGTGAATTATCAATTTTGTGGGAATATGTTATCAATTTGGTGTGAGTGGATTATTAATTTTGTGGGAATACGTTATCAATTTGGTGTGAGTGGATTATTAATTTTGTGGGGATATGTTATCAATTTGCTGTGAGTCGATTATTAATTTTGTGGGAATATTTTATCAGTTTGGTGTGAGTGAATTATCAATTTTGTGGGAATACGTTATCAATTTGGTTTGAGTGGATTATTAATTTTGTGGGAATATGTTATCAATTTGCTGTGAGTCGATTATTAATTTTGTGGGAATATGCTATCAATTTGGTGTGTGTGAATTATCAATTTTGTGGGAATAAGTTATCAATTTGGTGTGAGTGAATTATTAATTTTGTGGGAATATGTTATCAATTTGGTGTGAGAGCATTATCAATTTTGTGGGAATATGTTATCAATTTAGTGCGAGTGAATTATCAGTTTAATGGGAATGTGTTATCAATTTGGTAAGAGTGAATAATCAATTTTGTGGGAATATGTTATCAATTTGGTATGAGTGAATTATTAATTTTGTGGGAATATGTTATCAATTTGGTGCGAGTGAATTATCAATTTTGTGGGAATATGTTATCAATTTCGTGTGACTGAATTATCAATTTTGTGGGAATAAGTTATGAATTTGGTGTGAGTGGATTATTAATATTCTGGGAATACGTTATCAATTTGGTGTGAGTGGATTATTAATTTTGTGGGGATATGTTATCAATTTCGTGTGAGGGAATTATTAATTTTGTGGGAATATGTTATCAAATTGCTATGAGTGAATAATCAATTTTGTGGGAATATGTTATCAATTTGGTGTGAGTGAATTATTGATTTTGTGGGAATATGTTATCAATTTGGTGTGAGTGAATTATAAATTTTGTGGGAATATGTTATCAATTTGGTGTGAGTGGATTATTAATTTTGTGGGAATACGTTATCAATTTGGTTTGAGTGGATTATTAATTTTGTGGGAATATGTTATCAATTTGCTGTGAGTCGATTATTAATTTTGTGGGAATATGCTATCAATTTGGTGTGTGTGAATTATTAATTTTATGGGAATAAGTTCTCAATTTGGTGTGAGTGAATTATCAATTTTGTGGGAATATGTTATCAATTTGGTGTGAGTGGATTATTTATTTTCTGGGAATAAGTTATCAATTTCGTGTGAGTGAATTATTAATTTTGTGGGAATATGTTATCAAATTGCTATGAGTGAATAATCAATTTTGTGGGAATATGTTATCAATTTGGTGTGAGTGAATTATAAATTTTGTGGGAATATGTTATCAATTTGGTGTGAGTGAATTATTAATTTTGTGAGAATATGTTATCAATTTGGTGTGAGAGTATTATCAATTTTGTGGGAATATGTTATCAATTTAGTGCGAGTGAATTATCAGTTTAATGGGAATCTGTTATCAATTTCGTATGAGTGAATTATCAATTTTGTGGGAATATGTTATCAATTTCGTGTGAGTGAATTATCAATTTTGTGGGAATAAGTTATCAATTTGGTGTGAGTGGTTTATTAATATTCTGAGAATACGTTATCAATTTGGTGTGAGAAGATTATTAATTTTGTGGTAATATGTTATCAATTTGGTGTGAGTGGATTATTAATTTTGTGGGAATATGTTATCAATTTGGTGTGAGTGAATTATTAATTTTATGGGAATAAGTTCTCAATTTGGTGTGAGTGAATTATCAATTTTGTGGGAATATGTTATCAATTTGGTGTGAGTGGATTATTTATTTTCTGGGAATAAGTTATCAATTGGGTGTGAGTGGATTATTAATTTTGTGGGAATATGTAATCAATTTGATGTGAGTGGATTATTAATTTTGTGAGAATATGTTATCAATTTCGTGTGAGTCAATTATTAATTTTGTGGAAATCAGTTATCAATTGTGTGTGATTGAATTATCAGTTTAATGGGAATATGTTATCAATTTGGTGGGAGTGGACTATTAATTTTGTGGGAATATGTTATCAATTTGGTGTGAGTGGATTATTAATTTTGTGGGAATATGTTATCAACTTGGTGTGCGTTAATTATTAATTTTGTGGGAATACGTTATCAATTTGGTGCGAGTGAATTATAAATTTTATGGGAATATGTTATGAATTTGGTGTGAGTGAATTATTAATTTTGTGGGAATATGTTATCAAATTGGTATGAGTGAATAATCAATTTTGTGGGAATATGTTATCAATTTGGTGTGAGTGAATTATCAATTTTGTGGTAATATGTTATCAATTTCGTGTGAGTGAATTATCAATTTTGTGAGAATACGTTATCAATTTGGTGTGAGTGGATTATTAATTTTGTGGGAATATGTTATCAATTTGGTGTGAGTGGATTATTAATTTTGTGGGAATATGTTATCAATTTGGTGTGAGTGGATTATTAATTTTGTGGGAATATTTTATCAATTTGGTGTGCGTTAATTATTAATTTTGTGCGAATACGTTATCAATTTGGTGTGAGTGGATTATTAATTTTGTGAGAATATGTTATCAATTTCGTGTGAGTGAATTATCAGTTTAATGGGAATATGTTATCAATTTGGTGTGAGTGAATTATTAATTTTGTGGGAATATGTTATCAATTTGCTGTGAGTCGATTATTAATTTTGTGGGAATATGTTATCAATTTGGTGCGAGTGAATTATCAATTTTGTGGAAATATGTTATCAATTTGGTGTGAGTGAATTATTAATGTTGTGGGAATATGTTATCAATTTGGTGTGAGTGGATTATTAATTTTGTGGGAATATGTTATCAACTTGCTATGAGTGAATAATCAATTTTGTGGGAATATGTTATCAATTTGGTGTGAGTGAATTATTAATTTTGTGGGAATATGTTATCAATTTGGTGTGAGTGAATTATCAATTTTGTGGGGATATGTTATCAATTTGCTGTGAGTCGATTATTAATTTTGTGGGAATATGCTATCAATTTGGTGTGTGTGAATTATCAATTTTGTGGGAATAAGTTATCAATTTGGTGTGAGTGAATTATTAATTTTGTGGGAATATGTTATCAATTTGGTGTGAGAGCATTATCAATTTTGTGGGAATATGTTATCAATTTAGTGCGAGTGAATTATCAGTTTAATGGGAATGTGTTATCAATTTCGTATGAGTGAACTATCAATTTTGTGGGAATATGTTATAAATTTCGTGTGAGTGAATTATCAATTTTGTGGGAATAAGTTATCAATTTGGTGTGAGTGGTTTATTAATATTCTGAGAATACGTTATCAATTTGGTGTGAGTGAATTATCAATTTTGTGGGAATAAGTTATCAATTTGGTAAGAGTGAATTATTAATTTTGTGGGAATATGTTATCAATTTGGTATGAGTGAATTATTAATTTTGTGGGAATATGTTATCAATTTGGTGTGAGTGGATTATTAATATTCTGGGAATAAGTTATCAATTGGGTGTGAGTGGATTATTAATTTTGTGGGGATATGTTATCAATTTGGTGTGAGTGAATTATTAATTTTGTGGGAATATGATATCAAATTGCTATGAGTGAATAATCAATTTTGTGGGAATATGTTATCAATTTGGTGTGAGTGAATTATTAATTTTCTGGGAATATGTTATCAATTTGGTGTGAGTGAATTATAAATTTTGTGGGAATATGTTATCAATTTGGTGTGAGTGGATTATTAATTTTGTGGGAATACGTTATCAATTTGGTTTGAGTGGATTATTAATTTTGTGGGAATATGTTATCAATTTGCTGTGAGTCGATTATTAATTTTGTGGGAATATGCTATCAATTTGGTGTGTGTGAATTATCAATTTTGTGGGAATAAGTTATCAATTTGGTGTGAGTGAATTATTAATTTTGTGGGAATATGTTATCAATTTGGTGTGAGAGCATTATCAATTTTGTGGGAATATGTTAACAATTTAGTGCGATTGAATTATCAGTTTAATGGGAATGTGTTATCAATTTCGTATGAGTGAATTATCAATTTTGTGGGAATATGTTATCAATTTCGTGTGAGTGAATTATCAATTTTGTGGGAATAAGTTATCAATTTGGTGTGAGTGGTTTATTAATATTCTGAGAATACGTTATCAATTTGGTGTGAGAGGATTATTAATTTTGTGGTAATATGTTATCAATTTGGTGTGAGTGAATTATTAATTTTGTGGGAATATGTTATCAAATTGGTATGAGTGAATAATCAATTTTGTGGGAATATGTTATCAATTTGGTGTGAGTGAATTATTAATTTTGTGGGAATATGTTATCAACTTGGTGTGAGTGAATTATCAATTTTGTGGGAATATGTTATCAATTTGGTGTGAGTGGATTATTAATTTTGTGGGAATACGTTATCAATTTGGTGTGAGTGAATTATCAATTTTGTGGGAATATGTTATCAATTTGGTGTGAGTGGATTATTAATTTTGTGGGAATAAGTTATCAATTTGGTGTGAGTGGATTATTAATTTTGTGGGGATATGTTATCAATTTGCTGTGAGTCGATTATTAATTTTGTGGGAATATTTTATCAGTTTGGTGTGAGTGAATTATCAATTTTGTGGGAATACGTTATCAATTTGGTTTGAGTGGATTATTAATTTTGTGGGAATATGTTATCAATTTGCTGTGAGTCGATTATTAATTTTGTGGGAATATGCTATCAATTTGGTGTGTGTGAATTATCAATTTTGTGGGAATAAGTTATCAATTTGGTGTGAGTGAATTATTAATTTTGTGGGAATATGTTATCAATTTGGTGTGAGAGCATTATCAATTTTGTGGGAATATGTTATCAATTTAGTGCGAGTGAATTATCAGTTTAATGGGAATGTGTTATCAATTTGGTAAGAGTGAATAATCAATTTTGTGGGAATATGTTATCAATTTGGTATGAGTGAAATATTAATTTTGTGGGAATATGTTATCAATTTGGTGCGAGTGAATTATCAATTTTGTGGGAATATGTTATCAATTTCGTGTGACTGAATTATCAATTTTGTGGGAATAAGTTATGAATTTGGTGTGAGTGGATTATTAATATTCTGGGAATACGTTATCAATTTGGTGTGAGTGGATTATTAATTTTGTGGGGATATGTTATCAATTTCGTGTGAGGGAATTATTAATTTTGTGGGAATATGTTATCAAATTGCTATGAGTGAATAATCAATTTTGTGGGAATATGTTATCAATTTGGTGTGAGTGAATTATTGATTTTGTGGGAATATGTTATCAATTTGGTGTGAGTGAATTATAAATTTTGTGGGAATATGTTATCAATTTGGTGTGAGTGGATTATTAATTTTGTGGGAATACGTTATCAATTTGGTTTGAGTGGATTATTAATTTTGTGGGAATATGTTATCAATTTGCTGTGAGTCGATTATTAATTTTGTGGGAATATGCTATCAATTTGGTGTGTGTGAATTATTAATTTTATGGGAATAAGTTCTCAATTTGGTGTGAGTGAATTATCAATTTTGTGGGAATATGTTATCAATTTGGTGTGAGTGGATTATTTATTTTCTGGGAATAAGTTATCAATTTCGTGTGAGTGAATTATTAATTTTGTGGGAATATGTTATCAAATTGCTATGAGTGAATAATCAATTTTGTGGGAATATGTTATCAATTTGGTGTGAGTGAATTATAAATTTTGTGGGAATATGTTATCAATTTGGTGTGAGTGAATTATTAATTTTGTGAGAATATGTTATCAATTTGGTGTGAGAGTATTATCAATTTTGTGGGAATATGTTATCAATTTAGTGCGAGTGAATTATCAGTTTAATGGGAATCTGTTATCAATTTCGTATGAGTGAATTATCAATTTTGTGGTAATATGTTATCAATTTCGTGTGAGTGAATTATCAATTTTGTGAGAATACGTTATCAATTTGGTGTGAGTGGATTATTAATTTTGTGGGAATATGTTATCAATTTGGTGTGAGTGGATTATTAATTTTGTGGGAATATGTTATCAATTTGGTGTGAGTGGATTATTAATTTTGTGGGAATATTTTATCAATTTGGTGTGCGTTAATTATTAATTTTGTGCGAATACGTTATCAATTTGGTGTGAGTGGATTATTAATTTTGTGAGAATATGTTATCAATCTCGTGTGAGTGAATTATCAGTTTAATGGGAATATGTTATCAATTTGGTGTGAGTGAATTATTAATTTTGTGGGAATATGTTATCAATTTGCTGTGAGTCGATTATTAATTTTGTGGGAATATGTTATCAATTTGGTGCGAGTGAATTATCAATTTTGTGGAAATATGTTATCAATTTGGTGTGAGTGAATTATTAATGTTGTGGGAATATGTTATCAATTTGGTGTGAGTGGATTATTAATTTTGTGGGAATATGTTATCAACTTGCTATGAGTGAATAATCAATTTTGTGGGAATATGTTATCAATTTGGTGTGAGTGAATTATTAATTTTGTGGGAATATGTTATCAATTTGGTGTGAGTGAATTATCAATTTTGTGGGGATATGTTATCAATTTGCTGTGAGTCGATTATTAATTTTGTGGGAATATGCTATCAATTTGGTGTGTGTGAATTATCAATTTTGTGGGAATAAGTTATCAATTTGGTGTGAGTGAATTATTAATTTTGTGGGAATATGTTATCAATTTGGTGTGAGAGCATTATCAATTTTGTGGGAATATGTTATCAATTTAGTGCGAGTGAATTATCAGTTTAATGGGAATGTGTTATCAATTTCGTATGAGTGAACTATCAATTTTGTGGGAATATGTTATAAATTTCGTGTGAGTGAATTATCAATTTTGTGGGAATAAGTTATCAATTTGGTGTGAGTGGTTTATTAATATTCTGAGAATACGTTATCAATTTGGTGTGAGTGAATTATCAATTTTGTGGGAATAAGTTATCAATTTGGTAAGAGTGAATTATTAATTTTGTGGGAATATGTTATCAATTTGGTATGAGTGAATTATTAATTTTGTGGGAATATGTTATCAATTTGGTGCGAGTGAATTATCAATTTTGTGGGAATATGTTATCAATTTCGTGTGAGTGAATTATCAATTTTGTGGGAATAAGTTATGAATTTTGTGTGAGTGGATTATTAATATTCTGGGAATACGTTATCAATTTGGTGTGAGAGGATTATTAATTTTGTGGTAATATGTTATCAATTTGGTGTGAGTGGATTATTAATTTTGTGGGAATATGTTGTCAATTTGGTGTGAGTGAATTATTAATTTTATGGGAATAAGTTATCAATTTGGTGTGAGTGGATTATTAATTTTCTGGGAATAAGTTATCAATTGGGTGTGAGTGGATTATTAATTTTGTGGGGATATGTTATCAATTTGGTGTGAGTGAATTATTAATTTTGTGGGAATATGATATCAAATTGCTATGAGTGAATAATCAATTTTGTGGGAATATGTTATCAATTTGGTGTGAGTGAATTATTAATTTTCTGGGAATATGTTATCAATTTGGTGTGAGTGAATTATAAATTTTGTGGGAATATGTTATCAATTTGGTGTGAGTGGATTATTAATTTTGTGGGAATACGTTATCAATTTGGTTTGAGTGGATTATTAATTTTGTGGGAATATGTTATCAATTTGCTGTGAGTCGATTATTAATTTTGTGGGAATATGCTATCAATTTGGTGTGTGTGAATTATCAATTTTGTGGGAATAAGTTATCAATTTGGTGTGAGTGAATTATTAATTTTGTGGGAATATGTTATCAATTTGGTGTGAGAGCATTATCAATTTTGTGGGAATATGTTAACAATTTAGTGCGATTGAATTATCAGTTTAATGGGAATGTGTTATCAATTTCGTATGAGTGAATTATCAATTTTGTGGGAATATGTTATCAATTTCGTGTGAGTGAATTATCAATTTTGTGGGAATAAGTTATCAATTTGGTGTGAGTGGTTTATTAATATTCTGAGAATACGTTATCAATTTGGTGTGAGAGGATTATTAATTTTGTGGTAATATGTTATCAATTTGGTGTGAGTGAATTATTAATTTTGTGGGAATATGTTATCAAATTGGTATGAGTGAATAATCAATTTTGTGGGAATATGTTATCAATTTGGTGTGAGTGAATTATTAATTTTGTGGGAATATGTTATCAACTTGGTGTGAGTGAATTATCAATTTTGTGGGAATATGTTATCAATTTGGTGTGAGTGGATTATTAATTTTGTGGGAATACGTTATCAATTTGGTGTGAGTGAATTATCAATTTTGTGGGAATATGTTATCAATTTGGTGTGAGTGGATTATTAATTTTGTGGGAATACGTTATCAATTTGGTGTGAGTGGATTATTAATTTTGTGGGGATATGTTATCAATTTGCTGTGAGTCGATTATTAATTTTGTGGGAATATTTTATCAGTTTGGTGTGAGTGAATTATCAATTTTGTGGGAATACGTTATCAATTTGGTTTGAGTGGATTATTAATTTTGTGGGAATATGTTATCAATTTGCTGTGAGTCGATTATTAATTTTGTGGGAATATGCTATCAATTTGGTGTGTGTGAATTATCAATTTTGTGGGAATAAGTTATCAATTTGGTGTGAGTGAATTATTAATTTTGTGGGAATATGTTATCAATTTGGTGTGAGAGCATTATCAATTTTGTGGGAATATGTTATCAATTTAGTGCGAGTGAATTATCAGTTTAATGGGAATGTGTTATCAATTTGGTAAGAGTGAATAATCAATTTTGTGGGAATATGTTATCAATTTGGTATGAGTGAATTATTAATTTTGTGGGAATATGTTATCAATTTGGTGCGAGTGAATTATCAATTTTGTGGGAATATGTTATCAATTTCGTGTGACTGAATTATCAATTTTGTGGGAATAAGTTATGAATTTGGTGTGAGTGGATTATTAATATTCTGGGAATACGTTATCAATTTGGTGTGAGTGGATTATTAATTTTGTGGGGATATGTTATCAATTTCGTGTGAGGGAATTATTAATTTTGTGGGAATATGTTATCAAATTGCTATGAGTGAATAATCAATTTTGTGGGAATATGTTATCAATTTGGTGTGAGTGAATTATTGATTTTGTGGGAATATGTTATCAATTTGGTGTGAGTGAATTATAAATTTTGTGGGAATATGTTATCAATTTGGTGTGAGTGGATTATTAATTTTGTGGGAATACGTTATCAATTTGGTTTGAGTGGATTATTAATTTTGTGGGAATATGTTATCAATTTGCTGTGAGTCGATTATTAATTTTGTGGGAATATGCTATCAATCTGGTGTGTGTGAATTATTAATTTTATGGGAATAAGTTCTCAATTTGGTGTGAGTGAATTATCAATTTTGTGGGAATATGTTATCAATTTGGTGTGAGTGGATTATTTATTTTCTGGGAATAAGTTATCAATTTCGTGTGAGTGAATTATTAATTTTGTGGGAATATGTTATCAAATTGCTATGAGTGAATAATCAATTTTGTGGGAATATGTTATCAATTTGGTGTGAGTGAATTATAAATTTTGTGGGAATATGTTATCAATTTGGTGTGAGTGAATTATTAATTTTGTGAGAATATGTTATCAATTTGGTGTGAGAGTATTATCAATTTTGTGGGAATATGTTATCAATTTAGTGCGAGTGAATTATCAGTTTAATGGGAATCTGTTATCAATTTCGTATGAGTGAATTATCAATTTTGTGGGAATATGTTATCAATTTCGTGTGAGTGAATTATCAATTTTGTGGGAATAAGTTATCAATTTGGTGTGAGTGGTTTATTAATATTCTGAGAATACGTTATCAATTTGGTGTGAGAAGATTATTAATTTTGTGGTAATATGTTATCAATTTGGTGTGAGTGGATTATTAATTTTGTGGGAATATGTTATCAATTTGGTGTGAGTGAATTATTAATTTTATGGGAATAAGTTCTCAATTTGGTGTGAGTGAATTATCAATTTTGTGGGAATATGTTATCAATTTGGTGTGAGTGGATTATTTATTTTCTGGGAATAAGTTATCAATTGGGTGTGAGTGGATTATTAATTTTGTGGGAATATGTAATCAATTTGATGTGAGTGGATTATTAATTTTGTGAGAATATGTTATCAATTTCGTGTGAGTCAATTATTAATTTTGTGGAAATCAGTTATCAATTGTGTGTGATTGAATTATCAGTTTAATGGGAATATGTTATCAATTTGGTGGGAGTGGACTATTAATTTTGTGGGAATATGTTATCAATTTGGTGTGAGTGGATTATTAATTTTGTGGGAATATGTTATCAACTTGGTGTGCGTTAATTATTAATTTTGTGGGAATACGTTATCAATTTGGTGCGAGTGAATTATAAATTTTATGGGAATATGTTATGAATTTGGTGTGAGTGAATTATTAATTTTGTGGGAATATGTTATCAAATTGGTATGAGTGAATAATCAATTTTGTGGGAATATGTTATCAATTTGGTGTGAGTGAATTATCAATTTTGTGGTAATATGTTATCAATTTCGTGTGAGTGAATTATCAATTTTGTGAGAATACGTTATCAATTTGGTGTGAGTGGATTATTAATTTTGTGGGAATATGTTATCAATTTGGTGTGAGTGGATTATTAATTTTGTGGGAATATGTTATCAATTTGGTGTGAGTGGATTATTAATTTTGTGGGAATATTTTATCAATTTGGTGTGCGTTAATTATTAATTTTGTGCGAATACGTTATCAATTTGGTGTGAGTGGATTATTAATTTTGTGAGAATATGTTATCAATTTCGTGTGAGTGAATTATCAGTTTAATGGGAATATGTTATCAATTTGGTGTGAGTGAATTATTAATTTTGTGGGAATATGTTATCAATTTGCTGTGAGTCGATTATTAATTTTGTGGGAATATGTTATCAATTTGGTGCGAGTGAATTATCAATTTTGTGGAAATATGTTATCAATTTGGTGTGAGTGAATTATTAATGTTGTGGGAATATGTTATCAATTTGGTGTGAGTGGATTATTAATTTTGTGGGAATATGTTATCAACTTGCTATGAGTGAATAATCAATTTTGTGGGAATATGTTATCAATTTGGTGTGAGTGAATTATTAATTTTGTGGGAATATGTTATCAATTTGGTGTGAGTGAATTATCAATTTTGTGGGGATATGTTATCAATTTGCTGTGAGTCGATTATTAATTTTGTGGGAATATGCTATCAATTTGGTGTGTGTGAATTATCAATTTTGTGGGAATAAGTTATCAATTTGGTGTGAGTGAATTATTAATTTTGTGGGAATATGTTATCAATTTGGTGTGAGAGCATTATCAATTTTGTGGGAATATGTTATCAATTTAGTGCGAGTGAATTATCAGTTTAATGGGAATGTGTTATCAATTTCGTATGAGTGAACTATCAATTTTGTGGGAATATGTTATAAATTTCGTGTGAGTGAATTATCAATTTTGTGGGAATAAGTTATCAATTTGGTGTGAGTGGTTTATTAATATTCTGAGAATACGTTATCAATTTGGTGTGAGTGAATTATCAATTTTGTGGGAATAAGTTATCAATTTGGTAAGAGTGAATTATTAATTTTGTGGGAATATGTTATCAATTTGGTATGAGTGAATTATTAATTTTGTGGGAATATGTTATCAATTTGGTGCGAGTGAATTATCAATTTTGTGGGAATATGTTATCAATTTCGTGTGAGTGAATTATCAATTTTGTGGGAATAAGTTATGAATTTTGTGTGAGTGGATTATTAATATTCTGGGAATACGTTATCAATTTGGTGTGAGAGGATTATTAATTTTGTGGTAATATGTTATCAATTTGGTGTGAGTGGATTATTAATTTTGTGGGAATATGTTGTCAATTTGGTGTGAGTGAATTATTAATTTTATGGGAATAAGTTATCAATTTGGTGTGAGTGGATTATTAATTTTCTGGGAATAAGTTATCAATTGGGTGTGAGTGGATTATTAATTTTGTGGGGATATGTTATCAATTTGGTGTGAGTGAATTATTAATTTTGTGGGAATATGATATCAAATTGCTATGAGTGAATAATCAATTTTGTGGGAATATGTTATCAATTTGGTGTGAGTGAATTATTAATTTTCTGGGAATATGTTATCAATTTGGTGTGAGTGAATTATAAATTTTGTGGGAATATGTTATCAATTTGGTGTGAGTGGATTATTAATTTTGTGGGAATACGTTATCAATTTGGTTTGAGTGGATTATTAATTTTGTGGGAATATGTTATCAATTTGCTGTGAGTCGATTATTAATTTTGTGGGAATATGCTATCAATTTGGTGTGTGTGAATTATCAATTTTGTGGGAATAAGTTATCAATTTGGTGTGAGTGAATTATTAATTTTGTGGGAATATGTTATCAATTTGGTGTGAGAGCATTATCAATTTTGTGGGAATATGTTAACAATTTAGTGCGATTGAATTATCAGTTTAATGGGAATGTGTTATCAATTTCGTATGAGTGAATTATCAATTTTGTGGGAATATGTTATCAATTTCGTGTGAGTGAATTATCAATTTTGTGGGAATAAGTTATCAATTTGGTGTGAGTGGTTTATTAATATTCTGAGAATACGTTATCAATTTGGTGTGAGAGGATTATTAATTTTGTGGTAATATGTTATCAATTTGGTGTGAGTGGATTATTAATTTTTTGGGAATATGTTATCAATTTGGTGTGAGTGAATTATTAATTTTATGGGAATATGTTATCAATTTGCTGTGAGTGGATTATTAATTTTGTGGGAATATGTTATCAATTTGGTGTGAGTGGATTATTAATTTTGTGGGAATATGTTATCAACTTGGTGTGCGTTAATTATTAATTTTGTGGGAATACGATATCAATTTGGTGCGAGTGAATTATAAATTTTATGGGAATATGTTATCAATTTGGTGTGCGTTAATTATTAATTTTGTGGGAATACGTTATCAATTTGGTGCGAGTGAATTATATATTTTATGGGAATATGTTATCAATTTGGTGTGAGTGAATTATTAATTTTGTGGGAATATGTGATCAAATTGGTATGAGTGAATAATCAATTTTGTGGGAATATGTTATCAATTTGGTGTGAGTGAATTATTAATTTTGTGGGAATATGTTATCAACTTGGTGTGAGTGAATTATCAATTTTGTGGGAATATGTTATCAATTTGGTGTGAGTGGATTATTAATTTTGTGGGAATACGTTATCAATTTGGTGTGAGTGAATTATTAATTTTGTGGGAATATGTTATCAATTTGCTGTGAGTCGATTATTAATTTTGTGGGAATATGTTATCAATTTGGTGTGAGTGAATTATCAATTTTGTGGTAATATGTTATCAATTTCGTGTGAGTGAATTATCAATTTTGTGAGAATACGTTATCAATTTGGTGTGAGTGGATTATTAATTTTGTGGGAATATGTTATCAATTTGGTGTGAGTGGATTATCAGTTTTTTGGGAATATGTTCTCAATTTGGTGTGAGTGAATTACCAATTTTGTGGGAATATGTTATCAATTTGGTGTGAGTGAATTATTAATTTTGTGGGAATATGTTATCAACTTGGTGTGAGTGAATTATCAATTTTGTGGGAATATGTTATCAATTTGGTGCGAGTGAATTATATATTTTATGGGAATATGTTATCAATTTTGTGCGAGTGAATTATAAATTTTATGGGAATATGTTATCAATTTGGTGTGAGTGAATTATTAATTTTGTGGGAATATGTTATCAAATTGGTATGAGTGAATTATCAATTTTGTGGGAATATGTTATCAATTTGGTGTGAGTGGATTATTAATTTTCTGGGAATAAGTTATCCATTGGGTGTGAGTGGATTATTAATTTTGTGGGAATATGTTATCAATTTGATGTGAGTGGATTATTAATTTTGTGAGAATATGTTATCAATTTCGTGTGGGTGAATTATTAATTTTGTGGAAATCTGTTATCAATTGTGTGTGATTGAATTATCAGTTTAATGGGAATATGTTATCAATTTGGTGTGAGTGAATTATTAATTTTGTGGGAATATGTTATCAATTTGGTGTGAGTGGATTATTAATTTTGTGGGAATACGTTATCAATTTGGTGTGAGTGGATTATTAATTTTGTGGGAATATGTTATCAATTTGCTGTGAGTCGATTATTAATTTTGTGGGAATATGTTATCAATTTGGTGCGAGTGAATTATCAATTTTGTGGAAATATGTTATCAATTTGGTGTGAGTGAATTATTAATTTTGTGGGAATATGTTATCAATTTGGTGTGAGTGGATTATTAATTTTGTGGGAATACGTTATCAATTTGGTGTGAGTGGATTATTAATTTTGTGGGAATATGTTATCAATTTGCTGTGAGTCGATTATTAATTTTGTGGGAATATGCAATCAATTTGGTGTGTGTGAATTATCAATTTTGTGGGAATAAGTTATCAATTTGGTGTGAGTGAATTATTAATTTTGTCGGAATATGCAATCAATTTGGTGTGAGAGCATTATCTATTTTGTGGGAATATGTTATCAATTTAGTGCGAGTGAATTATCAGTTTAATGGGAATGTGTTATCAATTTCGTATGAGTGAATTATCAATTTTGTGGGAATATGTTATCAATTTCGTGTGAGTGAATTATCAATTTTGTGGGAATAAGTTATCAATTTGGTGTGAGTGGTTTATTAATATTCTGAGAATACGTTATCAATTTGGTGTGAGTGAATTATCAATTTTGTGGGAATAAGTTATCAATTTGGTGTGAGTGAATTATTAATTTAGTGGGAATATGTTATGAATTTGGCGTGAGAGCACTATCAATTTTGTGGGAATATGTTATCAATTTAGTGCGAGTGAATTATCAGTTTAATGGGAATGTGTTATCAATTTGGTAAGAGTGAATAATCAATTTTGTGGGAATATGTTATCAATTTGGTATGAGTGAATTATTAATTTTGTGGGAATATGTTATCAATTTGGTGCGAGTGAATTATCAATTTTGTGGGAATATGTTATCAATTTCGTGTGAGTGAATTATCAATTTTGTGAGAATAAGTTATGAATTTGATGTGAGTGGATTATTAATATTCTGGGAATACGTTATCAATTTGGTGTGAGAGGATTATTAATTTTGTGGTAATATGTTATCAATTTGGTGTGAGTGCATTATTAATTTTGTGGGAATATGTTGTCAATTTGGTGTGAGTGAATTATTAATTTTATGGGAATAAGTTATCAATTCGGTGTGAGTGGATTATTAATTTTCTGGGAATAAGTTATCAATTTGGTGTGAGTGGTTTATTAATATTCTGAGAATACCTTATCAATTTGGTGTGAGTGAATTATCAATTTTGTGTGAATAAGTTATCAATTTGGTGTGAGTGAATTATTAATTTGGTGGGAATATGTTATCAATTTGGTGTGAGAGCATTATCAATTTTGTGGGAATATGTTATCAATTTAGTGCGAGTGAATTATCAGTTTAATGGGAATGTGTTATCAATTTGGTAAGAGTGAATAATCAATTTTGTGGGAATATGTTATCAATTTGGTATGAGTGAATTATTAATTTTGTGGGAATATGTTATCAATTTGGTGCGTGTGAATTATCAATTTTGTGGGATTATGTTATCAATTTCGTGTGAGTGAATTATCAATTTTGTAGGAATAAGTTATGAATTTGGTGTGAGTGGATTATTAATATTCTGGGAATACGTTATCAATTTTTGTGAGAGGATTATTAATTTTGTGGTAATATGTTATCAATTTGGTGTGAGTGGATTATTAATTTTGTGGGAATATGTTGTCAATTTGGTGTGAGTGAATTATTAATTTTATGGGAATAAGTTATCAATTTGGTGTGAGTGGATTATTAATTTTCTGGGAATAAGTTATCAATTGGGTGTGAGTGAATTATTAATTTTGTGTAAATCTGTTATCAATTGTGTGTGATTGAATTATCAGTTTAATGGGAATATGTTATCAATTTGGTGTGAGTGAATTACTAATTTTGTGGGAATATGTTATCAATTTGGTGTGAGTGGATTATTAATTTTGTGGGAAGATGTTATCATTTTGGAAGAATTATCAGTTTAATGGGAATGTGTTATCAATTTGGTAAGAGTGAATAATCAATTTTGTGGGAATATGTTATCAATTTGGTATGAGTGAAGTATTAATTTTGTGGGAATATGTTATCAATTTGGTGCGTGTGAATTATCAATTTTGTGGGATTATGTTATCAATTTCGTGTGAGTGAATTATCAATTTTGTAGGAATAAGTTATGAATTTGGTGTGAGTGGATTATTAATATTCTGGGAATACGTTATCAATTTGTTGTGAGAGGATTATTAATTTTGTGGTAATATGTTATCAATTTGGTGTGAGTGGATTATTAATTTTGTGGGAATATGTTGTCAATTTGGTGTGAGTGAATTATTAATTTTATGGGAATAAGTTATCAATTTGGTGTGAGTGGATTATTAATTTTCTGGGAATAAGTTATCAATTGGGTGTGAGTGAATTATTAATTGGGTGTGAGTCAATTATTAATTTTGTGGGGATATGTTATCAATTATTAATTTTGTGGGGATATGTTATCAATTTGATGTGAGTGAATTATTAATTTTGTGGGAATATGTTATCAAATTGCTATGAGTGAATAATCAATTTTGTGGGAATATGTTATCAATTTGGTGTGAGTGAATTATTAATTATGTGGGAATATGTTATAAATTTGGTGTGAGTGAATTATAAATTTTGTGGGAATATGTTATCAATTTGGTGTGAGTGGATTATTAATTTTGTGGGAATACGTTATCAATTTGGTTTGAGTGGATTATTAATTTTGTGGGAATATGTTATCAATTTGCTGTGAGTCGATTATTAATTTTGTGGGAATATGCTATCAATTTGGTGTGTGTGAATTATCAATTTTGTGGGAATAAGTTATCAATTTGTGTGAGTGAATTATTAATTTTGTGGGAATATATTATCAATTTGGTGTGAGAGCATTATCAATTTTGTGGGAATATGTTATCAATTTAGTGCGAGTGAATTATCAGTTTAATGGGAATGTGTTATCAATTTCGTATGAGTGAATTATCAATTTTGTGGGAATATGTTATCAATTTCGTGTGAGTGAATTATCAATTTTGTGGGAATAAGTTATCAATTTGGTGTGAGTGGTTTATTAATATTCTGAGAATACGTTATCAATTTGGTGTGAGAGGATTATTAATTTTGTGGTAATATGTTATCAATTTGGTGTGAGTGGATTATTAATTTTGTGGGAATATGTTATCAATTTGGTGTGAGTGAATTATTAATTTTATGGGAATAAGTTATCAATTTGGTGTGAGTGAATTATCGATTTTGTGGGAATATGTTATCAATTTGGTGTGAGTGGATTATTAATTTTCTGGGAATAAGTTATCAATTGGGTGTGAGTGGATTATTAATTTTGTGGGAATATGTAATCAGTTTGATGTGAGTGGATTATTAATTTTGTGGGAATATGTAATCAATTTGGTGTTAGTGGATAATTAATTTTGTGGGAATATGTTATCAATTTGCTAGAGAGTGAATTATTAATTTTGTGTGAATATGTTATCAATTTGGTGTGAGTGAATTATTAATTTTATGGGAATATGTTATCAATTTGGTGTGATTGAATTATCAATATTGTGGGAATTTGTTATCAATTTGATGTGAGTGGATTATTAATTTTGTGGGAATACGTTATCAATTTGGTCTGAGTGGATTATTAATTCTTTAGGAATATATGTTATCAATTTAGTGTGAGTGAATTATCAATTTTGTGGGAATATGTTATCAATTTGGTGTGAGTGGATTATTAATTTTGTGGAAATATGTTATCATCTGGTGTGAGTTGATTATAAATTTTCTGGGAATCTGTTATCAATTTGGTGTTAGTGAATTATCAATTTTGTGGGAATATGTTATCAATTTGGTGTGAGCTAATTATCAATTTTGTGGGAATATGTTATCAATTTGGTGTGAGCGAATTATCAATTTTGTGGGAATACGTTATCAACTTGATGTGAGTGGATTATTAATTTTGTGGAAATATGTTATCAATTTGGTGTGAGTGGAATAGTAATTTTGTGGGAATAGGTTATCAATTTGGTGTGATTGAATTATCAATTTTGTGGGAATATGTTATCAATTTCGTGTGAGTCGATTATTAATTTTCTGGATATGTTATCATTTGGTGTGAGTGAATTATCAATTTTGTGGGAATATGTTATCAAGTTGATGTGAGTGGATTATTAATTTTGTGGGAATACGTTATTAATTTTGTGTGAGTGGATTATTAATTTTGTGGGAATATATGTTATCAATTTGGTGTGAGTGGATTATTAATTTTGTGGGAATATGTTATCAATTTGGTGTGAGTGAATTATCAATTTTGCGGAATATGTTATCAATTTGGTGTGAGTGGATTATTAATTTTGTGGGAATACATTATCAATTTGGTGTGAGTGAATTATTAATTTTGGAGGAATACGTTATCAATTTGGTGTGAGTGGATTATTAATTTTGTGGGAATATGTTATCAATTTGGTGTGAGTGAATTATTAATTTTGTGGAATATGTTATCAATTTGGTGTGAGTGATTTATCAATTTTGTGGGAATATGTTATCAATTTGGTGTGAGTGGATTATTAATTTTGTGGGAATATGTTAACAATTCGGTTTGAGTGAATTATCACTTTTGTGGGAATATGTTATCAATTTGGCGTGAGTGAATTATTAATTTTATGGGAATAAGTTATCAATTTGGTGTGAGTGAATTATTAATTTTGTGGGAATATGTTATCAATTAAGTGTGAGTGGATTATTAATTTTGTGGGAATATGTTATCAATTTGGTGTTAGTGGATAATTAATTTTGTGGGAATATGTTATCAATTTGCTGAGAGTGAATTATTAATTTTGTGTGAATATGTTATCAATTTGGTGTGAGTGAATTATTAATTTTATGGGAATTTATTATCAATTTGATGTGAGTGGATTATTAATTTTGTGGGAATACGTTATCAATTTAGTTTGAGTGGATTATTAATTCTTTGGGAATATATGTTATCAATATGGTGTGAGTGAATTATCAATTTTGTAGGAATATGTTATCAATTTGATGTGAATGGATTATCAAATTTTGTGGGAATCTGTTATCAATTTGGTGTGAGTGGATTATTAATTTTGGAGGAATATGTTATCAATTTGGTGTGAGTGGATTATTAATTTTGTGGTAATATGTTATCAATTTGGTGTGAGTGGATAATTAATTTTCTGGGAATATGTTATCAATTTCGTGTGAATGAATTATTAATTTTGTGGGAATATGTTATCAATTTGGTGTGAGTGAATTATTAATTTTATGGGAACAAGTTATCAATTTTGTGTGAACGAATTATCAATTTTGTGGGAATATGTTATCAATTTGATGTGAGTGGATTATTAATTTTGTGGGAATACGTTATCCATTTGGTGTGAGTGGATTATTAATTTTGTGGGAATATATGTTATCAATTTGGTGTGAGTGGATTATTAATTTTGTGGGAATATGTTATCAATTTGGTGTGAGTGAATTATCAATTTTGCGGAATATGTTATCAATTTGGTGTGAGTGGATTATTAATTTTGTGGGAATACGTTATCAATTTGGTGTGAGTGGATTATTAATTTTGGAGGAATACGTTATCAACTTGGTGTGAGTGGATTATTAATTTTGTGGGAATATGTTATCAATTTGGTGTGAGTGAATTATTAATTATGTGGGCATATGTTATCAATTTGGTGTGAGTGAATTATCAAGTTTGTGGGAATATGTTATCTATTGTGTGTGAGTGAATAATCAATTTTGTGGGAATATGTTATCAATTTGGTGTGAGTGAATTATCAATTTTGTGGGAATATGTTATCAATTTGGTGTGAGTGAATTATTAATTTTATGGGAACAAGTTATCAATTTGGTGTGAGTGAAGTATCAATTTTGTGGGAATATGTTATCAATTAGGTGTGAGTGGATTATTAATTTTTTGGGAATATATGTTATCAATTTGGTGTGAGTGAATTATTAATTTTGTGGGAATATGCTATCAATTTAGTGTGAGTGGATTATTAATATTGGAGGAATACGTTATCAATTTGGTGTGAGTGGATTATTAATTTTGTGGTAATATGTTATCAATTTGGTGTGAGTGGATAATGAATTTTGTGGGAATATGTTATCGATTTGGTGTGAGTGAATTATCAATTTTGTGGGAATATGTTAGCAATTCGGTGTGAGTGGATTATTAATTTTGTGGGAATACGTTATTAATTTGGTGTGAGTGGATTATTTATTTTGTGGGAATGTTTTTTCTGTTTGGTGTGAGTGAATTATCAATCTTGTGGGAATATGTTATCAATTTGGTGTGAGTGCATTTTTAATTTTCTGTAATATGTTATCAATTTGGTGTTAGCCAATTATCAATTTTGTGGGAATATGTTATCAATTTTATGTGAGTGGATTATCAATTTGGTGTAATATGTTATCAATTTGATGTGAGTGGATTATTAATTTTGTGGGAATACGTTATCAATTTGGTGTTAGTGGATTATTAATTTTGTGGGAATATATGTTATCAATTTGGTGTGAGTGGATTATAAATTTTGTGGGAATATGATGTCAATTTGGTGTGAGTGAATTATTAATTTTATGGGAAAAAGTTATCAATTTGGTGTGAGCGAATTATTAATTTTGTGAGAATATGCTATCAATTTGGTGTGAGTCACTTATTCTTTCTGTGGGAATATGTTATCAATTTGGTGTGAGTGAATTATCAATTTTGTGGGAATATCTTATCAATTTGGTGTGAGTGGATTATTAATTTTGTGGAATATGTTATGAATTTGGTGTGAGTGAATTATTAATTTTGTGGTATTTTGTTATCAATTTGGTGTGAGTGGATTATTCATTTTGTGGGAATATGTTATCAATTTGGTGTTAGTGGATAATTAATTTTGTGGGAACAAGATATCAATTTGGTGTGAGTGAATTATCAATTTTGTGGGAATATGTTATCAATTTGCTCTGAGTGGATTTTTAATTTTCTGGAATATGTTATCAATTTGGTGTGAGTGAATTCTCAATTTTGTGGGAATATGTTATCAATTTGGTGTGAGTGAATTATCAATTTTGTGGGAATACGTTATCAATTTTTTGTGAGTAGATTTATAATTTTCTGGAATATGTTATCAATTTCGTGTGAGCGAATTATCCATTTTGTGGGAATATGTTATGAATTTGGTGTGAGTGGATTATTAATTTTGTGGGAATATGTTATCAATTTGGTGTGAGTGGATTATTCATTTTGTGGGAATATGTTATCAATTTGGTGTTAGTGGATAATTAATTTTGTGGGAATATGTTATCAGTTTGCTAGAGAGTGAATTATTAATTTTGTGTGAATATGTTATCAATTTGGTGTGAGTGAATTATCAATATTGTGGGAATTTGTTATCAATTTGATGTGAGTGGATTATTAATTTTGTGGGAATACGTTATCAATTTGGTGTGAGTGGATTATTAATTTTGGAGGAATACGTTATCAATTTGGTGCGAGTGGATTATTAATTTTGTGGGAATATGTTATCAATTTGGTGTGAGTGAATTATTAATTTTGTGGGCATATGTTATCAATTTGGTGTGAGTGAATTATCAAGTTTGTGGGAATATGTTATCTATTGTGTGTGAGTGAATAATCAATTTTGTGGGAATATGTTATCAATTTGGTGTGAGTGAATTATCAATTTTGTGGGAATATGTTATCTATTTGGTGTGAGTGAATTATTAATTTTATGGGAACAAGTTATCAATTTGGTGTGAGTGAAGTATCAATTTTGTGGGAATATGTTATCAATTTGGTGTGAGTGGACTATTAATTTTTTGGGAATATATGTTATCAATTTGGTGTGAGTGAATAATCAATTTTGTGGGAATACGTTATCAATTTAGTGTGAGTGAATTATCAATTTTGTGGGAAATTGTTATCAATTTGATGTGAGTGGATTATTAATTTTGTGGGAATACGTTATCAATTTGGTGTGAGTGGATTATTAATTTTTTGGGAATATATGTTATCAATTTGGTGTGAGTGGATTATTAATTTTGTGGGAATATGTTATCAATTTGGTGTGAGTGAATTATCACTTTTGTGAGAATATGTTATCAATTGGGTGTGAGTGAATTATTAATTTTGTGGGAATATGCTATCAATTTAGTGTGAGTGGATTATTAATATTGGAGGAATACGTTATCAATTTGGTGTGAGTGGATTATTAATTTTGTGGTAATATGTTATCAATTTGGTGTGAGTGGATTATTAATTTTGTGGAAATATGTTATCATTTGGTGTGAGTTGATTATAAATTTTCTGGGAATCTGTTAATAATTTGGTGTTAGTGAATTATCAATTTTGTGGGAATATGTTATCAATTTGGTGTGAGCGAATTATCAATTTTGTGGGAATATGTTATCAATTTGGTGTGAGCGAATTATCAATTTTGTGGGAATACGTTATCAACTTGATGTGAGTGGATTATTAATTTTGTGGGAATATGTTATCAATTTGGTGTGAGTGGATTATTAATTTTGTGGGAATATGTTATCAATTTGGTGTGAGTGGATTAGTAATTTTGTGGGAATAGGTTATCAATATGGTGTGATTGAATTATCAATTTTGTGGGAATATGTTGTCAATTTCGTGTGAGTCGATTATTAATTTTCTGGATAAGTTATCATTTGGTGTGAGTGGATTATTAATTTTGTGGGAATATGTTATCAATTTAGTGGGAGTGAAATATTAATTTTATGGGAATAAGTTATCAATTTGGTGTGAGTGAATTATCAATTTTGTGGGAATATATTATCAAGTTGATGTGAGTGGATTATTAATTTTGTGGGAATACGTTATCAATGTTGTGTAAGTGGATTATTAATTTTGTTGGAATATATGTTATCAATTTGGTGTGAGTGGATTATTAATTTTGTGGGAATATGTTATCAATTTGGTGTGAGTGAATTATCAATTTTGCGGAATATGTTATCAATTTGGTGTGAGTGGATTATTAATTTTGTGGGAATACGTTATCAATTTGGTGTGAGTGGATTATTAATTTTGGAGGAATACGTTATCAATTTGGTGTGAGTGGATTATTAATTCTTTGGGAATATATGTTATCAATTTGGTGGGAGTGGATTATTAATTTTGGAGGAATACGTTATCAATTTGGTGTGAGTGGATTATTAAGTTTGTGGTAATATGTTATCAATTTGGTGTGAGTGTATAATTAATTTTGTGGGAATATGTTATCAATTTGGTGTGAGTGAATAATCAATTTTGTGGGAATATGTTATCAATTTGGTGTGAGTGAATTATCAATTTTGTGGGAATATGTTATCAATTTGGTGTGAGTGAATTATTAATTTTGTGGGAATATGTTATCAATTTGGTGTGAGTGATTTATCAATTTTGTGGAAATATGTTATCAATTTGGTGTGAGAGTATAATTAATTTCGTGGGAATATGTTATCAATTTGGTGTGAGTGAATAATCAATTTTGTGGGCATATGTTATCAATTTGATGTGACTGTATTATCAAGTTTGTGGCACTATGTTATCAATTGCGTGTGAGTGAATAATGAATTTTGTGGGAATATGTTATTAATTTCTGTGAGTGAATTATCAATTTTGTGGGAATATGTTATCAATTAGGTGTGAGTGGATTTATGATTTTGTGGAAATATGTTATAGATTTGGTGTGAGTCGATTATAAATTTTTTGGGAAACTGTTATCAATTTGGTGTGAGTGAATTATCAAATTTGTAGGGAATATGTTATCAATTTGGTGTGAGTGAATTATCAATTTTGTGGGATTACGTTATCAATTTGGTGTGAGTGGATTTATAATTTTCTGGAATATGTTATCGATTTGGTGTGAGCGAATTATCAATTTTGTGGGAATATGTTATCAATTTGGTGTGAGTGGATTATTAATTTTGTGGGAATATGTTATCAATTTGGTGTGAGTGGATTATTAATTTTGTGGGAATATGTTATCAATTTGGTGTGAGTGAATTTCAAATTTGTGGGAATATGTTAGCAATTCGGTGTGAGTGGATTATTAATTTTGTGGGAATACGTTATCAATTTGGTGTGAGTGGATTATTAATTTTGTGGAAATATGTTATCAATTTGGTGTGAGTCGATTATAAATTTTCTGGGAATCTGTTATCAATTTGGTGTGAGTGAATTAGCAATTTTGTGGGAATATGTTATCAATTTGGTGTGAGTGAATTATCAATTTTGTGGGAACATGTTATCAATTTGGTGTGAGTGGATTATTAATTTTGTGGGAATAGGTTATCAATTTGGTGTGAGCGAATTATTAATTTTGTGGGAATATGTTATCAATTGTGTGTGAGTGAATAATCAATTTTATGAGAATATGTTATCAATTTGGTGTGAGTGAATTATCAATTTTGTGGGAATATGTTAGCAATTTGGTGTGAGTGGATTATTAATTTTGTGGGAATACGTTATCAATTTGATGTGAGTGGATTATTAAATTCCTGTGAAAATGTTATCAATTTGGTGAGAGTGAATTATTAATTTTGCGGGAATATGTTATCAATTTAGAGTGAGTGGATTATTAATTTGGTGGGAATATGTTATCAATTTGCTGAGAGTGAATTATTAATTTTGTGTGAATATGTTATCAATTTGGTGTGAGTGAATTATTAATTTTATGGGAATATGTTATCAATTTGGTGTGAGTGAATTATCAATTTTGCGGAATATGTTATCAATTTGGTGTGAGTGGATTATGAATTTTGTGGGAATACGTTATCAATTTGGTGTGAGTGGATTATGAATTTTGGAGGAATACGTTATCAATTTGGTGTGAGTGGATTATTAATTTTGTGGTAATATGTTATCAATTTGGTGTGAGTAGATAATTAATTTTGTGGGAATATGTTATCAATTTGGTGTGAGTGAATAATCAATTTTGTGGGAATGTGTTATCAATTTGGTGTGAGTGAACTATTAATTTTATGGGAACAAGTTATCAATTTGGTGTGAACGAATTATTAATTTTGTGGGAATATGTTATCAATTTGATGTGAGTGGATTATTAATTTTGTGGGAATACGTTATCAATTTGGTGTGAGTGGATTATTAATTTTTGGGGATTATATGTTATCAATTTGGTGTGAGTGGATTATTAATTTTGTGGGAATAGGTTATCAATTTGGTGTGAGCGAATTATTAATTTTGTGGGAATATGTTATCAATTGTGTGTGAGTGAATAATCAATTTTATGAGAATATGTTATCAATTTGGTGTGAGTGAATTATCACTTTTGTGGGAATATGTTAGCAATTTGGTGTGAGTGGATTATTAATTTTGTGGGAATACGTTATCAATTTGATGTGAGTGGATTATTAATTTCCTGGGAAAATGTTATCAATTTGGTGTGAGTGAATTATTAATTTTGCGGGAATATGTTATCAATTTAGAGTGAGTGGATTATTAATTTGGTGGGAATATGTTATCAATTTGGTGTTAGTGGATAATTAATTATGTGGGAATATGTTATCAATTTGCTGAGAGTGAATTATTAATTTTGTGTGAATATGTTATCAATTTGGTGTGAGTGAATTATTAATTTTATGGGAATATGTTATCAATTTGGTGTGAGTGAATTATCAATTTTGCGGAATATGTTATCAATTTGGTGTGAGTGAACTATTAATTTTATGGGAACAAGTTATCAATTTGGTGTGAACGAATTATTAATTTTGTGGGAATATGTTATCAATTTGATGTGAGTGGATTATTAATTTTGTGGGAATACGTTATCAATTTGGTGTGAGTGGATTATTAATTTTGTGGGAATATGTTATCAATTTGGTGTGTGTGAATTATCACTTTTGTTTAGAATATGTTATCAATTTGGTGTGAGTGGATTAGTAATTTTGTGGAATATGTTATGAATTTGGTGTGAGTGAATTATCAATTTTGTAGAAATATGTTATCAATTTGATGTGAATGGATTATAAAATTTTTGGGAATATTTTATCAATTTGGTGTGAGTGGATAATGAATTTTGTGGGAATATTTTATCAATTTGGTGTGAGTGAATTATCAATTTTGTGGGAATATGTTAGCAATTCGGTGTGAGTGGATTATTAATTATGTCGGAATACGTTATTAATTTGGTGTGAGTGGATTATTAATTTTGTGGGAATACGTTATCAATTTGATGTGAGTCGATTATTAATTTTCTGGGAATCTTTTATCAATTTAGTGTGAGTGAATTATCAAGTTTGTGGGAATATGTTATCAATTTGGTGTGAGTGCATTTTTAATTTTCTGGAATATGTTATCAAATTGGTGTGAGCGAATTATCAATTTTTTGGGAATATGTTATCAATTTGGTGTGAGTGAATTATCAATTTTGCGGAATATGTTATCAATTTGGTGTGAGTGGATTATTAATTTTGTGGGAATACGTTATCAATTTGGTGTGAGTGGATTATTAATTTTGGAGGAATACGTTATCAATTTGGTGTGAGTGGATTATTAATTCTTTGGGAATATATGTTATCAATTTGCTGGGAGTGGATTATTAATTTTGGAGGAATACGTTATCAATTTGGTGTGAGTGGATTATTAATTTTGTGGTAATATGTTATCAATTTGGTGTGAGTGTATAATTTATTTTGTGGGAATATGTTATCAATTTGGTGTGAGTGAATAATCAATTTTGTGGGAATATGTTATCAATTTGGTGTGAGTGAATTATCAATTTTGTGGGAATATGTTATCAATTTGGTGTGAGTGAATTATTAATTTTGTGGGAATATGTTATCAATTTGGTGTGAGTGATTTATCAATTTTGTGGAAATATGTTATCAATTTGGTGTGAGAGTATAATTAATTTTGTGGGAATATGTTATCAATTTGGTGTGAGTGAATAATCAATTTTGTGGGCATATGTTATCAATTTGATGTGACTGTATTATCAAGTTTGTGGGACTATGTTATCAATTGCGTGTGAGTGAATAATGAATTTTGTGGGAATATGTTATTAATTTGTGTGAGTGAATTATCAATTTTGTGGGAATATGTTATCAATTATGTGTGAGTGGATTTATAATTTTGTGGAAATATGTTATAGATTTGGTGTGAGTCGATTATAAATTTTCTGGGAATCTATTATCAATTTGGTGTGAGTGAATTATCAAATTTGTAGGGAATATGTTATCAATTTGGTGTGAGTGAATTATCAATTTTGCGGAATATGTTATCAATTTGGTGTGAGTGGATTATGAATTTTGTGGGAATACGTTATCAATTTGGTGTGAGTGGATTATTAATTTTGGAGGAATACGTTATCAATTTGGTGTGAGTGGATTATTAATTTTGTGGTAATATGTTATCAATTTGGTGTGAGTGAATTATCAATTTTGTGGGAATATATTATCAAGTTGATGTGAGTGGATTATTAATTTTGTGGGAATACGTTATCAATGTTGTGTTAGTGGATTATTAATTTTGTTGGAATATATGTTATCAATTTGGTGTGAGTGGATTATTAATTTTGTGGGAATATGTTATCAATTTGGTGTGAGTGAATTATCAATTTTGCGGAACATGTTATCAATTTGGTGTGAGTGGATTATTAATTTTGTGGGAATACGTTATCAATTTGGTGTGAGTGGATTATTAATTTTGGAGGAATACGTTATCAATTTGGTGTGAGTGGATTATTAATTCTTTGGGAATATATGTTATCAATTTGGTGGGAGTGGATTATTAATTTTGGAGGAATACGTTATCAATTTGGTGTGAGTGGATTATTAATTTTGTGGTAATATGTTATCAATTTGGTGTGAGTGTATAATTAATTTTGTGGGAATATGTTATCAATTTGGTGTGAGTGAATAATCAATTTTGTGGGAATATGTTATCAATTTGGTGTGAGTGAATTATCAATTTTGTGGGAATATGTTATCAATTTAGTGTGAGTGAATTATTAATTTTGTGGGAATATGTTATCAATTTGGTGTGAGTGATTTATCAAATTTGTGGAAATATGTTATCAATTTGGTGTGAGAGTATAATTAATTTTGTGGGAATATGTTATCAATTTGGTGTGAGTGAATAATCAATTTTGTGGGCATATGTTATCAATTTGATGTGACTGTATTATCAAGTTTGTGGGACTATGTTATCAATTGCGTGTGAGTGAATAATGAATTTTGTGGGAATATGTTATTAATTTGTGTGAGTGAATTATCAATTTTGTGGAAATATGTTATCAATTAGGTGTGAGTGGATTTATAATTTTGTGGAAATATGTTATAGATTTGGTGTGAGTCGATTATAAATTTTTTGGGAATCTGTTATCAATTTGGTGTGAGTGAATTATCAAATTTGTAGGGAATATGTTATCAATTTGGTGTGAGTGAATTATCAATTTTGTGGGATTACGTTATCAATTTGGTGTGAGTGGATTTATAATTTTCTGGAATATGTTATCGATTTGGTGTGAGCGAATTATCAATTTTGTGGGAATATGTTATCAATTTGGTGTGAGTGGATTATTAATTTTGTGGGAATATGTTATCAATTTGGTGTGAGTGGATTATTAATTTTGTGGGAATATGTTATCAATTTGGTGTGAGTGAATTTCAAATTTGTGGGAATATGTTAGCAATTCGGTGTGAGTGGATTATTAATTTTGTGGGAATACGTTATCAATTTGGTGTGAGTGGATTATTAATTTTGTGGAAATATGTTATCAATTTGGTGTGAGTCGATTATAAATTTTCTGGGAATCTGTTATCAATTTGGTGTGAGTGAATTAGCAATTTTGTGGGAATATGTTATCAATTTGGTGTGAGTGAATTATCAATTTTGTGGGAACATGTTATCAATTTGGTGTGAGTGGATTATTTATTTTGTGGGAATAGGTTATCAATTTGGTGTGAGCGAATTATTAATTTTGTGGAAATATGTTATCAATTGTGTGTGAGTGAATAATCAATTTTATGAGAATATGTTATCAATTTGGTGTGAGTGAATTATCAATTTTGTGGGAATATGTTAGCAATTTGGTGTGAGTGGATTATTAATTTTGTGGGAATACGTTATCAATTTTATGTGAGTGGATTATTAATTTCCTGGGAAAATGTTATCAATTTGGTGTGAGTGAATTATTAATTTTGCGGGAATATGTTATCAATTTAGAGTGAGTGGATTATTAATTTGGTGGGAATATGTTATCAATTTGGTGTTAGTGGATAATTAATTTTGTGGGAATATGTTATCAATTTGCTGAGAGTGAATTATTAATTTTGTGTGAATATGTTATCAATTTGGTGTGAATGAATTATTAATTTTATGGGAATATGTTATCAATTTGGTGTGAGTGAATTATCAATTTTGCGGAATATGTTATCAATTTGGTGTGAGTGGATTATGAATTTTGTGGGAATACGTTATCAATTTGGTGTGAGTGGATTATTAATTTTGGAGGAATACGTTATCAATTAGGTGTGAGTGGATTAGTAATTTTGTGGAATATGTTATGAATTTGGTGTGAGTGAATTATCAATTTTGTAGAAATATGTTATCAATTTGATGTGAATGGATTATTAATTTTGTGGGAATATTTTATCAATTTGGTGTGAGTGGATAATGAATTTTGTGGGAATATGTTATCAATTTGGTGTGAGTGAATTATCAATTTTGTGGGAATATGTTAGCAATTCGGTGTGAGTGGATTATTAATTTTGTGGGAATACGTTATTAATTTGGTGTGAGTGGATTATTAATTTTGTGGGAATACGTTATCAATTTAGTGTGAGTGAATTTTCAAGTTTGTGGGAATATGTTATCAATTTAGTGTGAGTGCATTTTTAAATTTCTGGAATATGTTATCAATTTGGTGTGAGCGAATTATCAATTTTTTGGGAATATGTTATCAATTTGATGTGAGTGGATTATCAATTTTGTGGAATATGTTATCAATTTCGTGTGAGTCGATTATTAATTTTATGGGAATACGTTATCAATTTGGTGTGAGTGGATTATTAATTCTTTGGGAATATATGTTATCAATTTGGTGTGAGTGGATTATTAATTTTGTGGGAATATGTTATCAATTTGGTGTGAGTGAATTATCAATTTTGTGGGAATTTGTTATCAATTTGATGTGAGTGGACTATTAATTTTCTGGGAATCTGTTATCAATTTGGTGTGAGTGAATTAGCAATTTTGTGGGAATATGTTATCAATTTGGTGTGAGTGAATTATTAATTTTGTGGGAATATGTTATCAATTTAGAGTGAGTGGATTATTAATTTTGTGGGAATATGTTATCAATTTGGTGTTAGTGGATAATTAATTTTGTGGGAATATGTTATCAATTTGCTGAGAGTGAATTATTAATTTTGTTTGAATATGTTATCAATTTGGTGTGAGTGAATTATTAATTTTATGGGAATATGTTATCAATTTGGTGTGATTGAATTATCAATTTTGCGGAATATGTTATCAATTTGGTGTGAGTGGATTATTAATTTTGTGGGAATACGTTATCAATTTGGTGTGAGTGGATTATTAATTTTGGAGGAATACGTTATCAATTTGGTGTGAGTGGATTATTAATTTTGTGGTAATATGTTATCAATTTGGTGTGAGTGGATAATTAATTTTGTGGGAATATGTTATCAATTTGGTGTGAGTGAATAATCAATTTTGTGGGAATATGTTATCAATTTGGTGTGAGTGAATTATCAATTTTGTGGGAATATGTTATCAATTTGGTGTGAGTGAATTATTAATTTTATGGGAACAAGTTATCAATTTGGTGTGAACGAATTATCAATTTTGTGGGAATATGTTATCAATTTGATGTGAGTGGATTATTAATTTTGTGGGAATATGTTATCAATTTGGTGTGAGTGGATTATTTATTTTGTGGGAATATGTTATCAATTTGGTGTGAGTGGATTATTAATTTTGTGGGAATATGTTATCAATTTGGTGTGAGTGAATTATTAATTTTGTGGGCATATGTTATCAATTTGGTGTGAGTGAATTATCAAGTTTGTGGGAATATGTTATCTATTGTGTGTGAGTGAATAATCAATTTTGTGGGAATATGTTATCAATTTGGTGTGAGTGAATTATCAATTTTGTGGGAATATGTTATCAATTTGGTGTGAGTGAATTATTAATTTTATGGGAACAAGTTATCAATGTGGTGTGAGTGAATTATCAATTTTGTGGGAATATGTTATCAATTTGGTGTGAGTGGATTATTAATTTTTGGGGAATATATGTTATCAATTTGGTGTGAGTGGATTATTAATTTTGTGGGAATATGTTATCAATTTGGTGTGAGTGAATTATCACTTTTGTAAGAATATGTTATCAATTTGGTGTGAGTGAATTATTAATTTTGTGGGAATAAGCTATCAATTTGGTGTGAGTGAATTATTCATTCTGTGGGAATATGTTATCAATTTGGTGTGAGTGAATTATCAATTTTGCGGAATATGTTATCAATTTGGTGTGAGTGGATTATTAATTTTGTGGGAATACGTTATCAATTTGGTGTGAGTGGATTATTAATTTTGGAGGAATACGTTATCAATTTGGTGTGAGTGGATTATTAATTTTGTGGGAATATGTTATCAATTTGGTGTGAGTGAATTATTAATTTTGTGGGCATATGTTATCAATTTGATGTGAGTGAATTATCAAGTTTGTGGGAACATGTTATCTATTGTGTGTGAGTGAATAATCAATTTTGTGGGAATATGTTATCAATGTGGTGTGAGTGAATTATCAATTTTGTGGGAATATGTTATCAATTTGGTGTGAGTGGATTATTAATTTTTGGGGAATATATGTTATCAATTTGGTGTGAGTGGATTATTAATTTTGTGGGAATATGTTATCAATTTGGTGTGTGTGAATTATCACTTTTGTGAGAATATGTTATCAATTTGGTGTGAGTGAATTATTAATTTTGTGGGAATAAGCTATCAATTTGGTGTGAGTGAATTATTCATTCTGTGGGAATATGTTATCAATTTGGTGTACGTGAATTTTCAATTTTGTAGAAATATGTTATCAATTTGATGTGAATGGATTATTACTTTTTTGGGAATATGTTATCAATTTGGTGTGAGTGATTTATTAATTTTGGAGGAATACGTTATCAATTTGGTGTGAGTGGATTATTAATTTTGTGGTAATATGTTATCAATTTGGTGTGAGTGGATAATGAATTTTGTGGGAATATGTTATCGATTTGGTGTGAGTGAATTATCAATTTTGTGGGAATATGTTAGCAATTTGATGTGAGTGGATTATTAATTTTGTGGGAATACGTTATTAATTTGGTGTGAGTGGATTATTAATTTTGTGGGAATCTTTTATCAATTTGGTGTGAGTGAATTATCAATGTTGTGGGAATATGTTATCAATTTGGTGTGAGTGCATTTTTAATTTTCTGGAATATGTTATCAATTTGGTGTGAGCGAATTATCAATTTTGTGGGAATATGTTATCAATTTTATGTGAGTGGATTATCAATTTTGTGTAATATGTTATCAATTTGATGTGAATGGATTATTAATTTTGTGGGCATACGTTATCAATTTGGTGTTAGTGGATTATTTATTTTGTGGGAATATCTGTTATCAATTTGGTGTGAGTGGATTATAAATTTTGTGGGAATATGTTATCAACTTGGTGTGAGTGAATTATTAATTTTATGGGAATAAGTTATCAATTTGGTGTGAGCGAATTATTAATTTTGTGGGAATATGCTATCAATTTGGTGTGAGTCACTTATTCTTTCTGTGGGAACATGTTATCAATTTGGTGTGAGTGAATTATCAATTTTGTGGGAATATCTTATCAATTTGGTGTGAGTGGATTATTAATTTTGTGGAATATGTTATGAATTTGGTGTGAGTGAATTATTAATTTTGTGGTATTCTGTTATCAATTTGGTGTGAGTGGATTATTAATTTTCTGGGAATATGTTATCAATTGTGTGTGAGTGAATAATTAATTTTGTGGGAATATGTTATCAATTTGGTGTGAGTGAATTATCAATTTTGTGGGAATATTTTATCAATTTGGTGTGAGTGAATTATTAATTTTATGGGAATAAGTTATCAATTCGGTGTGAGCGAATTATTAATTTTGTGGGAATATGCTATCAATTTGGTGTGAGTCACTTATTCTTTCTGTGGGAACATGTTATCAATTTGGTGTGAGTGAATTATCAATTTTGTGGGAATATCTTATCAATTTGGTGTGAGTGGATTATTAATTTTGTGGAATATGTTATGAATTTTGTGTGAGTGAATTATTAATTTTGTGGTATTTTGTTATCAATTTGGTGTGAGTGGATTATTAACTTTGTGGGAATATGTTATCAATTGTGTGTGAGTGAATAATCAATTTTGTGGGAATATGTTATCAATTTGGTGTGAGTGAATTATCAATTTTGTGGGAATATTTTATCAATTTGGTGTGAGTGAATTATTAATTTTATGGGAACAAGTGATCAATTTGGTGTGAGTGAATTATCAATTTTGTGGGAATATAGTGAATTATTAATTTGGTGGGAATATGTTATCAATTTGGTGTGAGTGAATTATCAATTTTGTAGAAATATGTTATCAATTTGATGTGAGTGGATTATTAATTTTGTGGGAATACGTTATCAATTTGGTGTTAGTGGATTATTAATTTTGTGGGAATATATGTTATCAATTTGGTGTGAGTGGATTATAAATTTTATGGGAATATGTTATCAATTTGGTGTGAGTGAATTATTAATTTTATGGGAATAAGTTATCAATTTGGTGTGAGCGAATTATTAATTTTGTGGAATATGTTATGAATTTGGTGTGAGTGAATTATTAATTTTGTGGTATTTTGTTATCAATTTGGTGTGAGTGAATTATCAATTTTGTGGGAATATCTTATCAATTTGGTGTGAGTGCATTATTAATTTTGTGGAATATGTTATGAATTTGGTGTGAGTGAATTATTAATTTTGTGGTATTTTGTTATCAATTTGGTGTGAGTGGATTATTAATTTTGTGGGAATATGTTATCAATTTGGTGTGAGTGGATTATTAATTTTGTGGTATTTTGTTATCAATTTGGTTTGAGTGGATTATTAATTTTGTGGGAATATATTATCAATTTGGTGTGAGTGAATTATCAGTTTTGTGGGAATATGTTATCAATTTGGTGTGAGTGGATTATTAATTCTGTGGGAATACGTTATCAATTTGGTGTGAGTGGATAATTAATTTTGGAGGAATACGTTATCAATTTGGTGTGAGTGGATTATCAATTTTGTGGTAATATGTTATCAATTTGGTGTGAGTGGATAATTAATTTTGTGGGAATATGTTATCAATTTGGTGTGAGTGAATTATTAATTATGTGGGGATATGTTATCAATTTGGCGTGAGTAAATTATCAATTTTGTGGGAATATGTTAGCAATTTGGTGTGATTGAATTATCAATTTTGTGGGAATATGTTATCAATTTGATGTGCGTGGATTATTAATTTTGTGGGAATACGTTATCAATTTGGTGTGAGTGGATTATTAATTTTGTGGGAATATGTTATCAATTTAGTGTGAGTGGATTATTAATTTTGTGGGAATAGGTTATCAATTTGGTGTGAGTGAATAATCAATTTTGTGAGAATATGTTATCAATTTGGTATGAGTGAATTATCAATTTTGTGAGAATACGTTATCAATTTGGAGTGGGTGAATTATTAATTTCGTGGGAATATGCTATAAATTTGATGTGAGTGAATTATTCATTTTGTGGGAATATTTTATCAATTTGGTGAAAGGGAATTATCAATTTTGTGGGAATGTGTTATCAATTTGGTGTGAGTGAATTATCAATTTTGTGGGAATATGTTAGCAATTTGGTGTCAGTGGATTATTAATTTTGTGGGAATACGTTATCAATTTGATGTGAGTGGATTAATAATTTTGTGGGAATATGTTATCAATTTGGTGTGAGCGAATTATCAATTTTGTGGGAATATGTTATCAATTTGATGTGTGTGGATTATTAATTTTGTGGGAATACGTTATCAATTTGGTGTGAGTGGATTATTAATTTTGTGGGAATATATGTTATCAATTTGGTCTGAGTGAATTATTAATTTTTGGGGAAATGTTATCAATTTGGTGTGAGTGAATTATCAATTTTGTGGGAATATGTTATCAATTTGGTGTCATTGGATTTTTAATTTTCTGGCATATGTTATCTATTTGGTGTGAGTGAATTATTAATTTTGTGGAATATGTTATCAATTTGGTGTGAGTGAATTATTAATTTTGTGGGAATATGTTATCAATTTGGTGTGAGTGAATTATCAATTTTGTGGAAATATGTTAGCAATTTGATGTGAGTGGATTATTAATTTTGTGGGAATACGTTATCAATTTGGTGTGAGTGGATTATTAATTCTGGTGGAATACGTTATCAATTTGGTGTGAGTGGATTATTAATTTTGTGGGAATATGTTAACAATTTGGTGTGAGTGGATAATTAATTTTGTGGGAATATGTTAGCAATTTGGTGTGAGTGGATTATTAATTTTGTGGGAATAGGTTATCAATTTGGTGTGAGTGGATTATTAATTTTGTGGGAATATGTTATCAATTTGGTGTGATTCTATTATTAATTTTCCGGGAATTTGTTATCAATTTGGTATGAGTGAATTGTTAATTTTGTGAGAATATCTTATCAAATTGGTGTGAGTGAATTATCAATTTTGTGGGAATATGTTATGAATTTGTTGTGATTGGATTATTAATTTTGTGGAATATGTTATCAATTTGGTGTGAGTGAATCATCAATTTTGTGGGATATGTTATCAATTTGATGTGAGTGGATTTTTAATTTTGTGGGAATACGTTATCAATTCTTGTTTGATTCTGCGTTTTGAAGAAGATATGAAAAATATGCGAAATGAGCATATATCACAATTCAAACAAGTTGAGAATGAAGCAGCTATGTTGGTTTGCAAATGAGATATTAATACGGAATACAAAGTTAAATCAAAGATTTGATTGATAAATTGCAAGCGAATATTTAATGCCTAAAGGAAATGAATATGTGGAATCCAACTTGATATCCTTAGAATCTGTAAAAATATTATAGATAAAATATGTCAGCATTTTAGAAATGCTACTTCCTTACTAAGACCAAAGGATTTATAAACTGAATAAATCATTATGTCTAGCAGACACGTACTCAAACGTCATCTATAGTCAAACAAATTACACAAGAGGTTCTTTAATTCAAAGACCAGTCGTATGGCAAATTCAAGTATCAAACATTTAGGCTTTATAGATGTACTTAAATTTAGGATTCCCAGTATCATCTATTCCACTTGTCTAGAAGGGTACTACATATATAAGTGTTTGTATGTATGTTTCTTTGTATATATGTATATATGTATGTATGTATGTACGTATGTAATATATATATATGTATATATATATAAAGAGAGAGAGAGAGGGAGAGAAAGCGAAAGAGAGAGAGCGAGAAAGAGAAAGAGCAAATAGAATTGAAGACAGTGTTGCAACATATGTACAAATTAATTGGCATATTTCAATTGTTTCGATATCGTTCAGCTCAGGGCACAAGTGACGAGGCCCGACTCCTCTTCGACATCTCCTCCGATATGCGAGTTTATCTCACACACACACATATATACATTATAGCGTTCTGCTGTTGCTGTTTCCAAAAGAATATATATATATATATTATCCCAGCGCCATACCAACAGAAATTTTGATTCCGTTGCACGGGCAATCTTTACACACAATATAATTCTTTTTTTCTTTCTTAATTCTTAAAATAAAATAAAATATTTGCTTTATATATATGTGTGCATGTATGTATATATATACATACTACTGTACGTATGTATACATATATATATGTACGTATACATACTTTTATTTAAGTAACAGCCGTACTAAGAGTGGGAAATGAAATTTCGTTTCATTTTTTTCGTTTATTTATATATATATAGGATATAGTATAAAGTATATATATAATTATACATATATATATGTGTGTGTGTGTGTGTGTGTGTGTGTGTGTGTGTGTGTGTGTGTGTGTGTGTGTGTGTGTGTGTGTGTGTGTGTGTGTGTGTGTGTGTGTGTGTGTGTGTGTGTGTGTGTGTATAAGGATAGATGGTTCACGTAATTAATTCATTCTTTCATTAATCATGAATTTATGGAAGAATCTATAGTGTATCTCTTATCTCTATAACAACTTAGGTTGATATCCAAGAAACTTTGGATGTTCCTCGTCAGAAATCTAATGCAGTTTCACGATTAAATGTATATTAATGTTTCTAGGATTTCAATGTAAACGATTCAGTTTGTAATCATATGATGACATGATTCTCTTGATGTTTCTAGTATGCACTTCTTTAGTAACTTAATGCAGTATAATTATAAACTATAGTTTTTCTTCTTTCCTTCCCATAATTATCTTGTAATAGAAGAACTTGCTTCAGTTGCCATGTTGTATTTTCCTTTTATCCAGTAAAGAAATATATCTATTATATGAATGGTGAATTCAATTAATCTCACAGAACGCTAATCGTATGTCTAATGATAACTACACGTTCACGAAAACCTGACTGTATCAGCAATTCGAAGTCTGGGTGCAGTTTAAAAAGAAAATGATTGATACATGTAGAGCATGTACATCAATCGTTAGTTCTAAGATTTCGAGCAGAATAAGACTGCCTTCTTCGCTTGACAAGAATGTAAGGCGGGTGTTGTTAACTCAATATGTCAATAACATTACAAAGAAAAAGTTAGATTTTTCAAATATGCGTGTCTACTCAAAAATATTTTTTTTAAACTATTTAAATTAAACTGTTCCTTTGATGATTAATTTTTTCTTTTTTTCTCTTTAAGCCTATTATTCCCGTAATTGTATGCATGTACCTCTTGAGCGTGTCGTAGGGAGGCCGTATTGATATACAACGTTTCTAGGGCATTTTTAAACTTGGCGGAGCCCATCTCCTCCCCAAGTCTGAATACAGCAGATTTCTTCCAGAGAAGGATAGATAGTGAGAGAATTGAAGTGAGGAAGATATATAGAGAAAGAATCGATCCCAGTACTTCGATTCCAGTAAGTATTGAGAGATTAATTTGTGTACGACATAGCAACAATAATTTCATGTCTGCCAAACATTTCAACAGGCACAAAATTGATGTGTTATGGTGTTGCTGTTGAAACTACAAAGGTATTCAATATTCAATATTCTGCCACTTTAACATATCCTACTGACTCACTATTTACTAAATTTTCCGCAGCGTATCTTAAGAAATAAACAAGGGTGTTTTTTTTTTTTTGTGATTTGACATAAAATTCGGATCTTTGCCTTTTGTTCGTTTGTTTATATGTTTTAGTTTTGTGGGGTTTGTTTAAGTATGACTCTTCAGTTTATTTATTTACAGTTAATTTTCTGATGTTTATAATGTCGATTTGATTTAATACCGACCGCAGAAGAGAACATTACTTGAGAAAATACACTTTGTATATAAATGATAACTATTGCAGGATATGTGAAGCAAGTGGATTCATAGAAAGATGGTAAATAGAAGTTATACAGCAAGAAGGACTACCAAAATATAAACATCAATAACATGAATATTGGAAGTTAAATATTGAATGAATTGTGTCATTATAAGAGAAATTTACCTAAACAACAGTTTCTAACAAAATATTCATCCTGAAAGATAAATATTTCAAAATATTATTTTCTCTGAAGAATATCGGGCAACATGCTTCGCGGTATAGAGTTGCGGCCCTTTATGTTTTGAGTTCGAATTCCGCCGAGGTTAACTTTGCCTTTCCTCCTTACGGGGTCGATAAAATAAAGTACCAGTAATGCATTGGGATGACTTAATCGAATTTCCCCTACCTCCAAATTACTGATCTTTTGTCTATGGTAGAAATCATTATTTTTTTTTACGGGGTCGATAAAATAAAGTACCAATAATATACTGGGTAATTGCTGGCCTTGTGCCAAAAATAGAAACAATTATTTTTTTCTGTTTCGAGAAATATACTGGGACATAAATGGATAGATCAAAATTGAAATCTCATCATAATTGTTTCTACTTTTGGCAAAAGGCCAGAAATTATCCCAGAGCATTACTGGTACTTTATTTTATCGACCTCGTAAGGAAGAAAGGCAAAGTTAACCTCGGTGGGATTTGAACTCAAATCCTAAAGGGAGGTAACTCTATGCTTCAAAGCATGGCGTCCGATCATCTACCGATACTGCCAATCATAATTATTTCTACTTTTGGCACAAGGCCAGCAATTACACCAGTACATTACTGGTACTTTATTTTATCGACCCCGTAAGGATGAAAGGTAAAGTTAACCTCGGCGGGTCCGAATGTCTACATATTAGAAATAAAGAGAAATTAATGTTTTATTCACTTTCACAATTATCATTATATAATATTCATCGAAACTACTACAAGAATTGTATGTGTAATGAATATGACCAGCTGCATTGTGCAGATATCAGCTAGACTGTTAATATAAACTACGTAATAGATTAATAATTATGACACAGATTTACTAAAGACAAAGTTTCTATTTCATAAATGAATGTAATTTGTCAGCAATTTATATAGAAATATACCTCGACGTATTAAAGAAACTCTCCTAAAGATTAAACAACATAATCAAAAACAAAATAACATTACACCAAAGTGAGACTGATCAGCCAAGAGATATGAATAACGCTTTTACAAAGTTTCTTCCCCCATTTCATTCCTGGGAGAGTTGTGGGGGTAAAGTCCTCAAACAATCCTTTCAGTGGGTCTTGTCAGAAGCAACTGTCTCCAATTGATCCGGGTGGATATCCAAACGAGACTAGCCAAGCTCATGGATGTTATCAGCGGTTTGTTTTGGCGCCGGGTGACATGAAGACCCCTTGGTTCAATCAAGTGGTCAAATATGCCATCCGAGCTAAGAATAAACCTTATAAAGCTTGGCTTGAAAATAAGACCCTCTTCTTACGCTCGTGATACAAGCAGCCACGAGAAATCGCAGCAGAAACAGTAAAGGCAGCTAAAATTAAGACATGCGAGGACTTTGGGGTTAAGCTGGAATCCGACTTCAGATCAGCAAATAAAGTGTTCTGGTATACCATCAGCCGACAGCATTAGAAGTCCCTCTCCACTCCTACTATAGGGAACGCGTCTGTGGTTCTCGACTCTTCGCTTGGGAATTAATTCAGGATCAATTGGACACTTGCTTATGACAGACCCCACTATAAGGAATACTTGAGCACACTTCTCCCACGACCTTCCCAGGAATAAGTGGGAAAAAATAAGATGAACGTTCATTATTGACATCCAGATCCAATTACCTGTTATACTATGTATCATTAATTTTTAACGTGGGTAGTGCACTGCCATAATTGGGTAAAATGCCATTGCAGTAATTGTTCTGGCTATTCAAATCTTGCTGAGGTCAATTTACCTTTCCTTTTTCCGTGGTCGAATATATAAAGTACTAGTCAATTTTATCAACTTTGCACTCACCATAAATTTTCTGGCCTTACGTTTAAATCAGAAATGAATATTAATTTCCAAGAAGGCCTCATATCTGGAAGTCACTACTCAACTGGTACTAATTTTATTGAACACTGTATGATAAAAGGAAAAAATAGAGATACGAGAGATTTTAATTCAGAACATATAGATACACAACTAAATACTAAATGTCATATATTTATAGCGACGAGAAGGTGATGTAGAAGTGAGTAACATTCATGTCCTTCTCAAGTATATTAGCAGCTAGGTTCGCTGTATCCAAAGTGCTCCGTTAACTAATGTAATACTACATTTTCCGCAAATCCTTATATAATTAGAATGGATAAGTGAATAATGCAACATTGACGTATTTCCATAAGTGAATTATCTTTAATTGGGAATCGAAATCACTTAGTCTTACTTGGTATAGACATTAGGTTTAATTCTATACCAGGCACCATAAAAGCGGGTAATAGTTATTTGATTACTTCAGAAATTTCAGAGCTTTAAATTATTCAACGTTGAAAGGTAAACATATTTTCAAAATCCAAAACAAACGAAAAGTATTTATAAAACCTTCCGTACTACGATTTATTATCTAAATCTTAGCAATCTTCTTTACATTTCGTATAAAACCTTAGAACATCTTATTGCCACAGGTTTTTTATAATATACCAACAACTGTATCCGAACAAAATATTAATCATATGAATTCACTGGAACAGTTTTATAGAGTTTTTATTTAATTTCAACAATCTTCAGCTTGTCCGATAATGTTGACTGACCCAAAATGGTTGCTGGCAATCCATCCAGAAGATGATTAATCTTAAGCTTCATAAAAATCCTTCTCTGGAAGGAATCTGCGGTATTCAGACCTGGAGAGGAGATGGGCTCCACCACGTGAAAAACTGCCCTAGAAACGTATATCAATGCGGTGCCCCTACGACTCCCTCTGTACTTACGGGATCATACACACTTACAAGTTAGCAATGCGAAACTTCAGTGATAGTGCATATTTTCGACTATTATTGGTGGATTGGCAGTATCGGTAGAGTGTCGGACGCCATGCTTTGCAGCAAAGAGTTACGGCCCTTTATGGTCTGAGTTCAAATCCCGCCGAGGTTAACTTTGCCTTTCATCCTTACAGTGTCGATAAAATAAAGTACCAGTAATACACTGGGTAATTTGCTGGCCTTGTGCCAAAAGTAGAAACAATTATTTATCAAAATTAAAAATCTGCTGCTTACGTTCACTGGACTTTCATTTTGACAATGAGTAACGCCTATAGCAATATTCGTTTTGAAATAAGCTTTGAAATAGCTTCATAAATTTATCAATTGAAAGACTATGCATCGAGGTGCACTCTAGCTAAACATTTTGATACGAATAAACAGTCTTAATATCATGCTAATGTTACAAAATATTCTGGCGAACACTATAAAGATGACACACCGATGAAATCATTTCAGCTTACACTTTAGAAAGTCATGAAAATTCTAATAACTTATTGCTTCAAATTATATCATTTTATTACCTATTCACAACGTATATATTTTTACAAAAATACGATAGCAAGTAGTATAGAGTAAAACGCAAACTGAATAGGAGTTAAGATTGCTCCTCGGCGGCGATTCACAGCTTATGAAAGTTCACTTCGTCGACACCTAGAATGCCCTTTTTCTTGTATATTCCGATCGGGTACTGTAGATCTAGAAGAAAGTTTACGTTTGAATCTTTTCATTTCAGTTATATGATGCATGAACGCTACAATGATATAATTTAGCTCATTTAAAGTTTTTTTCTGGAGAAAGTAATGAAATACTGCAAATAAATTTTAGTGAACACATTTGAGCTAGTTGTAACCTTCAGAGTGGCAAAAAACGATGCTTTTCGTTAAGATTTTAGGACCTTGTGTCTAATCAAATACATCATTAATACGTTTCGGGAAAGCATGGACCTCACATAATACCATCCCTCTATACAGTTGCCACTTTGTACTTGTGTGGTGAATCGGTATTTCAAATCTTCATATTACAAAACATCATAATTTTTGGTTTTCAGTTTCAAGAAAAATGTGATGATGCTTATAACTATAGGAAAGTTTCACATTTAGATGTTTACGCTCCATAACCAGGGAAAATTGATATTATGTGCCTGTGGAACTGAAGTAGTGTGAACAATGTTAAAATGAAAATAAAGAGTTCATACTTACACGTTATGCGCAAGTGGTTCTCCATCACAACTGGAGCCAACATGTCTCCATTCGGAGGTAGATCCCTCATCTGGGACGCCACATGTTGTTACGTGTTTTCCGCCTCCAACATAGTCGCTTCAGCCACAAACCCCGGTACTGCGGCCCGCAATGGAAGACAAACAAATACCGAGGATTGTCTGGCCGCTTCCTCTTCGCATCGGTTGCCCCCGTACTGCGAAATTTACCAGGTTTTAAAAAAGAACTAGAAACGCCGTCACTACGGTGCCCCACGACTTCCTTAAGAATTACTGGACCATCCATACAACGTTAGAAAGAAATCATGAGAGAAAAAAATGACTTTAATTCTTTTGTGACAAGACAACCATATTTTTTACGAATAAGGAAGGCAGCCGCTTAAATTAATATCAGTAATTTTTATAGTAATTCCATTGGCGAGAATCAAATAAAAATAGACTGAACTCAATACAATATTGAATTAGGGCTTTAAACTCGCTCACTATAAATATATTCATATGAGGAACATAATCGTTTATTATCAAGAAGCCTGTCCATTTAACCGCCAACGGGTCCTTCAGAATAGAAAATCATTGCAGGATTACTGTAAATATTACATGAGAGAGATAGAGAGAGAGAGATAGAGAGAGATAAAGAGAGATAGAGGGAAGGAGAGATAGAGAGGGAGAAACACTTGGCTTCACTAAGCAGAATTGTCTTCATATTTGATAAAGCTGTTCAATAGATTATTGAACTCATCTGCACCCAATGTGTTTCAGTCGGAATTTGTATTATGTAGCTGAAAGTTAGAAGAAGAATACTAAAACATGAAAAGCAATATTTAGTAAAACTAATTTAATATTATTTCAGAAGATGCTGCAGCGGTTACTGACACCATAAAAACTGAATGAAAAGAGATTTGTTTATAAAATAACTGCTGGATTGTGTCGTTCTATATTATTAAATCTGCTTAACTATAGAGTTCCCGTATTGATGTGGTTTCACATATATTATGCAACTATCGTAAATGAAAGACCATATTCAGACACTACATTTCGTTAATTAAAATAAATATTCGTTTACGATTCAAGTTATTAACTGATGCTGAAATTGAGAATACAATGAATGTGACAACCTCCTACTATCATGTATCGAAACCTGGTGACAAATACTCAGCAATTACACTTGTTATGTTTGAAAACGTGAATAATTGAAATTTAGATTTAATTTAGATTCAAATTTAATATTGTTGTGCATGGTAGTGAAAAATTCAAACAAAAAGAATTTAAGCTAATAACCATAACTTGTATAAATACTATGGAACACATCCATTACCTCGACTTTCTAAAAATAACCCCAAGACCTCAATCAAATCACATCCTGCTGTTTTAAAAGTGGAAGGAAATAGTCCAAGATAATTATAATTCTATTATAAAATATAGTATAATTATCATTAATTTGTTGCTTGTTTTTCGGTGGACTGGTAGTATCTGTAGAGCGTCGGACACCATACTTCGTAGTACAGAATTACGGCCCTTTACGTTCTGATTTCAAATCCCACCAAGGTTAACTTTGCCTTTCATCCTTATAGGGTCTATAAAATAAAGTACCAGTAATGCATTGGGATCGATTTAATCGACTTTCCCCTCCACGAAAATTGTTGGCCTTGTGCCTAAACCAGAAAACATGTTTTCAATCCTGGGCCCAGACAGTTGCAATATTTGTTTTCTCATCTGGTTAATCAATATTTGAACTCAATTACTCAAATTGAAGTGTTGCGTGTTTCTAACATAGTAATTTATTGTATTTCTCGTTTGCTGAATATAATAAACATAATAAAAACGATATAATTATATTTGTAAGAAAGATACAGCAAAGTTAAATATCTCGCAATATATCATTTATTTATGCGTCCTCGGATCCCGACAGCCGAGCTCCTCCACAAAATCGCATCGACTGCAGCCCGTTTGACGAAGGAGCCCCGCGGCGTTTGGTGGCTGTTGCAGCGGGTGTCGCTGACCATTGTCCGCAGAAATGTCTTTACAATTTTGTCCGCAGGGCGCAACCGAAACATCGCTTTGACCTCAGTGTAAAGTGTGCCACTCTCCCCCATTTTCCCCTATATTTCTTCCATTGCCTAATAGTCGTTGCACTTCCCCCACTGTTCCTCTCATTTATGGCATTTATTTATGGCATTTATAATCCTTTACTTTACTTTTCTATACAGCCACTTTTTTTCATTTCTTAATTTTGTTTTTAACCTGTTTTTAATATTTTCATCATTGAATAACTTTTGTTCAATAAACCTAACGATTTTAAGGTTTAATTTATGTCTCTATATAGTACAAATGCTTGAATAGCACCATGGTGAAAGCTGTTAAAGCTAAGTGATAGGCATGAAAAGACTGGAAGAATGAAGGCAGCAAAGATCAATGACCGGTAGCTAAAAAAGAAGTTAGTTGCTTTATCGTTGTAACTGTTGTTACTATAATTGCCGTCGTTGTTGTTGCAATTAATGTTATTTACTGTTATTGTCAGTGGATATTTTTCGTTGTTGTTGTTACTGTTACTGCTGCTGTTGTTGTTGGTGTTATTGGTGTTATTTCTTGTTATTCTTGTTACCGTCGTTACTGCTACAGTAGATTTCATCGTTGTTTTTGTAAATATTGCTGTTGTTATTGTTACAGTCATCGCTATTTGTAGATATTACTATTATTATTATTATCACTGTCATTATTATTGATTTTACATCTGCTGCTACTATTGTTGTCATCTTCGTCGTCTTTGCTGTCCTCGTCATCGTAGTTATCATTGACATTATTGCTGTCGTCATTATTATTGTTATTTCTATTGTTATTACCTTATCGTTTACCAATCAACTGATACGTCTTATAATTTATAGCAGCGATATACAACCTCAGTCACAAGGGATTTATCTAACTTCTACTGTTGCTACAGATCGCATCTCAGCAACAAAGAGCCATGAATCAAGTTTCAAATTTCTCTTAATTCTACATCCACGTCTACTTAGCAATAAATATAGATTCGTTTCTTTATTCAACTTTTCTTTCATTCACGGGTATACTCGTATATATATATATATATATATTTTGTCATTCATTTCTTCTTTCCATTTGCCATTCTTCTGTCTTTTAATCTTGTGGCTGATAGGATTGAAATTCACTAATGTAGTAGTGTCTCCGAGTAATTTATATTCTAAACAATTTAGTGCTGATAGAGCTTGGTGCTCGGAGATCAGAGAGTCGCTCCAGTTAGAGTCGTTACTTCTCCGAAGTGAAGAATCAGAACTCCGATACTATGGTCATGCTGTCAGATTGTCTAATAAATGAATCGTTTGAAAGATTTTACCGACAAAGATTTTACCGAAAGTAGACACAGATATAGACCACGATCAAAATGGTTGGATAGCAGCCATGAACTCAGTTGGTTTCGCTTGGGGATCTAACCGGATCAATTGGAGACGATTGCTTCTGATAGAGCTAATAATTGTTTCTACGTTAGGCACAAGGCCAGCAATTACCCAGTGCATTACTGGTACTTTATTTTATCGACCCCGTAAGGATGAAAGGCAAAGTTAACCTCGGCGGGATTTGAACTCAGAATGGCAAGGGCCGTAACTCTATACGTCAAAGCATGGCGTCCGACCCTCTTCCAATACTGCCAATCCAGAGCTAATAATAGTGATATACGGTATGTCTTGACCTAAGCCCGTCCTTCTCAAGGGCTGAACACAGCCGATAGAGGTAGCAAGAGAGTACGAGTGGAGTGTAAAAGATATACATTGGACTAATACTTTATTTATCGACCTCGAAAGTATGAAAGGCAAAATTGATTATGTTGTGATTTGAATTCAGAGCTCAGAGAGCTAGTACGAATACGAAAACGTATTCTTTCTTCGGCCAATGTATGTATGCATAAACTCATAACTCCTGAGTCGTAGGGACGCCGTAGTATCATACAGTGGTTCTTTGGCATTGTTAACCTCACAGTACCCCTCCACTCCTCTCCAGGTCTGAACACAGCCCATTTCTATTAGAAAAGGAGGAGAAAGAGTGAAAAGGAGATATAGAGGAAGAAACGACCTCCAATATTAGACTGGTATTTTTTTATCGACTCCGAAAGGGTGAAAAGCAAGGTTGGCATCAGCGGGATTTGAACTTAGAGTACAGAAGGCCGGAATGAGATCGGCAAAAACAATCTATCCGATATTCTAATGACTACTATAAATACAAAGCAAAGACGAAATAGTTACTTCTATGATAAGATGCACTCGTACGAAAACCAAAGCGAAACAAATAATGATAAAAACTCTTCACAGGGAAAATGATATGGTCAAGTGACAGACTAACTACTGTGTCCTCCCATACAGGTGCCAATCTTTCGTCACCAAAACATCAACTTTCTGGAACATCCACTACACCCATGTTTTTCCTGTAATATTCGACATTTTCAGACTAAACAAAACTCAATCTCACCAGATTCGGCCGTCATGCATTTCATTGCCGTATTACTTTCTTCTCCGCCTAACTATTAATACAATGTTTAAAAATCACAATGCCGTGCCAAATAACAACATAGTATATAGTAAAATTAATAAATGATGGCTTCTAATTTAGACACAAGGTCAGGTAGGATTTTTGTATGGAAGAAACAGTCGATTACATTAGCCACAGTACTTGACTGTTACTCTATTTTATTGACTATAGAAGAATGAAAGGTAAAGTTGACCTCGGTGGGATTTGAACTTAGAACATAGAGAACCAAAAGAAATACCTCAAAACATTTGACCGATGCTCAATAATGAAACCTTAATCATACATGTTCTCATTATTTTTGAATACTAGAGTATGGTTCATAGCAATAATTGAAGATTTCAGGAAAAGAATAGAAAAGAGAGAGTAGAGAGTACAAACGTCGTGATATTGACATCAGTCTTAGAGAAGCTGGAAAACTTTAGAGAGAGTGGATAATTTGTGTGACTGTTTATTGTTTGAAAGAGAAAGACAGATAACCGAGTTTTTATGACATACTACGATACACATCAATGCTAAATAAATGATTTAATCTCACAGAATGTCCTAACTTGTCATACTTGACAGCACATCTAAATATATCTGCCACCATAACTACTTCATCTTGTCACTTGCGTTTGATTTCCATGCATGCCAATTAGAAGGAAAGTCGACATCTAATTCACGATAAACTAACAATGAAAATATGATCACTCGAAACAAACAACTTCAGCTAAAAATTATATCCGGCTTGACTGAAATTATTTTCAATTCACATGAAGATTTGAATATAATTACGCTAACTGAATAATATATTTTTACGAGAAATTTAGAAAGAAAAATCAGTTAACACCCAGAAATTTTCAACAATTTAGCAGTGAGTTGAAATTTCATAGAATACCTTTTATTCTTTATTGCCATCAGTTATTGGACTGCAACAATGCTTAAAGCCTGCAAGGATTTTTAGACGATCATATAGACTCCAGCTTGCAGTTCGATACCTTGTAATCAATTTTTCTATATTTTATAGAGATTCTAAGTTGTCTGTTTTGAATCAGCCAGTTTATTTTTTTAACAGCAATGTCAGTGTTTTGTCAAACCCGCCGACGGGCAGGTATATATATATATATATATATATATATATATATATATATATATATATATATATATATATATATATGTTCTTCCTTCTTCGTAGTAACCCTCTTATATTTGCATATAAGAGTGCAAATAAGAATTTGCTTTTGAAGAGATTGACGCTCAGAGTTTTGTCCTATTGTGCTTTTTCTCAGCATTCATGCCTCGGCATATATTTATTACCTGCTTTTGGGAGACTTATTCATTCATCTCTAAAGTCATCGCTTCCCGTCACTAATCAGCTTCATGCTACATTTTCGAAACATATGAACTTTGTTTTCATGGGATATTTTTACTTCCAATGCTGAACTGCACCTCAAGGACAAAATGGTGAAAGGATTGCCGCAGAGAACAGCCAACGACACCTGCTTCGTCGGACAATATTATAATGGAAGTAACTATCTAAGAGTTAATACTAATCCCACTAAAAACTAACATTGTCCTAACACTGTCGTAAGGCTACAAAATTGTTAGGAAAGTACAGGCAGTTAAATTGATGCTAATGCTTGACTAGTACGTTAGTTTATTGACCTCTGAAAAAAAAAGGCGATTTGAGTATAGAGAAATCCGTAACGAAATATCATGGAGTTACCATGAAAAGATATTAAAGATTAGTCTTTGAATGAGATAACTTGATGTGTATTGGCCATAAGTAGGGTGTGCTCTTTTTGTATTCAGGTGATTTCGGATCAAGCAGACTAATGATCAAACATCTGTTATTGTCATCTCATTTCATATTCAGAAAATGTTTGTGTGGTCTGACGAAATTTCTGCTACTATTTCTAGGAGATCGAGCAACTATATAGACGCTCCTTTGTTCGTTCCTGAAAGCATCATATGATCACAATATAAAACGCTCAGCAATTGACTTTCATAAATATCATTGATTTCCAATATTGAAATAATGATTTCTACCATTTCATAAATATCATATTAACACACGCGACAAAAGAATATGCCAATACATTTCACTTTACCTGATATGTGTACCTATTAGCATCATATCAACACACTTTGACATTTAATGTCAACATGATTCAACATGATAGAAATATGCAGTATGAATACGACGTTAGTTAATCAGTGAATCAAGCAATAAGGCGGCTGGGTTCTAAATGTCAATTGTGGTCGTAGTTTGAGTAGAAGAAAAGTTAATTACAACTGGAATTCGTAGGGAAAAGTTATTTTTGGTATGAATCAGGATTGAAATAGATCGTTTATTTTAAATATATATCATACACAACTCTCGGCTTTAGCTATGTGTCATAAAATAGTTCTAAAGAAGCTTTATTAATGTAACATAAATAAATGCTTTTACGCATAAATCTAGAAAATCATCAATATTTGAATTCCATAAAATAAACGGATAATTCGTTTCAATACAAAACCACTTAAATTACGATGCTTATAAAAAAAACAGGGGAAAATAATGATTATTAAAAGTAAATTATATCTAGTGTAATGAAGTTTAATTTGCTTAAATCACAGATAAAATCTCTATTACTTACATATTAAATTCATTGGTGCAGAAAAGGAAATAAATATAATAGTTTATTATATGAATATATTCATAGCATTTGGCAGGAAAGTGGAGTGAAATTATAAAATATCACATTCTTTATATAGTATATAGTAACGGCTGGCGAAAATAAAACAGAAATGGGGAAATGAACAAAATATTGTCGTCGTCGTCGTCTTCTTCTTCTTCTTCTTCTTCTTCTTCTGAGAGTTGTGTATCAAACAGTTTGGGGTTGAAACTAATATTTTAAATATAAATTGTTATAGCTGTACATATACCTTTGAAAGTAAGCAATTGTAAATAACGAAAAAATAATAGATAAAGATTTCATATAGAATAATGTTCGTATGAAGAAAGGGATATAGAGAAATTTATTAAAGAACAGAAATATGCAATAATTTAATTAGAAATATTTACATAATAAACAGGAAATAAGAAAGATGAGAAAAGTGGGAAGGGAGAATTAACTAAATCAAAAGAAATTAATTAAAAGAGGAAGGGTGGTGGTCAAACTCTAGAATCTTGGCTGGGCAGTATATATCAGTGTAACTCAGCTGGACATTATATCTCAGCTAGACAGTATATCTTGATCCCAGTACTTCAATGGTACTTTATTTCGTCGACTCCGGAAAGATGAAGGGCAAATTTGATCACGGTGAGATTTGAATTCAAATCGTAAAGGGAGGAGTTACTAAATACTGGAAGGAATTTTGTCACACCCTCTTATGTAATTACATCAAGATGGAAAGAAATGAGGAAATTTTCTCTATGAGATCTTTTGCATCATCAATACAAATCTAAAAACTGGTTTTCTAACTCAACATACATAATGATATAGTTTGAAGTATTTGTTTAGAATTATTTCAAGAACTTTTAGTTATCTGTTCGTGTGGTATCATACTATTCTTTCCTGAAATTAATCTTAGTTTAGCACATCTATCCCATTCACTACATACAATCTCTAATAATTAAATGGTATTTTATATCTTGGCTTCTTGTGGGTTTTTTTAATGTTCAGTTAGTTGTCTTACTTTAAATGGAAGTGTTTTCTTTCGTGTTTCTGCAAAAATTGCTAATCTTAACATGCTATTGATTGTTAATTTATTTACTACCCTCCTTCATTATCAGAGTTGTTTATTCCATCAATCAAAGGTATAATTAATTTTCACATGTAGCTCTTCATTTGGGCATTAATGTTGAAAATTAAAGTGTATGATTTACACACCTTACCTGAATTACGAACCAACGTGATCAATCGCACTGAGATGTAGCAGCCAAACTCTATAAAATCACACCATGGCGTTTACTCTTTGTTTTGTTTTGTTTTTAATCCACATGGGATAATACATGCCTAGATGCACCATGCTTGAAAAGGAGATGAGATTGTCATATCTAGAGCAAATTTACTTATATTTAGGCTCTGTCAGAGTTGGCCCAAGCCTAAATAACATCTACAAGAACAGCATAGGCAAACGGCCTGCATATGTTAAATACGTAAAATCTATAGAGGTTCTTATCTATTTTCATCACATTACCGATTAAATGATTGTCACTGATTAAAGGTTAACAAATCTTGAAACAGCTGTCTGGCATTCTCAACGGCAACTGATATATATATATATTAATAAAAGGAATTCAAACTTTGTCTCATTTACTCGTTTTATTTACAATCCTTTAAAATTTATAATGGTATTAGAATGAAATAGTATGATAGAATATTAAATGTTAAGTGTTAATTGAACAAGTACTTTCATGCTTTCGCAATCTTCAGGTTCATATTATGTGGTGACAGTCAAGTTTGCAATTTTCAACTGTAATCAGATGGGTAAATTTTGTGCCTTATATACAGTGAAAAGTGGCTACAGAATGCTAAATCTTGCAAACTGTATTTCGCCCAATCGGTGTGTAGTTTCACTGGATTACTAAAGCTGATTGGTTTGGGCGTCACGATTGGTTGAGCATATCTAACGACTACTAATTGACCCTATCCAAAGCATCAATTGTTTTACTATTTTTAGAAATGATGAAAATAGCATTTTCTAGTAATCATCACCATCAACATCACTTTTATTATTATTATTGTTGTTGTTGTTAGTGGTCGTAGACATAGTCATAGTAGGATTAATACCCCATTATTATTGTTCATTTAGCTTGGGTTGGAATTTATCAATAAAATTCTTTTCTTTGATTTTTCTCTTGATTTCACTTGGGCTGTGTAATTTGTAGAATGGAAATATTATAAATATTCTCTGACCACATGTTGCTAGATGGTTACTCAGGTGTATCTGACGGACATTTGGGTCTCTGATTTTCTGTCGGTGTACCCGTGCACGTTCCGATAGTGCATTTCCAGTTTGACCGACATATAGTTCTTCACAATTCGGGCATTTAATGCAGTAAATTAGATTTCTGCTTTTGCAGTTCATATTTTTTCCAGTTTTTGTTTTCATATATTGACCGGCGTGTATGGATTGACATGTGCCATATCGACTATCATTGCATTTAGATACAGTGAATGATTGGTCTTTGTTGTTAAGATCAAACTTTGCTTTTGTTAGTAATTGCTTCAAATTTTTCGGCTGTCTTTTACTAAGAGTCAAAGATCGATCTGTGATTAAGCCTTTTAATTCATTACTTTGAGCAATGATCGGTAGGTTTGCTTTGGCAGTGTTGAAGATATTCTGGTGACATGGGTTGTGTGTCATTATAAATGGTATGACCAGTTCTTGGTTTCTTCTTCCTTGGGCTGTCCTTAGTTGTTGTATAGGTATTTTTATAGCCCGCTGTATGCCATTTTCTATAAGTAGAGATGGGTATTTTTGTTTGAGCAAAAATTCTCTTAGTTCTGTTTGTTCCTGGTATTCGTATCTTCTACAATGGTACAAATTCTTCTGGCTAGGCAGTATGGGATGTTGCGTTTTGTATGAGGTGGATGACACGACTTAAAATTCAGATATTGATGGGTGTCTGTGTATTTATAATATATATCCGTGGTAATGGTGGTGTCGTTTTTGATTATCATTATATCTAGGAATGGATATGCAGTATCGGTAGAGGGTCGGATGCCATGCTTTCCAACATAGTTACGTCCCTTAACGATCTGAGTTCAAATCCCGCTGAGGTTGACTTTGCCTTTCATCCTTACGGGGTCGATAAAATAAAGTACCAGTAATGCACTGTGTAATTGCTGGCCTTGTGCCAAAAAGTAGAAACAATTATATCTAGGAATGGTAATTTGGTACTACTCATCTCTTTTGTGAATTGGAGAGATGGGTGTAGGTTATTCGGGAGGATATTGAACTCATCCAGAGTATCTAGATGGGAATCATTTCTCTATGTTTTTCCACCCAGTATTTAACCGCCTTTATTCCTACATCATGTGTAATGTTGGTGTAAAGGCTTACCACATCAAAACTAAGTAGAAGTGAATTCGTTTCCGTGGTTTGGAGAAGATGGGACAGAAAGTCGATATCATCCGGATGAAACTGGGTATGTGAATACATAGTGGTTTCAAAATAATGTCAACAAAATTGCTTAGACAGTGGGTGGGGCATGTTGGACCAGCTATAATAGGTCTAAGTTTTAAGTCTTTTGGGTGTAGTAATTTAATGTACTCACTGTTTTGTTCTTTTACTACCAGTTGTATTTCTCTTGACTTATGAACTTTCGGTAGGCCATACAGGTTGCTGGGTTTTGGTGAGTTGTGGTATTTTGAAGCCAGGTTGTTGATCTTCTTCATGATGTTGTGGTCTATATTTGACGGTATTTCATGATAGAATATTGTGTCTTTCAGTTAGTTGTTCCTCAACCAAATCTGCTTGTTTAATTATTATTGTTTTATCATTTTGTATACGTTTAAGTGCAGACATTTCTGATTTGTGGCCTGACATTAGTATTACGTCTAAGAGGAAATTTAGACAGGATGTCAATGTATTGGTCGAGATAGATATTTCTTCCTTTTGGCGGAGTGAAATTTGATTTATTCTTTAATAGTGGTTCATCACTCTCATTACCTTTATCAGCGAAGAATTCTACAAGACGTAATTTTCGACAGAATTCTTGGATATCCTCCTTCAGTTCTTGGTGGTTGACTGTTGGAGTCGGTGTGAATTTCAGTCCTTTTGACAGAATTTGCATTTCATCATTGTCAAGATCTCTTTTGGATACATTAATTATTTTAGGATCTACGTGTTTTGGGTATGTTTCCTCCTGGAATTTTTCTTTTTCCGGTTTTTGTTGTCCTGACGTTAAAAAATGGATTTTTCTCTGTTCAGGATTTATATTCTTGTTGGTGTTTGCTTGATGAACTTTTGGTTTCGTTATGTATTTTGTCCTATTTTTGGTATTATGTATATTATTTTACCATTTCTTGTTAGCATTATTTTTAACAATCTGGGGAAATGACCTAGGTTTGCGTTCAGGTTTAGATCGTTTTTTCGCCCAGTTTTTTGTGGGTAATCTCTGTTGAGATCTTGAGAGTGATCTGGTTATTCTACGTTTTTTCCACATTCCTTGTTGGTAGTCTCTGTTGAGATCTTGAGAATGATCTCCTGGTTTTTCTACTTCTCATGGTCTGGCCAAAGGAATATCTATCGTGTTTGTGCTTTTTGTTCATGTTGTGTGCGTTAGGGTGTTTTTGTAGAAAAAGCGAAGAGTTATTACCGTAGTTCTTCTTTGATTGAAGGTAAGGTGTGTGTTTGTTTTGGCACGTGTTCTGGCGTATGTTGTGTTGGTGAGATTGTCCACTTTTAATGCTTTTTCTCGGGGTTCCAGAGTCTTTACCGTAATTTGCAGCAAATTCGTCGAAAAATAATTGTTTCTGCTGCCATACATTTCTTGATTTGTTTTCTTCTTTTGAGATATCTCTGATCCATAGTTCTCGTAGTTTTTAAGCTATAATACCAGTCGTTAGCTTTGAAATTTCAACTTCAATTTGGTCATCGATAGCTTCATATTTGGCTTTGTAAAAAGGGAAAAGAATGACTTCATTTGTAGTGTTAAATAATTTGATTTCATTTTATAATATTATAATATTATGAGTTGGTAGATCTAGTAAGTTCTTTGTTAACTTCGGTGGGAAGAATTTTAAAGATTCCTGGTTAACTTTGTTGGAGAACTTTCTCGCATTCGTCCGTGGCGATTGTCAAACTGAGATCAGATTGTGTTGAGATGTGTGACTATATATAAGAGATATTTGACTGTGTCTGGGTGTGGGGTGTGGTGTTAATGAGTGTTGATGATGATGAAGATTTGGAGGAATTAAAGCATACATACACACACACAGACGTACACACACATACATACACACACACACACACACATACACATATATACACTCAAAAAATGGTGAGGTTGCAAGATAAGGGTGTTTGAGAAGGTGGTTGTAAACATCCCTTCCTGCTGGTTTTATTTCATTAGCTGACCCTTGATGAGTATATAATGGCATAGCTGAATCAACTCTCTTAAATTTATAAAGAATATCTTCTACAAATTTCTATATCAAAGATGAATTTAGGTGGTTGTCTGGGTTTTAATGAGGTGTAAAATACATGTCTTTTGATAAGAATGGGATGACAGGAAAAAGATAAAAGAAGGATAGTTTGGGAACATATGTCAAAGATGTGTTGTTGATATTGGTTTGGGAGAGGAGGTGTGGGGAAGGGGACATCCTAGCTCACATATTCACTTACCTATATGTAAATATATTTACAATCCATATATACTACATACATACACACACATATCAACACATACATATATGTATATATATATATATATGCAGAGGTTATATTTAATTTGTTGGGATTCAACAAGCTTAAACATTTTTATAACTGATATAAAGCCCTCAACGGAGGTGGAGTAAATATACAATATATTAACAAATGGAAACTATATTTATAAAACCATATTTATTTTATTATACATATTTCAAGGGCCACCAAGGCAAATTATGGTGCGCTTTCATCAGATAAAATACAATACAGATTTGTTTTATAAATAAATATTGACATACCCTGAAAAAAGACATTAAATAAAACTTTTAAATATATATATAAAATGTAATATACGACTTATCTCTTATATACTTAATTTATTATTACACCTATCGATAGATTATAAAATTCCTTTATATGATTGCTTGAAACTCCTTTAAGGAAAATTTTTTCTTGAAAAACTTACTGAAGGGTTTAAGTAAATCTTTTGAAAATTCCTTTGAAAAATATAGAAAAACCATATTTTTATATTATTATAGTTTCAAACGTTTTTAATATGTATATCCAAATGTTTATATATATGTTGTAACCTATGGTTTATGCTTTAAATATATTCTTAAGAAAAAAAATTTTAAATGTTTTAACTTCATAGCAAGTAAATTTTGTGACTTCGTATAAAATAACATAAGGTTCATGTTCTAATTATATTCTTAAGATTGAAAATTTAACTTCTTAACTTTATAGCATTTAATCCTCTGGGTTCTTAAAAAATCACTTATAAATTCCTTTACGCTCCCTTAATGTTTTTATAATATAACTAAGTGGTTATTCTTATGTAAACTCTCCAAAATTTTCCATAAATTTAGAATTATTTGGATGTTTTAAATTTTTGACTTACAACTTTTAATAAAATAAGCTATACTAGATTTGCTCTAATGTAAAATAATATATATTTTTTAATAATTAACATACACATTTAAACTAATTATTAATTTATTAAATTAAATCTTTAATCTAATTTTTCAACCTATCATTATAAATATTATAATCAAAACATAACGAATCCTGCATTATAAATATTATTCCTCCACGCTATTCTTTTCTTCATTTCTCCTCTCACGTAAATATACTTACGCTCTATTTGTCCTTTAAAACTAATATCTTCTCTCACTTAAAAATATACTTACGCTCTTCACAATACAATAACCAAAACACAGTCACCCAAACGCAAACACTCACACAAAACACTATACACACACGCAAACGCATGCGCAGAGAAGAAGACAAAAATAAATAAATAAATAAACAGATAAAATAAAAATGGCGTAGACATACAATACAACAGGAGGAACATAATAGTACCAGTGATGATGTTGCAGATGTGCAACGAAAGAACTTTGTTAGACTATATATATGTATTTATATCTATATTTTGACCGTTGGTCAGTCAATAATAAACATTGAGGACCAAATGAATTAACTGTGGAGATATAAAAGATACAGAAGCGAAAACCAACCAAACGGTGAGTGTGTTCTGTTATTATTTCTGGCAATATTATTACAACAATATGACCCTCCCCAAGTATAACAATATTTGTCTCGACACACGATTTCATATCAAAAACCTCGCAAAACATATATATATATATATATATATATATATATATATATATATATATATATATGTGTATATATATATATATTGTGTATGTGTATATATGTATGTATATATAAAATATACATATGTGTGTATGTATAAAATATATATATGTGTGTATGTATGGGATATATATATGTATGTATGGGATGTGTATATATATGTATGTATATGAGATGTATATATATGTATGTGTATGGGATATATATATGTGTGTGTATGTGGGATATGTATAATATATGTATGGGATATATATGATATATATAGGATGTATATGATATATGTGTGGGATATATATGTGGTATACATATAAAATATATATAGTGTATATATAGATTGTATGTATAGTATATGTGTAGATATATATATATGTGTATGAAATATATGTATAAACATGTATAGGATATATATATATGATATATATGTGGATATGACATATATATATATGTATGTATAAAATATGTATAATATATATATGTATAATGTATATGTGTATGTGTGTATAAGATATATATATATATATAAAATATATATATATATGTGTGTGTGTGTATGTTTGTGTGTATGTATGTAGTATATATGGATTGTAAATATATTTACATATAGGGAAGTGACTATGTGAGCTAGCATGCCCCCCCCCCCCACACACACACACACTTCCTCTCCCAAACTAATATCAACAACAGATCTTTGACAAATCTTCCCAAACTATCCTTCTTTTATCTTTTTACTGTCATCCCATTCTTATCAAAAGACATGTATCTTACACCTCATTAAAATCCAGACAACCACCTAAATTCATCTTTGATATAGAAATTTGTAGAAGATATTCTTTATAAATTTAAGAGAGTTGATTCAGCTATGCCATTATATACTCATCAAAGGTCAGCTAACGAAATAAAACCAGCAGGAGGGGATCTTTACAACCACCTTCTCAAACACCCTTATCTTGCAACCTCACCATTTTCTGAGTGTATATATGTGTGTGGGTATGTGTGTGTGTGTATGTATGTTTTAATTCCACCGAATCTTCATCCAAATCTCTCTTATATATATATAGTCACACATCTCAACACAACTTGATCTCAGTTTGACAATCGCCACCGACGAATACGAGAAAGTTCTCCAACAAAGTTAACCAGGAAGCTTTAAAATTCTTCCTACCGAAGTTAACAAAGAACTTACTAGATCTACCAACTCATAATATTATAATATTATAAAATGAAATCAAATTATTTAACACTACAAGTGAAGTCATTCTTTTCCTTTTTTTTCAAACATACCTAACTGTACCAAGGATCTCACACATCTTCCAATATAGATAGATAGATAGATAGATAGATAGATAGATAGATAGATGGATAGATAGATAGATAGATAGATAGATAGATATGTTTCTTTTATTTGCCACTAGGGCATCAAAAGTGGGACAAGTACAAAGGGGGGAGTTTACACAAAAAGGCGTCCTCAATAAGGAGGAGGCAATAACAAAATATAAAAATAAAATAAGATATAACAAAAAATAAAATTTTTAACAAAATCCTCAATAGAGAGGAGGCGCCTTGGGGGGTCGCACACACCCCCGAAAAAAGTGTGCAACCCTTCTCCTCAGGAGCACAGAGAAGGGGTGCTCCCTTGGTCTTTCATCTTCCTCACCTATAGTCTGATGTAGAGTGAAGGCCCATTCACACGGGCCATTCTCGCCACTTTCACCCATCTTTCATAGAAACGGCTGGGGTGCAGCACCTCTCTCTCCATCCTGATCCTTCTTCCGAAATGATATCGGAAGAAACGGACCAGTTGTTGGCCAGAGAGAAAGGTGCCTGACCTCAGTCCTTTCAGACGCGTCCACCATACAACCTCTTTCGCCATGGCTATTACGCACAGAAACACCGCCTCTGCTTCATCTTTGAAGGAGGGAGGCGGCTTGATCATTACAATAGACTCGGTGGTCAACCGGATCGGTCCCACCCTTGACAGCAGTTGTTCGACATAGCCCCACAGATCGGCTGCGCCCGAGCAGTGTACCAATGCGTGTGCAACGGTTTCCTCGTCGCACACGCATCTGGGACAGATCTTTTTGGCGGGGTCCCTACCCGGGCGCCCGTGTCTGTAGAGCCTTTCTCGAACGGGTAAAGCCCCTCGGTAGCACTGCCAGGCCAGGGACTTCTGGAAGTTGTCCATAGGTCCCGGGCTGAATGTCCTACCGAACAGGCTGGCCAGTTCGTCCTCCTCCATGTCTAGGGCTTCTCCGAGGGCGTCGTCGCACCTGCTGCGTACCAGCCCTCTATGGAATGTTGCGGTGGAGTCTCCACTGATAACCGGATCCGCCTGCCAGAGGGCGGTGAGCGCCTGGGCACACTCAGTGTGCCAGGCGCCCAGTTTTCTCGGTCTTTGCTTGACCCAGGATTGCAGCTCGGTGAGTGAGACGAGTCTGGGAAAGGTTCGTCTCACAAACGAGGCCCACACCGGTTGTCCGGTGAGGAATACGTAGAGGTGCCGTAGCCTTAATGCGTGTTTACGCATCATTAGCCACGGCATCCCCAGCCCTCCTTTCGAAGGGTGTTGACAGCAGATGGATCTCCTCACCATAGGAGCCCGCCTCTTCCAAAGGAATTGGAAGAGCGCGCGCTCCATCTTGGTGAGGGTTTCCCTTGGGCAGGGCACTACGGTCAGGCGGTAGTAGATGACGGACGCTATGTAGGTGTTCGCCACCTCCGCCCGACCTTTCAGGGATAGTTTGCAACTGGCCCACTTCTGGGTCAGTGCAAACACCCTGTTCGTAACCTCCGCCCAGTTTTTCTCCACCTGGAGGTCCGGTCCGAACCAGACCCCGAGCAACTTCACCGGGCCCTCCGTCCAGCGTCCGACGACGCCATCGGAGGGCATCGGTCTGCCCCTCCACGTGCCGAGTTGCAAACCGATCGACTTGTCCCGGTTCAGCTTAGCCCCTGTGAACTTTTCGTACTCCTCCAGTAAGGTGCCGACCGCCTCGATTTCGGAGGCCGTCGACACCATTACTGTCACGTCATCGGCGTAGGCCGACACCGCTTTCCACAATCCCGGTTCCAAAGGGATGCCCTGCAACAACTCCAACTTCCGCAGTAGTGGCTCGAGAGTCAACACATACAGAAGGGAGGAGAGAGGGCACCCTTGTCGGATGGACCGCGCGATTTTGAACGGCTCCGAGAGGTATCCGTTCACCTTGACCCTAGAGCAGATGCGGCTGCTGTGCATAGCAGTGATCCAGCCCCTGAAAACGGGTCCGAAGCCTGCCGCCGCTAGCACCGCATCCAGGTAACCATGGTCGACCCTATCGAACGCCTTAGATTGATCCAAGTTGATCAGAGCCCCACCAAAGCCGGGTTCGTTCCCAACCCTCTCTATGATGTATCGCATGAAGTGGAGGTTGTCATGGATGGACCTGGACGGGATAGCACATGTCTGCGCATCTCCCACCAGGTTGCCCACGACAAGCGCCAACCTCTTTGCTAGCACCTTGGCCAAAATCTGTAACTCTGTATTTAGCAGTGTTATGGGCCTGAAGTTACTTATTTCGTCCCCCTTGTTCTCGTCCTTCCTCACTAGCGTGACTACGCCCTTGGTCACAGTACAGGGAATTCTCCCGTTCTGTTGCCAGTTGCAGTAGACCGCCTCGAGGAGATCGGGGAACAAGTCCGGCATAGCTAGATATAATTCGTAAGGAAGACCATCGAGACCCGGGGATTTGCGTTTGCCGCATTGGCTCAGCACGTCCTCTATCTCAGTGGCCGAAATCGGCTCCTCGCAGGACTTCGCCTCCCTGTCCGAGAGGCGCGGCAGGCCGTCGAGGTATGGACCGAAGTCCACGTTCCCAACCGGCTCCCCGCCCCTCCCGAACAGTCGGGCAAAGTGCCTTTGAAAGGCCTCACACATCTGCTTAGGCTCAAGAATCGCCCGTCCATCCAGGTCTCGCAAAGACCGGATGGTGGATTTAGCTCCACTGTTGGCCTCTGTCACGCGGGCCCAGCTAACAGCTTTGGTCCCCTCGTTCCCTATAGCACGTATTTTACTTCGGACAACGCAGCCTTCGTGCTTCGCGTCGCAAAACTGGCTCAAAGCCGTTCTCGACGCTAGCACTCTGGCCACGTCGCCGCTTCTAATTGCCTCTTCTACTCTATCTATTAGCTCCCTTTCCTTCCTATTCCTATCCGCAGCTAGAACCTTACTAAATTCTATCGAGACTACTCTAATCTCTCTCTTTAGAGATACCCACCACCTGCTGTTGACGATCGCTCCAGTCAACCGTTCCTTAACTAACGTACTAATCCGATTCCTGTAGGCTCTACTTGCTGGCAAGGACAAGTTGAGCTTCCAGTAACCGGGGCCCTGTCTATGAGTTCTGTCAAGGTTGACCATGCAGGTCACTAATTTGTGGTCTGAATAGCCAACCATGCGCATTTTTGTACAACTTAAAAAGTCCTTATCCTTAATTCTAACTAAGAACCTATCTAGGTACGACCTAGATGATCCGCTACGATTTGCCCCAGTCCAGGTTGGCGCAGTCGGAAAATCTAGTCGATATCTATCGGCCAGGTCAAATCGACCGATTAACCCTTTGAGGCTATTACACCCCTCTCTATCGGGGCAGGCCCCTACGTAGTCCCAGCGTGCATCTAGGATACCATTCCAGTCCCCCACTAATAGCAAGGAGCGGGACGTCCCTAGAAAAGTCTCCAGACGATGGAAGAAGTCCGGCCGCATTGACCCGAAAGGGCCGTAGGCGGCTACCAACCTAAACGCTCCGCCTTTACCACTGCCAAGGTCCAGAACCACTAGTCGACCCTCCGGGTCCAAATGTACCATCTGTGTTGCGAGACCCAGATGTTTTTGCAGCAGAACGACAACTCCACCCCCACCTCCGGCTGACAGAGAGATGCGTGCATCTCAAAGTCATCAAAGGTGGGGGCCAGCTGTCGCACGTTGCTGATCCGGGCCTCGCAAATAACCATCACATCTATACGTTGTGACCTGAGGTCATTTAGAAGCATTGCTTGCTTCCAAGTTGAGCCCAGGCCACGCGCATTTAAACAGCCTACTCTTAGCATAGCCATGTTGGTGGTGAAGAGAAAAGGCACTTACCTCTCTGCGTCCCGGGTATCGGGCTGCACAATTTCCATTAGGGTGGGGGATGGGTTGTTGGGTGGGGTGGTGGTTTGTGGAAGTGTGGGGGCATCAGTGTGTTGTGTGGTTGGGGAGCTTGGAGTTGTGTGGGTGTTTGGGGAGGGGGTGGGATAGTTTTTTAGGAGGACGCGGTTAATGGGCCCGACGCAGGGGGGACCCACGTCCTCTTTAAAATTGTTTTTTAAAGTTTTATAGGTGTCCTGTGGGGCCTTAATCATTTTGAGGTGGGGGAAATCCCCTGCCTGGGTGAAGTTAGGCCCTTGTGTTTTTATTAGATTGTTGTTGTACACAATGTTTAACAGTTTTTTGTTTCTTGTATTTATGTATGTGTATGCATGTTTTTGTTTTTGTGTGGTGTTTTTTGTTTGCTGTTGTTGTGAGCTCTTTTGTGTTGGTGTCAGTGTTATGTTTTGGGGAGGGTTTTTTTTCATTTGTGTGTCTGAGGTGTGTTTTCTTTTTTTTCTTTTGATTGTGTGGAAGTGCTCCTCCTCGTCTGACGACGAACTAGAGTCATCTTCCGCGTTGGAGGGGAGGGGTATATTTTCGGGTTGTGTTTGCGGTACGGGTGTTTTGGAAATTGTTTTTGTTTTTTGAGTGGAGGGGATGGGTTGGACATTGTTTTGTTTTGGTTTGAGCTGTGGTGGTTGTTTTTGTAGTGGTAGTTGTGGTGATTGTGTTGGTTGTGCAGTTGTTGGTGGTGTAGGCAGGATTGGGGTTTTCTTATTAAGTTGGGGACAGACAGCCCTCAGGTGACCTCTGGTTCCGCAGAGGTAACACGAGGGCCGTCTACCCTCAACGGTAATGTTGATGAAGGTTAGATCATCCAGTATGACGCGTTCAGGGATCTGGGCGATCCTTTCGGGCCTCATTTGAACTACAAGTTCGAGGCTCGTTCCACTGAACGCGTCACCCGATGCCTTTCCCATGGACACCAGCATGTCATCCTCCAGGTCCAGAAAACCTGTCAAAACCCACCATATGTCCATAATCGGCAGGATGGTGTGGATTTTTATTTTTTGTGTTCTTCTACCCATGTACGTAGGGTAGAAGGTGTATGCGGTGGATGTGATTGGTTTGATGGACAGTTTCACTGCTGTGTCCCTGTCCTTCATGAGAATGGATAGACTCCCGTAGAGTCTATCCTTCTGAATGAAGGTGATGTCCTTCATGACGTCTTTTAAAACCAGCTCTATCTCGCTCTGTGATGGTTGAGCTGGTTTTTTACTTTTGTTCGAGATTGTCCTAAACATGACCGTGTTTAGGAGTCTCTGGCTTTTTAGTTCCGGGGGGGAATGGATTGTGAATGAACCATTTTCCCCGTACACTATATATTTTTTCGCATCCGCCAGTAGCTCCTTCGCTTTTGTTATATCTACTGGCAGATAGTCGAAGGTTTTCCTTGTCGTCTCGGCGAAG